>JAMXBD010000106.1:0-1200000 GCA_024138025.1 Combretum micranthum
TTTTAATCTCGTATTTCTGTTCTTGTTTTTCCTGAAACATTATACACATATATATATATAGAATATCCTGGTCTTTATCCTTTAGTTCAACAGGCTTTAACAACTTTATCTTTATCCAACAAATACAATTTGCCGTTGGAGCTGATTTAAAATTAAAAAAATTTGAAGAACTGAGATATTGATATCCCGTAATATCCTCAAAAACACAGCTTCTGGTTGTTAAAGAAGATTACGAGGAGAGAAATAGATAAAGTAGAGATTATCTCATATTTTGAAAACCAAATCTGGAGAGAATTCCACATAAGGTGTTTGCTGGAATATTTTCCTGATATTGTGAATAAAATCTTGAACAGTAAGATGAGTTGTTTGCTGTAACTAAAAGGATATCACATAGTAAGAACAGATCCATATCCTTACCGATTTAGAACAGATTTGAAATTGATTCAAACCTTCCCACAAAATCCGAGAATTAGATATGTACCTTATTTAGAGAATTTTAACAACAATCTTCAGCTTGATACACTTCACGTGATATGAAGAAGTAAAAAAAATCACTGTACTGCAAGCTGCTTGAAGAAGATGAACAGTAAAAAAAAATTAAATAACTTAAAAGTTCAAAATCCTCATGAGATTTAAATCCTCATTGTGAAACATATTAGATATACTATTTAATATCTAAAGGAGTTAGGCCTTCAATCAATTACTTATGCGAGAAATCAATCCAATAAATCCGATTTAGAAAACTTGATCTGAACGTGACAGTTCTTTATACTGTCTGATGAAGAATCAGAAAATCTAACCTTCGTCTGATATATTAATACTTCACATTTGAATTTTCTTAGTGCTTGAGGTTTAAAAGATCAGAACCTTATTGTCTGACTTACTGTCTGATAATCTGCACACTGCACACTCAATAAATCTTATTATATTTTATTCTTCTTTAGTTATCATCAAAATAAAATAAAGAGAACCTAACAAAGCATAAAAAGATCCTATTAGTAAAAGCGCAACTCGTTTCGAACCCGATCGGACATAGTTCTTGAAAAACGTGTCCCGGAGCCCGGAATATTAAAAATATTCTAAATATACCGTAAACTCATAAAAATATAAGGTTTTCAAAAATATCAGTTTTATAATTTTTCGGTAAGTAAAAATAACAGATATCGCAATTATACAAGTATTTTCTTATTACCGGTACTTTATTAGTCATATCTACTTTACATTACACTATTCTACACTATTCTTTTATCTCTATTTTTCTTACACCTACTCTTACACACACCATAATCTATAACCTTTAATCTTTACTTTTTACATTTCCTATAACTTTATTTCACATCTACCTTACTTGTTACTTCATTTAATCCACAAAATACAAAATAAAACACACTCTCTCCCCTTCTACTCATCTTGGCCAGCGCCCCCTCCCCTCATGGCCTCTCAATTGTTTTGTTTTATCTTTATTTCATCACAAAAATCACTCCACATTTTCTTATAAATACCCTCCTCTTTCACTTCTTTCACACATTTACTACCCACAAATTCTCTACAAAAACTCTCTCAAATTCTCCTCTCAAAACTCTCTCCAAATATCCTCCTAAAACTCTCTCAAAATAAATCCAAAAACAACTTCTACCTACAACAAAAACCAAAACTATATAATACTACCAAAGTCTTCTTTAGCTAACCATTTCTGTTGTTTTTCTTCTTCTCATGTCATGTAACTTTACATGACCATAGTGTGAGTTTCCAAAGACTAAATGTTATGAAAGCTACATTATGTTCATGTATTGTTCTTGTTCATGAAAATCTATTTATGTTTATGTTATTATTTTTGTTCATATTATTGTTACTATATCTAAGTATTATTATCTATATATATACACATATTCTTTAGGGCATATAAGCTCACTTGCGATTTATTTATTTTATGCAATGCAATTTATTTATTTATTTCCATTGCAATTTATTTATTCATTCCTTGTTATTTTAAGACTAGTCTTTAGTCTTAGACTTGTTCTCATCAAGTTAAAACAAATTTTTTTTCTTTCATTTTATTTTTATTTTGGGACTAGTCTACTTCTTAGTCCTAGGAGCCTTGAAAAGCTAAGACTCCCAATACTTGACTTTATTATTTATGTTATTTTCTATTGCTATTATTTCTCATAAATCATGTTCATTTAGATGTTGTTCGAAATTTCAAGTTCTAAAAATAATTAACAAAAGAACCACTATAATTTTAGAAACTACTTTTATTATGAAAAGCTTTTTAAATCAATTATTATCCCACTTTGTTTTTCAAAAGAAAATGATTTTTATACAAAATGATTTCTACGAAAACATAACATAGCAAAAACCTTAGGAAGTAAGAAGTGAGGATTTTCAAGTTTAGATCTTTTAAATAAATAGTCAAAGAAGGATTGTGTAGAACATACATAGGACCAATACAAGAATTTAGAAAAGAAAAAAATTGTTTTCAAAAGTTATCTAGAAAAGTAATAAGTCAAAAATAAAGTAATTCTTTGAAAAACAAAAATAATCAAAGTATTCATTTCAAAAAACCAATCACAAAATGAATTCTTCTGTAAACTATAGTTTTCTAAACTTTTAATTATATATTTCTTTACTCAAAAAACATGATTGGACAATAAACACTTGAGCATGAATAAATATGAGTTATATAGCTATAAAAAGAGGATTTTTCAACTATATAGATAACTAAGTATTTATCAAATAAATTTTGGATGATTGGACCAAAGTTGTTTTTGAGTTGGAAAAATTCATGGTGAAATTATGGCCACTGTTTCGGGCCTAAATGGTTTAGTTTGATAAAAATAGTTTTAGAAATGAATAGATTTTTTTGAGTAGGTAGAAACCGGTATATTATATGCGTGATTCCGAGTTAACATGACCAAGTTATGGCCATTTTAAATTAGAACTTTCTTTTATACGAACTTTAATGTTCTTTTGACATTGTCTTGTCAAAATTCAAGAAAATCATCAAGAAATACTCATTTTGGATTTTTCTTTGGCTAGGTGACTCCATGGAAGGATACTCTATCCCGAAGATTATTTCGATTGAGTAGAGTATGTGAACGACTCATCCATATAGAAGAATAGTCGACATGGCATCGTGAGTTTATTTCCTTTAAATGCTATACTTGTTGTGCTTGTAATTTAGTTGCATTAGAGCTAGGAAAAGACAAATGGATATATATGTAAAATAATTCTTTGAAAGAATCCTAAGAATAGTGAGGCTAGAATTGATTTAAATGTTTGTTGTAGTATAACACTTGCTTTGTATGAGATTCTTTGATTGCTTAAATTTGATAATAATAATGTTATGATATCATAAATAAATGGATTCATGCATACCATGAAGTGAGTCACATTGCATTTTGGTTATTATCCTTGGGTGAGAAGGATAGTAAGCTCAAGTCGAAAGCAACACTTGGCGGAGTGTCCGAAAGCGATTGCTTGGCAGTGTTAAGGAAATGCTTGGCGGAAGATCCGAAAGCAAGGCTGAATTCAAGTAGACTTCATATGCTTGGTGATATTGATCGAAAGCATAAATCTTTTTACTAAAACTACTTGTTTGAGGTTATGTATCACCAAACCCCGAATGGAGGGTGTAAATCCATTCAACACATAGTTCTCGGAAAACTATATGCCTTGTTTGCCTACGTGTATGATGCATTCCATTTGTTTGATTAAACAACTTGTTTGAAATTTTGTTACAAGAAGTTTTTTATGGAAATAGTTCTCACTAAGCCTGTCAGCTTATACCCCCATAGATATCTTTTGCAATTTCCTTATCTGTGGTTGAGGCCATGAGGACCTTGCAGTCAGGTAATTTCTTTTTGGATAAGGAAATTTTAGATGAAGTTTAGTATTGGAAAAGATGTACAAATATTCTTGTAATAGATTAGTGAATTTGGGAAATGTCCCTAAGTTTGTAAAGATCATTATTATAAGTTGTTGGTCCCAATAATGTAAGCAAGAGGGGGGGTGAATTGCTTATTCACAAAAATAAATTCTTTTCGAAATTTTCAATTCACTTCCTTTTGATTACTTTATTAAACTTAGAATCAATTAAACTTGCTGTTTAGAAACTAATCACAGCTGATAATCACACTTGTATATCTATTTTAATTCAAAACAGATCAAATTTAATTTTATGCGGAATACAGACAACTCTCTGAAGTACTCTCTGAAACAGGTTCTGAAACGTGACAGTTTATCAAATACTTCAATATAAATTGCACGAAAATAAAAAGAGTAGGGTAGAGAAAAATGCAAATCGATTTATAGAGGTTCCGCCTCGAGCGTCAGTCCTCTCTTCCAACTCCACGTTGGGGACCCGGTATTCCACACCGGTTTGTTCCACTATATCCAAAATCAAAAGTTACAAGCTTGTCTTGCAATCCTCTTGGCTACAATACACTCTGTCCCAATTCTCACGGTTATCCTATAACACACAATTGGTCTAACAGATAACTTGCAACACTCAACCTCACTCAAAAAAAATTGAATGATACTCAATCAAGGAAATACAATAAATATCCTATCTTTCGAACAAAAATATTATGAACACTTTGTAACGCAAGGACTTTTGAGAGAAATGCACTCGAAGACTTTTTCTTTCAACAGAGAGTTAGAGCAAGATTCGTTCTTCTCATCATATCTTCCTCGTTGTTGTGCTTCCTCTATATATTGTTTTATCTCAACGGCTAGTAAGAAGTCGTTCAAAACAATTCGAATTCTTCTCAAATTGAAAATATTTGACTTGGCAAATTCCCTCCTTTGAAGTGTCTGTTACGTGTATGATCAATCCGAATAATCTTCTTAGCTTTATCCAAATTTCGTTGATGCTGTCATCTGATAATGTCTCATATATCTTGATATGTTTATCCATAACAATTTGGATAAATACTTCAACAAACTATCCCATAAAAATAGTGATATCCTTTATCCTTGAAGATAAGCTTTAAAAGATCTTCGTTTCGAAAATTTGAACCAACATGAACTTGGTAAAATATATCCCTTATCTTTAGGAATTTGCTGACCACGTGAAACATAAAAATCTGACGATCTTCTTCCTCAAGAAAATTAAATAGACGTAACTTATAATAAAATTGATGAAATAAATCCCCTTGGATATTTTATCCAACTTTAGTGGAACAAAATGAATATACTACCCAAATATATTCATTTCGTGGAGTCAGGCCTTCAGATGATAAGGTATAAATAAATTCGCAACATTCTGTGCATCTTCTGTTCTGGAACAGATTTAGTTTCTGATCTTCCTTCTGAAAATGAATCTAAAATACCTTCTGAAAATGACTCTGAACTACCTTCTGAAACAATTTCTAAAAAATCTGATGATTAGTTCAATCATGAAATATTTTGGTTTTGGTTTTGATTTTGGTTTTGATTGCTATACTTTATTTATTTGTTAAAAAAACTTTTACTCCTTTTTGTTATCATCAAAATATTATGAGAGATTCCAACATAAGTAAATGAATATTATGAGTCCTCTTTTCTTAACATGTTACTATATCTTCTTAAGTTTCATAATTCCTTGTATGGTCCTCTAAATTTATGAGAGCACGCCTTACACTTAATATCAAAGCTTTTGGGAGTGGCTAAGGTTGTCACACTTAAGTTTTAATATTGAGTATGGCGGACTGTTACGTTTAGGATACCATTTGGGGCGTGACACTGGCAATGACATTAAAGGTATTGAAGATCTTAAGGAATTTCTTAGCAAGTCTTTTGAAATAAAAATTTGGGATTTCTCAATTTTTTCTTGGGATTATAGGTTACATCTTCATCTAATGGATATTTGATATCACAAACAAAGTATGCTTCTGATCTTATTGCTCGAGCTGGTTTGACAGATAGTAAAGTTACTTATACACCTATTGAGCTGATGTTCGTCTCACTCCTACAAATGGTACTGCTCTTTTTTATGCCACTTGTTATACACAAGTGGTTGGTGGTTTGGTCTATCTTACTATTACTCGTCCTAACATTGCTTATGTAGTTCACATAGTTAGTAAATTTATGTTTGCCCCTCGCTCTACTCATTACACAATTGTTCTGCACATTCTTTGTTATATTAAAGGGACTCTTTTTCATGGCTTACATTTTTTGGCTCAATCTTCACTACGCTTAAGTGCTTATTCAGATGCTGACTAGGCCAGTGATCTCACTAGTAGAAGATCTACAACTGGTTTTTTTTTTTTTTTTATTATTTAGGTGACTCTTTGGCCTCTTGGTGAAGTAAAAAGCAAACTACAGTCTCTCGGTCAAGTACTGAGGTAGAGTATAGAGCTGTTGCAGATACCACATATGAGCTTTTATGGCTGTTAGAAGATATGGATGTGGTTCATTCTTATTCTACTACTCTTTCTTGTGATAACCAAAGTGCAATACAAATTGCCCATAATAACGAACGTACAAAACATATCGAGACAGACTGTCATTTCATTCGACATCATACTCATCAGGGAATTGTAAAACTTCAATTTGTTAAATTTGCTAATCAAGATGTTGTTTTCACTAAAGCACATCTGCCTGGCCACTTTCGAGACTTAGTATCCAAACTCCAAATAGTTTCTCTGCAACCCTCTTGAGTTTGAGTGGGGATGTTATGATCTTGATTAGCTGAATATATTATGATGTTATGATCATGATTAGCTATATATATTAGCTGTCAATTTTGCTATGGTTTAAGCTAAATTACAGTGATTTTACGATTTACCTTTCTTCTCTTTTTTGTATATATTTCAGCCTATATATATAAAGCTTGTATATTAGCTTTTGTATAACAAGAGAATATAGTTACGCACTAATTTCCAATTCATCTTTTCTTTTCTTTTCTAGTTTTATCACTCTTAATGAAAATAACTAACATAAAGACCACTAGATGAACGGACATATTACATAAGACTAATAACACTAAAGAAAATGTATTCTTTCATCATAGTACATTAGGTAAAACAATATGTGCAACATAAACTATTTGAGATGTTGATTTCTATAATTTAAAGATTTCTAAGGTGAAACTTTATAGGTTATGGATTTCATCATAACTACATCTATAGACATAACCAGTAAGATATCAACTTCACAATTACAGTATTCATTTAGTATAGCAAAAAAATGAAGATGAGGAAACACTATAAGACAGGATGAAGAGGTGAAATTACACATTAGAAAAATGCAAAAAAGAAAAAAAGCTTAGTGAGAGAAAACATGATTTTTTAAAATTCTTAAATGCTAACTTAGATTAGAAATAATTAGCATCACATTATCAAAATTTCACAGAAGTGGGATAATCAATCTAATCAATAAAGCTAAAGCTAAAAATCCTCATCATATTATATATTAATTGCACGACATTCATCAGATCTAATTAATGAAAATCCCTAATTTTCAAGTTTTGGCTAAATAAAATCCAAACACACATGTACACAAAAGGCACATACCTTCAAGGAAATCAACATAATGGGTTATTCAATGCTGAGTAGTCATGAAATGATCCAGATACCAATGACAGGAAATAAAAATCAAATGAAGTTAATGGAGGCTAATTAAAAGCGCATATGAATTTAAACAACCAAAATTTTCTAAATTTTCAAATTTCCTTAAACCGAGAATCAAAATTTTGAAATTCAAAAATAATTTAAATATTGGAATAAAAGTAAAGTAGAAATTAATAGTAGTTCTCCAAATGAAAAGTTTTAGAAGAAAAATCAAAACGATATCGTTAGGAGCTTTAGTTTTGCAAAATTATGATTTTACCCCAAACTGAGAAACTTACATGAATTAAAATTCAAAATTATAAATACATTAGACTTATTTGATATATTAAATCATTATTAGCCTAAAAGATTAATCAAAAACCCTAAATTGTCTAAAACTAGCTGTGGATCTTATGCATGTAAGATTTAGACACACAAAATCATGCCATATGGAAAAACCTTAAAAGGAGATCCTTTTCTACTTGTCTAAAACCCTAATTCTACCATTTTGTCTTTCCCATATAACTATCCCTCTTTTTTCTACCCTTACCTTTTTAGGAGGTCTACTAAAACCCTAAGGTAAGCCTCTCTAAAATGTAAACCTTTCTTAGTGCTAAATAAGTTGAATTGGTAAAAGTGTAACACTAATTAGTTTATATGATGTCTTTTACTCAAGGAAATGGAGAGGATAAAGTAGTAATAGAAAAGGAAGGAGACCCACCATAATAAAAAAAATTGTGTCAACGTAAGCATGGGATTTTAAGACATTGTAATGCAAGTATTTTAGCATTTTGAGCATAAAAACTGACTTGAGTGAGTTAACATATGTTTAGGGTGTCAAGAAATCAAGTTTTAGAGAGATTTTGAAGTCTTGAATCCCCTTCCTAGCTAATACAAGTAAATAACTACCATTTAGAGCAAGGCAAGACATCAAAACTAACTTGTTTTGTTGAGATTATAATGGTTGCGAAGTTGGGGTCTTCTATAGTTATATTATACAGTGTTCGTGTGTAACTTGAAAGTTTAGCTTTGCTAGAATGGGTTGATGAGTGATGGTTTTGGTGTAGTTAATGTTAAAGTTAGAAAATGATGGTTTCATGCTTAGATATTTTGAGAAGTTTTATGATTAAACATGTTTCTAAGGGATGATGAGTCATAATAAACAGGGTTTAGGTTTAAACATGATCTTTTAGCTCTTTTTAAACCCCAAAGTTGTCCAATTATGAATAGTTTTGGACAGCGAGTTTTGAAGAGAGGCCCAAGACTCATTTTGTTGTCAAGTACGCAATAATTGTGTGTTGCTTGCTTTGGTAGTATTAATAATCGGACTAAAAACTTAAACTTGGCTTAATTGACTATTGGTTACTACTTAGCAGTTTACTCTAGGAGTGACACCCTTGGACTAGGATACGATTTTGATTGCAACTTTGGGATAATGTGGTGATTTAGGTGCTTAAGCCCATATGGAAGGTGTGGTTAGGCTCAGCGAGTAGTCGATAAGGAAATTTTCATGATTGGGTAGCCAATTAAGAGGAGGTATGAAGTTATGATGAGTTATACGGTGTTATGAGACCGTATAGAAAGCATTACAATAGACCATGCTCATTTGCGGCAACCTGTGACGAGATGTCTCAGATGAGACTGTTTTGATCTTCTGTTTTCTGATAAGTAGATTTTAGTACAGTCAAGAATACTATTAGTAACAATGATATTAAAACATTGTTGACCAAATTTTATCTTGTATTTGAGGCACCATCACCATTGCCACCACTAAGCAACATTCAACATAAGATATATTTAATTTTGAATACTTCTCCAGTCAATGTCAAACCTTACATTTCCACGTTTTCAAGAGAATGAGATTCAAATAAAGGATATGTTGTCTCAAGGGGTTATATAAAGGAGCACTAGTCTGTTATCATTACCATTTTGGTAAAAAAGAAAAGTGGTAGTTAAAGATTCTGTATCAATTATAGAGCTTTAAATCAGGTCATAATTAAGGATAATTTTCCATTCCAACATTGGATGGATTGAAAGATGAGTTAAGGAATGCTGCATTTTTTTCAAAATTGGATCTTAGATCCAAATATCATCAAATAGGGATAGATCCTAAGGACATGGAAAAGACAACACTTAGAACGCATGAAGGCATTGTGAAATTTTAGTATTGCCATTTGGATTGAGAAATGCTATCTACTTTCTAGGCAGCCATAAACATAATATTTCAAGCATACTTAAGGAAATTTGTGATCACTTTTTTTTTTATGACTTATTGGTGTATAGCAAGACAATGGAAGTGAATTTAAACATCTATTGATAGTGCTTTAGACATTGTTAGAAAATAATTTTTTTCTAAGGAAAGCAAATGTTCATTTGCTTAAAAACAATCAAATATTTAGTGCATGTTGTCTCTTTTAATGAAGTATGACCTAGCCCAACAAAATTCGAGCAGTGTCTTACACCAACAACAATTAAACAATTGAAGGCTTTTTTGGTTTATTGGGATACTATTGAAAATTTGTTAAAGGATATGCCATGACCGGTAGTCTTTTTGACATACTTATTAAAGAATGAGGAGTTTTTAAATGGACAAAGGAAACTAGTGCTGCTTTTACAAAATTGAAACAAGCCTTGACTGAAGCACCAGTATTGGCTTTATTGGATTTTAATTAGAGGTTTATTATGGAAACAAATGCTTCAAGTATATAATTGGTGTGGTATTATTGCAACAAGGTCATTCAGTTCCTTATTTCAACAAGAAGTTTCCTTCTCGTCTCAGGATAGCTTTTACTTACATTAGAGAGTTATATGCAGTAGTAAAGGCAATAAGAAAGTGGCATTAGGTATTTGTTAGGTAATCATTTTATTGTTTGTATTAATCATAGAAGTTTGAAAGAACTTCTTACATAATTATTCAAATGCTGGAGTAACAAAGATATCTCACATAACTCTTAGAATATGACTATGAGATTGTGTATAAAAGTGGAGTAGAGAATAAAGTAGCTTATGACCTTTCATGTCAATATGAAGAATTTTTCTTTATGGGTTTATCAATGCCAGTATTTTGTTGTATTGCTGAGCTCAAATAGGAATATTCTTCCTCACTGACGTAAAAGATTGAAGAGTTGAAAGTTGGTAAGGAAACTGAGTAGAAGATTAAATGAGACATCAATTACTTTTGATAAAAACAATATCTTTTTGGTGCCTCAACACTTTTCATTCCTAAAATCTTATAGGAATTTCATTCCACTCCTATAGCTGGACACTTTCGATTTAACTTTTAAGTAAATTTCCATTCAATTTTATTGGGAAAGTGTGAGAAATTAGGTTGAAGGGTATGTTTGGAATTGCCACATTCATCGACAAATCAATTATATGACTAAGGCACCATTAGGTTTGTTAACCCCTTTGGTAGTTCTAAGTAGAATTTAGGAAGACATCGCCATGATTTTCATATGTGTCTTTCTAATTTAAAGGGCTTTACAGTGATATTGGTTATGTTTGACATGTTGTATAGGTATCATATTGCCATTCAAGCCCTCTAAATAGCCATTTTATAGCCCCAAAGTTACAAATTTATTCATGACAATAGTTGTCAACTTCGTGGTTTTCCTACGACCATTGTGCTTGATCAAGATTCAATTTTTTTAAGCAAGTTTTAAAAGGAGCTCATTAGATAAAGCAGTATCCGTAATATATGAGTTCGACCTATCATCTACTGCCATAAAGAGATGCTTAATCACACCATTCAACAATATTTACGATGCTTTGTCATGGATTATGCCTCTCAATGGGTTAATTTTCTACCTTAGGCCAACTATGCATGCAATACCTCCTATCATGAAAGGATAGGTATGACACTATTTCAGATTGTCTAAGGGAAGGAAACCCATATCATTCCTTCCTATATCTAGGGATCATCTCAAGTGCAAGCTCTAGAACAAGATTTAATGACTCAAGATGAGGTTTGAAGCTTTTGCACACTAACATCGAATAAGCTCAAGACAAAATGAAATGTTTAGCTAATAGACTTAGATCAAATGTTGACTTTACTATTAACGATAGAGTTTATGTGTGCCTTCATCCTTATAACCAACAGTCCTTGGCGTTGAAAGGAGGCCATAAGCTATTTAAAAGGTATTATGGCCATTTACAGTGCTTAGGAAGATAAAATAGTGTGCCTATAGATTGGACTTATCTTCCTATTTTAGGAAACATAATGTTTTTCATGTATACTCAACTTAGAGACACATGGTGATTCAGTGTCTCCTTTCTACTTGAGGAATCACATGATTCTTGTCCTCTATTGACACCACTGACTATTATAGGGACTCAATATGTTATTTGACATGGTGCCTCTATTCCTCATGCTTTGGCTTAGTGGAAGGGTTTACACTTACAAGATTCAAAATGGGAGGAATGGAAAATTTTTAAGGAGACTTATAAACACTTTGACCTTGATGGCAAGGTTGTTTTCAAGACCTTAGGAAATATGTTATAGACAAACAACAAAAGATAAAAAGAGACACAATATGGATGAAGGACTATTGTAAGAAATCATGATGTGATAGCAAATTAAGAGTATAACTACACTTAAACTATTTGCAAAACATTCTAGTAAATAATATATTATAATAGTTAGATAATAAATATAACTAACATATCTATATAAACTTCATATAAATAATGAAGAAAAAACAAAGCAAAGGGTACACCACATTAACCCTAAAAGAGGTGCCTCTAGGTGCTTGTAAGAGTTTGGATCTCATTTGAACAAGATCCAACTTTGCATATGTTGTATAAATTAAGATAAAAGTGCATCATTGATAACATAAACATGAAAGCAAACGAAAGTAGCAAGGTAGGGTTTCGACTTAGTATGTCAAAGAGGCGAAAAGGAAGAAGTCCGTGGAAGCATGAGTTTAAATAATAAGTCTCTGGAAGCAAGAGTTGAATAATGAGAAGTACTAGGCCAAGGGTAAAAATAATAGTAGTGGGTCGTATGTATTAGAAAATGTGTTATTTTTGATTTTTCCTTTAAAAAAAGGTAGTGTGTTTAAAAAAAGTAATTTTTTTATAAACAAATTTTGTTATAATTATAACCTTATCATAAATGAGTGTGGAGTTGGATAAAACTTAATAATTCAATATTTTATATTATAGTATATAGTTGAATTGGTAATAACATAGATATGTAATATATAAAATTAATTTTTATAACTTTTAATACACAGAAATGTTAATAATAAGTTAAACTACATGTTAAAAAAGTGGAGACAAGTACTCTATTATTGGATTAAATAGCTTAGATAAACTTTTATAGATAGAGGCACCTATAGAAAATATAGTTGGAGCTATAAATTAAAAAAGAAACAAATACTTTATTATTATTACTATTAGTTCACGTTGTATAGATGGTTAAATAATAATATTCATACTATATACATATACTAAGTTGTGAACATGTATCATTAAAATATTAATTAGGATCAGTTTCTTGGTATTGCATATCCATATAAGACAAACTGCCGTCGTCAAATATATTATCCCACTTACACTTACGCTATTTTTTTTTTCCATATATACTTAGGCTATGTTTGGTATAAAGGAAATTGGGAATGAATGATTGAGAAGAGAAAGAAATGAGAGTGGATTGAACTTTCTTTGTTTATTTGTTTTGAGAGGGAAAGACAATGGGAGAGAATATGAATATAATATTTTCTAGGTCCCACAACTTTTTTATCCTCTCTAAAATGCAAAAAATTAGGAGAGAAAACGAATTTTTTTTTTTAAAGATTATATGTAGGAATTATTCGAAATAGAATGGAATGGAATGAATGAATGAATTTGAATGGAATGCGAGGCAGAATGATAAATTCATTCATTTATTTGGATACATCATGGAATGAATGAATTGATATGTTATTTGTAAAAAATATCTCTAGTAATTAATATGAATAATAAATAAATAAGATGATAAAAAGTGATTCAATATTAATCATTTATAAGTGAGGAATAGAATCATGATTCTACATTCTCAAATATGGGATCGAATTACGATTCCGATTGAAGGGGAATTCGAATCCGTCTTCTCAATGCAACCAAACATAAGAATGAGAATAGAATATGGAATTATGATTTCATTCTGGGTTCATTCTCGCATACAAACGGGACATTATAGGATTTTTTTGCAATCACTTATTATCTTTTATGGCATAAAAGTAATTTACCATTTATTGTATTTTGTGTTTTATAATAATTAGATTTCATCTATTTTTCTCTCATTTATTATCCAAACAAATAAAAGAATTTAAATTTTCTAATAATTTATTCTCTCAACTTTCTTTCTTTCTTTCCATAATCTCATTTCCTAATTGATTTTATCATGCAAAATAAAGTATTAAGAGTGAACACATATAAGTTTGGTTCGATTTCTATTAAAACCAAAACACAATTTATGTTCATTTCTATTTTTTTTCAGAAAAAACAAACCATCAAATAACGGTTTGGTTTCTAATTCAAAATTTTTCAAACCTTTATATAACGGATTTTTTTGATTGGGATTACGAATTATATTAAAATTTTATTTTAAAACAGGTTCTATTCTAAAATTTTACATTTATATAAATATTTAAATATTTAAATTATTCTACAAGAATTAAATTATGAATCATAACAAAATATTTTAAAAATCAATCATATCCATATCCATATTCATATTCCATAATCATTAATAAAATCAATGGACCATCATATTCTATAATCATTAATAAAATCAATCATTCAATAACCATTAAGTCTTCCCTTAAAAGAAAGTATCCACTAACTAATAAGAATATATACGATATTTAACTAATTATTATAAGAAAATATTATTGTTATTTTCTAAAATTTTCAAGTGGAAGTTTTTTTAAACCAAATTGTTTATTAAGAAAAATTAAAAAAAAAAAAAAAAGAGGTTTACCGTTGATTTGGTTTCCTACAATTAATCTCACTGCATGAAACCTGTACTACTCACTTCTACTCCAACTGTCCGCTTTACAGAATAAGATCTCTTCTTCTTCTCAACGAAAATCGGAAGAATAAGACTACTCTTCAATCGATTCACTAATGGAATACCGAAAAATGAAAGACGAGGTTCGTGAATTGATATATGCTCATTTTTACTCCTATTTACAGCTATGGCATTTTGAATTACTTTCCTTTTCTTTTTCGCCGCTCCGCTTTGAAACTTGTATCGTTAGATCATGTTCACTATCCTAATCATCACCGTGTAATTCTCAGTAAATCGAGGGTTATGCAATCTGATTTATGCTCTCTTGGGCGTTTCTCGAATCTTGATTGTCGATCCGGTCATGTGAATAAATGTGAAATGTTAAGTTTTCGCAGGATGTGCATCTCGTGCTTGATTAGCTGAAACTTGATATCAAAGATTGAAATTGGATGCGTCATATGTTTGAATAGCTGGGATTGTGATTTCTCTTCTAAACTTCATTAGGCTTTGAGTTTTTTCAAGTTCGGGTTGTAAATGTGTTTAATAATATGCTTCTCAAGCTTTTGGAGAGATGAAATTTATTAACGTAAAGTCAAATTTCAAACAGTGACGAACTGATGTCCGATGTTACTTCCAATGAATTTATAGGCCACTTGTGATGATTTGATTATATGGTGAATATGAAACTGGTGATTTTATCCAGGTGTTGTTAATTGGCAAAGAGACAGGAAGCATGTCCTTGATACAAATTTGACTCTTAAAGAGGCAAAGTCATGGTTATTAGTTACTGGAGGAACTCCTAGTTGGTCTAGTGCATTTAGGAACTCATGAGCTTGATGAAACACTGTGGTCTAAAACATTTACCACTTCAGTTGTTAAAGTAAGTCAATCCGACTTGTTGCACAAGCTTATGTAAATGACTTCATGTGAATCGAAGAATTTGCCAAACATCATACAAACTCTCCTCCATGTATCGATAAAAGGCAGTTTTTCCTTTCTCTTGTTTATAGTAAGGTGTAAAGCCTTTCAAAGATACCACATACTGTAGGAGCTAGATGGTTTGTAACTTCAATAGATGATTGCACATGAATGGGGTGGTTCTTTTTGATGAAAGAAAATGGTGAAGTGAGTAGAATAAGTCTTTTCTTTTAAAGAATGATCAAAATTCATAGGTACCACTGTTGAATGGGTCAGATCCAATAATGCAAAAGACTTTTTTAATTAGAATCTTTCAAATTTTTGTGCAAAAGAGGGCATTAATCAAGGGCCGTCTTGCATAAATACTCCTCAACAATATGGAGGAGTCAAAAGAAAAATCATTTCTATTAAAGAAGACCCTATATAGTTGAAACAATCACCAAGGGTTTGTTTGGTGGAATATTTCAAGCTTTGGTTAATATCGGACTCAAACAGGCAGGAGATCATTTACTTAAATTCAAACACATAGGAGAACAAACACTGGTAATCGCGTACATAGATGCATCAAATTAATAGGAAGTGATGATACAGAGAGTGTTTTTGGAAATAGTCAGCTCATATAGTATTTCAGCATTAAGATTTGAAGATTTAGTTCTGATTTTATCCAAAAGAAGGCTTAAAGATTTAACTGTTTTAGGAATGAAGTTGGATATTCACGACAAGGGGCTTTCCTATATCGAAAGGAATTACACATTAGATCTGCTAAAAGGAAACTGGGAAGTCAGTATTAGAGTGGCAATTGACCTGAATCATAATTCATAAGCTCAGACTTAAATACGAAAGACAGATGGTTGGTAGGGGCAGATATGAAAGGTTTGTTGGGAAATTAATCTATCTTTCCAATACTAGACTGAACATAGCATATGCAGTTAATGTTGTAGCAAATGATGCATGAACCTCAGGAAGCGAGTCTGCAACCATGATAGAATTTTAGGATTCAAAGGGAGCTCCATGAATAGGCATAATGTTTAAGAGAGGGCCTGAGATGACAGTAAGCCTATTAAATTGCAGATTATGCTGGCGTGGGGGATGGACAATCAATGTTGGGATTTGGTTCATTTTTTATGGAGAGCTTGATAACATAACGAAAAGGAGTTGTGGCCTAGCCCAATTCTGTGGCTAAACTTAAATCCATGGCACAGGAAATATGTGGGTTGTAGTGGGTTAAAATCATGTAATATGGCTCAAGGATATGGAGAGAAACATGAAGTTTTGTGATAGTGATTACGGTTGCCTGTGACCCCTTTTTAAGATCTTGTGTCCAAGCTGGGAATGATGGACATGCACCAGCTTAAGGGGGGAGTGTTAGTCTGTTAGATGATGTCCAGGATAACCTAAATCAATAGATTAGTTTAGGTTGTATATCTTCTCATATTTTTTTCTGTGTTAGTTAGTTGTATTTAGCATGTCTTTGAATGTATCTTTCATCTAATTTTTCTGATCTCTATTTATAAGCTAGCATATCTTGCTGATCCTCATCTAACATATTTAAGTTTTGTTCACTTTAACTTACAGTTTTAAGGTAAGGTGATTAACAATATGCAGTTATGCTTTCAAATTCAGATTCGAGTGTGTGATCACACACATGCGCTTGCATGCACGCACGCGCGCGAGCGCGCGCACACACACACACACACACACAAAAACATACATATAGAGAAGATTCTATGTCCATGCCTTGACGTTCCCTGAAGATTAGACATAAGTTAAGTACATGTTTTAGTTTATTTAATTTTTTTTTTAAAGGATTGCCAGCGTTCCTGACTTTGCACATAGAAATGTATTATTTCCTAACTATGTTTTAGAAGATTTTAAAATTTCTAAAATTTTCATTGGCATATTGTGTTCAGGATAAAGATGAGGATGCAACAAGAGATGACGTAGAGGGCCAACATGGGAAAGCACTTTCAGGTGGTATGTTTCTCCTAAAGCTGAACCTTGAACTTGATGCTGCTGTTAATGGGTAATATTTCCTATATGTTGGGGCTTTGTTTCTTTTATGTTTTTAGTATCTGGTATTAATTTTCCTTTTGTGATTTCTTTGGACGATACAGTTGCTGCAAAGGGACCCTTAGGAGGCAGCTTAAATGGCCATTCAAAATGGAAGCGCAAGTATGTATCTGTTTCTTTATAAAGAAGACTATTCATGAAGCTTATCATGCAATGGGCGGGAAAATGCTTTTATTGACTGATTGCCTCTCATGTTGTAGGACTATTGTTACACTTGCACTGACATTTCTTACCAGTTCTCAATCTATACTTATTGTCTGGTCTAAGAGAGCTGGAAAGTATGAATATAGTGTCACCACTGCAAATTTCATGGTATGTTTTCAAATCTTTTAATATTGTACTTCAGGATGAATGTGTAGAAAGGAATATATATCTATATATATATATATATGAATGTGTAGAAAGGAATACGACATACTTGTATGATGAGAATTTGAGCTGTTTATGCCTTTGTTGTGAAAATATGGAAATTTGAGTGTGAAGGTATACCTTATTTCTTACCCTTCACTTAAACTAGGTGGAGACCTTAAAATGTGGATTATCCCTTGCGGCATTGGGAAGAATATGGAAGGCTGAAGGAGTCACAGAAGATAACAGGTTATTTAGGCTGTTTGTTTCTTTGGTTTCAATTATGTATAGATCTTTTGGAGAGGAAAGAACTTTTTTCTTTTCCTCTTTGATCATCTCCATTTTGGAGTATAATGATCATTATTAGAATGTTTTTGTATGATCAGAACAGTCTTTTCAATTTCATATCAGGAGACCAACAAGATTTCATCCTGTGTTATTCTAACATGTCAGAATGGTGTAGGTTGAGTACAACATGGGACGAGGTCAGGGTCTATCCTATTCCTGCAATTCTTTACCTCGTGAAAAACTTGCTTCAGGTCAGTTCTTACCTCTGCTTACATTTTGTTAGAAATAATGGCAGCAGTCTTCTCTTTTATGATCAATAGCTTTCTCATGAAGTTGATATTTTATTGCAGTACTACATTTTTGCTTATGTGGATGCTCCAGGATATCAGATACTAAAAAATCTAAATATTATCAGCACCGGTGTTCTATACCGCATTATACTTAAAAGAGAGTAAGTCCTTTTGCTGGTAGAAGGTCGAAGGATTTGCTCATCTTCTCCTCCTCCTCCTTCTTTTATTTAGTTTTCTTTACTTAATCTTTTTAATGGAGAGTACAGCTGTAGTTGGACTTGCTACCTCCAGGCATATCAATCATCCTCAAGACCTATGCATTGGCTGTGTATAGCTTGTGCAATCTAGGTAGTTTCTAGAAGTGTCCTTGGAATTTAAACTCAAGACCCCATGTGAATTGGCATGAGAATTCATGGGCCTTTATCCTCTTGGCAGCCACTTGCAGCAGGGATGTTCTTTTTAGTTACTATTATCCCTGAATAGTCATGAGAGGAGCTGTTATAGCTACCACTTGGTGCATTTGTGCTATATGTGGGCCTATGGCTATACCACATACAACAAAGAGAAGCAGCTTACTAATTCTCTGAAGTTTTCTATTTAGTCGTGTGGATGAGAGTATAATTCCCTGATAACGATTAGATCTTCACAACGTTACAGGCTGAGTGAGATTCAATGGGCCGCTTTCATTCTACTATGTGCTGGCTGCACTACTGCACAACTGAACTCAAAGTACCATCTCTCTCTCTCTCTCTCTCTCTCTTAGATACACAATAGCACAAGGACATGCACTTAGTACATCATATGGGATGTTATGCTGCTGGGCAAGTTGCCATTTCTAACTCTCAGCTAGGAGATGTCCATTTGACTAGTAATTCCCATTCATTTAGTCAGTGTTATATCTACAGCCAGCCAAATGGTAGAATTTGTGGGATATGCAGACATGTCTATTTACTATCATGAGTAAAAGAAAAGTTCATTAACCTACTCATTGTGATGAACTGAAAGAAAGAAACTCAGGTAACTACTAAAATTAAAAGAAAGCTCCCTTGCATTCAAATATTGTGGAATAGTCTTTGTTCTCTTTTATACTTGTCTCTCACAGTTTTATGAATTGCACCCTGCCAAATCATTTTTAATAAGACAGTGTCTGCCTCTTTAGCTTATCCAAAAAGGAAAGATTATAACTATCATAAGTCAAGGTACCTTTCTTGTAGGGGTGCCAAATGTCGTCTTGGCTGGTTGTAGATTCAATCAGATACTTAGTTGCAACTCATATAACCAAAATTTTACTCATTGTTTCTTAATCTGTTAAACTGATATCTATTCAATTTGAGTTGAAACCGTACCCTCTTAAATTGACTTCTTGACTGTTCACTCTTTAGCAGTTAAGCTATCATAAGCAGAACAACTAACTCTCAACATTTTGTCCATGACCATTAATGGTTTTTTCAACAAGACCAAGGGTGTTAATATGAACAAATGTATATTTTGACCACTCTTCCTGAAATGCTCTTTTGCATATTTTACCTTGGATTGTTCATTCAATCTAATTTTCCACAAATGATTTTCATTTCAGCTCTGATCACGTACTTGAGACTCCATTTCAGGGTTGGATAATGGCTATTGTGAGTCGTTGACTTTTTATAAAGATTTTACCTTTCTGTTCCAATCTGTAAGTTATGTGGTAACACCTTATATTTCGCAGATAATGGCACTTATTAGTGGATTTGCTGGAGTGTATACCGAGGTAGCTGTTGAACCCTTCACCACTCATCATTTGATCCATGCTTTACTTGTTATTTGATTTGGCGTCAGTTTCGAATCTACAATTATTTCTTCAAGATGCATTTAACTTATCACTACAGTTTTAACTTAGTATTTGAGTACAGAGCCATTAACGTTTTTGTCGCTCTCTGGGTTTTCATTTTAATTAGCAATGACAGTTCTCTGCTTTTTTGTAGGCTATTATAAAAAAGCGCCCTTCTAGAAACATAAATGTTCAGAACTTCTGGTTGTACATTTGGGGAATGATATTCAATGCAGGAGCTATTATCTTCCAAGATGGCAGAGAAGTTTGGGCAAAGTAATGAATCTTCCTAGTTCTGATTTGCTTTCTTCCATCCTTCTCCATTCTCATCCGCTTTCCATCAGTGGCTTGCATTCTCTTTCTTCTTCAACTTTTTACCTCCCATCATCGTGCATTCGTGCTGTGATATGGTGATATTTTTTGTTGTCCAGCTGTGAAGGGCCAGTTCCATGTAATTGATTTCTAATTAATTGTGACTTTTGACCAGGGGATTTTTCCATGGTTATTCTATCATTACAACTCTCATGATTCTCAACCATGCACTGAGGTATTATCTTCTCTTCTTAGCTTTCACAACTATGCACTGCAGTTCTTTTTCCATTTTTTCTAGTGGCATTCCTTAACTTCAAATTCATAGAAGTTCAAAATGAATTTGCATTAATTGTCTGATGCAGTGAAACTGATTTAAGGAAATCTTAAGTAACATTCATATAAAATTGTTGTTTATCTTCTCTCTTCTTAGCTTTTTCAACTTTGCACTTCATCTTCTTCCCCTCTTTTTGGAGGCATTCCTTTCCTTTGAATTTATGGAAATTTCAAAATTAATTTGTACTCATTATCCAATACAGTGAACTCAAATTCAAGGAATTTTTTCTTCTTTTTTTTAGCATTCACATATAAATTGGTTTATAATCTCTCTTCTACTGACTTAGGATGTGTCATATGTGTGCAAGTGCAATATTGACATGCAAGATCTGTTCATGTTGTCCTATTTATATGTATCTATCCCTCTTATAATCCTAGAGAAATCTTTTGGTTACTGCTGATCCTTTTATTTATATATTTATTCCCACGTGCAGTGGAATTGCAGTCTCGATGGTAATGAAGTATGCAGACAACATTGTGAAGGTAGTATATAGTTTCTGAAAAGTATAAGGAATATCCATTCTGTTACTGGTACAATTCAATTAACTTAGGGTTTTGATGATTTGGCTGCCAATTGACCTATTTCCAATTCATTGAGGTTAGCGATTTGTAGTGGCTATTGCTTAATAAGGTGTTTGATCTGATGCCATTTTGGTAATTTTATTATTTTCATTGTATGACGAAGAAATTTAGAGATAATGTGCTACTTCTTTAACTAAGTTATGAAAATTGGCACAAGGTCTCTCAGGGTTTCCTAGTTATTGAGATCCAACATGTCTTATGTCAGATTGTGGATTTCTATGTTTCAGGTCTAGCTAAGCTACGGTTGTAGCAATAGATTAAACTGGTGCATTGACCATGTAGCCTGGTCTTTTTTTTTTTCGGCCAAATTCACATCTCTAATTTTGGCCATACATCTGTTAAGGAAAAGAAAAAGAAATTATGTGAAATTAGGCATTTTTCTGTATATTCCAAATGCTTCGATGCTTTTCCTTCTGCTAAACTTTTGATTTCTACATTAGATACTTTGTCTTATGTCATGGCTTGAAAAGAGAGATTGCAACTTTTTTCTATCATTGTTTTTCTTAATTTGATAGACTCTGCTTCGTGGTATTCCCGAATTTCTTCCTTTAATTACAATTGAGATCATGGAGAAGCTTGTAAAGAATTCTTGGAAACAACCCGTTAGAGCATGCCAGCAGTTCATTTCCTCTCATCAATTAATATTGTTGTACAGAGTGCATTGGTGATAAATTATATGAGAAAATAAGTCAATGCTTATTCTCCATCCTCCCACGAAATTACCTGACTGAACTTTCTGATGAGCAGGTTTACTCTACATCGGTGGCGATGCTTCTCACAGCTGTTGTATCAGTGTTTCTCTTTGGCTTTCACCTTTCCCTTGCATTCTTCCTTGGGTCAACGTAAGTTGTGCTGCACTTCTCAATACAAATAATCCTTGAATGTCCTTGATCGACTGACATTTGATTAGATCTCATGAAATTCAATTTCCTTTCATTTTTTATGAAAATTTGAGGAAAAAAAATGTAAAGGCACAAAATTGACTTTGGCTTTTTAAAACTACTTTCATCCAAGGAAATAGTCGTATAATCGAGTTAGTTTGCAGCTGTTTGTATCTTAATGTTTTACCAACAATGTGCATCTAGATAGTTCATTTGATGTTTTCGTCTATTTTACATTTGATTCTCATTGATCTGCAGGGTTGTTTCTGTCTCTGTATACTTGCACTCCATTGGGAAGCTCCGGAGATAGAGATTGCTTCTACTTCAGTGGATACCTTTCTTCCATTTTTCTGTTCCTTCTTAAATTTTGGGGGCTTTTTGCTCCTACTTAAAAGAATTATTAGATGAGATCCATTCAAATATCTTATTCCCGTTAGGTTTAGCTGTTTTCCCCATTCCCTCCAACTTTGAAAGTATATAATATATTCTAGGCTTTCAGGTGGAAATCCCCCCTGCATTACTATTTACTCTTGGTTTATTGTGTGGCAGGTGTAGCATCTTTTCATTAGTTTGTTCATTTCCTGCTATGCTGTTCAGCTAGATGAAATGAATGCATGTGTACAGAAGATATTACACCTGTTTGTCTTGCTGATCCTCACCCCCTCCACCCGCCAACCTTTTGGATGATGAATTCTGCAGAAATCCTCCATCGCATACTGAATTCTTCTTGCCTCCCTTTGAACGAGCTCCAGACGTTTCAAATTTAGCTCTCCACCATGTGTTTAAACAGTTCCTATCATTCAGTTGTCTTTAAAATCTCTCTACCGCAAAAAATAAACTAAATCTCAACTCAACAGTGGCTTATCATATCTACGTTATTTGATTATACAAATCTTTGTTTGATGACTACTAAAGAAAGCACCACAGATTAAATAACTTAATAAAGTCGAAGCCAAAGATACTAGAATGAACTTTGATGAAGATTATTGTTGCTTGAATACCAGCTCTAGAAAAAATAGCCGTAAGTTTCCTGTTAACAAAATTTAGTGTTCATCTTCTCTTATAGAGCAGGAATTTAACCAGTCCACTAGCCTCATCTTCATTTTCTTCCTTAAAACAAAACGAAGGCCCAATTCTTATGATCCAAAAAAACAAATAAATAATAAATAATAATTATAATAATGTACATATATCAATGAGATCCAAGCAACACATAACCCAAGGCTGTCATGGGGGCAATTTCTCTCATTCTTCCAGCAAGGTGCCAACCTGTAAATTACTTTTTTGCCTTCGCAAACCTGAGGCATCTATACTTCTCTCCGCTCACTGTTATTTCAAGGGCTCCATCTTGGTTATCTTGGTTGGATGCGGTACCCATTAACACACTTTTCTCTTTTTCGAGGTTCTCTTTCTCCATCTTTAGTCTCGCCTCTTGCCGTGCAATTTCTGCCTGGATAAGGAGAAACAACAGGAAACGAAACAAGTGAGAACTATTGCTATATCAATATCTAATTTCTTAGTCATAGGCAGTATGGAAAATAGACTAGAAAACATTTTTATAATGTAATTGACAGCATGAACCACATTAAGTTGAAGTAATCTAGCTAAAGAAACTGACACATGATAAACAGAGAGGGCAAAGTACATGGATGCAATAGCACTTTCATGGTACCATCAGCATCAGGAGTGTATCCCAGGCATTTGAGCAAGAAGAAACTTTTTAACATTTTTCAAGGTCTACTTTGTGAAAAAGCAAATACATAGTGTAGTGACAAATCCACTTAAGCTAAAGGGGTTCCAACTCATTGCTTGTTGTAATGTTTCATATAAACTCATTCCAAAACTTCTTGCAGCATGCATGAAGAATGTTATGTCCTTTCTTGTGGGCAATAAACAAAGCTGCTTTTGTACCGAGGATGGATAATATCTTCTTAGCCAAAGAATTGATGGCCAGTTGTCATAAACACACATGTCCTCCAAGGTATGCAATGAAAGTGGATAATCAAAAGCATACGATACCATTAACTGGAGCACCTACTTAAAATTTATGAGTGCATGTGGTTTCCTTCTCACTTCTATCACCTCATCCGACAGAGTATCACAACTACTACCTTCTCTATTAATATCAATGGCAATCTAGTGGACTTCTTATCCAATAAGTGAGGCTGGAGACAAGTGGATCTTATTTTCCCATATCTTTTTGTTCTTCAATAGCGGTTCAATCAGGCATCCTTCATAAAATGTCTTACCCATCAAATTTCTCCTTCTATTTGAAGATGGTAAAGTGAAGATTTATCTCACCTTTGTTCTTTAGATGGCTTATTAGTATTTCAAAAATGTGATTTGGGATCAATGAGACATGTTTTGAAGCTCTTCAATATCTTCAGACCATGTCTGGGCTTGTAGCAAATGAAGGCTAGAGTGAATTATTCTTTTGTAATGTCGATCACCATGTCAAGGATGGAACCTTGGCCTCAACATAGTTCCAAGAGGGTAAACTCCCTTATTTGCTATTTAGGAGTTCCTTTAATCTCTTCTCAATTAATAAAAGCAAGACTCTGAATTTCTTTCAAACAAGATTCTTGCATGCATTTTGAGAAAATTGTGTAAGTACTAACTTGTCCAAATACAAATTACATAAAAATAATTACCAAAATACTGATGCAAAAATTACAATACGTGCGTTTGTATTTAGGTAATTTTTACTCCGAGGATTCTTAGACATGTTTCACTCCACATATTTCCTCTTTGACATTCAAATTTCAATCTTTTCTAAGTCAGTTATAACTTAACAAGTTGAACCTCTTCTCTATGCATGTGCATTAGAGCTTTATTTTCTTGCTTCCTAAGTCAATCATATTGCAAATTGAACAAAAGTTGAAAATTTTTCTTTGAAGCGGAAGACCTAAGGTCAAGTGGGAGTGAGTTTGTAATCTTAAGAGTATGGCAGTCTTGAAATTCCTAAGTTAGCCAAACGAATTAAGGTGGCCTATTTTGAGTTAAAGAGCTGAGTTCAAGGGCTTTGTAGATGCTTTGAAGCTGGATGACTTGAGATATTTGGGAGATTTCTTCTCCTGGTCAAGTAGACAAGTAGCTTCTCCTATTTTGAGGAAGATGGATCACATGTTGGCCAACCAAAGTTGGATGACTCGGTTCCCAAGTCAGAGGCTAGATTCCTTTCCCCGCTCCTTTCAGATCAAGCCGTTTGCCTAGTGCTTTCTGATTTTTCCATACCTAAAAGAAGAGTTCCTTTCAAATGTTTTGACTTTTGGTTTGATTCTAAGGAGTTTATGCCTTTAGTTCAACAAGTGTGAAGCAGTGAAGTGGTGGCTCCAAATTTTTCCAGGTTGTGTCAAAGTTGAAGAGGCTAAAGTTTGAATTGAGAAAGCTTAATGACAAGGAGTTTTCCTATATATACTCTCGGGTAGCTAAGGCCAAAGAGGATTTGAAGTCCATTCAAACTAATATTGTTAGAGGGCATATTGATCTCTTTAGTGAGGGAAGGCAAGCATTTAAGGACTATAAAACCATACATGTAGCTAAAGAGAGTTTTTTTAAACAAAAATCAAGGATGCAATTGTTGAATCTTGAGGACAAAAACACATCCTTCTTTCACAAAGTCATAAACCAAAGACAAAATTGAAATTCTGCTAATTCCTTGGTCAAGGAAGATGGGTCAATGGTTAAGGTGACTAGGTGGTACATGAAGAGGCTCTTACTTACTTCTCCAACTTGTTTGGTGCTCCAAGTTCTCCAATAGAAGCCTCATCTTTAGATGAATTTGTGACTTGAAGGCTTAGTGAGGACCGGGTTGCATTATAGATTCTGCCTTTTTAGATCGAGATATCAAATCAGCTTTTTTCAGTCAAGCTAATGGCAAAGCCTTATGGTCCAATGGTTTCTCGCAAAATTTTTCAAGGCAACATAGAATGTGCTAGGGCCATACCTCATTTTGGCAATCAAAGAATTTCTTAACTTTGGTTCTCTTTTAAAGGAGGTAAACGATACGATCATTTCCTTAGTCCCTAAAGTTTCTAATCCATCGTCTTTGCAAGATTTGAGGCCAATATCCTGTTGCAATGTGATTTATAAGGCCATATCTAACCTTCTTGCCTCTTGCCTATAGAAGGTCTTATCCTCCCTTGTTGGTAAAGAACAAGCAACATTCATTCCAAGAAGTGTATTACAGACAATATATTTGTTGGACAAGAACTTATCACTGGTTATCATCTTAATCATGATCCTCATGATATGCTATCAGGTAGATATTTGAAGGCCTATGATACAATTAGTTGACAGTTTTTGGAATGTGTTCTTGCATTCATGAATTTTACCCCACATTTTGTAAAGTTTCTTAGTCAATGCTTTTCAACACCTAAATTCTCCATCAACATCAATGGAGAAATAGTGGGTTACTTTCTTAGTCACAGAGGTCTTCGACAAGGTGACCTATTTCACCTCAGTTATTTGTTTTGGGCATGAAATTTTGTCAAGAATTCTAAGGAAGATGACAGTCTCGGCTAGCTTTTCCTACCATTGGAAGTGTAAGGAAGAGAGACTCATTTACCTTTGTTTCGCGGATGACTTGTTGATTTTTTGTAAAGGTGATCTTCTTTCCATTAACTTAATCCATAGAGCTCTTTGTACTTTTGAATCCTTATCGGGTCTAAGGGCTACTAGTCTTAAAAGTATGGTTTTCTTTTGTTATGTGGAGGAATCTATAAAAATTCAGCGCATCCTAGCCTTGGCTTTCTTGAAGGTAAATTGCCTATTTGGTATCTTGGTGTTCCTTTGATCTCATCCAAGCTTAAGCGATCTAACTACGATGCTTTAGTTGCAATGATTTCTTCTCGGCTAGACTCTTAGATATGTAAATTCTTATCCAATGCTAAAGACTATAACTCCTTAATCGGTCATTTTTTTAGTGCAAATTTACAGGGCTTCCGTGTTTAACCTTCCAATGAAAGTAATTCGCTCCGTAGAGAAATTAATGAGGAATTTTTTTTGGAGTGGTAGTCCTAATATTTCTATAGAGGCTAAGATCAAGTGGGATGTTGTGTGTTCACTTAAAGAAGAGGGGGGTCTAGGGATTCCTAACCTAGATTTTTGGAATAAAACCATACAAATCAAACATATTTGGCAATTGTGCAATGGTGGCCTTTGAGGCCTATGGACTGATTGAGTGCACTCTTTTTTTCTCAAGGGATATAGTTTTTGGAGTGTAAAAACTCCATCCTCTTGTTCATGGCGTGGCACAAGCTTCTAAAAATTAAGTTCCTTAGCTCGTCAATTCATGAAGTGGTCAATTGGTGATAGGGTTTCTATCTCACCCTGGGCTGATTTCTAGCTTTCTTAAGGACCTTTAACTAAGATGTATGGTTCAAAGGAAATTGCATCTCTAGGCAGCCCCTAACTGCCAAACTTTGCTACTTGATCAAGGCAAATGGTTGGAGTTTGCCAAATTCTCCATTCTAGTCCTCTTTTCATATTTTAGCTTTGCTATAGCCTAACTCTTCTAGGAAAGATAACTTGTTTTGGATTCCATCGACTTCAGGTGAGTTTTCTTTAAAAAGTGCCCTATAAGCAATTTGTACTCCACACCCTCAAGTTAGGTGGTCCAAACTTGTTTGGAATAAAAGATCCATCCCTAGACACAGCTTCGTCCATTGGCTTGTACTCAATCGCAAGTTGTACACATTGGATAGGATAATTTTATAGGGTATTACTACCCATTCCAGCTGTTATCTTTGCAACTCAGCCTTTGAGGATCATGGTCACCTGTTTTTCCAATGCCCTTTCTCTCTTTAAATGTGGACCTCAGTTGTTTTAGAGCTTCTCCCTACATCTTTTTCATCTTAGCAAGGAGCCCTAGATGGGCTATCATCGACCAATGGTAGCACATCTCTTACACTTGTGCTACTTTTTCAGCTTCAGTCTATTGTATTTGGCATCTAAGGAATTCTATCCGCTTGGGAAAGCATCTCACGGGCCCTTTCTTTCTAGCTCGTCAAGTTCACTTTTAAACAAGGCTTAGTCCATAACTATTTTGCTTTTGTACCTTGTTTTCCTTTGTAATTGTCGTTTTTTGTGTGGCTATCCCTAGTTTTGTTTGTATATTAGTGGCTCGGCCCCTATCCCGCTTATGAGGTTGTATTTTTCTCTGGTTATTAATGAATTCAATGATTAACCAAAAAAAATAAAATAAAATAAGGTGGCCTAAATTAAACTAGCATCTTTGCAAGGTAGTTGGAGAGGATTATTGGCTGAATGAGTAAATTTCACTTACCTAAGGTTGGAACGTGAAAGCCTCCACATCTTGTTCTTAGAGCTGGAAGAAACTATTGAAGTTGAGACCTTTAGTGCAGGAACATGGTAAGGGATGGGCTATCAATTTCTTTATAGCCTGGTTATTGATAACCAATGAGTCCCTTAGATGTGCATTTCAGCCATGAGGGCATAGCCAATTCTAGCTTGCCTTGCAACACCAGGCTTTGCTCACTAATGGCTGGAAACATCTGGAGTTTACCTGACTGCAACTTAAAGCAAAACCTCCACATTTCAAATTCACTAGGACTGGACCTTTCTCATGCTAATATTGTAAGATGTACACCTTCCCAAACACGGGAATTTCCCCATCAAAAGTGGCTATGATTTGCTAATTCCTCCTCCCTCTAAAATGGCATCGCATAAGGCGGTCTCTAACTGGAGTACTATACTAAGACATGTATCTTGTGGCTAGCTTGGCTAAAGAAATGCAAACTTTACACAGAATACTTTCATAGGGTATTGCTAACTCCACTACATGTTACCTATCTGCACAAGGACAATAATACCTCTTGCATCTCTTTTCTGATTGTCCTTATTTGTCCCTAGTGTGGGGACATGTTTGTGAACTCAGTGGATGCCCACTGTCCCCCTATCACGGCAAGGAGTCACTAGTGCACTTGTAGCCACAGCTGACTTAAAACATCTAATGATCAGCTCTTGGAGATCATCTCTTGCTGCATCAAAATATTGCATTTAGAGAACTAAAAATCAAGTGCACCTTGGGAACAATCTTCCTCAACCCTTTCACTTGCTAATCGAATTTTTGCCTATACAGGACTTTCTGAGAGTTGTTTTCACTAGTTTACTCTTATTTTCCATAGTTTTCTTGTATATCTGATGGCACCTGTCACCATTGTCCATTTTAATAATGTGTTTGCAATAACATGGCTCCTTCCAAACTGATAAGAGGCAGCAAAAGCAGGATCAATAAAGCAAGCATAACACTTTCTCAATGGAATGTATCCAACCAGTGACCACAAGGATGATGCGTAACTGAAAAAGAGGGCATTGATGGGTGCCACTGCCGTTAATTTTGCATAAGACCTGATTTTGGAAGTTTTTGATGTCCAACAGTGTAAAAGCTTTTAATCTTATATTTTAACAAAAATGTCATAAATTCAAATTTGTTTAGTATAACTGCAAAAGCATAAGAGGACTCAGTAAAGTACTGAAAATTACACCAAAGAGTGGAGGCACCGACTCTTCTTGTTAGCCGCATAAAACAAGAAATTAAAAAATTCTTTCATTCTGACCCCAAAGAAACAACAACCAAGAGAGAAGCTCAAGCAAAGATCGGTTCGTAAAACAACTAGCTAAATCATAGCAATGACAAGAACCAAAAAAATTTTTTTTTTTTTTTTTTTATGTCAGTTCATTATTTCATACCTCACGACGAGAAAGCTCAGCCTTCCAAGCAGCTTCACGCTCAGCAACCTCACGTTCGCGTTCCTCTATATAGCTTTGCATCTCCCTCTCCTTCATGATCCTATCGTGAATATCCGCATCCAGAGCTTCCTTCAGCTCTTGCACGAATCTGTCCACCACTGCTTTTATTCTCAATGACATTTCTCCTGATTGATATAATATTCTCCAAATCTAACCCAATTAATGACAAACGACTAAGATTCGAATCTGCAAGGACGAAAAATATATTTAAAAAAAAAAACGATAGCCCATATCCAGTAAAATATTAAAATCGCGTAAAATTTTGGTCTTTGGGTTGCACATAAGAATCTTCAATCAAAATTGCTTCAATTACAATTAAACTATAAATTGATTGGATTAGAAAGTTCACATGAGATGCCAAAACTACCAAGAGTCCCAATAACAAGAACATGTGGAACCAGTTAAGGGACAATGATAAACAAATATTTTTTCATTCTCAAGACAAGTTATAAGGGGCAAAGGGGGGGGGGGGGGGGGGGGGTTGGTGAACTTGTTTTACAATTACCAAAAGGAAGCTAGTGATCACAAAATTCAAAAGGCCACATAATAGCCAAAGTGAAGGAATAGTTATAACCGATTTGCTTACATCAAAAGGACATAGATAAAAAAAAGAAGTTTTAGATTCTAAATAAGAATTGGATTTTTCGACATACAATTACAGTATAACTTTCTAAGTAAAACACGCTATAAAAGCAAGGAAGTAGACATTAGACAATAGAGAACACAAATTTAATTAAAATCTAACAGCTACAAGGTATGCCCCCATGGGCTCAAATTGGAAACGTAAATGATTGACCTAGCTTGTTAAGCAGAGTGAAGTTGAGTGTACATGTGACAACAAAACCATAATAAACTTGAATTTGTCTCCTCCAGGACTTTTTCCGCACAAATATGATATGGACATGGAAGAACCGATGTTTGAGGGAGAAGAAGAGAGAGAGAGAGTAAGAGGGAGAATACGTGACTGTGAACGCAAGCACCTTAAAAGAAATTTCGAATTTTCGCCAATTATTATTGCTTTTTTTTTTTTTTTTTTTTGCCCTTTTTCCCTGTCTTTATAAATATTATTCCAATCTTGTGGACTCGAGCACACTGCCAATCACATTGTTGAGCCCGCTGTAGTTCTTAATCTTCGGAAAATTCTCCTGGAAAATAGGGCTGGTCCTATACATTATTAACGGTTCAATTTATTTCAATTATGATCGAATTTGTTAAAACTTTTTTTTATTAATTTTTATTATAATCAATTGAATTATAACATTAGTCCCGTTGTGGTCCGAGAACGTAAAAATTCCTCAATCTTCCAGTATCGTTGCTCCTTTTTTTTTATTGTTTTATTAAATTTGCACCTTGTTTATGTTTGTATAAATGTCTATTAAAATAAAATGTTTAGAACCCTATCTAATTTTATTTTTCTTTTATTTCATCTTTTGAACTGAGAGCTTCTTAAATTGTTTAAACGTCTATTATTACAATTAATAGTAAATAAAAAAGCGATTGAATAATGCATCTTATTTGGTTTAAAAAAAAAAAACCATCTTAAGCGCAAAGAAAGTGTACCATGAGTTGGCAAAAAAGCAATCAAATCGAACTAATCCGTAATTAAACCAAATCAACCAAAAAATATGATTCAAAAAATTTTTAATCCGAATCAATCCGTAAATATATGATTGATTTAGAGAGTAAACCAAATCAGTTCATAAAACCGAACCAAATCATTTTAAAAAAATATAATAATATTTTACTTGTAAGTTGTTACTATAAATTTTTTTATGGTAATTGATTAAAGGTCATATATGTTTATATAATTTCATTTTATATTTATTATTTTGTGAATATTGATTAAAATCAATTTGTTCATTTTTAAATTTGTTTTTTAGCTCATGATATATATTTTTTTATTGATAACAAATTATTTTTTTTTTAAGTTTTTAACTTTTATGAAATTTATTTATTTAGTTATAAACTCTTGTTATGCATTAATTGTTTAATATATTTTGTCAGCGGATCATTTTATTCATTGATGTCTTCTGTTGATAAATGATTTTTTATTTTGGCTAAATTTATTGGTAGACGATCAACTTGATAGTTTTATTAAAAAATATAAATTATTACTTACTATGTATTAGTTAGTGAATATGTTTTATAGGTGGATAACAGATTTTATAGAAGACTATAGATTAAAAATATGATGAATTCATAAAGTATTTTATTATGGTTTACAATATAAACTTTGTAAAGTGATATAAATATTTAAGTATATACACAAATGTGAAAAAAAAAGCTAGAATAAAGAAAATATTTAGTTAGAATTTTGATTTAATCCGTAATTCAGATCGAACCAAATTGTTATTGAATGATTTAGAAAATTTCTAATCCAAACCAAATTGTTAGTTAATGGTTTGGTTTGAGATGAAAAAAAAATAAACCAAGCCGTGCCCACCCCTATACTGTATAGCGTTTGAATGAGTTTTTTTAAATGAGAAATAGTGGTTAGATTAGATTTGCTTAAATTTTTATCAAGTGAGTGAAATTTTAGGAGAACTTGGCTATATGTGAACAAATGATAGTAACCAACAAATCATAAAAATCTTCTTAACTTCATTAATGATGGAGTAGCCAGCCAATTTGTAATGACCTCTACTTTTAGGGCCCACAGCAACCCCATTCTTGGTCTAAATAACATTATCAAGATATTGCAATTTAAGATTCCCTAACTCCTTCCACAAGACATGAAACACTACTCATAAGTATGCAACATTTTCATCCAATGTCTTATTATATGCTAAAATATCATCAAGGAACAGTAAGAATAATTACCTTGAATAATCCTTAAAAATGTAGTTCATCAAACTATGGAAGTCGGTGGAGTATTAAGTAGAATGATCAACATTACTAAAACTCATAGTGCCTTATACATTTTAAATGTGATTTTATAAACCTATTAGGGAGCAACCATATTGGATGGTAGCTCTAGCTTAGAGAAGCAACTAGTCCCATATAATTCATTAAAAAGATCTTTAATTATAGGAATTGTAAATATATCCATGATGGTGTACTTAGTGATCTCTCTTGCACATCTTCTATATTGTCTTTTTTCCTTAACTAGCCTAACTAGGAAGGTGAAAGGGTTATGGCTAGGTCTAATTGCCTTGCTAGACAACAACTCTTTTATTATCTTTTGAAAAATATGTTTTCTACATATTTGAAAGCCAATATGTCTTAATATTTATATGCTTAGCATCATCTTGTAAATAAATTCTATATGCTTAGCCTAAATGCAAGCCTTGTGGCTCCTTAAAGAGATCATGGTATTTTTCTAACTATTCAACTAATTTAGGCTCACATGCATTTTATGACTATCAACATCATTTAAGTCCCTCACAATATACTACCTAAAACAGACTTTAGTTTGTTGGATGTGTTGTTAAAAGTTCGAATATAGTACTACATCTTATTTCTCTCTATAACTCACATTTATACCAAATAAAACATTTGTTTTCTCAATTCAAACTCTATATTGAAAATGTTATAATTCCAATTAATAATGTCTACCATAGATTACCAAGGAATCCATAAGATAAGGTCACAACCAAAGCGTGTAAGAGGATATACTTTAGCAACAAGTCTTTCCTTGCATCCACTGTAAGAAACTTCTTAATCTTGGCATTATTGATTAAGCTAGTGCCATTGATCATGCTTTTTCTATATGTCCTTTTTAAAACTCTTTTCAATCTCTTTTTAAGTTCCTTTCAACAAGCAGATATTAATCGGCCAGTGTACCAGGAGTGTGTGCAATAATAATATATCGGTGAATGATAGGGGCCATTTACTATACTCAATTAGGTGAAATTATGATCTTTTATGCTCTATTTCTTGCTTAAATTGAAGATAATTGGTACTTAAATAGTAAATATATTCATTTCAGGTATAAATAAGGCAAACATCAACATTTAGATGAAATTTTACGACGATTTGAAGTGAAAACTATCATCCAAGCAAGATTACGACTATATCTTAACAGGTGATCTTCTCTGATGTCATTAAGATGTCAATTACGGGCATAATCTACAAGAGAAGAGGGCAAAATCACACCTAAAGAAGGTTATGGCCTATACTACGGCCGTACTATAGGATGTGATCTCCTTGGGTTTATCCATCAGGTCTACTACAGCCATAAATTTGAAGAAGATGTGAAATCATAGTGGAGTTTATGGCCTCCACTACAGTCGTAACATACAGGGGAAATGACAACAATAGCCATAGAAAAAGTAATTATGGGCATATCCACATGTAAGAAATCAGTCCAAGGAGATAACGACCTTTGATATGACCGTAATCTACCTTAGAAAATCAATTCAGGGGTATAACAGTTGTAAATAATGGTCGTGTTACGGCCGTTATGGTAGTTATAATTCACATATTTTTGCACCATCTCGAAATTTAAGTGTCTATTTTAAGAGGAATGAAGCCCAATTGATGCCTATCTTCGTTCAACAGATGTATTGAATGGAGGAAACATATAAATAGTCCTCCCAACCATTACAAGAGGGAGAGATATCGATCATTGTAAAAGATCATTTTTTACCATTCACACACATCATTGAGATTTCTCTCTTGAAACCATCTGTAAAACATCTTACTCATTACCATTGTACTCATGCAAGAAGTATATTGCATAAGATCTTGAAGTGTTTTCCAATCTTTAAGGGTTGTTTTCTTATTCTTTCTTCTTACTTTTCCCAATAATGTTGTTTTATTTACATTATGTGTGGGTAAATTGTTAGGGCTCGTGTAGCGATATGTTAACATGCATTCCAATGAATTGAATGCCTAATATTGTAGGATTTCCTAATCTCTATAGTGTATTAATATATTCTAATTCTAGGTAGTTAGGATTAAATCTGTCACGCTCCGAAGGGTATCTTAAACGTGGCAGTCCTTCGTACACAATATTAAAACCTAGGAATGACTGCCTCAGTCATGCGAAGGCTTCCATACTATGTATAAGGCATCTAACACATAGAGGAGACACATTGGAGAGATACATTTTGTATTGATACAACTTGAGTAACAATGTAAAGGAAATACAATTCACTATACTTCATATACAATTCATCCACAGATTTCACTACACACTATTACAAGACAATTTATAACACCCAGATAAAATCTTCAAGCATTCTTGCTTTCTACCGAAATCCCGAAGTTATATTCGGCTCCAATCATCTCGATCCCCAAGTAGCATTCTCCTGTCAACCTATTTATTCAAACATCTATTGGGCTATAAGCTACACTAGCTTAGTGAGAGTTCCTTTAATTTCGTACCATAACAAGCAAGCTATAATTCATTCATATACTATGCATGAATAAACACATGAGCAGACAAGCATACGACTTTTCGATAGCCATATGTGAATGGATTTACGCCCTCCACTTGGGGTTAGGTGTTTCAAACCCATACGACCAACATTTAAATTCTTCTCACTTCTTATTGTGGTTGATACAGGTGCCCAGCCACACACTTTTAAAATTTTACTGTGGTTGATACAGTTGCCCACCCACACACATTTTCAATTCCAGCCCATACGCCAACATTCAAGTTTACAGACCCCTCGTTGTCTAATTATTATACCTTCTTCCCACAAAGGTATAATAACCTATGCAATGTGGCTCACATATGTGATATGCATATACAGTTTATTCATATAATCGTGGCATGTTAACTTATGTAGGTTAAAAGCGATCATAGAGAATTTCAAACAATTCAAGTCTATGCTAACTCATACAATGATTTTACAATAAGTCCCGCCTCGATATACTTATCATTCATTCAACCAAGATTGTATCACAACTCATTTCAATTTTATCTTTTCCTAATTTTAATGCAACTAGCTACAAGCACAATCAAGGTAACAAAATATGAGAAAAACTCACTCGGCCATTGGATCACCGGTCTCTGAGTAAAAGTAATCCGGTAGTAGGGAATCGTCGATTTCGGGGTCACCTAAAAGGAAGAAATATCCAAATGAGTATTTCTACTCAAAACTAATCCATTCTATCTCATACAAACTATCAAATTCGTAATTCTCGTCCTAAGCGAGAATTCCAACTTAAAATTGCCACAACTTAGTTGTTTTAACTCGGAATTTAGCAGATTATATATCGATTTTTATCTACTTCGAAAGATCTATCTATTTCTAATATTACATTTAAATTTTGAAAACTTTGAAGTCTCTAAAAGATTGGATCAGATCAGAACAGTAGCAAATTCCAATTCCAAAAAATAGTTTTGTAAATGTTTGTAATGTTCCTATTATGTAGATCAACTATACATGCAATGTTGATGATTCCCTACATGAATGGCATGTTATGAGCTTAATGTATGCATGCTTTTGTCAATATTTTCTAAAAGGAGATTTTAGAAACTTTTTATTTGTAAAATTCCATGGCTATTTACTTTTAAGAAAACTAGTTTCCTAACTTTGATAATTTCCATTTGTTTTGGATTTATTTCTTAAGAAAATATAATTATCCTTGTTAAAATTGAGTCTTCATTATATCTATTACTTATGACCTTCATTTCTACATAAAAATTCCCATTTTATACTTTGTAAACATGTTTTCAAATATGGTTCATCTCAAAATCCGAATTTTGTAAAAATTGTTTTTGTGGTGATTCCTTTAAGTAAAAATCATTTGATACTTAGAAAATTAAAGCTTAACCATACCTAGCCACTAAGGACTTCATTTCTTTAATAAAACTTCTATTTTGAGTTTGGAAAGTAAGTGTTTTCATGCCATTACTCCATTATTACGAATTTCTCAAAAGGACAAGCAACTCAAATTTTCCTACTTCATTTCTACAAATGCATAATGTATATATGTATTACCTACAAGCTATTGTTATGAAGGTTATGAGATGATCTATCTATATGTATACATATAGTACCAAGAATTCTTTTTTTTGAAAACTTTTACTTTGCAAAACTTTGGATTTTACTAGACTTAAAAAAATAGTTTTTCTTCTTGTAAAATCATACTTGCTTTTATCAAAACTCAACCTTGATGACCTATATAACCATCACCTTCATTATTTCAATAAAAACCTTCATTTAGGGTTAGAAAATAGATGTTTATATAGGTGGCTTGCCTAAGTACGAATTTTATAAAATTTTAAAGAATGAAAACATTGTTTAACTTATTCTTGGAAAACCATTTATTGTTCTAAAATTATATTTTGATAAACCTCCCTTATCTTTGTCAAAACTTGGTCTTTGTTACATATACTCCTTAGGACTTCCATTTTCCTATTAAAACTATTATTTTAGCATTTGGAAATAGGTGTTTAAATGGTAGCTATTTTCAAATCCGAATTTTGAAATATTCATTTGAGTTTGTTTTCTTTGTAAAACTCATTTAGTCTTTCAAAAACCATTTCCTAATCAAGCCTACCTCTTAAGGCTTCCATTTCTTTAATAAAGGTCTTGTTTTGAAGTTGAAAAATGGGTTTTCAAAATTGGTTTTTGTTGAGATCCGAATTTACAAAATTTATTTTTGGACGTTTTGCTAAAATCTAACCAAACTTATGGAAATTCATCCCTTATATAACCTATCTTAAGAGCCTTCCATATCTTGAATAAAAACTTCATTTTTAAGTTGGAAAACATATTTTTAAACTATGCCTTGGCCTAAACCGAAAATAGAATTTTGTTTGAAAATTAATCTTTGTAAATCATCTTTGAACACATATAAAATGAAGTCTTGATGATATATATATATATATATATATATATATATATATTAAGCCTTCATTATCTCAAGTAAAAATTTCATTTTGACACTTGGAAAGTGGTTTTTAAATAAGGGTCTTGCCTAAATACGAATTTCACCAATTTTGTTTAAGTTCAAAACCAAGATCTACACTTAATATGAACATAAATGTAAAAGAAATCCATGGTAGTAAACTATAAACTCATAGATCTAAACTTTGCTCATCAAGATCATTCATTTATGATATCTATTCCTTAAGCCCTTCATTTTAAATGAAAAATACATATTTTGAAGTTGAAAATAGCTTTTCTAAATATGGTTCCATTTTTATCCGAATTTTCAAAAAAGATTTTTGTTGAAACTAAAATAGATCTTGAGCTTTCTAAAACTTTGCTACTATTATCAAGCTATTAGAAGTTATTTAAGAAAATAAATCAAAAGTCTAATGCATTTATGAACCTAAAACAACTAGATCTAGTTTACTATACTAGTTATAAATGCATGAACACTAAGATAGTTATGTGAATAGTGAATATATGCATAAATCATCAGCAATAACAAAATAATAACTCAAATAACAAGATCTAAAACATAAACAAAATCAAAGATACAAAAAAAGTTAGATCTACAAAATATAACTACTTTTAGCAAGAAAATAATAATAATACAAGAAAGTACTCATGGAGAAGAGGAGTGTTTCATTTTGGCATCATCATCCTTAGCTTTTTAAACTTATGGAAGGTCATTTGATGCATGAAACTCTCACTATACCTTACCTATATCATCTATGGAAGCTTTAGAAGAAGGTATACTTAGAGAATCTTCAAGAATGGAGTGTGGAAGTGATTTTTTTAGATGGGGGCAGCTTGTATTCTCTTGCAAGAACAAAGAAAAGAGAGGAATAAAGAGAGGAAAAAGAGAGTAAATAAGGTAGGGTTTGCAAAGAGAGAAAGTGTATAAGTAAAAGGCATTAAATAGAGAGAGAAGTGCATTAAATGAGTGTGAAATAAATGGGAAAAGAAAAATAAAACAAAGGGGCAGAATTGGGGAGGGGTTTCACATGAATTGCAAGAGGAGAAAGAGAGAGGGAGTTAATTTGTAACTTAAATTTTTTAAAGTGTAACTTGTGTCATTTAATGTGCTAACTAAATGAGACTTTAAATCATTAAATCAATTATTAAAATTAAAGAAAAGTGGCTATTTTGGAAGAGTATGGTCAACTGTCCAAGCATGGGAATGGAGTATAAAAAAAGAGAAAGAAAACTTGAATAATGTGTAGAAGTGATAAATGAAGTGTATTTGAAGTATGGGTTGAAAAAGTACTTTTTATTGAGAAAATATATAAAATAAAATTAAGAAAAATATTTTTAAAGGAGTGGCAGAATTTTCATAAATAAAATTAAATAATTAATTGAATTATTTTAGTATTTCAATACCGGTATGATCAAAATATGTGAATATGAGCTATAATTGATATTTTTATAACCCGAAATATTCTAAAAATTTATTTTATGAAAATAAAAATATTTTTCAATTATTAAATTAATTTATTTTATTTTTAGTATCGGGTCTTAAACAGAAACTGATCCCGTAAAAACCCGAAATTAACTAAATTTTAGACAAACGGAATTTTTTATGACATATAAAATATTTTTCTAAAAATATAAGGGTTTACAAGAATAATAAAAATGTGTAATGAATAGTAGTGAATAGTGCTAAAAGACTAGTTAATTACCGGTAGTAATAAAATATGAATGTAATCGAAAAATCAAATATTTCTAGTTATCGAAAAATTATAAAACTGATATTTTAGAAATCCTTATGAAAATACGAGTGTAACGGTATTAATGGTATATTTTTTATATCTCGAGCCTCGGGACACGCTTTTCAAAGTATGTATCCGAATGGGTTCGAAATAGGTAAAAAATTTACCAATATGATATTTTTAAGCGACCTTATATTACTACGAGCCATTCGACACACTTAAACTACACCTCGGCCTCTAGGGTTAAGGACGCGAGATTGCCGGACTTAAACTACTGTATTCTACTTAGAGTTTCCGGGTGATTCTCTAGTTTAGATCTTTACCAATTTGGAAACTGATATTTTATTATTATACAACATATTTACTTTGACAAATTTATTTTAAATTTTATTTTTGTAAGTACTTAATATCTCTTAACGTTTTCAGAATTATTGAATTGGGTTTTATTTATGAAGATTAATCATTATTTACTTTTTAATAATTTGTTTTTGGGCTCTATATTACCCGATTTTATAAGTCAGAGTTACGTATAGAATTTATCGTACGTAGTGGTTTTGAATTTGAAGACTGTTGAGTTTTTATTTTAATTTTAAGGATTCTTATTTTTCTCAAGATTAAGAAATTTCTAGATTCGTTCATGATTTAGGACTAGTCGAAGTTCGGTTTTAATTTGGAGTGATTTTTAAGGTTTATTTTTTGAAGTTCATTTTGGAATTATTTACTGAAATTTTCCAGGGCTTACAAAATCAGATTTCCACGGGATACGATTGAGCAATCTACCCGTGGAATAGATCTAAACTATAGAGAAAGATTGCCCATGATGCCTAAAGATAGGGTTGTGGAATCTTTTGCATGTAATTGGATAATTATATTGGGTTCATGTTTGTATGCAATTTTAGTCGACTATTAACTAGGAATTGTCAATCCATGTTATAACATAGCTTTAGTTGATAATTATTTAGTTATTTTAAATTTTAGAATACGAATTTGATTTAAATTACTAGATAATAAGAGGGTGTGTAATAATACTTGTTAATGACCTCGAGGGATACGACCCTATAATCTAATCCTATACTACAATTGATAGGTGCACTTGCCTAGCGTTGACTAGATTATAGGAAGAAAATTATAGGTTATTAATTTAATAAACTTGGTCAAGAAATACGCACATCGGTGAATACCGAGTCGAGTCGAGTTTATAGAGTGAGGACTAGCTATCTGTAGCTAGGCAAATGAAAAGTGTTTCTCTTTTTGGATTTTCTTTTATAAAACTAATCTACAAACAAATCTTGGATTTCCAACACCTATAATTGATTAAGTTAAGAGCCAACAGATCTGAACAATCAATCAGTGTATGCTATCAACCAGAAATGCAATTGTAGATCCAAATTGTCAATGGGTTTAGTTTTGCAAACAATTCAAGCATCAGATAACAACTTATTTTCCCAAAGTAAGCTATTACCCTAAATTAACTAATCAATATTCTCTATTTCTAGGAAAGTGATTATTTGACTAATCTTTCTAAATTATCAAACCCTAATCGAATTTCAAACCCATATCCCTATGTGACCTTTAATCCAAATTAGATATTCACAGAAACAATCAAAAAGGAATTTTCCAATTTCAATCATAATCTATCATGAATTCCAGATTTAATCCAAAATCTCTTATTTGTGAAATAACATCAAAAACTTGAATATATACAAATGATCAATCAACAACAGGGATCATCAATCAAATAGTTCAGATTCACGGCTCAAAACCCTAATTAAAGTCAAAGAAACAAGTATTAAACATCATCTAAAATATGAATTTGAGAAAAAGAACAAACTCAGCTCGTCAAAATAATCCTGCTCTTGAAATTCAAATCCAAATCCAAATGATGTCTTCCACTTGAATTCGGAGTGGAATCCACAAAACAAATAAAAAAGTTAACTTAACTAGTGTTCTTAACCCTAATCTTATAAGAGGAAGGCGAAATAGAGAAGAATTCGTGCCTAGGTTTTTTCGTAACCAAATGATACAACAAGAGAATATATATATATATATAAGGACACAGGACACATAGGTTGGCAATGTACACGACGGTATATATTTTAAATCCATCTTGTACGCTGGCAGTTTTGGAGGCAGTGCTGTGTACAGAAAGCTCATGGCAATTTTCGACTTTACTCCAATTGAAATTTTCCAAAACTTACAAAATAAAAGTTATAGATCTTTCTCTCCTCTTTCAATTGGATCTAAAATCAGATCAAACTGACCTCATATGAGAGAAATATGTCAAATTTACTAAAACAGTGTCAAGTTGCAAATCTTATTGATGTTATGCTATTACAGTAATTTCAAGATGATTTTCAACCTTCATTCTTTCATAATTAGCATAAAATTAAAACATGAAGATTGTAGTTCTATTTCTTATCTTTCCATAGGATTTTGAATCAAGTCAAAAGGAGATTAGATGAGAAAAATATTTGCAATTTATCAAAATCTATCATTTTCTAAAACACGAACGCCATCACTGCAATAACAGCAACTTCATGACATATTTTGGCCTTGATGCTTTATGAATTCATTCATACCCAAAATATGAAAATTGAATATCTCTCTCTTAGCTTTCAGTAGCATTTTAAATCATCTTAATAGGATCTTGGATGAGAGAGATATGTTGAATTTATGAAATATCGCTAAAACTTACCTGTGATGAAGGCTAGTGGCCTACTTTGCATAATGGCCAACCTTGCTTGACTTCTTTTCCAAATTTGCATGAAACTTCTCCTAATTGCTTTTATTTGTATTATAAGTCCTTTAAGACCTGAAATATCACATTTAGTGGATATAAGTACCAATACCTTGTGATTTCTATAAAATCAACAATAAATTTTGATCATTTGCTCAATGAAAAGTGTATGAAATATAACTTTATCAGCCATCAACTAAAATGGCTCAAAGGAAAGAAATTTTAGTCAAAGCGCAATTGAGCCCCTTAGTTAATGTCTCATACAACATTAATAAGAATGTTCAATCATCAATAAATATCCTTTCAGTCTAATACTTCCATAATCTTTCTACCCATCTTCCTTTAAGCAATCAAAGAGATCTAAATTAGCTCAGTCTCTTAGTTCATCTATGTCATTCATTGGCATTTGTAAATGTTGATCTTATACCAAAATGATCCAAACACCACCCATAAAATTTAAAATTCAAATATAACAGCCGGAAAAATAATTATGAATTCAAACGGAATGAATGAACAAATTAATAGTAGGTTAATTAAAAACAAGGTTTAAGGTTAGTTTAATGGATCCAGATTAGTAAAATTTTCCAAATAAAACCTAGTAAAGATGGAGAGTTGAGATCGTGTAAAGTGACACTCTAATAGAAACCCTACAAACTCGAGATCCTACCCTACTAGCCCCTATATAAATGCTCTTTTATCTTATCTTTTCTTTTTTTTATACCTTTTCTTCTTTAGGAAACCTACAACAACCCTAAGGTGAGAAACCCTAGCCTCCACTTAATGATTAATTAAATGAGTTTAAAGGAAGAGTAACACTAATTCGCTAAGGTTATTTGTTTCATGTTAGGAAATTAGGACAATGGAGGTGAACTAGGAGAAAGAGAAGAGCAGTAACCTTACTGAAATTCGTGACAAGATAAGTTTGAGATTTTCAAGCTTTGAAATGCAAAGTTAGTGGTGTTTTAGATGTAAAATTTTGACATGGGGGTGCTAATACAAAGTGAAGGTAGCAAGGAAGTTGATTTTGGAGGTGTTTTAAGCTTTTAAGTACCACCTTATGACTACAACAATAAGATAAGACGTAAAATCAACTCTTAGTGTTATGAAGATGTGAGAAAGAAAAGAATGAACACGTTTCAAGTTGAAATCTTGCTAGAGATTAGCCTTGAGAGAAAATGAATGTTGCTATATGTTCAAAACTATAGATAAGATCGTAGAATGAACAGAAGGTTTGATATTATTAATTTTAGAAGAAGTTAAATGAAGGCTTGTATATGAAACAAGGTGTTTTAGGGTTTCAACTTTGTTTAATCATGTTTTAACAAACAAGAGATGAAAATAGATGAGACTAGACATGAACATGACCATCTAACACCTTTAAGGTCACCAAAAATCGTTCCAAAACATGTTTTTGACAAAATAACGAGTATAAGGATGAAGTATCATAAACCTAGAAGAACGCAATAAGTACACGACGTCGTGTACCTACCAGTGTTCCTCTCTTATCATCAAAAACTTGAAGAATAGAGTTTTCCAGAAAAGCATGGCATGTACATGAGGACATGTACCTGGACATGCTTCTCTCTGTTTTAAAAATACCCTGAAACCCAAAAGAACACAGGAAGATACATACATCTGTGTTCTACCCATGCTTCTTTTTTATCTAAACATCTGTTAATCCCAGAATAGCACGAAGGATACACGAGGTCGAGTTTCAACCCATGTACCTTTCTAACCCCCAAAACATAGGAAGAATATGATATGAACACAGCTAACGTCTCTAGTCATGCAAAGGAACACGAGGGGATACGTCTACCCATGTACTAGTTGTGTGTTTCCTAGTTCATTTTTCCTTAGTCAATCCTTATTCATATTGCCTCAAACTTGACCCATTTCTTCCTTAGACTTAAATAACCCTCTAAACATTCTGTTTAAGTAAAATGGTTAAGTCAAGGAGACCTAGATATAACAAACAATATAAAAGGATTAAAGGTAATCAATCATGAATTGATTCCATATCCAATCATGAATAGTTATAGGATATTGAGCTTGGAAAAGGATTTGAAAGCTCAAACCTATGGATAGGTATGTAGTAATTGTATGTTACTTGTTAGGATAGTATTAATAACCAAGCTAAGAATTTAAACTCGGCTTAATTGAGTGTTAGTTACTACTTAGCCACTTACTCTAGAAGTGATTGCAACTTCGGGGATGATGTGGTAGTCGTAGGTGCTTGGACCCCCACGGAGTCTGTAGTAAAGACAAACAGATAGTCGATAGATAGGGGATATTTCAAAACCAAACGATCAATTAAGAGCTGGTACAAAGTTGCAATGGAGTTATGAGAGAGTATGGTCTCTTGCGTAAAATGTCGCAATAAACGGTGCTCATTAATGGTTGTTTGTGTGGCATTGATTCGTATAGGACTACTTCTTTTCTTTTCTGGTAATTTTTGGGACTTATCAAACCACCACCCCCCCCCCCCCCCCCCCCCCCCAAATCTACTGAAGGAACCTTGCCCTTTTTGTTTGGTAGGAGTCTTCAGTACTATTGCGCATGTTTATATTTCTGGGATGCTAAGATTACCTATTTGCTGACTTAAAACTTAACCAAACTAAATTTGTGTTTGTTACGTTAGCCTAGGCGTGCATAACATGCTTGTATGTGCTTGATTACTATGTACTGGATATCGTCGCTCACTTTTCATCATTCAGGTATCGAGAATGACTGCTTTGTGGACTTTCATTATGATTCCATGGGTTTCAGGACTGAGGAGTTTAGAGAGTGACATAGACGCATAGAGGACCATATGGAATTTGAGAAAACTATTTGAATTTTTATGTTTCTTATTTTAAATGGATGATTATAAACCTTGAGACTTCTTTCTTCTTTACTATTTTTAGGCTAAGTGCCAACCTTTGCAATCGGGTTGAGCCTAATCCCCTTTTATGGCTATTATCTTAAATTATTTTAGAGTTAAAATTTTTTGTTTTACCCTTTCTTAAAGTACTTTTCTACATGTTAGTATATTAGTTTCTAAATCATTGGTAAATTGTCAATCAATGTGTTATGATCTTAATAAAGAGCCTAATTAAGATTTCATAACTAAAACTTGATTAGCAACTGACCTAGTTAACGGAAGGCTTGCATATGTCTCTTGGAGACGATGTGTGCGATGGAACAACAATGCCCTTAAGCACTCTAAGGGTTAGGTCATTTTACATACATAAATTCTACAATTTGCATGTTTAACCTTTTTCTTTTTCTTTTTTTTTCTTTTTTGCATTTATGACCAAGTACAAAGGTCTCATTATAGTAAAAGCATATTTTCTTCTTTCTTTTTTCTTTAAACTCCTTTAGAATACGCGTGCTAGTGGATTCTTATGTTTTTTTTTTTTTTTTGGTAGGTTAGGTTCAAAAGTTTTCAAGTTAATCATACATGATAAAGAAATGTTTTGACAAAGTTTATGGTTTGAGTCTATAGCCTATATGGTTTCAGGTAAGTATGTAGTGTAGCTAAAAGCGGAAATTTTGAGTATTTTTAGGTTAAGCTTATATGAAAGAATTGTGGCTTCTTGTAACTTGGCTAAAGTAAGATTATTGTAAGATTATGGGCTTGAACATTCTAGTTAGATATTGTATAGTCAGGTCTAATTCATATAGGAAGCAACAGCTTAAGCATGACTCAAGAAGTCAGATTTATGTGGTTTGATGTTTGAATTTCTTTAAATGTTCTCGTTAATTACTAATTTGATGTAATTCCTTTAATCCATTCATCAAGTAGGTACTCATATCCTTTTCACCAAATCGTACTTCATGGTTGTGAACCATTTTAACTAATAGGAGAATTGTTGTTAAGTGTTTACATGGATAGTGGTACCATTTAAGGCTCAACCTTTTAAGTGTATAGATGCCAATCTAACCTTCCACACTTCTTGCAGTGGCCCAAGCGCACAAGATGATGGTGTTTAGCCACATATATCACTTAAGTGACACATGCAAGACAATCATTAAGTTAGGTGAGTCACTAATCAAATTTTAATTAAGAAATCGTTATTAATTTTATAAAAATTTCGGCAGACTGCTTTCTATTTTTGGTTTATGTGAAACCCTGTAAAAATTACCTATTTTGCAAATATTTTCAAGAACATATGATATGGATAAAGCCTGTTAGGGCATAACATGGAGGGAGATGAGTTTAACCAATAAACATAAAGTTAGGCCCAAGGCCTACTAAGAAAAAGTAGTTAAGTTTAAGGTTTATAGTCACCCATCAATATAAAATAACAAATAGTATTTTCAAAATCCATGGTGAAAATCAAAGTTTGCATTTAGCAATCACTCCTTATTAGAGATAGACATAAGTGCTTGGTGGCCCGAGTTGAGCTGGCTCGCTCAATCCGTGGGTCAAACAGGCCAAAATTTCCAGGCATGGGCCTGACCCACTTTAGCCCCCATGCCAAAATTAAAAATCTTATCTATTTAATTTTTGTTATTTTTATGTTAGTTTTTGTGAAAATTAAAACATTTATATATTTTAGGGTTTTGTACATATTAAAGATTAATTTTGTTACTATTTTGATTTCTTATATATAAAAACAAGTTTTTTAAATGATTTATTAGATATTATATTATGTTTAAATCAATAAATATATACTTAAAAAAATGTTATCATGCTTGTGGTGCATGTCTCAAATTATTGTCTTCCATAATATATCATAAATAATCAATTATATGTTATTATATTATTTTTATTCTTAAATTTTTCCTTTTTTTTTTTTTTTTTATTTAAGTTTTGGCCCGCTAGTTAAACAGGCCTAACCAATTTGGCCGCTTTTAAACAAGCTAGCTTGCAGGCCTTAGCTTGTATGTGTAGCTTTACTCCTTATCATCAAATTTGAATCCCATATAATTAGCAAAAATCCACCTATATGTCATCCTTAGTACCTAAAATGATAAAGATTGAGTGGTAAAACCTAATACATAGTAAGTAAATACACGCACACATGTCACACGCACTTATTCTAATGCTACATCCATAAATTAAATCATTTAATTTAAGATCCACAAACAAACATTTCCAGCATCCTAGAGACACTAAACACCCACAAGAGTACTCATTACTCTAGCTAAATAACAAGGAACGAAAGAGGTCTCAAATCCAGCATTGAAGGGAATTGATAAGCCTCTAGAACTTATCTGAAAAGAAAAAAGAAAAGGAAATAATCCCATTCAGCTCATCTCCTCACGTCCTGTCATTAATGAGCATAGTCCATTGTAACCCTTTATGCAGATCTTACTCCCTCGTATAACTTGTTGTAACTTTATCCCTACCTAAATTGACTGTTCAATCTTGAAAATTCCCTTATTAACTACCTACTGAGTCCAAACATGCATTCAATGGGGACCTAAGCATCTAATCTACCGCATACTTTCGAAATTGCGATTGCACTTCCAACTTAGTTTGAGTGATACAAACCCCGCCAACCTGCGATGGAACCCAATATCTAAATCTGGCTATTGATCCTAAAATCATTCAAGATCAGATAGAAACTGCGACCCGTTGCTTATATAGAAGCAAGAACCTTGGTATAGTGTAGACGCCACAACTAATGATGGAGACCCGATTGATAAGTCAAGGATTGAATGCCACAGATTAACCAATAAGTTCAAGAAAAGTTCATTCAAGAACCAAAGAGAAATTCTGTCGAATTGTATTCAAAATAAAGCATGTTCTATTGCAAAGCAAGAGACCTACTTATAATAACAAAAAGGAAACCTAAGAGACATGATAAAAATTACAATGTTGGCCAACATAAGCTAGCAGCTTATAGTCCTACGTTGGCAGCCTAAATAATCAAAGCAGGCGGTCTTTGAAGCGGCTTTAAAAAAACGATTTTGTACCTTTTGAAGGCTGGCTATACGTCGACGGCTTTTAAATTTATGCCGACGGTGTACACTCGGCAAGTCGATGGCTTTTGAGCCGGTGCATAGGTCTACTCCTCCGCTTTGTCTTGTTAGTCCATTTCCAAGCTCACTTTGAGGACGTTGATCAGTTTGAGCTCATCCTTCTTAGTGTGCACTTGGATCTCCTCTTCTTAAACTTCTTAGACTAATCCATTAAATGCATCCTTGAGGACGTTGATCAGTTTGAGCTCATCCTTCTTAGTGTGCACTTGGATCTCCTCTTCTTAAACTTCTTAGATTAATCCATTAAGTGCATCCTTGAATCTTTTATTTTGGGCTCTTGTAACCCATCCAGGTGGTATCTTAAGTGGATCTGCTTTCCAACTCCTAGCCATACCTCCATCATACCCTTTCTCTTGAAAAGGATTTGTCCTCAAATCATCACTTGCATCAAATGGACTCATATCAGTAACATTAAAAATAGTGCTTACATGATAATCACCAAGTAAGTCTTACTTGTAAGCATTGACATTGATGTGCTCAAAAACTTAGAAAGGACCATCGCCTCTGGGAAGCAACTTAGAACGCTTTTGCTTTGGAAATCTTTCTTTACGCATGTGCTCCCAAACCTAATCTCTGGGTTCAAAGACTATTTGATGGTGCCCCTTATTGGCTTGTTTTGCATATTACTCAGTCCTACGCTCAATGTTGAGCCTTGTCTTTTCATGAATCTGCTTTACAAACTCCACTTTCTTTTTGCCATCTAAATTAGCATGCTCAGACAAAGGTAAAGGTGACAAATCCAAAGGACTTAATGATTTAATGTTCTTTTTAATGATAGCCCTTAACAAAGTAGATAAAGTCTTATTTACTACCTCAATTTGATTATCAGACTATGGATGACAAGTAGTAGAAAAACAATAACTTAGTTCTTAACTTACACCAAAAGGTCTTCTAGAAGTAACTCAACAACTTAGCATCTCTATCCGATACAATAGTTCTAGGCATACCATGCAATCTCATAACCTCCCTAAAGAACAAATTAGCAACATGAGAAGCATCATCGGTTTTGTGGCATGGAATAAAATGTGCCATCTTTGAGAACTTGTCCACAGCCACAAAAATAGAATCCCTACCATTTTTACTCCTAGGTAAACCTAATACAAAGTCCATAGAAATATCCACCAAAGATTCAGTACGAATAGGCAATGGTGTGTATAAGCTATGGGGTTGCACTCAAGATTTAGCTTGCCTACATGCGATACCTTGCTTCATATGGTGCCAATAGAAATGTTCTTGCAAAACCCCCAATGTCTTAGCTACCTAAAAATGTCCCATTAATGCCCCACCATGAGACTCCTTCACCAATAACTCTATAATTGAACAATTAGGAATGCACTGTTTATTTTCCCTAAACAGATAACCATCATGCCTAAAAAATTTCCCAGTAGCAGCTTTTTCACAACATGCATAATTCTCAGTAAAATCTTGGTCCAAAGAATACAATTCCTTAATATGCTAAAAACCAAGTAATCCCATCAAGAGATGATATTAGTGCATACATGCATGAAAGTGCATTGGCAATGATGTTTTCCTTGCCTTTTTTGTAGCGAATGACAAAGGAAGATGTCTCTATAAATTCCACCCATCATGCATGCCTCTTGTTCAACTTATGTTGGTCCTTCAATTGCTTTAGTGACTCTAGGTCAGTATGAATCATGAACTTCTTAGGCCACAAGTAGTGTTGCCACATTTCCAAAGAACTAACCATTGCATACATCTCCTCGATAAGTAAGGTATTCCAAAGCTGCCCCACTTAGCTTTTTACTAAAGTATGCAATTAGTTGCCCTTCCAACATCAGAACAACTTCAATTCCTAAACCTGAAGCATCACATTTAATTTCAAAAGTTTTTGAAAAGCTAGGTAAAGCAAGTAAAGAAGCATGAGTTAGTTTGTCCTTAATCAATTGGAATTCCTTTTCTTGTTCATATCCCCAACTAAACCCAACATTCTTCTTGATGACTTTAGTTAAAGGCACGGCTATGCTACTAAAGTCCTTCATAAACTGCCTATAAAAGCTTGCAAGTCCATGAAAGCTTTGCACATTACTCACATTGGTTGAACTTGGCCATTCTTAGATCGCACGAACCTTCTCTTCATCAATTTATATTCCATGTACACGAACCAAAAAACCAAGAAACACAAATTTATCTGTGCAAAATGTGCACTTCTTAAGGTTAGCAAATAAATTTTCCTTTCAAAGTACTTCTAAAACAAAATTCCAAGCTTATGCTATAAATGAGGATATCATCAAAATACACAACTACAAATCTTCCAATGAAAGCATGCAAAAACATGGTTCATTAGACGCATGAAAGTACTAGTTGCATTGATTAATTAGAAAGGTATAACCAACCACTCATATAAACCATATTTTGTTTTAAATCTAGTTTTCCATTCATCTCCTTCTTTCATCATAATTTGATGATATCCACTTTTCAAATCTATCTTTGAGAATACTTAAGATCTATATAACTCATCTAGCATATTATCTAAGCGAGGCATGAGATGATGATATTTTATGTTGTTGATGGCTCGACAATTAACACACATCCTCCACGACCTATCCTTCTTAGGCACCAAAATCACTGGTACAGCGCATGGACTTATGCTTTCCCTCACGTACCCTTTATCCATCAACTCATTAACCTACCTTTATAGTTCCTTTATCTCCTCTAGATTACTCCTATAAGCTAGTCGGTTTGAAATGGTTGTGCCGGGTACAAAATGAATATGATATTCAATCCCTCGTATTAAAGGTAATCCCTTTGGGATTTCCTTAGGGAAAACATCCTCAACTTCTTGGAAAATTGAGAAAAAAGAACTAGGTAAAAAGTCAGGAAATTCGTTAGCATTCAAACATGTTTCTTTGTAAACCAACATCAACATAAGCTGATTCAAAACTAACACTCTCCTTACCATACTCACTCTTGCCACACAACTCTCCTTTTACAAGGCCGCACTCTCCTTTTCTCTTACCACCAAAGCTAAACCCCTTTTGACTTGGATACTCTCACTCTTTGCAGCCTTCTCCTCTTTTTCATTTTGATTTTTAACTTTTCTTTCTTTTCTGTCTCTCTTTCTTTTGCTCTCTCAGTTTCTCTCATTTTTTCACTCACCATTTGTTTTTCAAAAGACTATTGAAGTTGCAATTGATTCTCATACACTTGCCTAGGGGTTAAAGGTGCAAAAGTATGATTCTTGCCATTGTGAACAAGTGAATACTTGTTTGTGAAGCCACTATGAATCACATTCCTATCAAATTGCCATGGCCTTCCTAACAACACATGACAGGCTTGCATCAGTATTACATCACATAATACCTCATCCTCATACCTCCTAAAGTGAAATGCAATCAAAGCTTGCTTGTTCACTTTAGTCCTACTACTATCATTTAACGACTGCAGCTTATATGGACTGGGGTGCTCAGTGGTCTTGAGCCCTAATTTTTCCACAAGAAAAGTGCTAACAACATTAGTGCAACTACTTCCATTGACAAACATACTACATACTTTGTCATCAACGTAGCACTTAGTATGAAATGTATTTTCCCGTTGCACTTCAGCTTCCTCTTTCACCTGTGCACTTAAGGCTCGTTTCACAACTGCCACTAAGCTCTCCATTAGGACTTCTTTATCACTAGCATCATCCAATGGTGGCATAACTTTGTCCCTACTGTTCGTCCCTGTCTCATACTCACCATATTCGCGTAAGATCATAACATACTTGTTTGGATACTGATTTGTCATGACCCTTACCTTAACATTGGAAACACTTAATATCACGATTTATAGGAGTAGAAGAATCAAATTTACCTTGATTCCCATGGCTGGCCAACTCGTGTTTCTGATCGAATTTTGGCTTGGCATAGGGCTATTCCTCCTCCTTTTTCCAATGATTCAACTTCCAAGTGAATGAACTCGAACCAGATGTGTGACGAGTAGCACTACTACCCTTCCTTTTGAGTTGGTTCTCAATCTTAATTGCCATGTGAACTATATTGTCCAACTCTACAGAGTGCTACAACTCCACCATATTTTGAATCTCCTTATTTAAACTAGCCAAAAATCATGCCATGGTAGCGTCATGGTCCTCCCTAGCATTTGCCCTGATGATTGCAACCTCCATCTTCTTATGGTACTTCTCTACACTTCTATTGCCTTGTATAAGGGTTTGCAATTTGTTGTACAATCCTATGAAGAACTATGTGGGTACAAATCACTTTCTCTTTACCCTCTTCATCTCCTCCCAAGTTTCTATCGGTCATTCCCTATTCCTTCTCTTATTCAACACTAATTGTTCTTACCAAACAATGGCATAATCTAAAAACTCGATGGCAACAGGTTTCACCTTCTTGCCTTCAGAATAGTTATGACTATCAAAGACCAACTTCACTTTTTTTCTTCCTCTCAAGATGCGCCTCAGGGTTATTCTTTCCTTAGAAAGATGGAATCTTCATCTTTACATTACCCAAATAATCATCCTCGCAATTCCTCCATAGCTTCTATAGCTATCATTAGAACCTCGATCAAACTCTTCTTTAGATCTAACACCTTCATATTCTTCTTCCTCTATCCTCACTCCTCTCCTAGGAAACCCCTCTCTCCTATGTCCTGGAGGAACACTTCATGACTATTATATACTCTATTCTACTTTGTCATGGAGTTGTTCCATCTCCTCTCAAAACATCCGTTTCATCTCCGTCATCAAAGCATCTAAAACCAACTTTGGATCAAACTCTCCCGTTCCACCTATGGATGCACTTTTATCTAACATTTTGTTGCAAAAACAAGGTTAGTAATAATAAAATAAAGAAAAAAAAAACTCATAAATCACTCCCCACGTGTCCACACAAAGGATGATCTACTCAAATCTCTCGTGTTTTTCACACAAAAGATATTTGATTTTTCCCTACTTTAATCTCCCTGTCAGTTCTTTTAGAACTAGTCAAACGAATCAAGGTCTTGGCATAGAAATCAATCAATCCTTATCAATGGAACTTTTGGAACTACTCAAACAAAGCAAATCTTTTCAAGAATCCAATCAATTGATACTTATCAAACCTTATCAATGGAACTTTCAAAACTACTTAAACAAAGCAAAACTTTTCAAGGATCCAATCAATTGACACTTTTGTGATATTTTTTTTGCACGAATTTTTTTATTTTGTAGCAACTAATATGAATCTAACAAGATTCAATAACGAAACAAACAAGAAACAAGAAACATGAAGAACCCTAAAAGAAATATTCTTTAAGACTCTTAAACCCTAAAAGACACTTTTTTTTAATAAATAAAAGGATAAGTGAGCTTTAGACAAACCTAGGTTCTAATACCAAATTGATACGAGCCCTGCCAACCTGTGACAAAACCTAGTACTTAAATTTGGCTATTGATCCCAATCAAGATTGGATGGAAACCGTGACCCATTGCTTATATGAAAGCAAGAATCTTGGTATAGTGTAGATACCATAACTGGTGATGGAGATCCAATTGATAAGTTGAAGATTGAAGGCCACGGATTATCCAATAAGTTCAAGAAAAGTTCATTCAAGAACCAAAGAGAAATTCTCTCAAATTGTATTCAAAGTAAATCATGTTCTATTCTAAAGGAAGAGACTTACTTATAATAATAATAAAAAAAAAAACCTAAGAGACATAATAAAAATTACAATGTCGGCTAACATAAACTAGCAGCTTTTAGTCCTATGCTAGCAGCCTAAATAATCAAAGCTAGTTGTCATGGCCGAAGGGTACCCTAAACGTGGCAGTCCACCGCACATAATATTAAAGCTAATGAATGACAACCTTAGCCACGCAAGAGCTTCGATATCATATGCAAGGCGTGCTTCCAAGATAGTATGAGACTCACATGAGTATTATGTTTAAGCAGATAATAAAAGCTTGCAATAACTCATATAGCTAAACATGTAATATTCATTTGAATAATAGTCTCTTACAACTTCTTGGGGGCATTCCCCCGTTCGAATAATTTTGCTCAACTAAGCCACTTTCAAAATATACACAAATATAACATAAGTCTACTATAGAGATTTTTCTTAGAAGTCCACATTCAAAACTAAATACATATAAACTTCTCCCAAAAACTCCTAGTAGCTTTGGCTCATACCTGACAAATGGGGCTCCTTGGTGCCAACCATAAGTAATCATACTATAACAAAAAGCTATAGGGGTATAAGCAAAACTAGCTTAGTGAGATAACTCCCATCTACATAACATTTCCATAAAACACATAAGTATTTAGACAGATGAAAATGCATCAATCACATGAGCAACAAAATACACACGATTAACCGGAAACCATGTGTAGCATGGATTTTACGCCCTTCATGTTGAGGGTTGGGTGGTTACAGGCCCATACGACCATCAATATTTGCAGACTTACCGGCTCCTACTTGCCCTATAGACTTTCCGGCTCCAACTTGCTCATGTAGATTTTCTGACTCCTACTAGTCACCACTACAACTCCTCGTTTCCCCACAGGAAGAATAGTAGTGAACATAAATGTGACTCACAAATATGATATGCATGAATTTTTTCAATATCGGTTTATTCAATTAATGTTGAGTTTAAGTTAAAGGTGATCAAAACAATATTCATCATATCATTGTAAGAAAACATAAATTATTCATGAATTCCTCTTTCGATATACTTAACTTTTATTCAACCAATCATGAATTCACAACATTGGTTCGTTTATCTTTTTCCTTATTTTCTACTGCTCCTACTTACAATCACAAACAAGGAAATGTAACTAGTAAGGGATTAGCTCAATCCATGATGATCGCTCCTACTTGAAGTAATCTTCCAAGAATGCGATATCGGTTCCTTCTTCACCTAAACAAGCTGAAATACATAAAATGAGTCTTTTATAGAATTTCTATTTTTTGAATATTCTAAATCTATCTTGAATTCGCAGTAAAATCGGATTGAAGGAAATTCCAACTTAAAATGGACATAACTTGCTCATTTTAACTCGGAATTTCGCATATTATACACCGTTTTCTACCTACTCGAAAAAATCTATCTATTTGTAAAACTATTTTCATCAAACTAAGTCGTTTGAGCTCCGAAATAGTGGTGATCAGATTTACCAGGAATTTCACAAAATTTGCTTTCCTTCTTTTTACAAAAGCTCATATCAAAGAGATAAATATTATAATAGTTTGTAAAACCTTTGAAATGTATATATGTATCCATTGACTCATATCAAATGCATGAAATTTATGAAGTTGTCTCAAACCGTGAACTTTTGGTAAAAGTAAAGTCTTCTAAGGATTTTAGAAAAGTGATACTTTTGAAAATTTCCTCTTAGCTTGCTAGAAAATATCTTAAGTCATTTTAAATGAGTATTTTTCTTTTCCTTAATTTCATTTCCTTAGTCTTTTTAAATTTCTAAAGAATGATTTTTATTTTCTAAGCTTAGTTTCTAATACTTTTTGAAAGTAGTAATAATTCTATATTTATAGAAATAATTTCCTTATTTCTTAAAATCATCCTACTTTTATGAAATGAATTTCTTGGTGTTTATCAAACTAGTATTGATGAAAAGTGGAATTTAGTAAAACTTTTGTTTAGTCAAGAATTTCTTTCCATTTCATGACTTTGTAAGGTGTATGTATGTTTTGTTTAAAAATTCTTATGTTCTTAAAATTTATAATGAACTCCTCTAAATTTCTAGAAAAAGTTTGTTAAGATAAATTCCTAAGTTTTTATGAGAAATTACTTCCTTCATAACAACTTTTATTTTTAGAGAGGAACTTCTATTTCAAGAAAACTTTTTCTTCTTTATCTTGTTGAGACAAAATCAATATGTTCATGCATGATCATGAATATGAAACATAAAATTATGAAAACATAAGAAAGACATAATAATTAAAGAAATATGTCAAGTATTGAAACCTTAGCTTCATCAAGGTATCTTGATGTGCCTGGATCTAAAAGTGTGTGTTTCACTCAACTCACTCGCACAATTGATCAATCCTAGCCATGGTTTAGTCAGGAGGCTCAGCAGATTTGCTTCGAATCATCAAGTTTTCAAACTCCTAAACATTTTCCTCCACCATTTTGCTCCCTTGCCTTAATGTCTGGAGGCGCATGTACAACTCATGGCGATAATACTTAGGAGCAAATCATCGCCTCAGAACATGTTTCATCTCCTGCCAGGTACGAATCTCGACTTCCCCCTCTCTTCTCCTAGTGTCGTTGGTACTCTTCCACCATAACGCCACATACCCAGTCAATTCCAATGCTGCAAGTCTAACCCTGGTATATCCTTCTATTTCATAGCACTCAAATATCCTCTCTACCTTGCTTTCCCAATCCAGGTAATCATCTACGGAATTCCCACCAGTAAAAGATGGCATCTGTAATTTAACGGACTCTAGACCTCGTGGAAGCCGAAAGTCATCCCTACCAAAATTGTCTCCCCTACCTTCTTTAGGAATGATATTATCACCTCCTCCAACCTCTCCCCTCCTAACTGCGACACCTCCAGGTTGGGGTGGTGGTGGTTAATTGATGATCTGTTGGGGTGGTTGATTAATCACCTGTTGTGGTGGTTGATTAATCACTTGCTGTGGTTGTTGATTCATCATCTGTTGTTGTTGCATGGCCATCATCTGATCCATCCAATTTCCCAAGGTGGTGAACATCGTCAGCATATCTTGCATCTGCTCCTCCCATGACCTAGCACCACCCATACGTCTCCCTTAACCACCTCTTGCGACCTGGCTATTCCCTTCATTGCCAACATCCGCATTCACACTCTCGTTAGACATTGCCAATTCGTTCGTCCCGTCGCCGAACTGACCCTTTGATACCAAAATATGATGTGCCTGGATCTAAAAGTGTGTGTTTCACTCAACTCACTCGCATAATTGATCAATCGCTCAAATTTCAATTAAGAACAAATAACAATAAAAAGGATAGATAAACCTAATTCTCACTAGATATGATGCACTAGCAAGGAATTAGTCTTAGCGTTGAATTTGCTGATATGACTCACAACAAATCCAAGGCCGTCACTTGCCATAATCTAAGATTGATAAGAGTAGGGTTTGGAGAGAGATGACTTCTCAAATTCAATATTCAACCAAAAGTTCTTGAGTCTCAATACAAAGGGGGTATTTAAACAGTTCCCCAAAAGACCTAATTAATGATAATAATCACTAGAAAGATAATAAAGACTAATAATTATGAAAATAAGAACCTAATTAATGACAAAAAGACTAATTACTAAATATGATAATAAGATTAATAGATATGACAAAAGGACTTTCTATATCTAATTATCTTAATTTGAAAGGAATCTACTGACAATAAAGACTAATAAATATGAAATTAAAGACTAGACGTAATTAATGACAATAAAGACTAAAAAGATAATAAAGACTAATAATTATGAAAATAAGAACTTGCTATATCTAATTAAAACAATAACTGTCATTTAATGCCGCCGGCCTTCAAGCTTTCCGAGCCAGTTTCCTTTGAATTGCTCCATTTAACTTGATTCCATCCTCTTCAATGATTTTGGGGTCCTCTTGAAGTATGCTTACACTCATTTCATTGAAATCATAATATCCAAACATCGAAAGATCAACGAAATGAGCCTCATTCGGTTCCATGCTATCATGTAGGACTCTTAGTGCAAGAATCTGTAGTCCTTTAGCTCTAGCTCTAATGATTGGTCCTATGACTTGAGCATTTTGATTCTCATCATATCCCGGGACTAAGAATAAACTAGTCCCAAAAGAAAAAGAAAATTATTTTGACTTGATGAGGAAAAGTCTAAGACTAGAAAGACTAGTCTTAAAATAACATTGAAAGTAAATAAATTGCAAGGAAAGTAAATAAATTGCAATAACAAGGAGCTTATATGCTCTAAAAGATATATATAGCTACATAGATATATTTAGTTAAATATTTATATATATGTATGAAAGCAACATAAAGGAAATAGATTCATGAACAAAAACAAAGTATGAACATATTGTTGCTTTCTTAACCTTCATGGTTTAAAAAACACACACTAAGCTCATACTAAGTAAATGAACAAATAGAAAGCTAAAACTATTACCTATAGAAGAAGTAGAAGCTAGAGAAGTCTTGAGAGAGTTTATGGAGAGATTTTGAGAGAGTAATTTTAGTGAATGGAAGGTATGAAGGAAATGGAAGGACGAGGAGGAATTTATAGGAAAATGTGGGAGGAAATTTGTTTTAATTAAATAAATGAATATTGAAACAAATTGAGGAGGAGAGAGGGTGTGGCCGACGCATCATGAGTGTAAGAGAGGGAGAGAAATTAATTTTTTTATATTTTTGTTAATGAAAAGTAAGATATGAAAGATGTGAAGTTGTATTGGAAATGAAAATTTATAAGAAAATAGAGGTATGGTTGTAAGAGTAGGTTGTAAGAAAAAGTAGAGATAGATAAATAGTGTAGAATAATAATAAATAGTGTAATATAAAGTAGACATGACAATTTAAGTACCGGTAGTAAGAAAATACGCGTATAATTGCGATATCTAATATTTTTAGTTAACAAAAAATTTTAAAACTGATATTGTTGAAAACCTTATATTTTTGCGAGTCTAAGGGTATATCCAAAATATTTTTACCATTCTGAACCCCGGGACACTCTTTTCGAAAACTGTGTCCGATCGTGCTCAAAACGAATCACGGTTTAACTAATCTGATACTTTTAAGCTTTCTCAAGTTACTACGAACTATTCTACATACTAATCTCTTACTTACTTTCTTAGGGTTACTTAAACGGGAATGCTGGACTTGAACGGTTACGTCTGACTAGGGTTTTGTTGACTTTAAGATTTCCGATTGTCTTTCTAATTAGGGTTTAAGCTTAATTGATCACAAAACTTTGGGATTTACACTAGCAGCCTTTGAAGTAGCTTTGAAAAAATGATTATGTACAGTTTGAAGGTCGACTATACGCCGGTGGTGTAAATTAGGAAAGTCAGCGACTTTTGAGCTAGCGTACAGGTCTGCTCCTCTACTTTGTCTTCTTAATCCATTTCTGAGCTAACTTTTAGAACGTTGATAAGTTTGAACTCATCCTTGGTGGTGTGCCCTTGGATCTCCTCTTCTTGAACTTCTTAAACTAATCCATCAAATGTATCCTTGAATCTTTTAGTTTTGGCTCTTATAACTCGTTTAGGCGACATCTCAAGTGGATCTACTTTCCAACTCCTAGCTATGCCTCCATCACTAAAGGTGCCATCTTCTAGAGTAAGTAGTCAAATAGCAACCAACATGCTTCTAGGCCAAGGTTATGTGTTTATCCAATTATTAATTCTATCCTAGCAAACAACAACTATTGTTGTGTACCTAATGATCGTTTGATGCTCTTTCCTTCTTTCCACTTGAAGAATATTAACTATCCATAATTAAACACTCATGTCAAAATCATGTTAAATTAACTTGATCATATTACTAAATCTTATTTCTTTACTCACACAGGTTATGGTCCACATAATTATGTATGTTAATTAAAGACCCAACTCATTTGCATACATTAAGTCTGGTTATAGATTATAGTCATTTCCTAGACTTATTAAGTCATTCGTTTTAAGTGTCAAGTTTTCTAAACTATTTATTTAGGTTTGAGTTGGTTAGGGATTGAGGTAACTCTTTAATTATCTCATTTTTGTGTAACCAACTCTTAGGCAATTAAGATTTAGTAATTGAGCTCGTTATTTACATATTAAGCCTTTATGCCCTATACCCTATCTATTTCCTATCTTCCTTCATCCATTTAGCTAAATATACTATATCATAAATTAATGTCCTTAATGGGTATAGAGTAAGGATTTCCCACCATATCCCTTTCTAAAACCTTAACCACCCCCCTTTTCTTTATTTATAATCATTAAGAGAAAATTTTGCTAAATTGGCCTAAGTTTATAATAATACCTAAATCTGATTTTTTTTTTTTTTTTATTCCTTGAGCATTTGACAAATTTCACATCCCTAAAACATATCTTAAGTCATCAATTTGTAGTCATAACACCTACTTATGACTAAAGACTTATAAATATATATATATATATATATATATATATGATACATAACAATTAGTATTCCAATTTATACTCTTAAATTTCTCCAACATATAGAACATATAATCTTTTAAACTTTCCAGCAAGCATTCCATAAACAATTCATCAAATCTAATGATCAAATAATCACTTCTACGTGTCTATTTTGTAATCACGTGTTTACATATCCATGATCCACTTAAATGTCAATATATCACCACTTAAGCACATTTAACAAGTCACCCGTTAAATCAATTTCCTTACATCACCAATTTTATATTTGTTAGTAGCTACCAAGTTCTTTCCATCTTATTACTCATTAGCAACTAGTTCTCAATCTTATAGTTATCACAATTGTCCATGTAGTCCATGTTTACCAAGCCACATCTCATTCCTATTTAATTGTTCCTACAACCATTTTACCTTAAGAATATTAATTTCCCACTTGATATAAATTAAAACAACCTGTATATAATTCATCACATTCGAAGCTCCTTTGTCAAATATTATTCCTAATGAGCTATTTTTCCTCAATTAATTTACATTATTATCTATCATTTCCAACTTCAATTTTGGTCCTCAATCTACTTCAATTGAATCTAGTTTTTTCCACCAAATATACCAATTCTACACCATTTGACAATTAATGTCACCTACACATACGCATTCATCAATATACCCTTCTTATTAAATTATAACTTTATAATTTATCATCTAACCATCAATTTCTAATGCTTAACAAAAAAAAAAAAAATTCAAATTTAAAGGGTTCCACTTCATACAATCATATTTTAAAAAATTTAAGCAAATTTGTGAAAAAAAAATCGCATCATCTTTCCGTTAAGCTATGTTGTGCCTTTGTCAATAAGGGTTATCAACCACATTAGACTTGAGATGAGCTATTCAATATTGGTTGGATTGGACCAGTCATCATTTGATCAAAAGTTCCTACAAGGCCGATTTTGATTTAGTTGAATTCATAAAGGTTTGATTGTTACTTCTTTTGATCAATTCTTTAAATGATCTTACATGATTTTGATGTTGAACATGCTTTAAGATTTTACAAAAGGTTTACTGTTTCGAAGTGGTAGCAAAGGAGGTTAAAATATGTAGTGGTGATCCTTAAGAGTTATATAAACCTTCGGTTTAGTTTTAGGATAAGCTGTGGATAAAGATGTAATTAAAATGAGAACAAGAAGAAGAAGAAGAGAGAAAGAGCGAGGGGATAAATGGTGGGAGAAAGATATAATGGGAGGAGTAGCCTTTAGCTAGTACCTATTACATTTGAATAAACTCTTACATAATGCTTAGCTAGATGTGGGGGCATCATGAGTGTAATAGAGATGCTACATTGATTTGAGCTATATATCATTAATATTCTTGGATTGATAATACCTTAATGATGGAACGAAGGATGCCATTGTCTTGTTGAAGGCCTATGTATGAAATGGAAGTGAAAAGAGGAGTTGAACTAGTAAGTCATTACTTTAGTGGTCTAGTTGGTTGGTTCAAATGTTGGACTCCTTGTGTTTAAGTCATATGGACTTTAAGAATAGGATATTGGAATTAATTCAACCTTAGCTTTGTTTAATTCCTTTACTATGTTCAAGCATGTCTAAATATTTTGCTTATTCAATCAAGTTATGGCTCACTAACATGCCCATATGTTTTACTTATTCAGTTGCTCTAACAAAGTAAATTAATTATTTTAGGTATTTTTTAAAATATTTTAAGGCTTGTACTTTTTTTTAATTTTAGGTTTTATTACTTTATCATGGCTTACTCTAAATTGCAAATCTTATCTTAAAATTACTGAAATACCCTAAATCTACTTGATAAACAAATAATAGAAAAGGCAAGATAAAAGTATAATAGTCTTTGTCATAATTCAATGAAGTAGTATAGATAACATTTAATAAAAGAACATATATATTTATTTATTAATAATAGAGATGATATAAGGAAGAGTATATATATACTTATATATATTGATTACTAAAAGAGGTGTAATTAAATAAGATAAGAATATATATAATAGTAATATAAAGTAAATTTGTTACTAAATAGTGGGTTATTACAAGAATAATATGAAACATCTAATTGAAGGAAATGCACAAAAAAAATTATTATAAATGTCACTAAGCCATGATTTATTAAAATCTTATATATAAGTTATAATAAAACAAGGTACTTAGTTGGTATGGTTTGAGCTGTGTATGGTCATAAAAACCCATCTTAAAAGAATAACTCGAAATGGAAGCTATCGAAATTTGTAAAACTAATTGGTTTTGTCTAACTTTGGTTAGCAATTACCAAGAATAAGGCAAGCGCACCCTCCAAAGTAGTATAGAAAGAATTAGTCGAATCCCAAGGAAAATCAGTGGCATCTATCATATTCACATTTCATTTATTATCTAACTAAAGAAGAATTCAACAAATCATAATGAAAACAAAAGTTATGCTAATGTTAATAATATTCACAAATGTTCTCTAAGTAAAATTAGGGATCAGTTTGCAGCAATGCAAGACAATAGTCTAAGATTTGCTTTATCAACTTCTTATCATGTGATTTCTTAAGACAAAACTCAGAGAGAGAGTTGTTTGCTGGAGTATTTACGTTGCCAGATTCACTGAGGTAAATTAAAGCCTCTCTCAAGGTCAATAGTTATAGATATAAACCAGACTATCGAAATCTCTTCTCAGGCTATCATTGGCCTCGATCCACATAAGTTTAAGAATTCGTTGTTTTTAAAACCAACTCAATGAATTTCAAAACAAGTGACAGAAAGTCTTCACCAGCCCTCTCTCGAGATATTTAGGACAGACTCCATTCATAGCCACAGATCTATTCAAAAGAATGATCTCTCAACCTATTCAGTTGAAATCAAACATGAATTTAACTTGTACACTACGCGATTAGACCCACAAAATTAAAATCAAGCTACTAATTACAAAACACCCAGTCAATATTGAATTGATAGCGCATTTGAAATCATATAAATCAGCATTTGGACAAACCCTAAGTTATAAGAGATTATTTCTCCATGGATTTAGAAATTATGAACATGATATGAAGAAATAATATGAAATTAATTGAAGAATATTATAATTCAGCACAGAGTCTTGCAAAAATTATAAACAATGGGTTAAAATGATTTTACCTAGAAAATTTTGAGATTTTCTAAAGCAAGAAGAAACAAAATTCTCTTGTCCCTAAAATTCTCTCACTACACTACGTTAGTACTATTCTATTGTATGCATACTATACATCGTAATTATTATAATGTTATGTACGCTTATTTATAAGATGATGGCACATAAATCATGAAGATTTTATTGCTAACGTAGTAGATTCTTATAACGGAATGTAAATTCTTTATTCACTTGTACGTCTGTTTCGAATGCTCAAACAATTACTCATTAAGGGGTAAGTCAAGTGCTCTTAAAAATAGGGATCGACTTTAGCTGGTAAAATGTTGTTGTTTCTGTCTATTCTTCTATCGAGGGCTAAATTGAGTGCTTCGAAGGCTCGATGCTTTGATGATTTGAGGCACAACATAAGTTAGACAAAGGTCTGTACTTCACTTTAGCAACTATCACGGGTTAGATTTATGGCTTGATATTGGGTGCAACAGAAACTTTCTTTAAGTTTGGCTCAATCTCCCAGAACAAGTGTTGAGGGTTACATCGAGGGCTAAATTTAGGGCACGACAAACCAATTTTTGCTTGTTTTGCCTTTAATTTTGGCCTCAATTAGTATTATTCAGGGCATGATAGTTCTGTTCTTCTTTTGTTGTTGTTTTTGCTCTAAATCTGATTAAAAACACTTTGATTCTTCTTCTTTTGATTCAAAGAGCTAAAAAACAACAATTTAACATTAAAATCACCATATTCATAGGAGTTTAATTAAAAACTCATCAAAACAAACCATATGAAAAGAATAAAGTAAAAATAACTTATTAATGCTTCAGTTAGATATGTCATTAGATATATAAAAAAAATGGCGTAAAGATATAACTATTTTATGTGTGTGTGTGTGTGTGTGTGTGTGTTTGTATTATAAATAAGACACCCTATAAATAAGAAGTAAAAATATATACATTGTCATTTGTCAAATAAGTGTAGAATTAAAAATAAGGCAAGTAACTAATAAGGAAAGATATAAGTGAGTGGAAAAAGAAAAATTACCTAAATTAGGACAAAGGAAAATAGGAAATTAAATATCTTATGGCTTTTCGTATTAATATAAATGGAAGTCTTTTTTATAGGAAAATTAAATTAATATTATTTGTTAATTATCTATATATCTAAAGTTTTGATGATAACAAAATGCTCGAAGAACTAACTACTCTATTAGTGTGCATAATTATATTCAGAACTTTATACAGAATATTGGTGAATTTTTTGAGCAAATATATAAGGATGAATGATATTAAATCTTGGATCTGAACAAGTTTTTAGATAAGTTAGACAAGAGTTACATGATATGATGGTTTCGGATGTTGTGTAGAAAGGAAAAAGGACCACAGAATGTTTTCCAGAAGGATAATTAAAGTATAACACATTTCCAGCAGCATAGAACTTTTCACAGAACCTTTGGGAGAAACTCAAAACAACAATTCTAGGTTTACGTGTTCTGTCCAAACAAGAACCAAAATATTTATGGTAAGGGATTTCAATTATTTGAAGACCTGGCTCCGAGATAATAAGTATATTTGGGTAATATACTTATTCGTTCCACTAAAGTTGGATTATATCCTAGGGGATTTAAACAATTTTTGGATTGGTTATCTTCATCGAAAAGGTTTTCTGGAGATAAGAACAGAAGTTACGATTTATTATCTATGGATTGATTTCAAGACAGAGAAGTTATGTTTTCTGATTTTTCTCAAGATAAAAACAAATTCGAATTAGATATTATTAAGAAAATCAAAACAAGAACCACGTTATCTTCAAGAGGATGACACACGAAGATCACGTTGAAGACCGTGATATCAGCAATAATTTTCCAGATCTATCTCCAACAAGATCAACGTTATCAAAAGCTCTCAAACATAAAACAAATGGATTATTTTAAATCACGAAATTCAAGCAGATCTCATCTTACTTCATCGTATCAAGGATTCAAATTCAAATCTGGAACAGAAGTAAACAAGAAGAACGAGATTTTCTCCTGAAGATCAGCAGCATTTGAAATTAAATTAAAGATAAGAGGTTACAGATTTCTACCCGAGATATTTGGGATACCAATCTTATCTCAAGCACAAAAAATTCTGAACGTTAGAAGGACAGAAATATATGCGAACAGAGATGAAAGAAGAAAGATATACAGAACTTTTCACTGTTCAAGAAAAATAAATAAATAACCAAAAGTTGCCTGACTTCATTCTTTGACCTAGAAAACTTAGAGTTGAAAAAGCACACTTCCTTTATTCTTTCTCCACACGCAGAATTGTAGCAAATTTTACTTTATTGCAATCTTTACATTTTATTCTTTTACAAACGAAGCAACTTGCTGTTGGCTTCAAGTGAGTTAGTTCAATTACTAGTTTAGACTCTGTAGATCGATTGAAGCTAGTGTATAGCGTAAGAATCGAGCAGAGAGATTTGTACAAGCTTGTAATTGATTTTATTGGATATAGTGGAACAAACCCGAAGGATATCGGGCTCAGCTCGGAGCTAGAAGAGTGGACTGACGCACAAGGCGGAACCACTATAAATAGCTGCCTGATTTTTCTCATCCCTATATTTTTTAATTTTAGTAGTTTATTTTTGTTTGTTATTGTTTAATTGCAAATCGAGTTATCTATTTTTAAAATCAAAAGGGAATTTTTAAAGGAGCTAATTTTTTTAAATAATCAATTCAATCCCCCTTCTTGATTATTATTTGGGACCAACATTATTATTTTTCAAAAAAATTACAAAAATGTCATTGGTATGAAAATAAACCCAATTTTAAGCAAGTTGAACTCGCCTCTTGAATAAACGAGGTCATAAGTGATTGACCTCATCTATTGAAGAGACAGGTTTAAGATTTTTTTAATCTCATCTGTTGAACAGATGAGTTTAATCTCATCCCTCCTCAATCATTTCCTCCATTTTCCCGTGCTCAGGTAATCATCCATTGTTGACTGTCTACTCTTCCTTAATGAACTGGGACTCTTTGTAGCCTGCCTTGATGTTGATGCTACACACTTTTTTAGAGTCATGCTCTTTGCAAGTTTCTTTTCTTTCCGAGCCTGTCTCTCCTTTTCATCATACTCCTAGTTTTCCTTCTCTACAAGCCGAATGAGGATGTCACATCTCCTTGCTGTCATACGAGATTTGACAAACCAATCAAACTGAAACGGAGGAGATGTGCAAAAAGATGCCTTCAATTCATCCTAATTTCCATAACCAAGCTTGTGTACCATACATATCACGAATCTATCACATTCTTCATTGTATAGCTTCCCTTTGTTTTGACCATTCTGGATTTTCAATTCAAGCCATAGGTTCTTGTTGAGCTAACTTCTTTCCAAACTTGTCTGTTCAATAGACGAGGTCCCTAGAATTAATTTTAGGCTCGTTCTTAAACAGACGAGGTCAACCACTTATGATCTCGTCTTTTCAAAAGACGAGTTTAACTTGCCTAAAATTGGGTTTATTTATGTTTTAGTGGCATTTTTGTAATTTTTTAAGATTAATAATATTAATTTCCTTTACCCTTTTCCTCTCACAACTCATTCCATTAATATTTGTTTTGTCTTGCTACAATGTGGAAAGGAGAAAGGACAAGGAGAGAATTAGAAACAAGTAAATTACAAAGTCTCTTTTTCAATTATGATCAAATTCAATAAACACATAGATTAAAGATTAAAAAAATGATCATCTATTCTAATAATTTATAAAAGTGAGAAAGACATAAAATCATATAAATTAGACATCGTCACGGGTTAGTTCCAAACCGGGAACGACTGACCCTGTCACGGCAGTTCCTGAACCAAGAACCGACCCAGGAATGGCGGGTCTGAACTGGTAAAGGACCCATCGGTTCTGATTGGTCCTTACGGTTCCATCCCTAAAAACCACATGACCCGGCAGTTTTGGAACCGTCATTCAAGAACCGGCAGAACCAACGGTTCTACATCATAAAAAAATATAAAAAAAAGTAAGAAAAAAGAAAAGAAAATTATAAAAAAATTGTAATTATAAAACAAATATTTAAAACTACTTTCGCATAAATAATAAAAAATATATTTCCTATTCACAATATTTAATGTGTTATTATTAACAACATAAGTAATAAAAACATTTGAAATTATATATTATTAAATTTATGCAGACTTCTAACCAAAGTAGACTTTATTTCTTAACAATGTGTGATTCGTTTTTTGTTATTGAGAATTATTTGTATCTTGAATATTTTATAATGTCACATTGCTAATATAACAACTAAAAAATGCAAGTGATTATAAATAAATACATAATTATAAAATTTCTTTTAACTAATGTTATGAACAATTATTGTTAGGCTCAATGTTATTTCAAGTTAAAAATTTATTTTATATTTTTTCTTAGTTAAATTAGGTAAATTATTTAATTGGTTTTTTATTTTTTTTCATGGTTCCAGGTTCCTCTAGAACTGGAACCGAACCGTGGGAACCGGCGGTTCCTAAGAATTGGGAACCGGACCGACTCCCACCAGTCCGGTTCCAGTTCCACCACTTTTAAAACCGAGAACCGACAGTTCGGTCCGAAACCGTGATGACGTCTATATAAAATAGATATCAAGATGAATATAATGAATTTTAACTTTACAATAAGACAATAGAGATGATGTGGGATTTGGGATGAAAAATTACAAACCTGATAAGTGATTTATGTTGGCTTCTTACTTGAGATTGTTAAGTTTATAATTTAATGAGGTAACAAGTAAATCGGTATTTTAATATTAATTATGATTTTGTGGGTTAAGTTATGTTATAAATTATTGAGTTTAAAGGAAGCTTGTTGTAAGAACCATTGGATCTATTTAAGGCCATTTTTTATAATTTATATCGTTTCATTAGAACCATTAAAGGCCATGTTTTTAAAACTTATTTTGGTTAATTACACTGCATGTATAGTTTTCATTAAAAATTATATGGAAACCTTACACCATCTTTTTTAAATTGGTTTCTAGAATTTCTTTATATTTTATAAAATTTTCCATGTATGGTTGGTTCATGTTTGCAAAACTATTAGCATACGTGAATGTAACTATCACTATTTATGTAATCCAATAATACATGTTTGATATGGTCCAATATTGCACATGTTTTGTAAGGGTTCACCTCGATCTGTCTATAGTGGTTTTGTGCCTATGTATAATTTTATGTCAAGGCATTGCACCTGATTCTCTTATGTTCTAGCTAGGGTTGCAAACTAGCTAAGTTATTCATGAGCTATTCGAGCTCAACTTACTTTAGGCTTGGCTTAACTCATGCTCAATTAGTAAAAGCTGAGATCGAGATTTAATTTAGGCTCATGAGCCACAGGCTCATGACTAGCCTTATTGATAAGCTCATTAAAAGATTTATGAATTTTTTTATACATGATATATTATTTATAACTATATAATAAAAAAAACCTAATTCCAATTTAGTGATTATGTATATATATTACAGAACATTTATATATATATATATATATTATATTTTTGGTTTAAAATAATAAAAAACGGGTTAGCTAAATGAGTTAAGCTTAGACTTAAAATACAGGCTCGATAAAGCGCGTTAGGCTTGACAAAAAGCTCAACTCAACCCGGCTCGAGCTCCTTTCATAAACGAGCCGAGCTTGAGCCTCAATTTCAAGCTCTTTAAAAGGCTTAGCCTAAGCTTGAGCTTGCTAAATTTTAAACGAGTTGAACCTAAAACTTCAAAAACTCGACTCGGCTCGGTTTGACTAATTTGTAACCCTAGTTCTTTTTAGTACTAGTTATGGAATTTGTTTGATTGTCATATTGGCTAAAATTGAATTATAATTTGGATATATATATATATATATATTGATTGCTACAATTGTATGTTGCATTAGATCTCTTAGGTTGCATGTGATGTCAATATATACGGTATGTGTTTGTATGATAGCCATTACTCTTTTTTTATTAAGATGTTTTATAGAAGGACTCGAAGGAGAAGGGAAAAAAAACAACTAATCTTGTTACTCCTATTGAGCTTAGTAGTCCTAAATTGATCAAATTAGGTTTATCATTAAATAAAAATTTATTTTCAATTAAAGTTTAAAAACTTATTTTCTCTCAACTCCTCAAAGCAATCAGTGATGGTATAATACAAAAACAAAAGAAAGATTCAAAAGTATAATGATTGAACTCTTTCATTTGTGTTTTAATGTTGTGTTTGGCAATGGAAGAAAGCTATGGAAGATGAAGAAAAGTGGCGGAAGAGGGATAAAAGCTACAGAAAAATTGTGTTTAGGTGTAGTAGAAATGCATAGAAAGTGACAAAAGAGGGATGAAAGGAGTGGAAAATTTGCTACCTCCTTTTCTCTTAGAAGTCGAGAAGAAAAGGTAAAAATGTAACAATGTTTTAAAATGATTTTTTTCTCCTTAACAAGTGAAACACCTAAAATCAAATCAAAGGGATAATTTTGTCAATTATGAACTCCATTTCTCTTCTTTTCTTTTCATTTCCTCCGTAAATTATCAACATAAAATAAATATTCTATTCATTTCAATTTTCCCTCCTTTCCATTTCCATTTGTTTCTTTCAGCTTATTTTCACATTTAAAAAGTTGCCAAACATAGTGTAACATTTGAATGTTTTAGCCACAATTTTGTGAATTGTAGCTGCCGAAGGTGGAAAATTTTGAAAAGTGGCAAATTTTAGAATTATGCATGCGTCCAAACACAATAAATAATATGGTGTTGTGCCTGATAACTTTGGCCTTGAGGCCATATTCCTACGGATCATTGAAGTTAAGGGATTAATCTTCGATTCTCATCATGGTTTTGTTGTTAAGTACAGCAAAGATTTGGGCTTTCAAGCGGATGATTCTAAAGTCACTTTGAATGTATGCTTGAGTAAACAAATTTTCTAATGGAGAATTATTTTTTCACCGTATGAGGTATGGTCAACTATAAAACACAAGAAGTCATTTTGAGAAGAATACTTGTGTTATGGGGAAGGATGTGCTTTATCGTTGTTATTATCAACATGGAGACTGGAGTTAAAGAGTAACAACCTCTGGTCATAAGATAAACGTGCACTTATGATGGAGAAGTTCAGTTTTCGAGGAGACGAAGAAGTAAGAAAAAGGTTCTCAAGCTAGAGTGGGGAATGCTCATAAAAAATAAAAAGAAAGACATCTCTTGTCTTTGGTTGCTACCAAATCAAAGCCACTTAAAAGATAATGGTGAATGGAGCTACAACATGAGCTAATGATTGTCCCTTGATCTTGGAGGAATCACTGAAAGCGGCTCTTTAGAAATAATGTTTACTGTGTGCCTCGCGAAGAAACACATGTCTACAGTTATTTCAAAAAAAAAAAAAATTACACAAATACAAAGTGTATAAAAATAAATACTAAATTTGCATCTCTATATCGCATGTTAGAGAAGAGATACAAAATTTTATACTTTTATCGCATCTTGGGAGTGAGATACAGTAATCTTCTGTGCAAAAGTCATAAAAATTTATGTATCACATATCCTATATGCGATGCATAAAGCAAAATACTAGTACTTTGCATGTATCACAAGTACAATACGCGATACAAGTATCAAACATTCTACTTGTGATATACGTATCACACATTGTAAGTGCGATATCGCATATAGGGTATGCGATACATTAAAAAAAAAGACTATATCGCATATCTTATATACAATATCGCGATGGTATATTGGTAATATTTTTTATATAAATTATATATGTGTAATTTTTTTTAGAAAGATGGTAAATAAGTGATAATCTCGTATATTTCTTTATCATTAAAAATGAGTTATGTATAGAATTTGTGAAAAAAAACATAATATTAATCTTTGAGGTAGGATAAGTCAATTATTTTCCCAGACAAAAAGGCAATCAATCTATCTTAATATGTTTTTTTTTTTCAAAGCATAAAAGGCTTGTCAAATGTTAAAAGGCAAAATTGAATATCTAATATGGACCTTTATATGCACTTGCCAAAAAGAAAGTAAAAAAATAGGAAGGGGCAAATCTCACATCTACGGCTGAAGTTAACTACTTTAACTTTAATTTGATCTATTTAAAACCTAATAAAAATTTTTGTGGTTACTTGTAGAGAAAAGGAAATTAATACAATCAATTTAAAAAAATTTACAAAAATACCATTGTGATCAAAATAATCCTAAATTTAGACAAGTTGAACTTGTCTCTTAGACAGATTAGGTCATTGAATTTTAGACACCTCCTCTCCAGGTTGCACAAACAAAAATTAAAAAAATAAAAATCTTTCTCTTCTCTTTATAAATCTTTCCCAGTTCTTCTTCATCTTCTTCAGCCATTTTCTCCATTTTTCTCAACTCTTAATAAAATTTCTTCAAAACCTTGAAGCTACAAGTCATCACTCATTATAAATAATACTCCTTTTCCTTTTCATTACATATAGATTTAGTTTGTGCTTTACTTCACAATGATAAAGTTATAAACTTTGACTTTTTACTTGATGAATACAAGCAAAAGTTAAGTTCTTTGATTTTACTTGAAGTTGTAAAGAACTATAAGTGGCTAGGTTAGAGAAGCCCTTCTGTTATTTGAGAACTATAAGCAACATCCAATCCCTTTTGTTGGTGTTGCCCGAGCTTCTTAAGTCGAAGACACGTATTGTGGCACACATTGATCATGTATCGCAAAAACTAGTCTCTTTTTTATTTCTGTTTTGTGCAACAGTTGTCTAACATACAATAACCTCATCTCTTAAACAGACAAGGTTAATTACTTATAATATCGCTTGTTTAAGAAATGAGTTCAACTTGCCTAAATGTTGGATTTTTTTTATCCCAGTAGTTGTTTTGTAACTTTTTTAAATTAATAATATTAATTTCTTTTTCCCGTTACTTGCACTACCTCCATTACATTTGTTAAAATAATTAAACCATGGCAAATAAAGAAAAAATTAATTTAGCCTTGAAGCAGGTATCTAACCGAAGACTGTATCTATTTTTCATGGCTTAATGTGATTCACATATTGGGTGACACCTTCTACTCCTTTGGATTCTTGAATTTCTTGATCTAACTTACAAAACAAGAACAAAGATTGGTCTTTTCCTAATCTATTCATTACTATGACTGCATATATATCAATTTTGTGGTTCGATATCTACTATGCAATGAGAGGAATTAGAGAGAAGATGAATATAGATACAAGAGCTCTAGAGAGAGAAGTTGGATTCAACTATATTCTTAGCCAATTTTTGGGGTCAATTTTTTGCTTTTAATCTTTTTCTTTTCATAAAACAAGATTTTAAATCAAATTAGATTAAGGATTCCTTTTTTATTCATTTCAAGTGAAAATAGTAAAACTCTAGGTTTTAATCTTCACCTTCTTTAAGTTTTTGAACAAATATGTTAGATTTTTGCAAGTTTCCTTAATAATTTTATCAAATTCGTGTGAAAACCGGTTCAAAATATCATCAAATGAGTTGTCTAAAATATACTTTCCTTTCTTTTCTCTCTTTCCTTTTTATTTTGTTTTCTTTTCTCTTCATTCACTCTTTCCCCTATTTTATACATAGAACTACAATTGGTGGGTTCAAGTATACTTGGATTCTTAAGATTTACAATTGGTATGATCAAGTATACTTGGATTCTTAAGATTGGTTAGATGGTCCAACTTGGTAAATGGAGACAACGGATGTAAAAAAAGGTAGTATGAACAACCACAAAAAGTTCAATAAGTATTAAATCAATCAAATTAAAGTTAAGAAAGTTAATTGCATGTTTTCGATAAGTTTTTGGTAGTGAATTCCAAATAAAAATAAAAACTAATTTTACAAGATTAATTCCTTTAACATATATGTCCCATCATAAAGTTTAAACGAAAATTTAAATAATCTTTTTGAAAGCCCTGTATTATTAATTCGGAAAAGAGTTGGACTACTAAACCCTAGCTAGGATCTGTGCGTTCCAAGTTCCAACCAATGAGCCAAGCGTTCCATATCAATAGATAAAGTGGGGAAAAGGAATAAAATATTAATATTTTTAAAATAAATTATGAAAATGTCATCGGAAAGAAATTATTCCCGATTTTAGGCAACATAGCCTCGTCTCTTCGAGACGAGGTCTCTTCTGATAATGACCTCGTCTCTTTGCAGCGCATGTGACCTCATCTCTTCAAGAGACAAGATCATTAGTGATTAACTCGTCTCTTAAAGAGAAGAGGTCAGCGGATTACAAACACCGTCACTGCATCTTCTTCTTCCCATTTCCTATTTCCCCCCGCCGAACCCTAAACCCCAAATTACGAATTTTCCGATTGTTGCGGCCGCCGACATCAAATCGACCCCTAGTTGTTCCTCATTTGGCTAATTTAATTGCTCCTAAGTTGATTGTATTGCAATTTCGTGGTAGGAGGATCGAAAGTGAGAGATTTTGTGCGAAACCACCGACGGTGAACGTTGAGGTTGGATTTTCGCGTATTTTCATATTTTTTTTCAATCATTAATGCTACATTGTTGAATGTCGATTGTATGTATTGTTAGAATATTATTGTAGCATGATTCCAACGCCGACGTTTTTTTTTTTTTTCCTCTTGTATGTTGTATAGATATATATATATGTATAATATTTGCATTGAAAAAAATCATGTCCCAAGTAGTTGTTGTTGGATAATTATTTTAAGAATTTGAGTGTGGGAAAAAAATTAAAAATAACTTCAATTATCGTTAACGGGGTGTAATTAGTACTTTAGCTTTGGTATGGCGCTTTGGTATGGCATGGAAATTTGCGATGAAAAAAGCTAATATTTGTAAGAAAGCAAAATAGATTAGAAAATTAAATTTCAACTTTGAAAGTGGAGCTATAGCTTTAGATAGTTTGGTGGCTGCCAGGAGATCCCAGCCCCCCGCCGACATGAGACCCCTCCATGAGATTGACATGAGAGGACATTCCAAGTGGAATTGGCAGGTCGAGCATGCCAGGTGGATAGCTGAGTGGGATGCTCGGCGTGATTGTATAGTTGAGCTGCCATTTTGCCTGTTGGGACATCTGATGATTACTTCCAGTGGTATCATGCGATCACCTGATGCTGGATAGATTGTACGGGAGTTATCATACGATACATGGTAAGATCACTGTCTCTGTAAGCTTTATATGGACTTATACTGACCTAGCAGCTATTCACCGATATACTTTTTCGCTATTACCCGCAGGCTGATTTCATTTATAGTATCCCAAAAATGCCCCAGAGCTCACTCCATCCACTGCACGAGATGTCTGTCGTGTGGTGGAAGAGTTTATGGGTTGAATTTTAATGATCCAGTGCCACCAGCTCACCATTTAAGCCCTAAAATTACAGCCAAATCCTCTCAGTCGCCCTAAACCCTAACCTAAATTATCAAACCCTAGTGATCTTTTTTACTAGATTAATACGATTTCTTGATCAATGTCGATCATATCTCATAACCCAAGCCTCCAAAAGTGCTAACTAGAATCGATTAATGTTGAATTCAATCGCGGACACAACAAATTTACAAGTTGCTTGATCTCATCACTTTGATTTTTTGCCATTCTTGATGTTGCATTGTCGATTTTTTATTATGTGTATACCTAACATGGATGTTGATTTCAATTTTTGAAGCCACATTGTATGTTAATGTGTATAAGTGAATAATTATAAGAAAAAAATGGACATGTAAATAATTGCAAAAAAAGAAAAAGACATGTAAATAAATTCAGAAACAAGGTTGTTGTATGTGCTCTCATTTCTTGAAGAGATGAGGGCTTCATCTCAAGAGACAAGTTTAACATACCTACAACTGGGATTATTTTTATTCAATGATATTTTTATAATTTTTTAAATTACAAATATTAATTTCCCTTTCCCATACTAGAAATGCCTAATATTATCATATCCTACTCTTTATATATAAATTGTTATTGCTAAGTTAATTGATGCTCAGTTAGTTGTCTTTGTGAAAAAAATTTAAAAAATCAAGAATCATATATGTAACTTTACGAAACGCATGTGATTTTACTAAATATTGTGGAATTACAAAAAAAAAAAAAATTATACACAATTACGAAGTTTTGACTATAGTACAATTTTACTGAAAGTATTAAAGAATATATAGTATTAAAAAAGGTAGTTATTCCATAAAGATATGGTATTACAAAAGTGAGTGAAACACATGACTTTAAATTTTTGAAGGAAAATTACCTAAATACAAATTATATAAAAATAATTATCAATATACCGATACTAAATCACATGTAATAAATGTAATTCATATATTTGTATATAAATTACATGTACTAAATATGATTTATGTACGAGCATGAATCGCATGTAGTATATGCGACTCATGTACAAATACCTCAATCTCATCTATCTATACACAAGCCGCATGTAATATATAAAAATCATGTATAAATACATTAATCGCTTGTCATGTCCTATATGTGAATTTTTCTCGGTATTGTAAGGTACTATCACTAAGGAATGGTTGAGTAGATGTTATTTATTATATTAAAAAAGATAACATCTTAATGATGACATTTAGTATTTTAAAAATCCAAACAATCTCAACATTGATATGTAAATTAAGGGAAATTAAAGCTTCTATGTCCATTAACTGAAGTCACAATTTTTTATGGATGCTACAAAAGTGTGATGAAATTATAACAGGAATTAACATTAAATAAATGAAATTACGAATATCAAAGGCAATTACGAAATACAGAGTGCATTTAAAGGAAAAGAAAAAAAATTACTTTACAAACGGTCGACGGAATTTACGAAGTTGGCAAAATTATCGATGCAATATGTTAAGTTACAAGAATTGAAGAATTGGAACAAAATTATCGTGCAACCATCAATTCGCGGTGATTTACGAAATGTTAAGGTCATGTTTGTTTTGACAAAAAATATTATCAGAAAAATGCATTTTTATTTTTTTGTGTTTGTTTAGAGAAAAATGAGACAATTATTGAAAAATATTTTCCTCTATTTTAGAAGATAGAAACTCATTTAATTTTTTTTTTTTTTGTAAAACAACTTATGAATTATAAAAGCATATTCATTTTCCTATCAATTTACAAACTCTATCTACCAATCATTTATTACCAAGGATATTTTTTATTTAGGTTGATCCATTTTTCATTATAAAATATATTTGATTATTAATTATCCTGGTATTTTCATTATCAAAATATTTGCAAGAAACAAACAAAGAAAATTTATTTTCATAAAATTAGTCAAACACATGAAAACATGCTATTTTTAAAATATATATATTTTTGAAGGAAAATGTTTTCCATTAGCAATTTTTTTTTTTCCAAAAACAAACAAGACGGTGAAAAATAGAAATATTATTGTTATTTGTAGTTGGTATGATTTGAAATCTGTGAAACTTATGGCAATTTTAAAAATGTATAAAAATTTTAGGTAGGCTTTGTATTAAGAGAGTCAGTATGAAGTTTGAAGGATAGGAATTACGATTGAGATTACAAAATGCTGAGTATTTGAACGAAAAGATATTTTCATAGAGATGTTAAATGGAATCATGAAAAATTGTGCGCTTTTACAATTATTTAAAATAAGTTAGGAATAATAAAGGAAGTTACGATTACAAACTTTGAAGTTGGTTGCAAATATTTAACAAAAGATAAAAATATTTAAGCACTTTCAGAAGCACATTTACAAAATTATGGAGAGTTCTAAAGCATGTGCCGTGGAGCTGAACTTTCATACACCTTCTCATTCATATAACAAAAAATAATAATGATAAAAAAAAAAAAAAATTCTAAAATTAAAAGAAAAAGGAACAGAAAATTTACCAAGAAAGAGGACCAGCTGTTTCGTTTTACTAGCGAGAGATTTATTTTCGTTTTAAGCTCCACACAGTTGATCCCTTTCACATGGGCAAGTAATAAATTATTACTTACTTTATTTTAGACATTTTATTACTTCATAACACGTGGCATGTATTGATTAGAGAGAACAAGAATAAGACAGCAATTTGAATACAACAAATTTTCATCCCAATCTCAGGTATCATATCAAAGTCGCGCAAGAATTCCATGGCGGAGGAAGACGCTGCCCACCTATCACCGCAACCATGATTGGATGTAACAGATCTTGTATTTTAGACCATTATATTTGATGAAACCTACATTGAAAGAAAATAAAAATAAATAAATAATAGTGCATCTGGAATATCTGACGATAAAAACACGAGCTAAGAAATTCCACTGGATGAGGTGCGTTAACCGAGAGTCTAAACAAAATCCATTTTTCTTCTCAAGGCATCTTCATTAAAAGTACCTTGGACTTCGATGAACTTCACTATAACAAATTCCTAATAGACGGTGGATGTTTTATTGCAAGGCTTACAAAAACTAAAAAGAAATAATCACTCTTCTATTGCATTCCAACTTGATATATGTGTACAAAGAATGTTGTTTGAGAGTACCATACATGCGCACAAATTACAAAATTTTTGTTAAGAATCACCGCATTATTATTGGTCCTATACATGATTGAAAAATGTTTGTAAGAACACGTTGGATTTCCCCTGAGCTATGCTCGCTCCGCACAAGATCTACCAAGAACGGAAAAAATTGCGAAACCCGCCTCTTAAACGAATCTCCCTCTAAACCACTTAATATTCTCAATGCTGCCACAACTAGTGAAGTCCTGGCTGCCAGTTCTTCCTTCTTTGCTGAACCTACTGGAAGAATCCAATGAACTACTACCTGATCAACCGATTGCATCTGGGCAGGTTCAGGCCTTGTGCAGTTCAAGTATATTTCCAGCACTTCCATACATACAGCGACAAGTTGTGATTCTATATCCATCTCGCTGGACAAATCTGGAAAATCCATTAGTAAATTCTGGAGAAAGTTGAGATAGTTCTGATAAGATTCATTTTCAAAATGAACCACTGGAGGATCAGAAAGCTCTAGAATAGAACATGCTGTCTTAAGTTTCTTCTGCAGTATGACATTGGAATTCAGTTGGTGAGCGTGTGAGGCAACCAAGGAAAATATGATACGGACAATTGAGATGTTCCCTTGAGAAAGAGATTTTGGATGCGACATGTACAGATCAGTTACAACCTGATGCAAACAAATAAATGGGCATTAGAAGGTTAAACCTCTCGCACTTAAAGACAGTGAAAAGTTGAAACACATTTGATACTTTTGTCACGTTAGGGAACAACATTTTCCTAATAAATCTTCAAAGGATAGCCTAAGAAAAATAGTTAAATTAAGCATCTGTTAAAGATAAAAATCTTCCAGTTGACTTATTTTTTCATCCTAGAACCAATGACAATGGATATGGAGACAGGCTTTTGTCTGTTGTGTGGCAAATCCGTTTAGTGTTATTCGTGTACAAAAACAAATGCAATTAGTTACCATAGCTTAGCTCCAATGGGGAAAATTAGAAAATACCAGGCTCCAACAATTAAATCTGAAGATTACCTGAATGATGAGCAGGTGCAAGGCAATATGACTCTTCATTCGGGATATTACATATGCTGCTGTTTGAAGATCATCATCCTCAACATCATTGTTGCTCAAAACATTATCAGAATAGATGTCCACATCCATAATTGATTGAGAATTGTCAGTCAACTCAATACTATCCAATGTTCCCAAGACCTTTGAAAACCCAGGTAGTGTCGACTCGGCTGCTTCCTTCAGAGCCACATATATCTGTCTCCACTCATCTTCTGAAAGACAGTTGCCCAAGTAATCTGCTAAGCGAACCATTGCAGAGACCCCTGTGCTTGCAGTACCCTGAACAGGACTTTTGATAAATACTGTCAGTACTGAGACAACACTGGGCAACTGAAGCCGTGCCACATCAAAGAAGTTCACAAAAAGATCCACTAGACAATGTGTTGCCACAGAAGAAGTTTCAGAATCCCATATACATCCAGCTCCATCATTTAGTGACAATCTACCAGAAGGCAAAGACTGATCATCCTTTGAACCCTTCTCTCGCTCTTCAGATGCACAGTTAAATATAGGAAGAACAACACTGCTGTAAACAGCATTCCAAAAATGGCTGGAGAAGAGATGTCCATGGTCCTTTAAAATATTAAAAAGCACTTCCAAAGAACTTTTTCTGATAGCTAATCTGGAATCAGAAGTTAGTTTTGACAACCCTGAAATAGTAAATGAAAAACCAAGCATTTAACTTTCACTCTAAACAAAATGTACAATGGTATATACTTGAGTCATTTTTCTAAAGGAGATTTGAGAACAGAACCTCTCTTTATGGGTTCCTAGCACTAATACACTGCAAGTAATAAGGTGCATGCATGAGCCAAAGGGAAAAAAAAAGAGTTTGTGAATGACCTTTCTGGTGTCATTCAGATGCATGGACTACCTTTAAGTCCAATAACTATACCTATTTCTTTGATTCAGAGGATAAATCAAAGAAATGAAGAGATCTATATGACCATGCAGAAGCGCAAGTGGAAAGATCGTGATAAAGAAGCCGCATATCTAGATTCAGATAAGCTGTAGAGAAGGAGACAGCTTTTGGCTTGCAGAACTATATTGCACATGAAGAGCTGGAGCCACAAGATCCAGTTATAGAACAAGCCTCTTCAAACAAAATCATTTTGGCATACATGCAATAAAATGTGCAAGTCTACTATATCCATCTTCAAAGCTATAACAACAAACCACCATCCTTTAGCTGCCTAAAGAAAACATACCCAGTCACAGATAAAAAATGCAGGCATGCTGTTACAGTAGTCTACATTTGAGAACAAATTACCAGCAAGTAAAGGAATCCAGAAAGATGCATGCTCCTCCTTATCATCAGATGCTTGCATGGTGAAAGGAACGTCACTAACAAGTGAAGTGGCTGTATCATTGTCTCTTCTCTTCTCAATAGACATAAGTCCACCTTCAGCAAGCTTGACAGCACAGAACCGAAGAAATGCTATGGCATTTAGGCTGACATCACTGCTAAATCGGCTAGTTGTAAAAGCAAGAAGGCATCTGACACAGTCAGTAAAAGTCAATGCTTCAGTTTCAGTAATATAAGGAAAATATTCCCGGACTATTTTCTCCATGGTCTCAAAAGCCAACAAAACAATGCTCTTCCTTTCATCAGCTGCTGCAGCAGTAAAAACCTGGGGTACATAGTTTATTAGAGTATATGGGATTAAAGAAGCTTTCCAGTTGGTCAATTTAATTGCAAATATGAAGCATCCAAGCACATCATCTATTTCGTTTACACACTTCACCATAAACTAATAAAATAAAATAGAACTACCACATTAACTGCATGATAACTTGGGGTGAATGCTTATTCTATTTCCAGTCTCATTTGATATGAAGTTGCTATTATGGTACCTAAATGCTTTTTAAATACTAAATATAAATTCTATATGTAATGCTATTGCACAAAATAATAAATAACAACTTATGCCCCTCTCATATATTTCTATACAGTAGTTATTTATCATCTTCTCATAAATATTTCTATCTTGGAGACACCAGAACCACTAGACTCGTTCTATCTGTCACAAAGAATGTAATAAATATCCATTACAAAACAGACATTAACATTTATTTTGCTTTTGTTATGATATGATTCTTTACTCTCTTTTTTTTTTAATGTTAACTAAATAATATAATAGGCATGTAACCATCATTACAACTTTATATCAATCCTATTATATTACAATTTAATTCCCTTCTTCTTCCATACATGAAGGAAACGAACTGTAAAAGGTTCACCCCAGTCACTACCTACAGAAGAAGACCAACATTATCATAATTTAATTCAGACAGATGACAGAATATTTGGTTTCATTCACACAGAGCTGATGTGTTCATCAAGTTCAAAGCAGCCTAATGCAACAAGCACGTTTATTTATTAGCGAAGGGAATGCAAGTCAATCTACCATGACATTTTGATAGGATGAAACAATTAAACTTCAAAACAATAGAATTTGTATGGTTCAAGGATATAATTCCATGATAGTAGTTAAAGTCCTAGAATTCAGGTGCATCATGGGCAAGATTAACACAAACAATTGGATAATTCACCGGCATCGGGTGAAGGATTGTTCAGAGAGTCTAATTTAGACACTCAGGAAGTAGGTACCGCACTTGTAAAAGTTACTTGGGAGTTCATGCTGCCTGATCATGGTCATGGAAGATCAAAACTCCACCGTATGTGTCATTCTAAGATCATGTAGCCATGTGGGTTTCCCTTTTTGATAAGAGCCTACATTAGAATATCACTATCCTTCCCAACCAATGCCATTATTCTTACCCAATTAAAATGATGAGTAATATATACATACTTACCAAAAAGACACTCTTCCAGCCAGACTTAACATTATTTACACGGCTGAGAACCATCTGAGATATACACCTGACAATTAATTCCCTGATTTCTGCAGAGCTGCTTTTCTGCATCACAATTACAAATGGTCTAAGAAATTCATTCTGAAAATTATAGTTTGCCAGCTCCTCGCGCTCCAAAAATTTCATTGACAACTGTCGCAACGAATCCATCACAAAAATAGCAACAGAGAGATTTTCTGACAAGCCAACTGAGACAAAGAAATCAGAAAGGACATTCCATATGCGAGACCAAACCAATCTGATCCGGTTCATGTTGTAGTGCCTGCAAAATAAAAAGATGCCATTACAACTGACATCCACTAATCATGAAAGATCAGTGAACAAAAAAATACACCTTACCAGTAAATTACAGTGACACAAAGTGAGGGAAACAGACATGATTCTGAAGCAGATAAACAGACAAAAAGGGAAAAACAAAATCCATGCTTAAGTTCACTAAAGCCTAATAGCCTAAATACTTCTCTGCTTACTTAAAAATTAAAAGAACGAAGAGATAAAATGAAATTAAGATAAATAAAAAATTAAAAGGATCTTACGCAATTTCGACTATTTTTGTAAGGCTGAAAACACGTGGATCTGTTGGAGACTGTAATTCTGACATGGAAACTTTACAAAGGGCCCTCACAAAGGCGACAATTGCTTCACTGTTTAACCTTTGGCTATTAACATATACGTGGTTCAACTCAAAATTTCCAATTTGATCGAGCAAATTTAAGTTGGAAATAAAGTTGCTAATCTGCTCTACAGTTATTGGGCCAGGTGCATTGACTCCAACAGAAGTACTATCATAAGAACCCCCTCGAACAACAGCCATCACTGCAGGATTCTGAATAGCTCCTTTTTTCTTCAGAGATGAAAGGCCCAAGGTTTTAGGTGTTTTATCCTCGGTTTCTACATTGGATGCAGTCAGAAAAGATGCATCTGTTGGTGCTCCTTCTCCCAACAGTTGGAGATGCTCAATTCGAGAAAGACATGTTAGTATATGCTCCCAGGCTTCATGAAGATAATTACCATCTTCAAGGGCAATAGTTATGATTGCCTGCATAAATGCAAAAATTTTTACTAAACATAGCAAACCAAAAACTAAGTGGCATCATAGACAACCGTGCATCAAAATTCAACATTATTCTATGGTAATTACATTATCATTTATCAGTCTTTGATGAGTAAATTTCAAGTGCTATGAGAAAGAAGGGGATTCCAGTTACACCATATCTACAAAATATTCCTAACCAAACATATCAAGTAGCTACCGCCCAAAAAATATATATATATATATATATATATATATATATAAAGTAGCTGCACCCAGATAGAAGCATCAATTTACATATCAATCTTCACCCCTCATATGATTAAATCCATAGGTCATTTTCACTCCTCTAGATCCCAAGAAGAGAGAAATGAATTCGATTGCTATGCAAGAGAATTCAGTTTGCCCTACATCATGCAGAGAGGATGAGATGCATCTTTGGAAGTGCTTGTTAAAAGGTAAAAAGAAGAAACTTTTCACTTTCCCTCCCCCCCCCGGTTGCTCTTTTCCATGGAATGCATAATCAATCTTGGAAACTAGAGAATTTCTTCTTGTGGCCCTAACAAGCACCTGCGGGCACTCAATCATAGGACTCTTTTGATATCATGATAAACTATCACAGCTGCTTCTTGCAGGAATTCTTATGTCAAAATCTGGGTGCCTCCTTCTTTTTCCATCCACCTATGCTAACTCAAACCTTACTATTTTTATGATTTCTGATGCTACAAACACTATACATTTTTTCTGTTTGGTTCATTTGTTTTTACTATTTTATTTTATGCTTTATTTTTTTTGTGGGGGGGGGGTTGGGGTGGGTGGGTTTTGGAGGGAAGGGACAGATGATCAGTTACTCCATACCTACCTTCACAGCATCAACATTTTTTTGCTTCATGTCTGCAGCACAATGGAGATAAGTAAACTTTGCAACAGAAGTCATGAAAGCATCTCTCTGAGTCTGCATACCCATGACAGCAGTAATGTGCACGGCATATCGAAAGCCCTGTAAACACTGAGCAGTGGCAAGTCGATCATCACTTTGGTCAAGGGTCATACTGAAGGCAGCCAGCATAGGACCCCAGCAGACCTCCATCATGAATCTCAATATTGCTGGGTCCATCACAGAATGATATATAGACCTGCAAAACCGACTTGCACAATCAAAAAAAGAGGACACAAGTCATATTGACATGAAATAAAAGAAGCAAATTATCTCGATCAATTAAATTGTATTGTCAATGCTCTACTAGCTTTATTCTTCAAATATGATGATCAGATAAATGTGTAGAGGCAAAAATAGATTACGTTTTAAAGTAATTATAACGAAATTTATTGCAATCACCTCAAAGAGTTAAGGTGCTCCAACTATATGGGATATGCTCCCTCAACTATAATTTGGGTGAAAGAGACAGCTTTCACTCACATAACAAATTGCATGACCTTGGGTCGTTGATTCCCACAAAGGCCACTATTTTGGCACACCCAAATTGTTAGGTACCAGATATAGTTGGTAGTAGTATTTGTAATATTATTATTTAAGGTGTCCAATAGAGTATTAACTTGTGGCCAATAAAGTAGAAGGATGTGAGTATATATAGGTGGCATCCAGTCCTTTTTTATTTTTCTGCAAGTTTGAAGCTAAGAGCTGCATAAGGAACAATTAGCTCTATGTTCATGTTTCATAGCCTTAATTCTACAAAATTAGGGTCTTTAACTGCTTTATATTAGAAGCATTAATATTTAAATTTCCAAGTTTGTATCAATTAGTCCAACCTGCTGAATTTGAAGCAAAGAAAGAACTTTTTTTTTCTGGATATCACAGAAATAAGAAAAAAAAAAAAAATACCAGATAATTTATTGGGAGAGACAACAATTATCAATAAAATCAAAAGAAAAGGAAGAAAGAACTAACTAGAATTAAAAGAGAGAGAGAGAACTACCGTCCAAGTCCCCAAGGGAGAGAGAAGATACAAACTTCCCTACTCTGTTTTCCCAGAGAGAGAGAGAGCAACAGCAACAACAATACACCAAACCAAATAGGTGCTAAAGGAGAAAGCAAACCACGACAGCCCATATATTCTTCTTTATGTTTCTTCCTTATTTTTTATTATTTCCTGTAAATTCACCACTAGCTCACCAAAAAATCTCCAATTGGAACCCTTGCACCAGCCCACGCACAAACTGACCCTCTCCACTAGAGGTGATTCAACAGCCCCAATCAAAATGACTAAATTCCAAAGATGGGAACATCAACAAGTTGAACCAACTTATAGAGAAAGCCATAAAACAGCTTGAAGAGAAGCAACTGAATAATTTTGATTTTTGACCCATTGCTCAAGAAACAAAAAAGCTGTAATCGGAGTTTGTTTCCAATAATGTGCAGTCGGACAAAGTGCCTAGCAAGGAATCTACTGTTAGTGTTATATGCCATTAGAGCAAGAGCCTGTAAGTAGAAATTCAGAAATTTGAGGTGGGTAAAGCAAATACCAGGGAGCAACATAGACCCACTGTATACCATGGCAAAAACTATAGCAACTGTATCAGAAGTTCTATGGGCCATCACTCAAAGGATGGCATTCCGAGTTGGCAGAAGTTGTTGAAGGTAAATTGAGGTCGATTTTTACCTCAAAAAGGAGTCCTTTAGAGGCCCAGATTATTGCCAAAAATGCCTAACGAAGGCGGGGCCTGTAATGAAAGGTGAGACTATTCTCCCCAGCATTTATTCAGCTTAAAAGTTGTACCTTATGAATGTGATGTGCTTTGCCATCACACTTACCATAAAACCGCTGCCCTCCTATTATAGCCAATAAAAGAGATGGAACTAGCATCAAGGATCTTGCAAGGAAATACACTAATATGATAGTCAAGGTACTGACTAATGTTGTTCAAAGAAGCACAGATGAAGATACTACTAAGGTTATAGAAGGACAAGCTTTGTAGAGGGGAAATAGGAGTGCTGCTATTGAGGAGGTGAATAAGATGTACAAGCTTTTCTATCTATGTGATTGCACATTATTGAAGACTAACCCTCTTCCAAAAACTTCTGATAACCAATCAGTTGCTGATGGGAAATTGGATTTGGATGACAATGTTATTTGCATCAAAGAGAGATCTTTGCTCGTTGTGATTTAACTCAAGAAGTTTCTAGAAAGGTTGCTGCTACAAAAAAAATTTGAACTATCTTGGTTTAGATGGAAGAGATTGGTTGGAAATGGATACAAGGTGATTTGACTCAAAAGGTTTCTAGAATGGTTAATGCTGTTGGTTTTAAATGGCTACAAGGGATATAATAAAATTACATGGTGTGAAACCCCAACAATTTCTTTGATGTTAGAGGAATTGCTTCAGAAAGCCAGGTTTTGGAAGCTTTTAATGCATTGACTCCAAATGAGTTAGAAATACATTCTTTGGGTTATCAAGTTGTGATTAATGGAGGTGCTTTGTGAATAGTGTTGTTGATCCAAATGCATTTGAGTACCAGTTAATAAAAACAATCAGCAGAAGCGATCACTTGAAATGTTTCAACTGTTCACCTCGAGGACAAGGCAATTTTAAATGGGTGGCAGTATCGAGTATGAGATAGTATTATTTGTATTAAATTAGTATTGAAGGTGTCCAATAGGGAGCTACAATGTGGCTATTAAGTTGAAAGATATGAGTATATATAGGAGTTGATTAGTAGAAAAAGCCATTCAGTCATTTTTCATAGATTTTTAATGAGCTTAGAGCTATGAACTCTGTGAAAGGAGCAATTTGCTTTGAGTTTGTGTCTTAGCCCCAATTCCACCAAATGAGGGTTTTTAAGTGCTTTATATAAAGTATAATCAAAATTTGGGCTTTCAAGTTCGTATCATACATAGTGCAAGCTATATAATTACCCAGGGTGTGTCATAAGGGGCAATTGATCCAATTATGGCCATACCCTTCCATTTTTCCAGGAAAAAAGGTAAAGAGGTACATTGCAAGCATTTTTTGCTGTTTCTGCAAGCAGACAGTCTTGATAACTGATATATTCTTCACAGCACATTAAAGCCGGCAAATTTACCAAAGAAAGCTTACTCTGATTTCCCTGACTTGGCCCTAAACTGCTCCTGGATGTGTTTTATAAGAAGTCCATTTGCACCAAGTGCTTTTTCCTCTGTCTGCTTCCAATTGACCAGGTTAAGGATACCCTCCAGACCCAACAGCTTATTGAGGCTGTTCGCTTGCTTGTTCTGCTGTGTAGCAGAATCTGACTTCATCTTTATTTCATTTTTTACGATCTGATCATAAAGGGCACCAAGATACTCCTCTGGTAAATCCTTCCCATCATCTATTCCTCGATTATTACGAATGAAATCAGCCTTGCTCATCTGAGGAAAACAACCAGAGAAAATATATAAGAGTCAGTTTATATAGTGGACTAATTTGAACACCCATCCAGCAATTTTTAGGGGATTAAATTATATTTATATTGCCAATCAGACTGCCCATCAATCAAGTACAAGTAACTAAATATCTCAATTGTCAATAAATTTCTTGGTCGAACATTATTTCAGTAAGTGTTCCTGAAAATGCCAACCTCAATAAGGCTACTAGAGGCACAAATAAACTCAAGCAATTGGACACTGGGAAATAAGAAGGGACAAAGGAGGATAATCCATCAAACCTTATCTTTAACCATACTATTGTGAGCATCTGTGTTCAGCAAGATCACAGAGTAGGCAAGAACATATGCCGTATCAGCACTAGTAAATGAGTTCGGATTGCATTTACAATAGCGCTCAGCAAACTTTTCCATGATCCTATCAATCTTCTGTGCCTCTCCAGGTAATCTGAATCCCCGCAGGAAAAATCTTATGGCAGCACCAAAGTCCATTTCTTTAAAATTAAATGAGTCAACATAAGCATGCATAACCTTCAAGAAAACTCATCTCTTTCACCCAAGTAATCACCTATTGTGACTTCATTCAAGCCACTAGTGTTCTTTAGAAAAGAAGCAACATCTTCTGGAGAGCTACCGATTTTCTTAGTGTTAATAAGGAACTCCACCCCCTTCGAAGGTTTGCGGTTAAAAAGTGTAATACCTTTCTGCAATGAAGCCAGTCAGTGTAATCAGTTTATGGCAATAGACTTAATGATTTAAAGAGCAAAAATTATACAAAGGAAAAATAATCAAATCAAGAAACATTTCTTTCAAAATCACAGAGATCACATCAAGTGGAACAGGTCTTTGACAACTTCAGGAGAGAAAATACAAGAGAAACTCTGCGCAATCCCAGTGGTAAGGAAAAAGCTAACCTGTAGCTCAATTTTATATGCCCGGCGCTGCTCAAGTGTAGTAGCATCAGACATTTCAGAATTCACTTCTGTATGAAGGTCATAATCAGAAGCACTTCCATCTTCTCCATTTACAATTGAATCAGCATCAGCTGAAGTATCGCCCTCACACTCCCTTGACAAATAGGAATCCCCAATTTTTAGCTGCTGGTCCATCCATGCTCCCATGGACTTAATGATGCTCACCAAGCACTTCACTGATTCGTGCCGGAAGGTGATATCTTGGACTGGAGATAAGGTGGTGGCAGAACCAGGAGGAGGCCCCAGGGCAGTTTTGAGGAGACCATTGACTGTCCTGCAATTGTCTGATGGAATTATAAGGGTTTTAATACATTTTGCTAAAGTAATACCAAACTATTGAATTTTATCAATAGATTTTCTTTTCCCCATTCTAAAATGGGTTTCATGTGTGTGTGTAGGAAACAGATGGAAGGGATGAGACTGGTAAGACTTTATTGTCTAGGAAAGCCATCAACCAAATGCACGAAAATATAATTATCCCCAAGAAGAAGCACAGACAAGTATGTTATCGTATAGATGGGCCACTACCAACCTACATATGAAGAGCCCAAGTGCAGGGGAGGGCATATACTCTCCATAGCTTCTTTATCTAAGTCACCAAGCTCAATGACCTCCTATGCGCTAGAGAAAAAGTTGGAGCAGCATAGTGAATGAATAAAGCTTTGTTTATTTTCTTTTTCTTATTGTTTCGACATCTTATTTTTATCGTTTTTAAATAAACGTTTATAAAAAAATAGATATTTTTGCTCATAAACAGATAAAATACAAATAAAATGCAGACGTAAATCAAATACAGACGAAAATCAGACAATTCAAACAGACCCTTAAAACTTTTGGTAGAACACTTCAGAGAGAGTTTAAAAAGAAATTAGTTGTATATCTTTATCTCTTAGGAAAGTTATTGCAAGTTAATAGTATCATAAACATATAAAATACAAATAAAATGCAGATATAGATCAAATACAAATGAAAATCAAACAATTCAAACAGACCTTATAACTTTTGGTAGAACACTTCAGAGAGTTTAAAAAGAATTGTATATATTTATCTCTCAGGAAAGTTATTGCAAGTTAATAGTATCACTGCAAGCCCATCAGCAAGGACAACCATGACACAGATATTGTCAAGGAACAATTTCCATTGCCTTTGCAATATTTTTCAATTAAAATCAGTAATCCTCTACTCTTTGATAAGATTTTGCAAGTTTACTATAAATATGGACATTAAACAAACTTCAGTTTCTACAATTACTACCATCCCATTCCAAAAGCAAAGGCCATTACTTTTGTGTAGAACATCACCACTGCAGCGAAAACCAATGCTGTCAAAGTCATAAACTAATATAATTATATAACAGGGATCCAAGGATTGACAGCTCAAATATGCAAGGGAGCATCGAACAAACAAATCTAAAACGAGAACTCATAACTGGAGCTACATATATAGCTAAGAATACATAGAAACACTACCTTTCAAAAATGTTTGGAGAATCCACATCACAATCGTAATTCACAAAAATATCAATAATAATCTGTGGATCCTGAGATATCTTCTCCAACAGGTTGAGAACTGTCATCTTTTGTAAAAAGCTAGGCTGAAGTACATTTTCAAGCACTCGAAGTATGAGCATTGGAAAGAATATGCCAATTTCTGATTTCAAGCCTGATCGGAATTTTGTCAGCAAGCTCATAAATATAGAACACTGGAGTTGGAAAATAGCCATTACAGACAGTGCACTATTCTTCAACAACGACAAGCAAAGGAACTGCTTCATTGCACTCAGAAACCTGCAGAAATTTCAGGAAAACTTGAGAAGAATTCCCAAAATACTTATAACAGCCAAAAACCTAGCATTTATTCCATTATAAATGACATCGCTATTCCAGAGAATTTTTTCTATGCTTCTGATTGATAAATTGAATGTACAATTGTATAAATTTCTTACTAGAGTCTTATTCATCTCTAATTGTGAAGGTAACCACTGTCTGAAGTAAAGGTGTGAGACAGGGCATTTTCTACCCTTTGGCAATCTAAAAATCCAGGGGCTCCAAAAACCATTGCAGAATGTTTTTAAAGGTTTGGGCTAATACACAACATTGCCATCCTAAAGGTGAGGAGACTACAAGAAGCTTTAAAATTCATTTGTAAACATATCACAGGTTCAACCTCTAGCCTCCAACTCACAAATAATGATAACTCATAAAAATTAGCATTCAGAAATATATAAAATGGATCTTCAATAACAAGGATCTTTATAGAGGGAAATAGACATCAAAGGTCAAACAGTGAGCAGATTTTCCCATTTGTTAGTCTATATAAAATTCTGCAAGGTGCAGTACGCCACGATTCATTTCCACACTTTTTCTTTCAATTTCTCATCAGTATGCTTTAATGAAAATTTTAGTTCAAACTGATTTTCAAGAAGACTTCCTCAGTGAAATTTGGAACTTCTTTGCTCTTTACTACTTTAGTAGTGTGTTAATAAGAAAATAAAAACTGCGATCACCAAAAATAATAACAAAATTTGCCACGTATCTAATTCACGTTTACAGAAGGCGTGAGCCTGTCTTGTTACCCATCTAAGTTTACCAAACTTACTCATAAAGTAAATGATCGATATTCCAGATAACAGAACATCAAAAAAAAACCATGCCACCACTAACATTATATCCAATACGAATATCTACAAACTGCCATAAGAAATAGTTGGATGCAAAAAAATAAAATAAAATAAAATGGAAATGGTTACTTCACCTAATAACTAAAAGAACAGAAACATGGCACTAATCAATACCGAAAACAGTGGAAGCAATAAACTTGCCTCTCATTAGTCCGCCAAATTGGACCTCCATTGTCCATGACAACCTTCAACAGCTCCAGAGACAGAATTTTACCTCTCAACAGTATCTGATCATCCGACTGCTCCTGCGATGAGAATTTCATCGACAACTTACACAAGTTCTTAAAAAGTAAGAAACCATCTTCTCTAATTTTACTCTCACCCTTCCCACTCAATTTATTCGACTCTTTATCACCCGTTTCATCTCTTTCCTCTTCTCTCGACACCAAACCATCCCCATTCCCATTCTCACTCTCATTATTCGATTCTGTCCCGATCCTTAGCTCTAAATTCACATTATCTGCATTCCCATCATTCGCATCCACAACCTCATTGACAAAATTCTGACAAAACTGAATCGAACTCCCTTCATTCAAATTCTTATCTGCAAACTCCAACAAGTCACTAACGGAAACCGTTTTGAACCCAACATTCATCAAATCCACCTCCACCCGAGCAAAAACAATCACAACGATCTGCGCGAGAACCGATTTCGCACAGATCTGGTTCGTCCCATTCTGCCCACCTAAATATACATTATAGCAAGTCCTAACTATATGCACCAAACAATCACCCCGAATCAAAACACAAGGCGAACGAACTGCAGACAACAAAACCCTAAGCACACCTAATTCAATCGATTCCTCACCAATCGACACCGACTTACACACCTCTTGAATCAATCTCAGGATCAGAGATGGTGCAGAATCAGAACTATTGTTGTTGTTGCTGTTGTTATTATTGTCGCTGATGCCAGCGATCTCGGCGCGGATAAGGTTGAGAGAGAATAGCTTGAAGGCACATTCGAGAGCGGGTTCGGCGACTTTGGAGTGAGAAGATTGGAGGGCGAGGATTAGAGGTTGGAGAGAGAAGAGAGAATCCGAAAGAGAGAGGTCGAGAAGAGGAGAAAGAGGATCGGTAATTGGTGTTAGGGTTTCAAGTCTATCGAGAACTGATTTAGAAGAAGAAACTATGTGTGAATGTTTACGCCAAGCTGCATTCTTTATAATCTTGTCGAGACAGGGACCAATTACACGACCGCATCGGGATTGGCCACCGAGAGATTGGGAGGCCGACGACATTGTTGTCAATTCATCGCGGTGGTGGTGGATCTAGAGAGAGAGAAAGGTCTTTGTGTTTGATTAAGTTGGAATTGGAATGAGTCTGCTGAAGGAAAATGGTGGAAGGGTGCTGTTTGAAGTTAAAGGGGCAAAAAATTATATGTTGACGTAAGCAAACCTCAAGCAAAATGACGACAAGAAAAATGGAGGATTTTATTATTGGGACTTGGGATAGCAATGAAGTTGTATTCACATTTTCGATCGTATATCCTTGGGAAAATAAAAAAATATATATATAATACTCTTACACTAAAGTGTAATTTACCATCTGAATTTTTCAAAGATTAATTTATTATCTAAAACTACTTTTCCACAGACATAATTACTAACTATATTAAGTCTGTTAAGACCATCATTCCATGTGTACTAATTGGTCTATCGCTATCCGACACCTAGACTATACATTTTTCCCTTACGTTGTGTTTAGGAACTTTGCCCAAAGTATACTATTTGGTTCATCATTCTGATATCATTTTGGTATCTTTTTTATGCCAAATAGATATTGAACCGCTAGAGATATGATACTGATGAAAAACCGATAATTTTACTTATAAACTGACTGAATTGATACCAATATTGAATCGATACAGAACCAATATTAAATCAATACAGATTTGATACCTGACAATCCAATCAGACAATAAACTAAATGGGCAAGAGCAAATGGAAATAAGTGGAAATAAGAAAAAAAAAAGTAGAATCTTTATTTTATGTTTGGTAATTTATAAAGGAAATAGAAAAAAAAAAAAGAAATAGAGTTAGTAATTGGTAAAATTATCTTTATTATATTTTTTATAAAATATTAATATATCTTAGTCCTTTCATTATATTTCTCTTCATTTCTCTTTGTTTCAATCCAATTTTTGGACGGAAAGTGGAGAGGCTACCTTTTCATTTGATTTCCATCCAAATCCTCTGACTTCCCTCCCAGTAAGCATACCAAACACGTCACTTTTATTCGGTTTCTTTCGCTTTCCACCCATTTTATCAGACTTCTAGCACCCCAAACATAGTGTTAATTTCATTAATTTTTCAAGAAATCAAACCTAACCTTGTTAAAAATCCCCTAAATAAAACCCTTCTAAAATCCATAAAGCAACCCAAAATTTGCAAACCCTAATTAGTAAGGAAAAAAAAAATCTTTATAGTGAAGCAAGAAGCATGCAACTAAGAAGGTCAAAACTCAAAAGGGTAAAGAAACAAGCATGTAGAATGAAGATCAAAACTAAACCCTTCTTACTTATCTTCATGATTTCATTCCTACCTTTTAACTTTATTCCCCCCTTTATCCACTAATTACCAATTTACCCCATCTTTCTCTTCCACAAAGTATCGCATTCCCACTCCCTCTATGATCTCCAATCACCTTCTTCTTCTTCTTCTTCTTGTTTAGCTACATTCTCCATCGTGGCATGTTCTAAAGACTGAAAATAGAGTAAAAACATCGAGACGAAGAAGAGAACTTCTATGTCATCACGCACCAAATAGCTAAAACCCTAGGTCATGAGAACAACAACTTTATGCAGGTTCTCATGGAGATGAGTTTAGGTCACTCATGAAGATGTAATTTTGCCTCCCCCATCACGATTTCAGGTTTCACACTTTCTCAAATTATGGTTTTGATTAGTTTAGGGTTTGGATTCCTAAATTATTATTGAAATATTTCGAGTTCCGAGTTTAATTTTGTTTTGCATTTGGGATAAGTTCTAGTGAAGTATGATTTTATTTTATTTATTTATTGTAGATTTTAAGGGAGTTTTAACCCACATTTTAACTTGGTTAAAGTTTTTCTTTTTTAAAAAAAAGGGGGTCTTGATGAATTTAATAAGAAAAATGTGCTATAGGTTCATGTCATGTGTCACTTAAAGATTAAGCAGTTATGACACATAGAATGACAGACTCAGCAGAGTTAAGCTAAATAGTGATTGTGTCCTCAAAAAGTAGTTCCAAGTAGCAAATTGATTTTTTAAAAGTTTAGGTAATAAATTACTCTTTCGTATAAAGTGTAGGTAGTATTTTAGTCATTAACCTAATAAAAAATTATGAAAGTGAAACTAAAATAATCTCAATTCTCAATAAAATTACCAAACTTATATTTGTAAGAGGTTGGATATAGAAATTAACTAAAGAGTCGAGTTAAATAATTTCTATTTTTTCTCCTTAAGAGATGAGTTTTGCTTTTAGATAAGTTCGATATTTTTATATCAAACTTGTTTTTTGAAACAATAAATTATTGTCCGCAATAACATTATAGTTATGAATACCTACCAAAACAAGATATACCTATTATTACTATTATAAAGAGAATTTACTATTGTAAAGAGAATATTAGTTATTTGACTCCAAATTTTTTTTTAGCTAATCACTCCAAAATTTTTAAACTATAGTATAAACATTACAAAAATTCTTAGGTCAAGTTGCTCATTTTTATTGCACGGCAACTTATGTACAGGTGGTAATCGAGTCATTCAGTAAATGTTGGCTTAGAACAAACAACCATACCTAGAACACATTATACAACCTAGAACATCCAATAACCTAAGACAAATGCTCATACCTAGAACATAAGTAGATAAACCTAGGACATCCGTTAACTTAAAACAAAAAAGGAAACCTAGTACATCGAGAAAGACTTAAGACATTCCTCAACCTAGTACAAAATAAAGAACCCGTCACATTTTGAAGAAGTGTTATTGTTGTTTGACCTATGTCTAGTTAGATTTTATAAGTCACGAGTCCCGTGTATGATGTCCTATGTTAACACATATGTCTCAAGTCAGCAGGAAAGTTTCGAGTCATCATACAGTTAGAACAAATGTGAATACCTAGAACAAATTAACAAAACCTAAGACATTCCTCAACTTAGTATAAAATAAAAAACCTAGTACATTTCGAGCAAGTGCTATTGTTGTTTATCCTATGTCCAGTTAGATCTTTGAGGCCATGAGTCCTAAGTGCGATGTCCTAGCTCAGTACAGAAGTTCTAGGTTACCATACAACTAAAATAAATGCGAATACTTAGAATAAAATAACAGAACCTAAGACATTCCTCAACCTACTACAAAATAAAGAATCAGGTGCATTTGAAACAAGTGCTACTGTTGTTTATCTATATCCAATTAGATCTTTTAGGTCACGAGTCATAGGTACGATGTTCTAGGTTACCACATATGTCCCAAGTCAAGTGCGGAAGTTCCAGGTCATCGTACAGCTAGAAAAAACGTGAATATCTAGAACAAATTAATAGAACCTAAGACATTCCTTAACCTAGTACAAAATAAAGAACCTGGTACATTTTGATCAAGTGCTATTTTTGTTTGTCTCATGTTTAGTTAGATCTTCTAGGTCAGGAGTCCCAAGTATGATGTCTCAGGTTACCACATGTGTCTTAGGTCGGCAAAAAAGTTTTAGGTCATCGAACAAATAGAATAAATACAAATACCTAAAACCAATTAATAGAACCTAGGACGTTCATCAATTAGTACCAAATAAAGAACCCATCAGAGTTCGAATAAGTATTGTTGTTGTTTGGCCTATGTCCAATTAAATCTTCTAGGTCATGAGTCTAGGTATGATGTCCTAAGTTACCACATATATCCTAGATCAGTGCGGAAGTTTCATGTGATCATATAACTAGAACAGATGAACATACCTAGAACAAATTAATAGAACATAGGATATCTATACCAATTGAATGAGCGCATATATATAGTTCAAAATTAACATAACTTAGGACATTGGTCAACCTATGACCAAACATCAAACATGGTACACGAAGGTGGCAGTACATGGAAAAAATGCACTCACCTATGAGAACAGCATGGGTTGGTTATGTCAGTATATCAATCTATCTAATTTAATTTATTTAGACACCAACCTGGCTACCTATGAAGAACAACTTAGGTTGGTTATTATGTGTTTGCTCTACCTATTTTATGTTATAAAAATATAGCATAATGCAAGAGATCCCATAGACAATTGTATGACTGACAAAAACTTTAGGACACAACATGGGATATGGATAACATATACCAGTTGTGGCTAAAGGCATCATGTGGGTTCGTACATTAGCGATGAACATCTTGTGCAGACATATCCATGTAATTTCATTTGTCCAGCCTTTAGTTGCTCCTATCCCCTTGAAATGATTCGTAGTCATATCCATCCTCATCTTCATACACATCAACTTCCTCATTCTCTACTTGTAGCGTGTTGGAGGTAGCTATATTTAGGCATATATTCAAACAAGTTTTTTAAGTGTGTCCTACTCCATGGCAGTTGTTGCCCTTTCGTAGGCCACTAGGAGGCTTCTTTCACTTTAGCGTTGTTGGTTGCCTCTGATGCTTGAGTGGATCCTTGATTCTCGCTTCAAAGTACATGCTATCTTCTTTAGATACATCCTCCGCCACAAAAGAGCCCCTTTACTTTAGCTAATAGTTGTGTGACCTCTCTTGAGACTTCATTATAGGATTTAGTTGTTTAACTAGCCTAATAGCACAATTAATTATAGGCAGTTGTCAATGCTCCATAATTGGTTCTCTAGTCCATGCTTGTCTGCTCATCATTAGTCGAGGAGCCCTCATGGCTGTATAACTCTCTTTCTCTCTTATTCCACATATTCATAATTAGGTTAAAAGGTATTTGAACTTGTTCCTCAACCTTTGCAATGTGAATTAAATGACAACAAGGGAGCCCATTCATCTCAAATTACAAGCATGAGCATTGTATGGATAGTTCATGTATCTTATCCACCACATGCTCCACCTTTGTCTCATCTCCATTGATAAGATCCCAAGGGGGTTAACAATTTTTCACAATCTTTTTGGGTTTTCTGATTTTAAAGGAAAACAGAAATAAATTATATGGATGATATTATTAGTCGATAGGTGCCACGACTAACAAAAATCAAACTGGTTTGTGAATGGAATCACAAATCGATATAACTCACGATTTGTAAAAACTCTCACGAATTGCTAAAGGAATATAAAAATTCAATCAGCAAGAAGAATAAAGAAAATTCTAATTCTCAATATTCATAACATGTATTGACAATCCTGTCAATTACAAGAGAGAACTCTCTCACATGAACTCACCAAAATAGAAATCAACTAAAACTTTTTAATTCTCATAACCAAGGCTTAATATATAGTCTTTTACGTGCAAAGAAATTAAAGTTATGTAACTGACAAAAATAAGTAGCTGACTGTAACTGACAAAGAAATTAAAGACATGTAACTAACAAAAATAAGTAACTGACTGTAACTGACAAAGAAATTAAAAAATGACAATTAACTGATAAATTGGCCTTGATGCGTTCACATCATCCATACTATCATACCGTAAATTGTCTGAAACCAATGCCATCGATTTTACTAACCACATACCAAAGACCTTTTGCATGAATGCGGATCTTGTTAAACGAAGCACATGTGAACACCTAAAACATGGGACTCAATTTTCCTTAAAACAGTCCCCATTGTAGGTTCTTTATGCTACTTTCATATTCGGCCACAATCTTTCTATGATGAATGCTCTCTATAGCTTTATTTAAACTTTATATAAATTGGTATAGCCCGAAGCCTTTCCGTATAGATCTTTTAATGAGTGCATTAAGTAATTCACATCGCTGAGTAGTGCGCATCCCCCTCTTCCCCCCACGAAGATAAGCCTTGGCCCGATAATGCCGGCTTGTGTATGTTGCTTCTATCCATGCATTGCCATGGAGACCATGCTTAGTAACTACCTCTACCAATTTATGCTTACATTCCTCGGTCGACATTAGTTCATAGAGACATGTTTGGAAGTCTGCAAGCAACTCTATGTTCTTGATGTTTGTTTGACAATTACGTTTTAGATGCCACACGCATAGTCTATCTTTTGCATAGGGCCAAAATTCTGCATCAGTTAATTGATACTAGATGTTTCTCTCCCATTCCTTCGCTGAAGTGTTTGAAACACCCAATAGTAAGCATCCGTTGTCTGCTCTATCAAAAGTGTTGAAGCAAATATGCATGTTTGGTGGTGATGATTTACCCTAATAATGATTATAATTACATGTTATAAAAATTAGCCTTGTACATGGAGTAAAAAATAATAACATCTCCAAAGCATTGGTAATCTACTTGTCCATTTGAGTCAATCCACAACAATCTTGCCAATCGCTCTTCCTCAACATGGAATCTATAGAAAATGCGGGATCTTCTTCAGCTCTTGCAGTTATATATGTAATCACTACCATCACGTCACCTCCTTGTTCTTTTTTCTCCTCTTGGTTCTAATGTAGTTATGCAAATCCTTTTCAATGAATCCAATATTATTAAATCCATCCGACAAATTTACAAGATGCCCCATTATTTGTTTAGGCTTGATTCTAGATTCTTGACGAATGTTTATGCGTGCCCCTTCCTATTGTGAAATTTTTGTGTTTCCCTTGAGAAAAAATGAGCGGTTTGGTGGCACAAGCTCATTTGTGTGTTCTGTGACCACATCCTTCACTATCCATATTTTGTTACTTTCTAATAGAATTCTGAAAGTTGCCAAACAGTTTGTCTATGTAACAGAGTGTCTATGCACTAATCAATTATCCATAGAATCACTTCTTGATGTTTTTGCCCTACTATAAACCTAATGCTGCATGGTTATAGTTCTGTCACTTACTATACGTTGATCTTCTCTTCTTATATCAAATCCCATTGAAATTGCACACATTTTGTAGAAGTCTTCCACTTTACTATGAGAAGAAAACTCTAAAGATCTAATATCTTCCACCGTTAAAAATCTATAAGTGCTTACATCTCCACTACTAAATGCTGGTTCTTCTTTACCTATAAGTGCTATCTCTTCATTACCTTTCCTGTTGTTTTGATTGAGACTCCCACATTGACTACTTCCATTTTCTACGATACCCTTCCCTTTTCAAAAAATTCCTCAATAGCATGGACTTCATTATACCTGCAGTCGGTAAAAAGTATGGTATTGCTTACAAAGCTCATAAACACTCAATAATAATACATGAGTACAAAGAAATACAGAGACTTAGAGACCTGGAACAAATGAATGAACCTGAAACATTGACAATGACCTAGAACATAGGGCAACCTACAACATACAAGAGGATCTAGAATAAATACGATGACCAAGAACACTTGAAAATAGATAACATATGAGTCGAGATAAAACATATACAAAGACCTAGAGACCTAGAACAAATGAACCAGGCTAGAACATTGATAAGGACTTAATACGTAGGGCAACCTACAACATAAGGGAGGACCTAGAACAAATACAATAACCTGGGACATTTAGAAACCTATAACATATGAGACCAGATAGAACAGATACAAAGACCTAGAGACCTAAAACAAATGAACAAAACTGGAACATTGATAATGACCTAGTATGTAGGGTAACCTAGAACATGTGAAAAAGCCTAGAACAAATACGACGACTTGAAACCTGGAACAATACTTCCACCACAATATTTTAGGACTAAACTTAGCCTAGTATAACTAATACCCATCCTAGGTGGAAGAACTTTCTCTAAAACCAATGTTTTTGGAAGCTCTACTTTTTCCCACTTCATAAATTTAGGAGTAAAACTTGGCAATCTTCTATATTTTGCTTCTAACAAAACGGTTTCACCTTTTGGAGATATCTTCTTAGCTTTTTGACTAATATTGCTATTCATACACTTATCATAAAATTCTTTATATAACTGACCTAACCTTAGATCTTAGGATAAAATTGATATTTTAAGATTGTATATGTAAAATTAAATCATCTAACACTTTAGGATCATCTAAACGAATAGCAATGTTAGGATAAAATTTATATAAAACGGTCCTTTATGTAGGTTTACTTGGAAAACAGATAAAGTAGTTTGATCATTGATGTTTCTAGCATCTCTCTTAGCCATATTAAGATAGGATGATTTATTCCAAACTATGTAGTGGCTTGACTATTAATCGAATTAATCCAACATGTAGATATTTTATTTTTATATTTTTTTAATGTTTCTTAATAACTTCTCTACTAAAAAATAATATCCTTTCATGGGAACTTCTTAAAGGTATTGTCTGCTCAATAGTTTTCATTCTCTACTAAAAAATGTTATCCTTTCATAGGAATTTCTTAAAGGTATTGTCTGCTCAATAGTTTTCATCACATAATCATCCTTTAAATTAAAAATTCATGTTTCGTATATTTCTTTTGGACTCTCTTATAGGATTGACCAATTATTTAAATCTTGCTCTATTTGGGATATTTTTATTTTTGATTGGTTAAGAGTGCCCTGATCTAAACTATTTAAACTTAAATTTGTTGATGATCTAAATCTACTACTATTATTGTTAGTAGTAGAGAAGATCGTCTAAAAATGCATTTTAGATAATTATCATGAATATATTGTAATTTTAAAATGAATTAATATCTTGTTTAACTTAGTATTGAATAGTTGAACTTACCGAGACTACTGGTGCTTACCAAAAGACTTATTACCTCAACAGGACTTATTGTAGGGTTTTATTGATACAAAATTTCGAAAATTTTGTTAAAACACAGCAAAAAAATGAAAACCCTATACCAGTATCCATTTTTCTTGATTAGATCTGAACAAAAAAAGGGTTTCTTGAATATACCTTATATTGATGCTTTCAAAACGATCAGCAGATCGGATTTGTAGGAACCGCAATCTCGCAACCCCCTCTACGGTATCCACACGTGAACGATTGTGTGCTAGCACTCAAGAACACGAATCCAATTCGTGTCAGAATTATTTTTCTTCTTTTCTCTCTTTTAGGTTTGCAGAATTTCTCTGTCGTCTAATGTGACGTCAAAGAGTCTGACCTAAAAGGTTGTCTATAGATCTATATATATAGACATGTAGGAAACCCTAGAAAATAAATATGATAAGATATTTATTTAATATTTAATAAAATACATTATTTCATTAAATATTAATTATCTGTCATAATCATTTATTATTCTTAAACTATTTAAGAATAATAATATAATAATTCCTATAGGTTTAAATATAAACCCTAATTATTTCATTCGTTCTTTTGTGTGTGACCCTGTAGGTGCACCTAATGTTGGTAGTAGGTCCTAAACACGTTTTAGACCTACAAGACATCATTGGTCTCTAGCAAGACACTATGTCTACCCAAACTAGGTGAATATCAGTAATCCGATTTTTGTCTGATCTATAATTTATGTCATTATCCTTTTTGTCACATGATATCTAGATTGAACATAAGACATGGAAAGTGTCATTCTTATATTGTTCAATCTTATCATTTCTCGATTTCCAAGTGATCTGATAATACAAATGAAATTGATCACACTATCAATTCATTTGAGCATGGCCATGCATTTCTTAGTCTCACTTATTGAGGGGCCCAGAGATATCTCTCTCATAACAAGAGGGACAAATCCCATCTTAATCACTTAACTTCCTCTACATGATATACATTATGCCCAAACTTAACCTTTATAATTATCCGGTTAAAGATAATGTTTGATTGAGTTGAAACGTAACGTTTCTCATGTTGGAACCTATGGTGATTTCAGGTCTAAGGATACGTTGACATAATTATTATGAAAATCACTTATGACAATATTCCATGTAGTGATCTCATAGTGGGTCAGTTCAGCACACAATCATCTAATATGTGCCTATGAGTTTCATTTGTATCACCATATAAATAGACATCCCATGTTTACCAAATAAAAACTCATACTAGATTTAATTCATTATTATTCCCATAATAATGAGCATCTAGGAACATTTAAAATAATAAATTATTCATGGATTTCTATTATAAAATAAATATGCAAACAATACAAAAGAAATGCCTCTGTTTATTCATATATATATAAATATCAAATGGCAATATCTAGTAATTAGCCTAGGGCACAATCACTAACACTTATTACTAGGGATACGCTATATAAGCTCTCTTCATTTAATGGTTAATGGATTTTCAAGACCCAGCTCCAAAAGATGAATACATTTGGGTAACGTATTCATATGTTCCACTAAGTTAGATTACAATTTACGGGCATTATATCACGATGAATAATTTTTTTATGAGGAATGTTGCAATTCCGTGCTCAACAAATTCGACCCATTGATGCTGCAAATATTATATTAGTATTATGAAGATGTTAAATGTCCTATATATTCAGATAAACAATGCACGTGAAGATTTGAAATTTGGATCAAGTTTAATGTTCAAGAGCTTCAAGATAACACGAGCTGAACGAATCTATTTTTTGGATGTGATGAAGTCGAGGCCTGGACGACGGGATAAAGTCTATGAAGTGGAGGCCTGGATGATCTTTACAAGATCGATCGAGGCGTGACAAAGATGAAGTCTATAATAGTTGAGTCATGGATGATCTTCTACATGATCAATCGAGGCCTAGATAAAGATGAAGTCTATAACAGTCATGGTTTAGATGATCTTCTACAAGATAAACAAAAAATAAATATCAAGTATTTTAGGATTATCAGGCGGATTTTGAGGATAATATTGTCAACACCCATTTTTGCCCCTTTTTGAAAATAAAAAAAAAAAATAATAAATCATAAAATAAATAAAAAAGGTAGAAAATACAATAAAAATTGAAATTATAAAATAATAATTAGCAAATTTAAAAATAAAAAAATTACAAAAATTGGAAAAGAAGATAAAATTTGAAAATTAAGAAATCTAAAAAAAAAATATAAATAATAAACCCCATCTTTAGTAAATAAGTTTTTAGAGTTTAAAAATCGAAAAAGAAAGAGGAGATCAAAAGACACTTATTTACTTTAAATGTGCTTTAAAACGAATTTATGTTGGCAATTTTGTAACTCCCAATCCTTCGAATTCAAGTTTTGTAACCGACGGCCATTAATGGCCGAATTCAAGTTTTGTAACGGATGGCCATTAATGGCCGATTTAAGTTTTGTAACAGACGGCCATTAACGGTCGAATTCAAGTTTTGTAACGGACGGCCATTAACGGCCGAATTCAAGTTTTGTAACGGAGGCCATTAACGGTGAATTCAAGTTTTGTAACGGACGGCCATTAACGGTCGAATTCAAGTTTTGTAACGAACGGCCATTAACGGTCGAATTCAAGTTTTGTAACGAACGGCCATTAATGGCCGAATTCAAGTTTTGTAACGGACGGCCATTAACGGTCGAATTCAAGTTTTGTAACCGATGGCCATTAATGGCCGAATTCAAGTTTTGTAACGGACGGCCATTAACAGCCGAATTCAAGTTTTGTAACGACCATATTCAAGTTTTGTAACCGACGGCCATTAACGGCCGAATTCAAGTTTTGTAACGGCCATTAATGGTCGTGATCCGTTTCACTTCCCCTCCAGCTCTATATAAACCACAACCCCGATCCTCCTCAAGACAGAAGATCCAGATCCAAAAAAAAATTTCGAACAGAAGAGAAAAAAAGATCAAAAAAAAGAAAAAAAATTTGAAAGAAAACAAAATAAAAAAAGAGAGGAAGAATCAAAGGAACCCAGAACCACCACTCCAACCATTCATCTCCGACCACCACTCAACTCAGACCACAGCCACTGCTGCACCAACCACTTCCGTTCCAACCACAACCGCTTCGATCAACATCCAGCTCCGACCGTCGCTAGCAACCACCACCACCAGCCACTGCTGCTCCAGCCACCGTCCCTAGCCATAACCACCGTCAACTCAAACCACCACCATCAGATCAACCCAACAGCCTTTCGGAAACCAATTCAAAAGGTTCAATGTTTTTTTTTTTTTTTTAGTTAGTTAGTAGTATTATTATTATTAGATGCATTAAAAAAAACAGAAAATGGTAAAATGAAAAAAAAAATTGAATAGAAAATAAAAAATATATTTATAGATATGAAAAAAAAAAAATACATATTTGGGATGCATACTACAATTTTATTAAATAAATTTAGGGTATAGTTTTAATATGATTTTTGGTTAAAAAGATAAAATTAAAAATAAAAATCATAAACTTATATTTGTGCATGTTTGTGTATATTAATAAAATAAATTTTCTAGGATAAGTTTGAATATAAACCATAAAAAAAAAATAATCTTAGGAATATTATCTTTTAAGTTTTTTTTATAATATATGTTTGATGCATGCTTGTGGTATTAATAATCTATTATTTAGCAACTCACCTTTGTAAATTTTTTTATACTAAAAATGAGAAAATTTGAAAAATCAACAGAAATTCTTTTTACCTTTATATATATCTAGTATATATCGTTATTAAAAAAAAAGGTTTTCTTAGCTTATATAAATATCATTTAGTTATTTTCTAAATTAACAAAAACAATAAACAGGTTTTTTTCAAAATTAGTATCTTTTAGGAATTTTCAAAAACAAAAACATAAAAATTAGATTTCTTTAGGAATTTCCAAAATAAAAATTGATTAAAAACTTAAACTTGGCGGGTTTCCAAAATAAAAAATACAAACAAATTAAAAATTTTATAAAATAAAAAAGAACTACGTTTTGTCTGATCTCGATTAGCGAGTACGTAGGCACCTGCGGGGCGACATTAAAAAATGAAAAAAAAAATGTTTTTGTTTTTAATAATATTGTGAATAAATATTTTGTAAATATAAGATGTTTTGTTGACATTCATATTCTAAAAAAAAATAGAAAAATGTGACTTATAAATATTTGTTTTGTTTCATTTGAATTTTTGAGCATATAAAGGATAGATTATAAATTTAAAATTCCAAAAGTGGTAACCATTTGGTTTTAATAGGTTAGCCCTCGAATCCCTGATATCTGGTTTTAAAAGTTTGGTTTTTTAAATCAAATTTTCGCAGACTAGTAGCTAAGTTAGGATCAACCGACCCATTGATCCTAGCTTTTTTATTTTTCCCGATTTATATCGGGTGGCGACTCTAAATCATTTTCAAAAATGAAATTTTCTTTTAACCCCAGTCGAGGATTCATGTTAAATGGGTTCGGGTTTAATGTGAATCGGTTAGGAGAAATGAACTGGATAGTGGGAAAATCCAGGCTCGACAAATATCAAGCAATGAGAATTAGTTTATTATGATCGTATCCAAGTTTACAACATCATTCATTTTCAAATTCATTTCAAGATGTCAACCAAAAAGATACTCAAGATATCAACCCGTGACAAAAAAGAAGGATATCTGTCAAGTGAATTTTGATAATAAATATTAAGTAACGAGCATCAGTTTATCATGATCTTATCCAAGTTTACAATGTCACTCATTTTCAAATTCAATTAAAAAATTTCATTCAAGAAGATACTCAACTCGCAACAAACAAGGAGAAGTCTATCTGACATCTTATAGCAAATTTTTCAAACGTTGGAAGACTAGACTATTATTTATTTAGAGCATTCAAAAACAAAGAAACATAAACATGTTGTAACAAGATATATACTGCTCCCTCTTGAAATGTTGCTACAATATTACTTTGATCTTTCTTTTACTTGATTAGTGGATGAACTATAGTGTGTCATCACTTTGATTTATTTAGCAAGTAGAAGCTCTATAGTCAGTGATAGCTAAGTTAAAGTTAGGAAGGCTCAATAAAGTTGAATTGTGAACTACTTATAAACAAGTTTTGATTAGATTAGTAGAACATACCCATGTGGATTATGGGGTCCTCGACTTAGAGCTGGAAGAGTGGACTAATATACAAAGCGGAACTACTATATATTGCTGACTTAGCTATTCTTCTTTACTCTCTAATTCCTTGCATTTTCAATTTCACTATAATTGCTAAACTTGTTCTCACGTGTTTAACTTAAAGGGAATTTTTATTTTAAAGGCTTAAAATTTAGATTTTGGATATAATCAATTCAACCCCTTTTCTTGATTATAAAAGTGGGACCAACAATTGGTATCAGAGCCTAACTCTTTTATCAAATTGAGTGATCCAAACAATTTAGCTGAGAATAATGTTGCAATCAATCGTGCTCCTTTCTTTGATAGTTCAAATTTTCCTTATTGGAAATTGCGCATGGAAACATATATAAAAGGCTATTGATTATAAATCCTGGCAGGTGATATCCATTGATGATCACGTGATTCGACTTAATGGAGAATCAACACTTTTAGATGACGAAAAGAAACAAATTGAAAAGAACTTGTTGTTGACTACTATAGCATCATCAAGATTCTATCCGATTTTGTCGTGTACAACTACTAAGAATATATGGGATACCTTGTGTGACACCTCTGAAGGAACTAACACCATCAAGGAGAAGAAAATTAATACTCTTACACAAAAATATGAACTGTTTAAATTTAAGGCTGATGAATCTGTGAAGGATGCTTTTAATAGGTTTACTGCAATTGCCAATGAGCTTGCATCACATGGGAAGAAAATTGCTAATCCATATTTAGTGGAAAAGATGCGAAGGATCTTACCACGTTCATGGGATGCTAAGAAGATTGTTATTGAAGAAGCTCAATATCTCAATAAGCTAACACTTAGTCAACTAAGGGAGAGGCTCATGGCATATGAATCCCATATCAAAACACACACAAGAACCTAAGAGTAGTACCAAAGGAATAGCTTTCAAAGCCAAAGAAGTTATGATTAATCAAACTAAATCTGATGAAAGTGAATATGATAAAGAAGATGACATAACTCTTCTAGCTCAAAAGCTCAACTGATTTCTTAATAATCAAAGAGGTAAGAAATTTAGTACATTTAAGAAAACTATTGAATATAAGAAAAATGATGTAGGAAAAAGTTATAAGGAAAAGGAGAAGAAAAGGAAAAGAGAGAGATTTAATGCTATGAATGCAAACAACCAGGGCATGTAAAGTATGAATGTCCTACTCTAATATAAGAAGGAAAAATAAAGAAGAAAAGTTAGGCTAGGTTGGCTATATGAAGTGATCTAGATGATACAGAGAGTAGTCTAGAGGATATAGATGAAGAAGAAGAAGAAGAAGAAACAAATCTATGTCAAATGGCCACTTTCATGGTAAATTCTGAAACTGATGATGAGCTTGTTGAAATGAAAAAGCTCATAAAAACAAAAGGCCGACACAAAATTAGCTAAGAGTGATAATGAGATTAAGGCCCTTAAAAATGAAAAAGAGGCACTAAGACAAACAAATTCCCTACTTGCTGATGAAAATGATATTTTGAAGCATGATAATGAAAAGGTGCATGTTGATAATGAAAAACTAAAAAGGAAAAACAACGTGCTTAAGAAAGAAACTGGTGTTTTGAAAGTTAAAATAAATGATTTATCCAATTCGATAAAGAAAACCTTTAATAAATTTAATGAAAGCGATAAAAAATTAAGCATGTTGATTTTGTTATAATGATTATCAAGTGAAAAGCATGGTTTAGGTTATGAATATGGTTCTAGTTCAAATGCATCTAAGAAAACTATGTTTGTAAAAGCTAAATAAGTTATGAATGCTGGACCTGTTGTTAAAAAGAATGAATTAAAATCAAATTATGTAAAATGAAGGAGTGTTAGAAATACCAGAGGATATCCTAGAAGGTATCCTTCCTATGGATACTACCAAAATAGTTCCAGAGGGTATTACAAAAGTTACCTAAGACAGAATAACTTGAGGGAGGTAAATACCAATTATTGGAACAACACATCTTATATATGTTTCTTTTACAATAAACATGGTCACATAAAGTATTGCTATTATAAAAGAAACAATCTCAGCAATCAACAAGTGAATCATAGAAATCAAACGAGCTTATCTTATAAAGGACCCAAACTTGTTTGGGTTCCTAAAAAGGTTAATCATTTTTTAATTTTGCAAGAACATGAAGCCAAAATCAAAGGAACATGGTACCTAGACAATAGAAGTTCCAGACATATGACCAGAAATGTTTCATTGTTCAATAGCATAAAATGGGAAGAAAAACGATATGTAAAATTTGGAGACGATAGCAAAGGTAAGATTGTTGCAATAAGAGATATTGGTATGCCTCCTTATATCATAGAAAATATTTATCTTGTGAAAGGCTTTAAACATAATTTATTGATTATTAGTCAACTATGCGATAAGGGATATAAAAATGGTTTTTGAATAAGATAAATGCTATGCTTTTAATGAATATGGTATTAAAATGTTTGAAGGGTTTAGGAAACAAAATATATATCTTATAAAACTGGCTAAAGTTGAGAATGCTTCCTGCCTTTTATCTATGAATGATCATATTTTTTTCTTGGCATAGATGGTTAGGACATGTTAATTTTTCATAACTGGAAAAATTATCTAAAAAGAATATTACAAAAGGATTGCCGAAAATTAATATTAGACATGATGTAAAATGTAACACGTGTTTAAAAAATAAAATTGTATCTGTTTCACACAAAAGTAAGAATGAAGTATCAACTAAAAAACCTCTTGAGTTGCTGTATCTTAACTTATTTAGACCTACTAGAACTTTAGCGTTGGTGGTAGTAAATATGGACTTGTTATTATTGATGATTTTTCAAGATATGCTTTGGTTATATTCTTGCAACATAAGAAAGATGCCTTTGACTCCTTTCAAAAGTTTACAAAACAAATTCAAAATGAGAAGAGAATTTCCGTAATTAGATTTTGAATGACTTGTCAGCTCCATACACTCCTAAAAAAAATGGAGTTATGGAACGCAAGAATAGAACTTTATAAAAAATGACTAGATCTATGTTAAATGAAAGTTGTATTGCCGAATATTCTTTTGCAGAAGCTGTGGATACAGCTTGCTATATCATTAATAGAGCATACATTCAGCTAATGATATCTAAAATAGCGTATGAACTTTTCAAGGTAAGCAGCCTAATGTTTCTTATTTTTATGTGTTTGTTCTAAGTGTTTAGTGAAAAAGAATGCTCTTAATCTTGGTAAGTTTGATGAAAGATCAAATGAAGCAATATTTTTAGAATATTCTTCAAATAGTTTGCTTATCATGTATTTAATAAATCTTTTAAAACTATTGAAGGATCAATTGATGTTAAATTTGTTGAAGATATAAAGGATGATGAGACTAATGATGAAAGAGAATCTAAGACTAAAGAATAATTTGGTCTAGAATTAAAGTCTAAAGCACTAAGTGATGAAATGTGCTCTCCAAATTTTCTTCCTTTGACATAACTTTTTCCTCTTTCTCTTCATCTTGCCTTTGATTGTCAATGGGGGTGTTTTTCTCTTGTCCTTCACTAGATTGCTCCCATTCTTCACTCATATTAGCAAGTTTAAATAAAGATGAAACAAATTCAGTCAAACCTGCTACCTGGGTCTCCAATTTCTTAATAACCGCTTATTGCTTCTCAAATTTTTCTTCCCACTTTTTCTTTAAACCTTTCACAATATCTTTAGAACTCTTCTCTTTACTTAGATCTAGTACTGTGGGTATAGGAGAATTATTAACAACATTTCCTCGTCTTGGATTCTCACAATTGTGGTGATATTCTTGAATTGATATACTGTAATCAATTTCTGGCTTATCACCTTGACATTTAGAACTATCATGTGATTCACAATGCCATGAAAATACTAGTGGAGAAGAATTATATGGATCAGTGTATTGGCTTCCTAAAAATCCATCAATTGTTATAAACGCCAATTGTGTTGACATGAATGATAAGTTCCATCCAGTAGTTGAATCTATAATCTTCTTATCATGATCACCTATACCATTAAGGACAAAATTCAGATGAGTCAAGAAGGTGAATTATGATAAGGGCATCGAATCATCGAATGGTGGAATCGTCCCTAAGCATTTGACACAGGTTCTTTCTCATACTACCTAAATGAATATAATTCTAATTTAAGCTCTTCAGGACAGCAAAATGGGAAAATTGGTGCTTGATGATTATCCATCTCTTATCAACAAAAACTTCAAGCACCTGCAAAGAGAAAAAGAAAAACGAGTAGAATGTACAAATAAACCAAAGACTAGTATATACAGATAAAGAAGAAAGTATAATTTTTTTTATATTATGAATTTTTTTTAGATCTTTCAAATAAATGGCCTAATATACAAAAGTCCTAAAATTGAAAGTAACACCATTCACTCCCCTGCAACAGTGCCAAAAACTTGATCCACTGTAAAAGTGTAGATAAAAATAAAGAGTGAATTCTTCTAACAAGTATACTGGGTCAGATCAAGTAATATAATGATGAGCAAAGTATCAATCCTATGAGGATTACTTAACTACTAAACAGGTATTAGATTCTACTATTATTCAGGCAGTAGATATTAAAACAATTAACTAATCAACTACAACTAAACCTAGATTATAATTATCAATGAGAGAGAGAGAGTGTTTTTGAAAGAAATGTATCAATTGAATATGGGAAAAACAGAATCCACCCTAGTCTTACTAATCATATTGCTAGATGTAATAATAACCATTAGCTTTGTGAATATTCATATGAAATTATGAAAGATCTTAACCCTTTCTCTAGTTTTAAAATCTTAACAACCACCAATTAATCCATTAGCTTCCGTTACACAAATTAACAGTGGAATCGAAATTAAAATCATGAATCTTCCAATTTTATGATTGACTAATGCCCTGAACCAATTTTCTCCTAATCCTTTAGTGAGAAATTAATCCAAAAACATTGCATGAATCTCAATAAAATCTCTAAATCAGATTAAATTACGACGCTTCTGCAATTGTTATTTAACCCAAATGTAAGAATTTCTTATGAACCTTAATTTCCCTTCCAAGTTATCAAGATTCTATAAACATACACGATTTATAGTAAGAATTACAACATGAATATTCCACAAATCTAACAATTCTATAACAAGACTATAACCATCATATTAGCAATCCTAGGGTTTCATCATATTTCCATAAAAACAAATTAAAATGACATGAATTGATTCAAGCAAACACAAATTAAAGTAATTACAACAACAGAAATCTCATTAAAACCAAAGTCATAAATTGAATTTGCATAAACAAATAAATCAGAAATCACCAAATTCAACCAAAAATATCTTTCTTGCAAAACTTTAATACAATTCTTCAATCCTTCAAATGATTACAAGGGTTCAATCGACATAATTAAGTCCATAACTACTTTCTAGCAATTTTAATCTAGGATCTATTATCTACTTTAGATATAGAGGAAATCTAAAGAAAATTTTGTGTGCGTAACAAATGAAGAAACCCTAGAAGTTCTATAAGCAAAACCAAAGGAATTTCAAAAGTTGTAATGTACACTGGCGGTTATAGAGTCTACACCAGTGGCATAGAGGCGGTGTTGGTTGTGCACTAGTAAGAATAATGGCCGCGTTGACACTCGTGTTAAAGAATTTTCATCTGTTCATCCGCAAATTCGGTCCAATGCCGACTGTGTTAAATCTCTAGTAGCCGGCGTATGTGTAAAAATGTGAAGGCCGGTGAAGATCTGGAATGTACACTGGCAGTGTTGAAGCTAGTGTTAAGAAATTCAATTCTGTACACATGCTAGGCTAGCTAAACACTGGCAGCATATCTTGGAATTTTGCCAGTGTACGTTGGAAATTCATATGCTAATGAAAAATTTCTTTCAACACTGGTGATCTGGTTTAATACATTGAAGGCTGGCTGTGTTCAAAATGAAGGCCGGCGGTGTACATCTTTTGATGGCCAGTGTAGTTTGATTTCTTCATCAAATTTTGCTTAAAACTCCTTCAATTTTCTTATATTTGCGATCTAAGTCCTCCATGACCTGAAATATCATAATAAAGCACAATTAAGTACCATTTTCTTAGATTTCTATAAAATCAATAATAATTTATCATCATTTGTCCAATGGAAAAATGTATCAAATATTCCATTAACAAACTTCCATACATGATAAATTCTTTATCTCTTTACATTCGTTTGATGATTCTCCTAGGAAAATCAATTTTTATACCTTTTATCATAACTAAGTTAAAAAACTATCTTTCTTAGTCACAGTAATAGAACTGCTTTTTCTTGGAAGAGCACATTCGAAAACAACTTTATGTAAAATATGAATTAACAAATCAAACTCATGGAAAAAAAACATCTTCATCAGGAAATTCACCCATTCTATCATTCAAAATCACAAAAGATCATTTTTTGTAAAGAAACGTATTCGTTATTGTCATAGTGATCCTTCAGTCCAATACAATGTATAAGATCTCTTCGAGAGATATCTATTCTTATTCCTCTAACTGATGACCTTAATCTGTCTCCATCAAGATAACTCAGATCGTTATAGAATCATCTACCATCTCTCCTACTACTTCCCCGATTAAACCATACATTTTTACATCCTAACATATCTAACCATTCATCCTAATAAAATCCATTTTTCTCAAAATATTTGAAATCAATGAACAAGCAGTCATGGATTTTTACCTTTTTTTTATGAAACCTTAAGAACGGACTCCTCATCATTGTTTGTTCTTGTCCTCTTAGGTTTCGATTGTCCTTTTGAAATTCTTGGATTTTCTTTTCGTTCTTTAAGACATCTTTGTTAACTATACGTTTTTCCTTTACCAAAGGTTTCAGGGTTTGTTCTTTCTCTGTCAAATGAGCCATTTCTCTGTTCAGATTCCATGCTGTTTCTTCTTTATTCATGTCGATCTTTTTTGAATTTTCCTTAGGTGTCTTACTACCACGCCTAGAGTCTAACCATTTTTTTTACCTAATTTCTCGACCTAGGATGGAGGTTGAGAATTTTGAGACTGAGAGGGTTCTAATTCTATAGGTTCATCTTAGATTATAATAGTTCAAAGGACGTGACAGTTTTGAAGTATTTGTTAGAGAGAGAAAGATTTTCTTGGAGCCATCGAGAGGTTTGGAAACTTTGAGAGAAAAGAGGAAAGATTATGGATGTTTTTTGAAAACCCACCAAATGCATTTATATATAATGAAAAAATGTTATGAATTTTATAAACCATACATAATTATTTAAATATGAGACATAACAATCGATAAAATAGATAACACAAACCAATCTCATTTATGATATATTCAAAATGGACCTTCTCTAAAGGTTTATAAATATATCTGCAAATTGATTATCTGTGGATACATATCCAGTAACAATATTACCATTATTAACATGACTCTTATAAAGTGATATCTAATTTCTATGTGCTTAGATCTAGAATGTTGTACTGGATTTTTTTTAATTAATTGCACCCGCATTATCACATTTGATTGTAATATTTTATATATAAACCATAATCTTATAATTTTTGTTTAATCCAAAGGATTTGAGCACAATAGTTACCAATATAGATATATTCAGCTTCAACTGTAGATAGGGTAACTAAATTTTTTTCTTAAAAGACCAAGATATTAGTTTTCACCTAAGAATTGACAAGTACCTAATGTACCTTTCTATCTATTTTGCATTATGCATAAGTAACATCTGAATATCATATGAGTTCAAAATTTTTATTTTTAGGATACCAAATTCCAAATTTAGCTGTACTAGATAGATACTTGAAAATTTTTTTAACAGCAGATAAATATGTCTCAATTGATGTACTTTGAAATCTAGCAAACACTAAATAGAATATCAGGTCTTGATGTAGTTAAGTACATTAAAGAACCAATGAGACTTCTATATAGTTCATCGTTGACATTTTTCCCATTTGAGTCAAGATTTAACCTTATTGAAGTACTCATAGGTGTAAATGCTCCATTGCATCTTTAATAACCAAACTTCTGTAAGATTTGTCTAGGATATTTTTCTTAATAGATAAAAATCCCATCTTTGGTTTGCTTAATTTGTAACCCAAGAAAGAATGTCAATTTACCTATCATTGACATCTCAAATTTTGCCTGTAGTTCCTTTGCAAAATCTTGACAGAACATTTCATTAGTAGAACCAAATATAATACCATATACATATATTTGCACAACTAAAATATCTTGATTGTATGTCTTTAAAAATATGGTTGTGTTAATAGTTCCTCTTTGAAGGCCTTTTGAAATTAGAAATAAACTTAATCTTTCATATTAGGCCCTTAGGGCTTGTTTTAAACCATATAAAGCTTTGTTTAACTTCAAAACATAATCATTTTTGAAAGAATCTTCAAAACTAGGAGGTTGTTCAATATACACCTCCTCTTTTATAAAACCATTTAGAAAAGCACTCTTCATATCCATTTGAAAAACTTTGAAATTTTTACAACGTGCATATGTAAGCATTAAGCGAATTGCCTTTAATCTAGCAATAGGTGTATATGTTTCATCAAAATCAATTCCTTCTTCTTGTGAATAGCCTTTAGCTACTAATCTTGCTTTATTTCTAATAATTTGGCCATCTTCATCCAATTTGTTCTTAAACACTTATTTCGTTCCAATTACAGATTTCCCTTTAGGTCTAGGTACTAGATTCCATATATTATTTTTTTGAAGTTGATTTAACTCATCTTGCATGGCATCAATCCAACTATTATCATTTAAGGCATCATTAATATTGTTAGGTTCAAACTGAGATAACAAAGCAAAATGACTCTCAAAGTCTTGTAAACTGGCTTTTATTTTAACATAAGATTGAACATTATGTATTATTTGTTCTGAAGGGATGAGCAAATTTATATTTTCAAGCCTTAGAAGTTTCTGATTCAGATTATTTAGGTTTTGTAGTGCCTTTTGTATTATCCTCTACAATACGTTCTAGGTTACCAAATCCATGAGTTTCAACAGCTAGTGCTTCAGAATTTAGTTATGGACTAGATTCTTCTTTAGATTCAGATTCCCTTTCATCATCAATCTCGTCATCCTTTATATCTTCAATAAACTTAACATTAATTGATTCTTTAATAGTTTTAGAAGATTTATTATATACACAATAAGCACAAATATTCGAAGAATATCCTAAAATATAGCTTCATCTAATCTTTCATCAAACTTACCAAGATTAAGAGCATTCTTTTTCACAAAACACTTAGAACCAAACATATGAAAATAAGAAACGTTGGGTTTCTTACCTTGAAAAAGTTCATATGTTGTTTTGGATGTTATTGGCCAAATGTATACTCTATTGATGATATAGCAAGTTATGGATACAGCTTCCGTCCAAAAATACTTAGCAATACAACTTTCATACCTAGTCATTTTTGTATAGTTCTACTCTGTGTTCCATAACTTCATTTTGTTGAGAAGTGTATGGAGCTGAAAAATTATGAAAAATACCTTATTCTTTGCAAAAATTTATAAAATGTGCATTTTGAAATTCCTTTCCATGCTTAGTTTAAAGACTAATTATGGAATTTCCTTTTCATTTTGAATTTATTTTGCAAACTTTTGAAAGGAGTGAAAGGTACATTTCTTATGTCGCAAGAATATAACCCAAGTATATCTTGAAAAGTCATCAATAATAACAAGTCTATATTTACTACTACCCATGCTAAGAGTTCTAGTAGGTCCAAGTAAGTCAAAACAACAACTCAAGAGGTCTTTTAGTTGATATTTCATTTTTACTTTTGTGTGAAACAAATACCATTTTATTCTTTAAAAACGTGTCACATTTTATATCATGTTTAATATTGATTATCGGCAATTCTTTTATAATATATTTTTAGATAATTTTTCTAGTTGCAAAAAATTAACATGTCCTAACTGTCTATGCTAAGTAAAATATGATCATTCATAGATAAAAGACAGCAAGCATTCTTACCTTCAACTGGTTTTATAAGATATATGTTCCATTTCCTAAAGCCTTCAAATATTTTGATACCATATTCATTAAAAACATAGATTTATATTGTTCAAAAACCATTTTACATCCCTTATTGCATAGTTGATTAATGCTTAATAAATTATGTTTCAAGCCTTTTACAAGATAAATATTTTCTATTATGTAAGGAGGCATACCAATATCTCTGGTTGCAACAATTTTATCTCTACTGTCATCTCCAAATTTTCATATTCTTTTTCTTCCCATGTTATATTATTGAACAATAAAGCATTTCTGATCATATGTCTGGAGCATCCACTATCTAAATACCATGTTTCTTTGATTTTAGCTCCATGTTCCTGCAAAATTCAAAAAGAATTAAACTTATTTAGGAACCCAAACAAGTTTGGGTCCTTTATAAGACAAGCTCGTTTGATTTCTTTGATTCTCTTGTTGATTGCTGAGCTTGTTTTTTTTTTTTTTTTTTTTTATAATACTTCTCTATGTGACCAGGTCTATTGCAACAGAAACATGTATAATAGGTGTTGTTCCAATACCTGGTATTTACTTGTCGTTGGTTATTATATCTTGGGTAACTTCTGTAATACCCTCTGGAGTTTTTTCGATGATATCCATTGGAAGGATACCTTCTTTTATGATAGCCTCTAGGGTATCCTCTGGTGTTTCTAACATAATTTCTATTCACATGATTTGTTTTTTATTCATTATTTTTAATAACAAGCTCAATATTCACAACTTGTTTAGCTTGCACAAACATAGTTTTCTTAGGTGCATTTGAATTAGAACCATGTTAATATCCTAAACCATGGTTTTCACTTGATAATGTTTGTGAAGAAATTCACATGCTTAATTTTTATCGCTTTCATTGAATTTATTAATTGTATTCTTCAATGAATTAGATAAATCATCTATTTTAACTTTCAAAACACTAGTTTCTTCCTTATGCACATTGTTTTCCCTTTTAGTTTTTCGTTATCGACATGCAACTTTTCATTATCATGCTTCAAAATTTCATTTTCATCAGTACATAAAGCATTTGGTTGACTAAGCGCTTCTTTTTCATTTTTAAGAGTCTTAATCTCATAATCACACTTAGCTAATTTTATGTTGGCCTTTTTAAGGGTTTTAAAAGCCTTTCCATTTTAGCAAGCATGTCATCCTCAGTTAGTTCATCATTAGTTTCATAATGTACCTTAGAAGTGGCCATGAGAATAGATTTGCTTCTTCCTCTTTCATTTGAATCCTCTAGATACTCTCGGTATTGTCCAAATCACTTCATGTAGTTAACATAGCTTGACTTTTTTCTTACATTTTTCCATCTTGTTGATTAGAGTAGGACACTCATTGTTTATGTGCCCTGGTTTTTTGTATTTATGGCATTGGATCTCTCTCTCTTTTCCTTATAAGTTTTCCAGCATCATTTTTCTTATATTCAGTAGTTTTCTTAAACGTACTAAACTTTGACTTTACTTTTGAGAAATTGATCGAGCTTTCAAGCTAGAAGAGCTACGTCATCTTTATCATTTTCACTTTCATCTAATTCAACTTGATTAACCATAATTTCTATGGCTTTGAAAACTATTCCTTTGGTACTGCTTTCAAGTTCTTATGTTGTTTTGATATGGGATTCACCATGAGCTTCTCCTTTAGTTCACTAAGTGTGAGCTCATTGAGATCTTGAGCTTCCTCGATGGCAGTCTTCTTAGCATCCCATGAACGTGGCAAGATCCCTAGCATCTTTCTCGCCGAATCTAGATCAACAATTTTATTTCTAAGTGATATAAACTCATTGGTAATGGCAATAAACTTGTTAAAAGCATCCTTAATAGATTCATCAGTTTTAAACTTAAATAGTTCATATTTTTTAGTATGAGCATTAATTTTCGTCTCCTTGATGGTGTTGGTTCCTTCGTAGGTGTCACACAAAGTATCCCATATATCCTTAGCAGTTGCATATGACAAAATCAAATAGAATTATGATGATGTTATAGTCGTCAATAGCAAGTTCTTTGCTTTGTTGTTCTTCTCAATTTGTTTGTTCTCGTCATCACATGATCACCAATGGATATCACATGCCACAAATTATAGTCATTAGCTTTTATATATGTCTCCATGCATATTTTCCAATAAGGAAAATTCAAACCATTAAAGAAAAGAGCACGATTGATCGTAACATTATTCTTAGCCATATTGTTTTGATCACTCAATTCGATGAAAGAGTTAAGCTCTGATACCAATTGTTAGTCCCACTTATATAATCAAGAAAGATAGGTTGAATTGGTTATAACCAAAATCTAAAGTTTTGAGCCTTTAAAATAAAATCCCCTTTTTGAGTTAAACACGTGAGAATAAGATTGGCAATTGAAACAAAATTGAAATTGCAAGAAATTAAAAGAGTAGGGAAGAAAAGCTAAGTCAATAATATATAGTGGTTCTGCCTTGTGCTTCAGTCCACTTTTCCAGGTCTAACTCGATGACCCCATAATCCACATGGGTATGTTCCACTAATCTAATCAAAACTTGTTTACAAGTAATTCACAATTCAACTCTACTCAATCTTCCTAGCTTCACCTTATCTAACACTAATAAAGAGCTTCTACTTGATAAACAAATCAAAGTGAGGACACACTATAGCTCCTCCACTAATTAAGTAAAAGAAAGATCAAAGTAATTTTGTAGCAAAGGAATTTATTGCATAAATTAGTTCAAAGAATTCGAGAGAGAGCAATATATTTCAATTCGTATTATTATTGCAGTGTATGCGTATCTTTCTTTCAAATGCTCCAAATAAATAATAGTCTAGTCTTCCAACGTTCGAAAAAATTGTTGTAGGATGCTGGATAAGCTTCTCTTTGTTTATCGCAGGTTAATGTCTTACGTATCTTATTGAATTATATCTTGAAATGAATTTGAAAATGAGTGACGTTGTAAACTTAGATAAGATCATAATAAACTGATGCCCTGTTGCTTGATATTTATCCTTAAAATCCACCTGTTTATTACTTGATGTCTATCATTAAAAATCCGTATGATATTTTACTTGAAGAGGATAGTCCAGGCCTTAATTTCATCACGTCCAAAAAAGAGAACACTTCAGCTCATGTTTAGTGTAGGCCTTGACTTCATAGCATCTAAAAAAATGAACAATTCAAGTCGTATTTAGTCCAGGCCTTGACTTCTTCACGTCCAAAAAATAGAATAATTCAGCTCGTGTTTATCTTGAAGCTCTTGAACGTTAAACTTTATCCAAATTTCAAATCCTCACGTGCATTATTGATCTAAATATCTAGGACAGTTAACGTCTCTATAATACTGATATAATATTTGTGGCATCGATTAATCGAATTTATTGAGCACGACATTACAACATTCCAAAAAAAAAAAAATTCATCTTGATATAATCTCCGTAGATTGCAATCCAACTTAGTGGAATATATGAATACATTACACAAATGTATTCATTTTTTGGAGCTGGGTCTTATCTTGAAAATCCATTAACCATTAATTTGAACAGAATTATGATCATTTTGTGCTTGAAGTCGTGATGAGCACGTCTACCTTCTAGATTGAATTTAAGTTTTTTTTGTTCTTTCAACATAGTCTCTAGATTTTCTACTAGTTCGAACTTTTAGGTTGAACTCACTAAATATTGAACATTCCGAATAAACCTTTGGGTAAACCGACACTATTTATCATTGTATCTTTTTCATTTAAAATTTGTACACTTAATAAATTAATTAGTTCTTTTTTACTTATTTTGTTATCATCAAAATTTTTTTTAGAGAATAAAATATATATATAATCTAAAAAAAATTATTGTTATATTTAAGTTTTTTTTTATACATTAGATTTGTTTATGATATCATTATCGGTCAGTTTAGTCAGATTTTTTTTTCTGTATCATATATTTATCTGATCCACATCCATAACTTATTTGCATCATATTTGTTTGGTTAGTTTATAAGTAAAATTTTTAGTTTTTCATTTGTGTCTATTTCTTGGCAAACATTTGTTTGAAAATGGTAAAACTATGATGCCAAAATGATCAGAATACAAAGAAACAATCACATCAATTTTTCATTACATTCGTCACTATAATTACTTTTATTTATTAATATATTAGTGGTCGATACACTTGTGATACGTGTGCTAGGAAAAAACATATTCATATTTAAATATAAGATGAATTCATTTTTTACGTCTGTAAAGAGAAGTAAGAAAGAAAACATATAGAAATTTACAGAAAAAAGTTTTAAATTAGCAAGTAATATCTTCAATCTTATTAAAATTATATACAATTTAAGAAAATTATACATATACTAGCGGTAGATGCATCCGCGATGCGTGTGTTAAGAAAAAGACTTTGATTTTTAATTATATGATGCATTCATTTTTATGACTATAAAGAGAAGTAAGAAAAAAAACATATAGAAATTTACTGCAAAAGTTCTAAATTAGCAATATCTCCTGTCATATTAGAATTAAGGTAATTACATTAGCGCCTCCTGTAAAATTTTCAAATTACACGAAGCCTCTACTTTTTAAAACTCAGCACCTAGGCTCCTTGAAATTTTTGTAAGATCCACTTTTTTAATATGTAGATTGCCTACATGTATTTTACTGCTGAAAATTGAATATATATATATATATATATATGTGTGTGTGTGTGTGTGTAACACCAAATACGTCATTATCTAAATTAAAAGAAGTATCCTAATAAAAATCCAAAATTGAAGCTGCACTTACGGTGATGATTATTGCAACTTACAATGATGATGATGATTATTATTATCCAACACAGTGAGCACGTGATACGACTTGAGATAATATTAATGTCTAAAATAATATTGATGCAAAAAACAGTATTCAATTTCATCATAACTACTGGGAAGATGAGCAAGTTTTGCAGCAAGAGACCATATCCAAAAAGAGACATCTCTTCCTTAAAATTTGAGGATGATTACAATCACACATGTTATATGGTTCATTACATATTGATGTCAGTAGTATTTTCGAGCCTTTTCTTTTCTTTTTCCTTCTATAGTTCAACGAATGAACTATTAACATCAAGTCTCTCCACTTGAGCAACAAATGAATAACTTATAAAGGGAAATGTGATCTTCCACCTCCCTCAATGAACCAAATACCGCATTTGAAATAACTGTGAGAATCAAAAAAAGAAAAACAAGGTATAAATTTAAAAGTGAAAATTAAAGACCCTATTTATCTTCACTTTCTATGGTTGACTGCTGTGATAGCTGCATTTAGGCATGGGCCTTGGCTTGTGATTGAGCTTGCTTCTGTTGCTAAAAAAATCGGCTAATATGCTCAATGAATTAAGCAGCCTTCGATGCCCTCTGTTTGTACCAGTGTTGGTTAAATCCAAAAGCACTCCCATAGCTCCAAGTTCCTAAGCTTCCACCAGATGTTGCTAGTCTACGGAGTAAAGGTATACCAAAATAGCTACAATATTCTCTCCATTCCCTGTAGAGCCACTGCCAATAAATTCCACCAGTATTGGCATAGCCTTTGCAACTCCAATAATTGCCTTCCTTCCGAATGGTTGGCAAGTATTACTAGTATTGCCAATGCCTCATCTACCATTCCACATCCATGAATATATTGATTAACAACTTTTATTTCTTTTATTACAGTCATTAGTTCATATCCAATGATTCTGTGTTTTCTAATAACATGTATAGGAATATATTGATAAAGCATATATAACTACCATAATCACTATTAACTACTATACATGTAAAGACCTAATTCGGGATAATCAAATGCAAGGAAATCTTTTGAGTTGATTATTTTATGATGATTATTGCAAGATTCTCTCTCATCTAATGTGTCTCCTTTTCCTTGACAAGAAAGATGGGAATTTGAGGATTTTTATAACCTTAGAAAGAGTAGAGTAAACTAGATTGAAAAAGTGGATCCTACAAAAATTTTAGGGGGTCTAGGTGTTGAGTTTTTAAATAGTAGGGGGTTCATGCAATTTGAAAAGTTTTCAGGGAGTATCCATGTAATTTACCCTTAAAATTATATACAATTTAAGAAAATTATATATTTATTTATTTTTACTTTCCAATTATGAAGGAAGCGGTTATTGTTTTGAAAAAGTAGTTATAAAGAGCGGTTACTAATTAAAAAAAAACTTACAGTCTTTTTATAATTAAATAATACATATAATAAGAATTTAAGATACTAAAGAAACCAAACTCCCTCCTTTTCACTTTAATAATATAGGATATATATATATATATATATATTGCTTTTTAATTATGAAGGGAGTGGTTATTGTTTTGAAAAAGTAGTTATAGAGAGAACGGTTACTAATTTAAAAAAATTACAATTTTCTTTATATTTAAATAATACATATAATAAGAATTTAAGACACTAAGACATAAAACCCCCTCTTTTTACTTTAATAATATAGATAAAAATAAAAAGATAATCAATTCACCAGATGTTTGTTATATTATATATATATATATACATATATATATCTAAAAATATTCATTCTAAGTGAAATTTTGAATTGTAATTTAAAAAGCACATTTGGGCGGGCTACTTTATTTAACAAGCACTTACAACTTGTTCACTTCAATAAATAGAATAAGGGGGGAATGGAATTTCAATTCAAAGGAAATGTAATAGAGTTGTAATGGCTATTACAATATTCACTTAGTGTAAAAAGTAAGACAAGTGATTATTAGAGTAAAAGGTAAAATATTTGTAATGCCCCTTGTATTTATTACAGAGAGAGGATAATTGTATAGGTATTATTTTCAAGATAAGGGTATTTATGACAAAGTTGAAAAATAGACTATTGAATGGCAATTCATGGGTTAAGGACATGAATTGCTATTCATCATTTTATGTAATAATAATTCATTATGAATTGTCATTCCTTTGAAGTGAACACCGTAATATCAGCTTTGCATCGAATAAGGAAAGAATGAATAGCTATTCATATCAAGTGAATGGACTGTTAGTTAGTTTGCATTTAGTTTGCTATACATTACAGAGGCTGAATGGGAAAAGATTTTTTTATCCCTTGTTTGGTTTTTGTTATGTATCATGTATTGGACAAAAAGAATACAGAAGAACAAGAGCAGGATAAAATTCAGAAAAAAAAAAATGTTCCCTCTATCCGATGGGACAAAAAAGAAACTCACAGGACAAATTAGCCTCTACTTCTAAAATTCCAAAATTATCCTTATTGATTCCCTCTTTTTTCTTCCACTCTTACCTTCGTTTAACCAGTTCCAAGCCCTAGAACCTTTCACCGGATCCCTCTTTCTCCTTACTATTTTTATCATTCTTTCACCAATTCTAAGCCCACACTTCCATTGGATCCTTTTGCTTTTGAAAATAGTTTAGGTTAGTCTCCACTATTTTCTCCACACACACCCGCACCCCCCCTCCTCCTCCTCTTCTTCTTCCCTTCCATTGGTATATTTTATTATGTAAACCCTAATTGCTTGATTTTCGATTTCACATTTAACCTTAATTAGCATTGTAATCAAGTCGAAGGGTATTGCATATAACTTTTGCCCCTTAGGTGTTTGATGAAATATCTCAATGGAATTTTGTTAACTTGATTTTGCTTTTGTAGCCTCTAGGCTCTGAAGGGTGAAAATTATCTATTTGCCTACTAGGTTTAGTTTATGATTACTCATATTGAGATTTCTATAGCAACAAGTTGTGAACCCATTAATAACGCTTCTAATGTGAGTTTTCTCTCTTACGTTTTTATGATATTGCTTATATTTTGATCATGTTTGTTGGTATGTATGGATGTTGTTACTTGATTCCTCTAATGTAAAATGTTAAGGATGATTTTTCATGGTAATTACTTTGTTTTCATTGTTTATTGTTTTTTATGATACCCTGTTGTAAAGTGAGGCCCTTTTAGTCCATTTGGTCTTGTTTAGTTTTTTGTTTATGCGGTTTGCAACCAAGCATTGTAGCTTATTGGAATTTTACTCACTAGCTTTGTGCTTGATATGCATATATTTTGTTAAAATGATGTGAAAATAATTTTTTGCTTTTATGGACTCTTACAAGTAAATTTTCCCCCTTTGAACTAGAATGTAGAGAATGTGAGATTAAATTCTGAATGGTTAAAAGGTTTTAAGAGCATGTTTGGCTCTTGTGAAATGGAAATGCAATACAAGTGTTTCAATCCATTGAGAAATATGCTAGCTAAAAAGAATTCGCTGTAGCTTAAATTTGATGAAGGATAACTTCATATGGGTGGCTAAAAGTCTAGCTCATCACTGCACATGTGATTCATTAAGTATTTAGTTTGTCATCAACCTTTCAATACTACTTTCTATTTCTTTAAAAAAGGTGAAGGAATTATGGGACAATATGCTACTGTTAATTTCACACCATAAAGCAAGAAGAAAATCAAGAGATTGACAAGCAAGTAGTGACGGACAAGTGCTTTACTATTTTATGTTTTGAGAGAACTGGTTTTGTTAATTTATGATGTGTGTCAAAGATTTTAAATTTGTAACTAAAAATAATTACTGCTTGAAAATTATAGGTTTGAAATGTATACCTTAATGATGAGATTTGAGTGGTTGAAAGACATTTGAGGGGATCTAGGTTGTTGAATGTGCCCCTTATGATTAAAAGAATGAAGGGAATGAAATGATGCCATGATGTCTCCCACATGGCTAAAAAATGTCATGTATTGAGTAGTATGTTGTTTGTTGTAAATATTATTTTAAATTTTTTTCGTATTCATAATCTTCGTCTTATCTTCATGTAGGTATGTATATATTCTTCTAATTAGTTGTTAGTAATTATGAGTAGCTTATTTTTTTATTCTCTTTCGACAACTAGTCTCCTATTCTATTTCTTTAATATGCATATTCATTCATGAACCCCACCAACCATGACGAAGCGTAATCTAAATTGGAGAATAACTTGGATCTCTTTAAGAATCGGTAGAAAACCACGACTTGTTGCTTATATGGAAGCAAGAATCTTGTAAAAATGAAGACACCACAATCAGTGATGGAAAATTGATTGATAAGTTTGATTGAACGCCACGGGATAATCTTGATAAGTTCAGATAAGTCCTTTCCAAAACTCAAAGAGAAATACTTTCAAATTCAATATCAAAGATGAGCTAATGTTCAATGACAAAGCAAAAGACCTGCTTATAGTAATACAAAGGAAACTAAAAGATATAAAACAAAATAAAGATTGCCATCCAACATAGGCTAGCGGCCTAAAAAGGAAAGTTAGTGGCCTACAATTAAGATCATGAAATAGAATTAATTTAGGAGACAAGAAGGCTAGCGGCTTAGGGGAATACATTGACAGCGTTGGCCATAAAGGTCAGTGGGCTTGAGCAAGCATACGTTCAACACTGGCTGTTCACAACTTTAGGCCGGCGGTGTATAGCTCCAATTCTTCAAGTCTTTAATCCTTCGTGTCCCAAGCTATTTTATAGGCTTTCTTGACTCGTGTTCTAATCATTGAAACTCCAATCAATGGGCTTCGAACTCCTTGAAATGTATTGTTGATCTTGAACTTGGTTGGCTCTAAATTTGATGCTATCTGATTCGCGTCACCACTTATGCACACCTTTCCTATGATAGAGAACTTTGTAGGAACTAATCATGCTTTTCAACTTTGATTTTTATTATTTCTACTGTTGCTTTATTATGTTCCCATTTTCTGATTTTCATCCATCTTTAGTGTTTAGCAACATAATAGTTCCACTTAACTATACTTGAATTACTCGATTTTTTCTCTTTTGTGCTCTAAGGTCTTCTTAGTCAATGTTAAATTTCAATGGCCTTATAAATTTAGTACTTTGACAGTTTATTTTTTTATTCTAATGTTTTCTTAATGAGTTGTTTTAATGCTTGATATCATTACTCAAAATGATTATATTGGTGAATATTTGTCCATTGTAATTAAAAATCAAAACTGAAATTATCAAATAAATAAAAATCTTGATATGCTTATTTGTACACTCAGATTGGTTATCATGAAGACTTGGAATTATGTTGGTGAAGACTTCATGAATCTAATTTCCTTAAGTTTTTATTATGAGGATCCAAATAATAGAATAAGTGATTTGGTTTGTAGAAATATGCATATCAATTCAATAATTGGATGGATGTCATGTGAATATGATATTGCTCACAAGCTATGTTTATCTACTTTAGAGGTAAAAGTGAAAATGCTCACCTTATCACCATATTCATCTTTATGTTTGATGTTTCATTTGTGTTTGTAGATTTGCCAAGGCTTTTGGATCTATTCGAACGGACTGGTCTTTTATTCATGATATATTTAATTTGTGTCTTGATATATACCCAATCTTTTTCTCTGTGTTTTTACTGGTGCAAATTAATTCTACACCTCCTACTTTACTGTAGTATTTTTAATTTTGATGACGGATCATTGTGGGTTCGGTGGCTTTGTTTAGGATTATTGGGTGGGTGATGCATTGGTTGTTGGGTTGTTGAAATGAGGAAGGAAATGAAGCAAGGATTGAGATAAGGGGATGGCGGAGGATTGTATAGTTTGGTTTGACAATTTTATATTTTTGTTTTTAGGGCAAATATTTTAATGGGAGATTGTCTTTACAATTTATTGAATCAGAAAATAAATCATTGGATATATAATCCAATTTGAAATTTATTGGAAGGAAAACTCTTGTGGGAATTTTGGAATTAATAATCTGCTTGTCCATTGAGCTTGCTTCTTTATAGCTATTTTATATAATAGCTGCACTTATTATCATGCATCTGCTTATTCATTAATTTAATTCCATATATTTGTATATGTTGATTAGGAATTTGCACCGTTTAGGATGTTATTTCTCCTGATTTAATTTTTTTTAAACATTTGCTATGTATTCTTATCATTGCTTTTGGTTCTATGCAGCTTTCAAAAGATTAGTAAGGCTTGAGGGCATAATTCCAACTCCGGAGACTTCTCATGCGTCGGCATCTTTGGAGAAGCTATGCCTAGCTCTTTCGGATGGGGCAAGAGTAGTTCTCAATTGCAGTGTATCTATAATAAGTTTTTCTCCTTTTAGAAAATGGTAGGATATTGCATTGTTCATCATGGAACAAGCAATGTAGGCGTAAGCTTATGTAGTTTATCTAGTGCATTGTTTGTACATTGCAGCTCATTCTCGAGCTTGTAAGAAAATCCTTTTGAAGATCCAAACTGTACTTCACATATCCATTAGGATTATTGTCGTACTCTACCTTGAGAGCGAGTGCTTCAATTGAAAACTGGTTGGGTAATGGAGTAATACAACTTGTCAGCATGACCTATTTTACTGTTATAAGATGGGCAAGGGTACAGTTGTGCAAAAACTTGCAAACCATAAGAGTCCCATTTTCATTTGAAGGAGTTGACATTATCTACTGGACTACTATTACTTGCATAAGTTATAGGAATGTAATCAGGTCAGCCATTATGGGGTTTCCGGCCCGCTGACCCATTAAAAATCCTATAAGGTTGAACTTTATAGGTTTTAGGATCGGTTATGATATATAGTAAAAACCCTAATGGTATGCTTGGTACGTCGGAATAGACCCGAAATGAAATCGAGATTCCAGGTTCCATTCTATTGCTTACGTTTGTATGTACTTTTAGAAGCCAGAATAGCGATTCCTTGGAATCGATGATTCTGACTTCAAAGGGGAATTTGATTCCATCTTCTTAAAGGTAGAATCACGATTCTATTTCAGCTTTAATTAATTATGCAATGTGTAATTACCCTTTTATCCTATCACATGTTTGTATTTGCATTTGCATTTATTACTAGAGATAATTTTGATAAATATACTTTATAGCCATTCCATTCCATGTAACCATCCAAACACATGAATAGATTTGTTATTCCAGAACTCATTTTCTTCCAATCCAATCCATCTCATTCAATCCATTCTATTAGAAACGATTCCTGCGTACCAAATGTGACATAAAGGGTTATAGGGTCGGGTTTGGATCATATAATAAATTTGATGGATACTTGATAACCCAATATTGTAATTTAAAAAAATAAATAAAAACATTATTAAAGTAGCAATGAGAGAAAAGAAGGCATGAATGAGCTATCATCTTTTTTCTCTTCTTTTATATCTACTGAACTAGTTACAAATTTTAGAACTTTTTATTAAATATTGTTCAAATCATATTTGCTATGGAGATTAATATATTTGCTGTCTTTTGTATTTTAGTTCCAACAAGAGATTTTATTAACATGTTCTAAAGAATTATATGGTGACAAAGTAATATTTATGTATTTAAATGTTGTATAATGAATATGGTTTCCAATATATTCTATCAATTCCACATGCAATATTTCATTTTTGAATGTATAAAACCTTATATTAGAGGCACCAACTTTTCTTAATTTATTATTAAAATTAAAATAGATTGAAAAAAAAAAGATTATAAGGTTATAGGGTCGGGTTCTAGGTTCTAGGTTCTAAATCATACCTTGTAGGGTGGGTTTGGATATAACATCAAAACCCTATAGGATTATAGGGTCAGGTTTGGTAGACCTTAGAGGGTAGCGGTCGGGTTTCCAAGTTCATATGATCCATTAAAACCAATCTGGTTATTCCTAATCAGTTCTTTGTAATGTTGAAGCAATAGGTCTAATTTTTTTTAAGTTGTGCTTCGGAAGTTTGAAATTTGAATAATGTATTTTGGTATAAGTAGTATAGGTAAGTTGTTTGTTTAATGACGATGAAGTAGGAAAACTTCAATAACATATGGATATTGATTTAAGTATAATTAAAGGGATATTACTTTTGATGATTTGCTATTAATTTAATATTAATATTATTCAATGCTAATATTCACTAATGTAATAACTAATACTAATAGATATAAAATATAAAATATTTATATAATAAATCAGTTAGCTTTAATATTGATCGTATTAATTTAATTAATTTTACATTTATTAAATATTAAGTTAATTAATTTATTACATGAATATTTAATATTTCAATTAGGTAGCGAATTTTTAGTTAATATTATATGTAGTTTAATTAACTGTATATGTAAATTAATCTCTTTAAATGATATATATATATTAATACATACAATAAATTAATTAAATAAATATATTGCAATACAAGAGTATAATAGTCAAAATATAACGTCTCGTCCTATACTTGTATATACCTATCAAATGTGGCATAAAAAAATTGTTTTGTGCAGTCCTCCTTGTTTAGTACAGTTCCTCTTATTCTATTCAGTTCTTGCAACCAAATATAACCTATCAGAACAAAAAAGAAGTGAAAATGTAACCCCTTTAGTAGACAAGTTCAGTGCATTTGGCATCACAACCACGGACACAAAACAAAACATAACAGAAAATCATGGCCACAAAACATAACATAATAGAACGAGAAGTACATGCATATAATAGCATGCTTGGATGGAGTTGCTTTTTTGTTATTTCTTAAGGACCAAGTATGTACTCAAGAAGATTGATTCACAAGGAGCAAGGAGACCCTCGACCTCCACACATATTAACAACATTTGCTAATCCTAATTGCTCTCACTTTCTCTACTCATGCTAGAACTAAATACAAGTTGTTACATTTCGTATCACATGTAGGAAACAGAACAAAAGTAAGTGCATAGGAAGGGTGCTTGGTTGTTTTGTTATTTTATAACGACGGTAAGTAACGTACTGAAGAAGATTCATGAGGAGATCATTTTAATAAACGGAAGAGACGTCTGACCTCCATCCAGATTAACAAGTTTCCTTCAGTGTACCACTTGCATGTCAATAGTCAAAGCTAAATTGCTCTCACCATCACTGGTTTTCCTTCTCTTCTTCTTTAGAAAACATTCATTTGAAATCAAAATCAAATCAACAAATACTATAGATTACACTTAAAAATTGGGGAGTTAAACTTTGATTTTTGTATGTTCATGCCGAAGATAATTACCTGTTGTTGTTGTCCGTCTCTTCTCTTTTTGAAGTTTATATTGAATTTGACTCTGAAATCAACCATGTAACCATGGATTGGACAAATTGTAGAAATTCACCATAGTAGGGTTATTTAGGAAATATATAGTTATAAGGATTAGTTAAAGGCTTTTTTCAGAAGGTAAAAGTATCCATTCGATGCAAAATCAAATTCAAGAAAAATCCTTATGCAATACAATTTTACAAGGTTGTGATGCCAATTAGTATGGCAATAATTTTGTGTTTGGTCTCGATCTTGAACCATATTTAATATAATAAGATAATCAATTGATACGACGATAATCGTGTTTTGTGCAAACCATTCAATATCCCTTCATTTCCTATATGCAAAAATAGAGCATTTTTTCTTTTTTTGGACCACTTTAATAGATGGAGATATCAAATACCTATTTTTAAAATTTTTGTAGCTTTAAGGATTGATATTAGAATGATCAGGAATTTGAGTGAAGTATTTGGTTTTATAGAGAAGTTTTCTTATTAGTGGCTTTTAAGAGTTGTTTTGTTAGATAATAGATGAACAGAAAGTGGGTTTCATTTTAGCATATGAAATAGATTAATGGAGAATAATGTGAATAGAATAGACAGGTATCCTCATGATGTTCTTTTGGATTATGTTATACTAGCCGGAAGCAAAGAAGTAATTAAGAACGTTTAAGTATCTATAACTGTGCTAGTACATTTGATGGAGAAGCATGGTGATGCAAAACTATGTTATTTCTTGAAAGTAAGGAATGGAATGGAGCGTGTAAGTCATATGCTGATTGCTTAAGAAAAATAATAGTGATTCATATCCTAAAATACTTCTATTATTAGTTAGGAAATTATGAGCAAATACATGAAAATGGCTCATAAATCATTTGATAGCTACATGATAAATATTTGAGGATGTACTCATCCACAAATAAAATTGTTTTTTTTTTTCTTTTTTTTCCTCCATAATGAAAACATTTATAGTTGTGTGCCATGGTGAAAAGGGTTTATTTGAAGGGATAGGCATAAGGGTAAGTAACTTATTTATCTATTAATTTATTGCAAAGATGATTCTAATGTCAACAATCATAGCACATAAACTTAAATTAGACACCTCAATTTAATGTACATTATGCATGCAGGGATGGAAGACATTCTTTGAGGAACCTGTGATATTAATTGCATTTGTTTTGTCAAGAAGAAATCTCGAATAGAGAGCCAAACTAAAGGTAACATGCAAAATGACTGGACTTGTAAGTAACTTACCTTCAAAAGCTCGCTTATTACTTAAAGCTAATGGAGAAAATGTTAGGCCCAATAGTTGAAGTTCTTAGTAGCAGCTTCTTTGTTGGAGACCTTATTGTTGTATCACCTGGAGTGAGTAAAAACCACATTTTCTAATGAAATTTTTTTTATATACTCAAGGTCTATAGTTCTTTGGTCTTTTTGGTGGATCAATTTTTTGTTTGTTCCATGCAACTTTGGGTTGATATAGTTAAATTGAGTTAGTCTAATCCTATAGTTACTTTCTAATATAGAAAGAAACTGTAGTATAGATTTCCTGTGTGAGAGTTTTTTGTGATTGTTGCGCCTATTGATTTAGGACCGTGTTGCAACCAAGGGGATTGTTAGAGCTACAAGGAGTACTGTTGATGAGTTAAGCTTCATAAGAGGGTCATTGCCCACAACAAAACTACTAGAGGTAATTCTATTCATCTAGGCAGTATAATGTACAAGAATTACCGATTTTTATCCTCTCTTGCTTTTGCTTTTGCTTTTCTATTCTTTGTTTTTTATGACAATGTAATGGTGTTTGTCAACTTTTTGCAGCATTCTAATTTCTATAAGTGCCTTTTTTTTCATGTTAATTTAATATTGTAAATGATCTTGTGCTATTTGAATCAATTGATGTTTTAATGGTCACTCTAGTCCTATTTAGGTTTTCTTTTTAACACTTAGCACATTTTTATCCTTTTCATTTTATTTTTTAATATCATCCGCAACTAACACTATCTTATCTTGATGTTAATGGAAATTAAATTGAATTGACATTTAACAATTAAGATTTGTTTAAGAGACCTTTTGATGTGTTTCTCTAATCTTGTAATTGATCAAGGGAAAAATCACATCCGAAAAAAAAAAGTAGATCAAGATGGATTAGTTTTTTTCTTTCTTTTAATAATTAATCTTTTTGCTAAAGCTTTTTAGTTGGGAATCCTTTCTAAGTGTCTAATGCCTGTATGACTTTTTTCATTGCCACTGTAGTTTTCATAGAATCTATATGAAATCATGCAGTAATTTTGTTTTTAAGCCCTTATGTTGTTTTTCTAGTTACAAATTATGTCAACTTTATTAGAAATGGATAATAGTTGTTTGGCAATTATTACCTTATGAGTATTGATAAGATCGTGCCCAAGTGAAATCGTGTATAACTAAATATATGTAACATCTACATGCCACACAGTTATAATATTAGCTTTGTAAATCCTTCGGTAGTATCAAATGCTAATTCTTATCGTATTTGACTGAATGGTCCATCTATTTTCAATTATCTTATCTGACATTTGGCTTACGTGTAAATTCTCTCACATTTGATCGTTTACCTATGTATCCACTATGTGGATCATGAAACATCCCAATGGCTATTTGTTGCTTAAATCAAAATTTTTACTTCACTTCTCAACATCACATATTGTTTTATATGATACAACCATAACTTGTATGTTAAGTGTCGTAGCCATACCTTTTGCTTTAGCTCACTGGATTTCCAATTCTTCTAGTTGTTATTTTGATAAGATCTTTTTATGTGCCAAAGTTAGGAGCTGGATGTTATGGATACCGAAGTGCAGATGCTTAAATAATGTTGTCACAAATCTTTTTAAGTTTGTTGTGTGCTCTATGTGTATTAGTTAGGACATGCAGTTAAGAGGTGGGTTGGTGTATCTCCCTATATTTTCCATCATTATGTATTTGTTGGGAGGCAATCACCATAGCTTCAAGACTATATATCTAAAGGTATGAATAAAAATATGAAGTTCTATCTTTTCACAAATCAGAGAAACTATGAAGGTCTTGAGTTCTCCTTCAAATGAAACTTTTTCTTAGTGATCTTAGATTTACATTGTCATTGATCCTTAACACCTACTAAGATACATAAATGAAGGATAAAATTACAAGAATACTTCCTGGTTTTCATTATAACTAGACTGAAATGAGAACGATCTCCATCTTGTAACATTTGGTATTTTTTTTTTAGCCAGTAAAAAAATTAATTAATTTCCTAAATCAAGGATACAGAACATCAACAGGATTGCCAACAAAAGACATACAAAAGCTATTTAGCATATCATTACTTAAGATAGAAAGTAAAGAAGATGGGGGTTTTTGAACCCAATCCGATGGATGCATCTTCATTCTGCAATGCACAACAACCTAATCTGCAGCTGAGTTTGCTTCTCTTGGAATCAAGAAGAACACCACAACATCAAAGAAATTTAATAGGGATTTCATGCCATAGATGATATTGCATAAGCACCATGGAGTATCTAAAGCATGGGTAACTATCATACTCCAAAGGGTACCCTAAACGTGGTAGTCCACTACATATAATATTAATGCTTAAGAATGACTACCTTAGTCACATGAAAGTCTCGATATTATGTGTAAGGCGTCCAACACAACAATAGGAGACTCCAGTGGGATATGTGGTTTAAGTAGTAATATAAAGCATACAAGAACCAATAAACATATATCTACTAGATAATAGGGTCTTTACATGAACTTAGGGGCATTCCCTTGATCAAATCTAAGGATCTGTAATACCACTTAAGTCTTACATACATAAAAGTCTATAGCCAAAACGTTTTTAGGGAATTCCTATCTAAAGCCCTTGATCGAATTTCCTCAAAAAGCTTTCCAAAAGCGTGGTTTAACTCGGATAAAACGAGACCTCAGGTAGATTAAAGGATGTTCCTGTGACAACAAAATCTGTGGGACTGTAAGCTTAACTAGCTTAGTGAGAATATTCCCGAGTTATCATACTCGAATCAAGATATCATACTAGTTATAATTAAACAAACATATGTAATGCATCAAACACGTGAGCAAGCAAGACATATGGTTTTACGAGAACCATATGTTGAATAAATTACGCTCTTCATTCGGGGTTAGGTATACTGGCCAATGACGACCAACACTTTTTAAAATAAAACTTTTATAAATTATACCAGCTTATATTCACCAACACAAACACATGTATATTATACTAGCTACTACTTGCCAACACAAAACATGTCGATTATACCGGCTACTACTCACCAACACGTATATACTATCGATTATGCCAACCAACACTATTATGCCATTGTCCCACCAAGTGTATAATAGCAATGCAATGTGACCCACTACATGATATGCATGAATCCATTTATTAAAATTCTTTTCATGTAATTAAAATAGCTTAGGTGCGATCATAGAATTTGCAGACACTCCATCATAATAATAAAACACAATTTAATTAACAACAATTCATGTCTCGATATACTTAGTATACTTTCAACCAAAATTATCATGCATATTCCATTTTTTTCTTTACCTACTTCTAGTGCCTCTAACACTACAAGTACAAGCATGAGTACAAAAACTTAAGGAAGTAAACTCACTTGGCCATGACGAGGATAAACTCCTAATCAAAGTAATCTTCGGGATACAGGACTTCTCCTTCCTAGTCACCTATACAAAAGAAATACCCCAAAGTGACTATTTCATAGAACTTCTTCTTAAATTTTCTAACTCTATCTTCTATTTGCGGTAAAAATCGGATTGGTGGAAATTCCAACTTAAAATGACCGTAACTTGCTAATTTTAACTTGGAATTTTGAGTATTATATGTCATTTTCTATCTACTAAAAAAGATCTATCTATTTCTAAGGTTATTTTTATAAAATAGGCCGTTTTGGTCCCGAAACAGAAGGGGTAAGAAGAGTTACAAAATTCTCAGCTTTTAAATTACAATTTTTCCAACTTTCCTTCATACAAAAACCTTTAAACAAATACATGGATATTTGTATAGTTGAAAAATCTTTTGAATATATATATAAATATATATATATATATATATACTCATATTGTATGCATGATTTTTGTAGTGTTGTCTCAACGTTGATTTTTCACAAAACAATTTGTCCTTCAGAGTTTTAAAAGTTGAAAACTTTGAAAATTTTCCTTTTTAAGTTGCTAGAAGAAAAACTTAAAAGTTCTTGGGTTATTATAAATGAGTGTTTTCCTATTGTAATTTCATTTCCTAACTTTTCAAAGATAAATTTAATTTTTCAAAAACTTGGTTTTCTTAAGATACCTACCAATTTTTATTTCTAGTGGTTGAAAATTAAGTAAAATTTTTCTTAAGTGGTTGATGACTTCTAATGTTTTAAGTTATGTTACATGTATATTTCCTCTTTATGATTATATTCTTCTATTTCTTGGTGATTAAATTTATCATCTTTAAAACTTTCTTTCTTAGACAAATTTTATTTATCTAAGTGGGCTTATAATCTAGTAAATTGATTTTATCTTAACTTTGAAAACTTGTCTAGTTTTTAGTATTTGTTATAAAGATGGTAAAAAAAATTCTTATAAATAAGTTTTTATGAGAGATTTGTATAACAAAGATTCATTAGTTTTACGTTTTAAACTAAAGCTTTCATGTTAAAATTTTGAAAAGTATGTATCTCTTTAGTTAAATTCTTGAAGAACTCTTCATTACTCATACTTTAAAATTTATTAATAGCTTGTCTAAGCTTTTGAAAAGAATTTATCAAAAACAATACTGAAGTCTTTTGTCGAAAAATCCTTTGTTAAGTGATAAAGAAATTTAGTTTACTTTTCTTTATTAAAGAAATAACCCACTTTTTATCTTTATTAAGATAACAACATTCCAATCATGCATGAATATGATTATGTAGCAATGAAAAAGGTAAGAATAATACATAATAAGATAGAAAGAAAAATAATAAGCAAATAAGCATAATAATATGGTCAAGTATTGTGCACCTTAGCTTCATCAAGGTTTCCCAGGACTGAGAATAGACTAGTTCTAAAAGAAAAGAAAAGAAAAGAAAGAAAGGAAAAAAATCACAATAATAAAAGCATGTTAGTGAGAAATTAGTGAGCAATTTAGGCTCTAAGAAATATAGATATAGATATGCATAATAATATATATAAAGTTAGATTCGAGCAATAATAATATAACAACATAATAACAATAATATAATGGGAATTTAAGCATGAACAAGAACAAAACATGAACATATTGTTGCTTCCATAACCTTATTGGTTTAGAAAACATACACTATGGTAATGTAATATTGCATGACATAAAGAAGAATTATTAGAAATATTTACCTAAGATTTTGTGGGGTAATGGATGAAGAAGAAATTTATTGGTGGTTGTATGGAGATGATGGAAAGAAAAGAGAGAGTTGGGAAGAAAATTTTGGAGAGAGAATTTGGTAGAGTTTTAGTAGGAAAAATGAGATGTGTGAAAGGAATAGAGGGAAAAGGGGTATTTATAGATAAATATGGAGTGAAATTAGATGTAATAAAATAAACTGAAAAAGAAAACAAATTAGATATAGAGAGAGAGAGGTGGCGCCGGTTTTGTGTGTAGAGAGGGAGGAGTTGATTTGTTTTGTATTTTTATAATGAAAAGTGACTAAGATGTGAGATATAAGTGAAACAAAGTTGTATTGGCAATGAAAAATATAAGAAAAAGATGTATAGGTAGTACGAATTAGGTTGTAAGGAAAAGTAAAAATGGGTGAATAGTAATGAATAGTATAAATTGTATAATGAATAGTAGACTAAACAATTAAATTACCGGTCGTAAAGAAAATAAGTGTAAATATGTTATATCTGATATTTTTAGTTACCAAAAAATTACAAAATTAATATTTTTGAAATCCTTGTATAATTACGAGTCTTTTGGTGTTATCGAAATATTTTTACTATTCCAGGCACCGGGGCACGTTTTTCGAGAACTAATCCCGTTCGGGTTCAAAATCTACCATTAACTTATTTATATCATTCTCAGGTTTTGAGCGCGGGATTGCTAGAGTTAAAACTACTAGTATGCTTTGGTCCTTGTCAACTTTTGAAGTTCCGGTTTGACTAGGATTAGGGTTTACTCTAATTTCATCCTGAAATTAAGGGGTATACAGTAATTGCTTGGTACACAATGGTTGAGTCCATTTCAACCTCAACTCTCAACCAACCTCTATTTCTTGTGTATTGGAGTGCTTCCAATACTGCAAAAGCTTCTGCAATTAGAACAGTCCCCGCTGATACAAACTTGTAGGATCCACCATGGAGAGTTCCTTTGAAGTCACATGCTACTACTCCAATAGCCGCTTTCCCTTTGATTGGATCTACAGAGGCATCACAATTAAGCTTAAGCATATGTTCTATCGGAGGGCGCCACACACCTTTTCTTCGTTTTAATCAATGAGTACTTGTCGACATGGATCCTCCTTTGTTGAGACAACATATTGGCTACTATTGGTTGGCAGCTCCTTACCTGATCTTTATTTCGAGGAGATTCATGTTGCAGATGCCCCAATCAGTTTAATATATTCATCAACTGTAACATTTGGTATTAGAGCTACAAAAAACGAAGATTTGAGGCTTTCTTGCCATGTACCAAATAAAAGGCCTTACCTGAGATCTCTGTGACTAGTAGTGGAGAATTAGGAAATGAAGGGAGCCAACAATAACAGGGGAAGTGAGCATCTATATTGCTACGAAAGTTCAATTACATCAGTTACAGGATTTGACTCATGCCATGGGTGTTGCTTGCCTTTACAGGAGGAGATAGCAGATAAAAGTCCTTTCCTGAGATCTTGTTGGCCAATGGTGGTGAATCGGGAAATGGATGCAGCTAACAATAATAGGGAAGTGAGCATCTAGCTATTAAGAGAGATAAGGATGTAACCAAGTAGGCTATTATAGGGTTTCTGACCCACCCGATCCGTTAAAAACTCTATAGGCAACCCTATAAGGTTTTAAAGTTGGGCTTGGATATATATTAAAAATCCCATAGGGTTAGGTTTGGATTACATAACAAACTGGTGGATGCCTGGTAACCCAGAATTATGATTTAAAAAAAAATATATATATTACTCAAGGGCCAAGGAAAGGAAAGGAGACATGAAGGAACCACCATCTTTTTTACCTCCCAAGGGTTTTTTTATTTTATTTTATGTCTACTAAACTAGTTATTGATTTTAGAAATTTTATTAAATTTTTTTCAAGTCATGCTTGTTATGGAAATTAATATTATTTAATGTATGTTATATTATATTCCTAGTAGGAGATTTAATTTAACCATATTTTTAAGATAATATCAGGTGAAAAAAGTAATATATTTATGTGTTTAAATGCTATATAATGAGTGTAGTTTGCAGCATTTTCTATCAATTCCACATGCATCTTTTTTATTATTAAATGTGTAGAAAACTTGTGTTAGAAGTACCGGATTTTCTTAAATTTATTATTAAAATTTTCTTAAACTTGTGTTAGGGTCAGGTTTTGGTTTCTAAATCAAACCTTGTAAGGTGGGTTTGGATATAGCATCAAAACCCTATAGGGTTATAAGGTCAGATTTAGTAGACATAAGGGTGCAATTGAAGCAAATCGAATCGATACAATAATGAGTTCAAATTCGATCAAAAAATTTGAAGTTCGAGTTCCACTCGAATTCAATTGAACTCTAAATTTTAAGCTTGAATTCCGCTCGAGAATATAATTGAAAAGTTTGAGTTCGACTCGATAGGTTCGTTTATGCTTGAATTTCTCAATTAGGTCTGAATATATTATAAAATCATTTTTTTATAACTTTCAATTAAATTAATTCTTTTAATTTATTAGATTATCAAAAATTTAATACAAAGAATCTTTTTTATTCATATTAATATTAATAATATAATTTACAAGTTCAAGTTCCACTCAATAAGTACATTCAAGCTAAAATTTCTCAATTAGGTACGAATATATTATAAAATCATTTTTTGTGACTTTCAATTGAATTACTTGCTTTAATTTATTGAATTTATCATAAATCTAATATTAATAAATTTATTTTATATTTTATCTTAATATTGAATGATATTAATATGAATAATCCATAGACAATTTAGAAGACTAACAATAAAATAAAATAAATAAAAAACAAACATAGTATTTAAAATCTAAAACACTCTAATAACATAATTCATTACATCTTTTAAAAAAATCCAACAAACACCATTATAATTACATTTGGAAGATGAATTGTCTAAAATACAAAGCATATTGTCGCTGAGAAAATTGTATATAACTATAACTAAATTGTAATTCTATAATTAAACAATCCCTTTTTGTTGATTTTTTTGTGGAAATGTATATGGGTTAGGAAGAAAAATTTATGTTGGTTTCTTTTCTACCTATAAAAGCAGTACTATAATTCATTACACAAAAGTAGAGAACCATCAACAAGATGATAGATTGAAAATTCAATGCATTCATAAAAATATAAATTACTTTATCTAATACTTCTTTTTCACTCCATGAAGGTTACCACACCAATCACCACTACAGAGCAATACTTCTACTATTTCTAGAGCTAATGAAGCATGATATGTATCAATAACTCTACTCCCAACACTAAAAGCAGCTTGAAAAGCCACTGTGGTTATAGGAATAGTTAATATATCACGAGCGATCTTAAAAAGAACGAGGGATTTCATTTAGTTCATCTTCCACTAAGCTAGTACATCAAATTCTATTGCAGTAGATTTGCAAATGTAACAACACTTTTGAAAGTATATATCTAAATTAGATTTTTCAGGAAGTGTAGTTTCAACGCTTTTCACAAACTCACTAAATTCACCTCATCCCGATCGATTTTCATCACTAAAAGAAATTGTGCTATGATCAAGTTGAGTTTCATTGGTACGCTGATCGTTACTTAATTCTCCATTTAATTCAAATTCCCTTACATGCTCTCCATAAAATTCATATAAAGCATCTTGAACTCTTGCAATTTTTCAGTCACTTCATGTTTAGAATATAACTTGGGAAAAACCTCAGTCTAAAACACTAGTAAGTGACGGGCAAATTGCATTCACCTTAATACTTGTCAAATTTGTTTTTCATCTTTTCAATCATCACCTGAATAAATTCATTCTCATCATCTACCATTCTATCTAACTTTAACTTTACATGATATACCTTAGGCATACACAAGGTGGATATTGGATAATCACTAACAGATATGATATTAGTGATAGCATTAAATACTTACAAGATCTTACATACCTTTTCAACTTTTTCCCAATCTTCTGCACTTGGACGAGACCAATTATGAGGCTCCCATTCTTTGAACTTTAGGAATACTTCTTTGAATTTCAGTGCCGTTGACAACATTCCATAAGTGGAGTTCCATCGAGTCTTGCAATATAGAATCTACTTTCTAGTAGGCAACTGCAGTTGCTGCACTATCTCAGAAAAGACTTTAAGCCTTGCCTTTGATTGGTTGATATAATTTATACTTTCATAGACATTCTCGATGATAGCTCTAATTCTTGAGAGGCTATCTTGAACCATAAGATTCAAAATATGGGCACAACACCTCACATGAAAGAACTTTCCTCCATATATGAACCTTCTATTTCTAGAAAAAGTATCCTTTAATGACCTTGTTGCACTATCATTTGTTAAAGCATTATCAACCATTATTGTATGGATGTTGCTTTCGATTATCTTCTCTTTCAAACATTTATAAATTGCGTCAGCAATATCAATCCCTTGACAAGGAGGAGGAATATGGACAAAATTTAGAACCCACTTTTGCAAATTCCACTCCGGGTCAATGAAATGTCCTATCAAGACCATGTACTCAATCTTTTGATTTTTTTGATTTCCATAATTAGTAGTCAAACTAATTTTACTCACACTTTCAAGCAATGAATTCATTCCCTTTTTTTTCTCTAATTGATAACATTGAAGGTAATCCTTCCTAATAGCAGTATGAGAAATCCTCTCCCATTGAGATATCCCCCTTCCTTACATCATATTAAATCTTTCCCCCTCGACATTTGAGAAGGGATGCTGATGCATTAATACCTAATGAGCAGTTGCCTCTCTTATCCTCTCTATATTAAAATTTCAGTTAACATTTGCTAGAGACAATTGTGCTTCTCGATTGGTATCAGAAGGAAGCAAATTGAGTTGACTTTGTCGCTTTTGATAAGCTTGTCTCTTTAAACAAGAGTGTAGATGTTGTTTATAATGTGACGTGCTTCTACTTTCATTAACAATAAGCCTACGCTTACAATATATACATTATGCCTTTTTTGTACCGTCATGGAGAACGACTTTGCCAAACTTAGATCATACTACAGATGTTTTAGATCTTTTCTTTAATCAAAATTGGTTATCCTCCTCATTACCTTCGCCTTCACAAGTATTTTTGTCCATGGGATTAACACCATTGATATCATTAATGTTACCATGAAGAGTAGAATTAGTATTACCAGAAGCTGACCCATTATTTTGTTAGGAATTTAGAGGTCGAATCGATGGATTTCGCAGCGGAATTATAATTTTTTTAACTTTAAATTCCCATAACGGATCCATGCATTTCAATTAAATAGAAATCAAAAGGTGATTCGAAATTTTACCTTTATATGAGTTCCAAAATTATCTCTTGACGCGGATCTGCAGACGTTGCAATGTCGCGAACGTCCTCTACGGTATCCACACGAGAAAGAATATGATTTAGATCCTCCCTCTTTCGTGCTAGGGCAATCTAGAACGTTTCTATATGAGATTTAGAATGGGTCTCCAAGAGTCACGATTTTTCTCTCTCTTTCTAGGGTTTCGGACGTTGACAACACATGTCATCTATTCTTTGAGGAGACCATCATGTTCTATTTATAGGGGGTTATCCTTTACCCTAATCTTATTAGGGTTTAATTTAATTAATTAATTTTATCAACAAGGACATGCACCATATAAAAATACGATTTTTATTTTAATTATTATTTATTAATCTTAATCTAATTTAGATTAATAAATAATTAAATTATTCCCAATGTGGTTATTTAAAATAACCCATGATCCGATTTATTCATTCTTTGTGTGTGACCCTGTAGGTTCACTTGATGTTAGCAGCAGCCTTTAAACACATTTTAAGGCCTACAAGACATAATTGGTCTCTAGCAAGACATTATGCCTACCCAAATCAAGTGAAGGTTGATGATCAGATTCTACCTATTAACAGTCAATTATTTAGTCCCTTTGTCACGTGATATCTTATGATTAAACATAATGTGTAGATCAACACATACTTATATTGTTTAATCATCTATTTCTTAAATCCAAAGTTTGACTGACTTAAACAAATGACATTGATAACTCTTTATTAATTCATTTGAGCACGGCCATGCATCTCCCCGTCTTATTCAACAAGGGGCCCAAAAGATATCTCTCTCGATTTACGGAAAGGGAAAAATTCCTTCGTGAACACTCATATTCCTCCGCATAACTTATTCCATATCCAAGAACAGTTTTATAATCACCCGATTAAAGATTATAAAGAACTGAATTAAAACATGGAGCTTGCTATGTAGGAATCCATGGAATCCATGGTCTCATTAGGTTAAAGGACTTAAATAATCACTGTAGTGAGAAATACTTATCATATTGATCCATATAGTATTCTCATAATTGGTCATTCTCATTCCAATATAATGTACTCTTACATGTATCTATGTGCAGGAACAATATCTTATATTCATGATAAGTAAAACATGACTATCATCCAGCCCACATACTAATTTTAATTCATTATTATTCCATATAATGAACGATTAGGGATAATTTAGAATAACGTTATTTTTTCCTTTTATGGTTTTACTATTAAAGTCACATACTTCAACGATATAAGGAATATCAAATTTACTCATGGAATTATTTTATCAAGGTAAAAACACCAATAATAAACCTTGATAAGAAGGAATGACTTATAATATAAAGATAATAAATATCCAAATGACATAAAATCCATATGGCCTAGGGCACATTACTAGCATATTTGATGTAACCATATTAGTCGAAGAACCATTCAATTGTAATCCTCAGGTTAGAGGAAATTCTTATTACATATCTACAATATATATATATATATATAAAGATAAAAGAAAAAGAAAAACTTAAGTGAAAATTGAAGAACATAAGTAAGACATTAATAGTAATTAGAATGCTAATATGCTCCATAAATAAAAATTTATGCACGTAAAAATTTGTACAAAATTAATAAAAATAATTACTCATTAATGAGAAGAATCCTTGCATATGTATGTATATATAACAACACTATTTCAATAATAAACATGCTTATCATCACTATAGTAATATTTTTATTTAGGCCCACATTTCACTATTAAAAGTGAAATTATGATAGCATATTACTTAAAATTTTATACATATCTTCATATACTTAATATATAGAAAATATGGACTTATCTTAGAAGGCATGTATATACAATTAATAGGACAAACATCATTATCAAGATTAACCATTAGTAAACAAAGATTAGTGAAACACTTTTAACTTTCTTATTATTATTAAAGAGAAAATTGACATAGTGATACTTTACCTAAAAGAAAAAGAAAAATGAAAAATAAAACAATATCACTAAATTTTTTTTCTATGCAATATTTTCATGTTGTAGGCATATAAACACAATTCATAGGACACACATCATCAAAATAAATCATTAATAAACAAGCGATATATATATTTTGCCAAAATAACAAACAAGGCCTTCTATCATTACCAAGACAAAATTAAAAAGTGATGTTTTACAAAAAAAAAAAGGAAAATGAAGATAATAGCATTGTAAAATTATCCTTGCAAACTAGATAACCGAAGGCAACAACACTTGGTTTACAAATGTAGCTTATGGTTGAGCAATTGCGATAATGGATATGTATGCAGGAGCCAAAGTAATTGGGTTATCCTTAGCTATAAACAAAAAATGCATGTTAAAAATAGTGCAAATTATAAATTAAGAAACTATTTAGAGATATATTTAGTATTGGTTCAAAGATCATGAATCAAATAAAAATACTAAGTATTTATATCTTATGACAAGAAATATTACAAATCATAAATCAAAGAAAGAAATATTAGAAACAAATAATATGGCTTTAAGAATTTGCAGGTAACCAGACAATGTTGCAAATTTTCACTTCTTTAATTTCCTCAAATGGTTAGAAATAAATATGAGCCCTTATTTTTTTTAATATATATATTTTTTAAATATAAAGGCAATAATGAGATACAAAGGAATTTTAGAGTATCTTAATCCAATAAGTATATGTGGAAATTAAACATTATCATCTCAAAATTGTTGTCTTAGTTCCAAGTTATTATTTATAAATTATCAATGATCTATTGAAGGATATTTACAATAAAATAATTGTCAATGATATTAGAGAAGGAAATAGCAATTGCACCCACTAAGTTGCTAGAGCTTAAATTTCTCCCAGCAAAATAATAGACAAATTAAAGTGTTATATATATATATATATATATATCTGTTTGGATGATTTGTTTTTATTTGTATTTTGTATCTTTTTCAAAATGATTTGTAAATATGTCCAATTTATATTTATATTTTATCTATATTTGATTTATTTGATCTTTTAATGAGAAATGCCAACTTTTTTTTATCTGTATCTAATTCTTTATAAATAATTTGTTAGAAAAAATTTTAAAAAAGTGTCTGTATTGTAATCTACCAACAAACAAACAGACCTATATATTTCCTGCAATAATAGTTATAAAATGACAATGATATGTATGTCGTAATCAAGCATGTGCCTTTGATATGTTTAGTATTGGTTCATAGATCATGAATTAATTAAAGATACTACAAATTTAGATTCAATGAAATAAATATTGCAAATTATAAATTAACCAAAGAAAGTTAGCATATAATATGATATGCTTGGCATGGTAGATTAGTGACTGGACTTCTTTAAATGTTGTAGTTATCCTTATACAAACATCAAATAATGTAATTAATATAATTAATCAAAATGATATATAGTCATCAACTATAAATTTACTAAGTCCAAAATTTCAGCTCTAAACTCGTTATTTTTGTATGAAAACATAGACAATATTATAACTTTATTAACTAGCAAATAAGCATTTGCATATTATTCTCATGTGAAATATTATAGAGGAACTTAAGAAAAATAATATATTGTTATACTTACAAGTTATAAATTAGAAAAAAAAATAAAGATTTGTTTAATCAACATAATATATTGCTTAAAGTGCTTCAATTAAGAAGGAAAAGAGACCATGGAATTTTTCATACTAAAGATGTTTACATTCATATTAAAAGTGTATTAAGTTTAGATTTTGAGTCAATTTCTATCTTAAACCCTATCTCTATTAACAAGATTAAAAAAAAAAAAGCTAAAAATATACCTATAATATAATATAAGTACAAAATTTGTAAACTGCTCCACGAATTCTTCAATTTAGAAGTGCAAATATGTTTAACTGATGTTGGAAGATTAGAGTGTGTATTGGGGAAGTTAGATGGTTTTCTTTTCAGCCCTCTTCAAGTTTTGAGAAATGCAAATGATAAGAATAGAATTCTAGATATTAATGAGTATTAAGTTAAATAAGGAATATAATAATGTTGTACTTATGATGAGCTATTAGGAATGCAGATGATAGAGGATTGCATAGAAAAATTGACAGGTAGCGTTAAGGGTAGGTATTGTGACTGCACATTTACATTAATATTTTTTTAATCTGAAAATATAATTAATAATTATATTAAGTTCGATTAGGCTCACGAACCTATCAAACCTAGTATTTCAAAGCTCAGTTTGAGTCGATTAATTATTTGAATAGTTTGAGTTCGAGTTAGGCTTGACTCTAATCGAATCAAACTCGATTGAAAATTGAACCAAACTTGGATAGTTTGTGAACCGGTGTGGTTCATTTGCACTCCCTAGTAGATCCTATAGGAAAGCAGGTCGGGTTTCAGGTTCAATGATCCGTTTGAAACCCAAACTGATTACATCTCTAGAGAGCGAACAATTGGCCATATAGGTGACAAACCTTTTGTTGGATCAAGAAGGGGCCATTTCATTTGTGGCTTAAAGAAATATATTGCTATGGAAGCTTAATTACATTAGTTGTAGGATTTGACTCATGCCGTGGGTCTTGCTTGCCTCTGTGGGTTGGATAACCCCAACTGAAGAGGGATGTAGCAAGAGGGGATAACTGGAAATTTCTAGTCTAATGATGACATTCATACCTTATATTACGTAGTTGTCTGAAAATGCTATCGAAGCAGATAATGTTTCTCATGATCCATAGAAATGTGTCTTATCAACTAACTAAAAGAGATGATGTGATGCTATTAGCTTGATTATGTTATGCTCAAGCTAGAAATAATTACTTGTCATTTTAGTAATCTACAATTATACGCTTTTTTTTCTAATTTTTTTTATGTGTATGGATATCCTTATCTAAACTTTCGAGAGATTTTTTTTTGCTTTGTTAAATCTTACAATGAGAGATTTCATAACTTTCATTTATTAGGTACAATAAGTTTGTAATGCATTATTTATCTCAAAAAAGTGTAAAAAGTTAGAATGCTATAACCATAACTTCAGTCATGTTGATATTTTCAGAGCTATTGTTGGTGGTATTGATCTAAGGGCGCAAAATAGTGTCCAAAAGAAGTAACTTGAAGACATTTGCCAAGTACTTATCCAATTCTCTCATCTTAGCTAGTCAATTTCTATAGATACGAACCATCTAGTTATGCATTACTCAATATTTATTCTTGTCCCTTTCTCCTTAGGGTTTCTAGTATTCAATTTTAAAGGTAATTCAATCTTAGCAAAAATTTTACCATGAAATATGTTATATCTTGCACATCTTATTTAAAATTGCAAATGACGGTCTGGTTGAGTCTTTGTGATATGGATGGAAGAATCCGAGTAATTTGAAGATCTAGTGCTTCAATTGCATTTAGGGTTATAATATGTTTATGGTTTTTATGATTTATTAAATAGAAAATTAAAAGATATGAATGATCAATTCTTGGATATGATGCACCAAAGATAAAATTGAACTAGTTGTTCTATCAATGATATTTCGCATGATGACAAGAAACAACAAAGAACAATCTTGAATAGAAAATTCAATCTTATTCAAGAATGCAATTTGCCACAAAGAACATTACAAAGTTTACTAGGGGTAAAACAATCAGCCAAAAACTCCTAAACATATCACATTAATAACCTTTATATATACCCACAAGTCGGAAAAGATAAATATGGAAAATAACAAAACAAACAAATGAAATAGGAAACATATTCAACTTAGGAAACTGGGGTGGAGATTACGTAATTGATCATGACTGTGATACAGGTTGTAATCCCCTAGAATCAATTTTCTCCATTCATCTTCAAGGTATCACAGGCATAATATGGCTAATTATGGTGGCGTTACAGGCGTGATGACGCCTGCTATCTTCTTAGGTCTCCAAACTATCCGATGATGATATGATAACGCTTTTGATCATGAGTGTGATGCCAATCACAACCTAGATGATAGGCGTAATGGCAGGCGTGATGGCAAGCATGATCTTTTCTAATGTTCAATTTCTAAATACAGACTCAATCATGGGATGGATCATGACTGTTACTGCAATGTGATCTCTCTATTGATGGATTTTCAATACTTAGGCATATCAAATCAGATTCTACTCCAAAGTGCATCATATTTCTCCAAGAAAGCTCAACTCACCATCATTCAGATCATTAAGGATTCTTTATGCTAAATTCAACAATCTCTTAACTCTAACCCTAGTTATTGGTCCAAATGACCTATGATTCCCATCATCTCCTTAGCGCTCATGAAGATTTGCCTTCAAATCTAGACAGAGTATAAGATGACAAGTTTGTCACATTGAATGTTCCTCTAAAATTATTTGGCAGCTCAACTTTATAGGCATTATCATTGATCTTCTCAACAATCTTGAAATGGTCTGTCAACCCGGGGTACCATTTCTGACCTTTATGCCTAGGAATCTCTCTTTGCAAGGTGACCCCAAACTAAGTCATCGGGTGTAAATTTCACCCTTTGCCTCCCCTATCTCTCCTTTCTTTCACCTTATCACTTTGCTTTGCAAACAATCATATACCTTTTGATGGAGTTGTTGGATTTGATGAATATAATCTAATCCACTTTGGTTATCTTCAGTCGTAAGAGTTTTAGGAAGGAAATCCAATAGAAAATTAGGATTAAACCCATAAACAACTTTAAAAGCCGACTTAGCTATCACACTATGGACTGAGTGATTATAACAAACTCCACAATAGGCAAACAAAAATCCCTATCCTTCAAGTTCTTTCCAATGGTGGCTCGTAGTAAAGAACCCACGGTCTTATTCGCAACCTCGTGCTAAATAATAATTTTATCCCCAACCTTCTCCACAAGGTCTTCCAAAAGTACCTCAAAAACTTCACATCTCTATAAAAAACAATAGATTGTGAAATGCCATGAAGTTTAACAACTTCCTGCAGAAATAAACCAGAAATATATACCAGATCATTCATTTTATGGCATGAAATGAAGTGCACCACCTTACTAAATCGATAAACAACTACCATAACAGAATCATGTCCTCTTTAAGTCTTAGGAAGTCCCAAGACAATGTTCGTAATCAAATCAACCTACGGTTTTGTGTGAATAGGCAATGATATATATAAGCCCTACGGTTCGCTTCGACTTTGGTCTTCTTGAAAATATAATACCCCTTAAGTGCTCTATGCACATCCTTAGTCATATTAGGCCAATAAAAGTGTTCCTTCAATGCATCAAGGGTACGATGATTCCCAAAATGTTCGGAAAGTCCACTACCATGGACTTCTCTAACAAGCATCTTTTTCTTGCAATTTTTCTTGGTGAAACAAATTGCTGTCAACCACATGATAGTCATCTACCGACCTTCCCTCACGATAAGCTACTATAATCGGTGCAAACACTCCATCCTTTGAATATTGTTCCACAATTTACTCAAACCCTAACAACTTAGCCGGTATAGAATGCAATAATGTGTACCTTTTAGACAATGCATTAGCTACTACATTAGTATTTTCCTTCTTGTACTTAATAGTATATGCAAATGTCTCAATGAACTCAACCTATTTATGAACATAATTGACTGCTACTAAGATGTATTTGTTTCGTAATGAGTTTAGAAATGACCCCATAAAATCAATGCCCTAAATATCAAAAAGTTCACATGCTAAAATAACTTTTTGGGGCATTTCATCTCGTTTTGAGATGTTTTCGGCTCTATGGCAATTGTGACAAAGGGAGGCATATCTGCGAGCATCTCAAAAAATGGACGACCAATAAAATCATGATCGAATACCTTATGTGCAGTTTGTCCAGCACTATGGTAGCCTTCAGTAGGTCTGAAGTGGCAATGTTTCAAACTCTTCCATCCTTTAAAGGAGAAGCACAACGATGGATGATATGATCTATGCATACTCAAAAAAGAAAAGGATCCTCTTAAAAAGTAATATTTTAAGTTCGTAAAGAATTTCTTCTTTTGATGATGATTAAGATTTTTAGGGAGAGTGTTAGCAACTAGATAATTGGAATATCCACAAACTAAGGATAAGTAGTCTCACTTACCTTATAAAGCCATTCTTTTAAAAACTCATCATCAATGCCGTGTCCATTTCATTTCTCCAAGTGTGGATTTTCCAGGCAAGAAAGATGATATGTTGCTAAGTTCTCTACTCCCTTTTTATCTTAAATCTCAAGATCGAATTCTTGAAGCAACAAAATCTATCTAGTCAACCTTGGCTTAACATTAGATTTGACTGTTACATACTTTAAATCGGATTGGTCCGCATAAACAATGACTTTTGATAGGATTAAATAAGATTAAAACTTGTCAAATGCAAACACCATGGCTAGCAACTCTTTTTGTATAGTAGTGTAGTTCTATTGTGCATTCATTAGAGTTTTGCTAGCATGATAAATAGGCTGGAAGTGCTTGTCTTTTTGCTCGCCTAATACTACTCTAATAGTGAAGTTATTAGCATTGCACATGATCTCAAAGTGAACAGACCAATCTGGATACACCATTATTAGCACATGAGTCAACTTCTCCTTCAAACCATCGAAAGTATCTAAACATTCTTAATCAGAGTTAAAGGGCATATCCTTCTCAAGTAGCCTTGTCATCGGTCTAACAATTTTTGAAAAGCCATTGATAAATCATCTATAGAAGTCGTCATGACCTAAAAAGCTTTGGATTGCTTTGTCCAATGTAGGTGGGGGTAATTTTGCAATTGTGTTAATTTTTACACTATCAACCTCTATACCTCAGTGAGAGATTTTGTGCCTAAGCACAATGCCTTTTTACACCATATAGTCACATTTTTCCTAATATAGCACAAGATTAGTCTCCTATCACATCTAATCAAGATTTTTGCTAAATTTTGAAAGCACTCATCAAAAGAGTCTCAAAAAATCCGAGAAGTCATTAATAAATACCTCCATGATATCTTGCATAAATTCCTTAAAGATAGCTAGCATGTACTATTGAAAAGTGGCTGGTGCATTACATAACCCAAAGGGCATTTGTCACGTCCCGAGCTCTAAACATAACAGTCTATCGTATACAATACTAAAGCCTAAGAATGACTGCTTTAGTCACATAAATGCTTCCATATCATGTACAAGGCGTACATCACAACTAAGGCACGTATCGTAGCAGCACAATGTACATTGATAATGATTAAGTAACAAGACAAAGAGAATACTTATCATAAAACATAAACATGATTGATTAAAAATCTTAGGGGCATACCCCCTCTATTGTCTTCAAATCTATATAAATACATTCCTTTAGAAATCTCCAAAATACTAACATAGCATACATTATATATAAGGAATTTACAAAATAACTTCATCCTATGTTCCCATTGCCTCCACAAGAGTTTAAATCCATCCATGACTTTCTTAATATCATGACCTTTGAATAGAGCCATTGTAAACCCCTAATTTTTAGGGTAAATTTGAGCTTAGACCCTAAACCGGAAAATCAACCGGAAACCTTAAGTCAACAAATTCCTAGGAAACCCTAGCAGTTTAGATCCGACAACCCCACATTCCTAAACCAAGAATTCGAAATACGAGTGAAGAGTGTAGTTTGGTTCGTAATAATATTATGGTGCTTAAAAAGATTAGATTAGTGAATTTTCAACCTATTTTGAACCCAATCGGATATAATCTTTGAAAAGCATGTCCCGAGGCTGAGATATTAAAAATATGATATTAGTACCATTAGACTTGTCATTTCATAAGATCTCCAAATATATCAGTTATAGAATTTTTCGAATTATAAAAGCTACAGTTATAATCCTTTTATCGTATTTTCTTTACTACCGGTACTTTAATTATCTAATCTACCTTTTGATTTCTTTCATACTATTCATCAAGTACAACCACCCATACTCTACTTCCTACATCCTTACAACCTATTTCTTACATCTTATTTCTTACAATTTCCTCTTCCAATACAATTTTATTACTTATATTACTTAATTTAATTTTGAAACTTACACAACACAACACACATATCTCTCTCTCTCTCCCTTATGCAACCGGCCCCCCCTTTGTCTTCCCTCATTTGTTGATTTTTTCTTCATTTTTTTAATTAAAGCAAACCCTAATCCACTTTTCTATAAATACCCTTTTATACCAACTTCATTTCACTTTTTGTCTTTCCTCATTTTCACTTTAGAAAAAATTTGGCAAAACTCTCTCCTCCTCTCCTCTAAATGTTGTGACACTCCACACATACACACACATTCTCACAACATTTTTTTTCTTTTTCAATTTCTTGCTTTACACATCTAATAGACAATAGATCTACACCCTACTACCTTAAAAACATATAATGGCAAGATCATTCATGTGTGATTTCACTCAAAAATCCTCATAAGCTTTAAACTAGGGATGTGAAAACACTTGAACATGAGATCCTTGCCATCACAATGTTATAGATCTTATTTTTTAAGTTATTTTGCTATTACTTGGTTTATTTACTAAGTTATGTTGTTATTATTAATGTTTTGTGCATATATTCATCATTTAATCATATCCACATAATGATCATAGTGTTCATGCATTTATGACTAGTATAATAAACTAGATCTAGTTGTTTTGAGTTCATAAATGTCTTAGGTTTTTGTTTTATGTACATAAAGGACTTGTAGTAGTATATGATAGTAGGAAAATGTTAGAAAGCTCAAGATCTACTTAGTTTCAACAAAAATGATTTTTGAAAATTCGGATAAAAAAGGAACCATATTTAGAAAAACCATTTTTCAACTTCAAAATGTGTATTTTACATTAAAAATGAAACGCTTAGGGAATAGATATCATAAATGAGTGATATTGATGAGCAAAGCTTAGATCTACTAAGGAGTATTTTCAAAACAAGGAAAAGTTTACAAAAGTTATGTTTCAATCCCAATAACAAGCTTTAAATTCGTAATAAGGAAAACTTGAAGTGTAAACACCTATTTTTCAACCTAAAAACAAGATTTTTATTAAAGAAATGAAAACCTCAAGGAGTAGGTTTGATTAGGAAATAGTTTTTGAAAGATTAGATGAGTTTTACAAAAGAAACAATCTCAAATGGAAATTTCGAAATTCGGATTGAAAATGACCACACCTATTTCCAAATGCCAAAGTGATGATTTTTATAGAAAAATAGAAGTCCTAGGGGATACATGTAATAAAGACCTAATTTTGACAAGAATAAAAGAAGTTTATCAAAGTATAATCCTAAAACAAGAAATGGTTTCAAAGAATAGATTAAACAATGTTTTCATTCCTTAAAAATTTTGTAAAACTCGTAATTAGGTAGATCACCTATTTAAACATCTATCTTCTAACCCAAAATGAAGGTTTTTATTAAAATAATGAAGGTCTTGTGTCATACCCTGGAGGGTATCCTAAACGTGGCAGTCCGCCGCATATAATATTAAAGCTAATGAATGACAATCTTAGTCATGTAGGAGCTTCTATATCACATGCAAGGTGTGCTTCCAAGATAGTAGAAGACTCACAGGGGTATTACATTTAAGTAGATAATAAAAGCAAGCAAGAACTTATATAAATAAACATGAAACCTTCATTTAAATAATAATTCCTTACATCATCTTAGGGGCATTCCCCCGCTTTAGAAGTCTTCCAAAATAATAACAACTATAACATAAGCCTACTATAGAGATTTTTCCTAGAAGCCTATGTTCAAAACTTAAATACACAAAAGCTTCTCCCAAAAAGTCCTAGTAGCTTATACTCGTACCTGGCATACGGGGCTCCTTGGGGCCAACCAAAGGTAATCGTACTGTAACAAAGAGCTATAAGGGTATAAGTAAAACTAGCTTAGTGAGATAATTCCATCTACAAGACATTTCTATATAGCAAACAAGTGTTTAATCAAGCATATGAGAATGCATCAATCAAATGAACAAAAAAAATACACATGATTGACCGGAAATCAAGTGTAGCATGGATTTTACGCTCTCCATGTCGAGGGTTGGGAGGTTATAGGCCCATACGACCATCAATATCTACAGATTTACCGGCTCCTGCTTGCCCTGTAGATTTTCCGGCTCCTACTAGCCCATGTAGACTTTCTGACTCCTACCAGCCACCACTACCATTTCCTCGTTTCCCCACATGAAGAATAGTAGTGAAACAAATGTGATTCATGAGTATGATATGCATGAATTGATTTCAATATAAATTTAACCAAAATGTTTAGTTCAAGTTGAAGGCGATCAACACAATTTTCATCATACCAATACAAGAATCACAATTTATTTATCAAACCATCTTTCGATATTCTTAACTTGTATTAAATCAATCATAATACCAAGTCACACAACAATTATCCATTTTATCTTTTTCTTAATTGCTAGTGCTACTAATTACAAGCACAAAACAAGGAAATGTAACTTAAGTCAAGAATTAACTCACTCCATGTCGATAGATCCTAATCGAAGTAATCCTCCGAAAAAGTGATTTTGGATCCTTCTCCACCTAAACAAGATGAAATACCCAAAATGAGTTTTTCATGAGGTTTCTATTCTTGAAAATCTTAAACTTTTCTTAAAATCGCGGTAAAATCGTATAAAAGGAAATTTCAACTTAAAATGGCCATAACTTGCTTATTTTAACTCGGAATTTCGCATATAATATACTGTTTTCTACCTATTCGAAAAGATCTATCTATTTCTAAACTTATTTTCATCAAACTAAGTCGTTTGGGTTCCGAAAAAGTGGCAGACAGATTCACCACGAATTTTTGTAAACTTATTTTCCTTCTTTTATCCAAAGCTCATTTGAAGAGATAGGTAATATAATAGCTTGTAAAACCTTTGGAAGGTATATTCATATATTTATTGACTCTTAACAAATGTATGAAGTAAATGAAGTTGTCTCAATTTATGAAAAAGTAAAGTTTTTTCATTTAAAGATTTTGAAACTTGAGAACTTTTGGAATATTCATTTTGCTTTGAAATCTTCTTAATTTGTTTATAATGAGTATCTCTTTTCTTTTCCTAAATTTTACTTTCGTAATTTCTTCAAATTCCTAAAGAATGATTTTTATCTCCTACACTTAGCTTCCAACACTTTTTTGAAAGTATTAATACTTCTATATTTAGAAATAATTTCTTGATGAAAAGAATTTCTACCATTTGAAGAAAAAGATGAAGTTATTGTAAAATCTTTGTTTACTTTAAAAAGTCTTTTTAATGTTTTGTATGTTTATAAAATTCCTTATGAACTCCTCTAAGTTTGTTAAGATGACTTCTTAGTTTTTAGAAAAGCTTGCTTCTTACTTTTATTTCTAAAAAAGAATCTTTATTTTAAGAAAACATTTCCTCATTTTATTTTGTTTGAGACAAAAATCATTAGGTTCATGCATGAATATGAATCATAAAGTTATGGAAATATAAAGAAACATAATAACTTGAAAGTATAAGCTAATAAGAAAATAAATCAAGTATTGGAACCTTAGCTTCATCAAGGTATCCCGGGACTAAGAAAAGACTAGTCCAAAAAAAAAAAGAAAATGTTTTGACTTGATGAGGACAAGTCTAAGACTAGAAAGACTAGTCTTAAAAATAACATGAAAGTAAATAAATTGCGAGGAAAGTAAATAAATTGCAAAACAAATGAGCTTATATGCTCTAAATAATATATATAGTTATATAGATATACTAGATAGTTATGAACCTAAAAACAACATAAGGAAAGTAGATTATGAACAAAAACAAAGTATGAACCTATTGTTGCTTTCTTAACCTTCATGGTTTTAGAAAACACATACTAAGCTCATACTAAGTAAATGAACATATGAAATTCTTGAAGAAATTTTACCTAAAAGAACTAATCTTGGAAGAGCTTCTTGAGAGGAAATTTTTGGAGAGATTTTAGTATAGTAACTTTAGTAGAAGAGAAGTGTGAAAGAAGCGGAAGTATGAGGGAATATTTATAGGAAAATGTGGGAGATAATTTGTGTTAATTAAATAAATAAAAATTAAAACAATTAAAGGGAAAGAAAGAGGGGGCCGGCGCATCACGTAGGGAGAGAGGGAGAGAAAAATTATTTTTTTGTATTTTTATTAATTAAAAGTAAGATATGAAAGATGTGAAGTTGTATTGGAAATGAAAATGAAAATGTGTAAGAAATAGGTGTATGGGTTGTAAGAGTAGGTTGTAAGAAAAAGTAGAGATAGATAAATAGTGTAGAATAGTAGTAAATAGTGTAATGTAAAGTAGACATGACAATTAAATACCGGTAGTAAGAAAATACGCGTATAAATGCGATATCTGATATTTTTAGCTATCGAAAAATTATGAAATTGATATTTTTGAAAATCTTATATTTTTACGAGTCTAACGGTATATTCGGAATATTTTTACTATTCCGAGCTCCGGGACACGTTTTTCAAGAACTATGTCCGATCAGGTTCAAAACGAGTCGTGGTTTAACTAAACTGATCTTTTTAAGCTTCCTTGGATAATTACGAACTATTCTACTCACTAAACTCTTTCTTACTTTCTTAAGGTTTCTTAAACAGGAATGCCGAACTTAAGCGGTTACGATAAACTAGGGTTTTGTTGATTTTAGAAATCTGGTTGACTTGTAATTAAGGTTTAAGCTTTAATTTGAATCCAAAACTTCAGGGGTTTACATGTTGGGTATATAAGTCATTAAGGTTGATATTTGATAAAAGTAAGTGTGATATTGCAAGAAATAAAACTAGTTTTCTTAAGTCAAGTAATTCGAAAAGTTTGCAAAGCAAAAGTTTTCTAAAAAGAATTTTTGATATCATATATCATTGAGAAAATACATATAGATAGCTCATCTCATAACATTCATGATAATAACTTGTAGGTACTGCATATACATATAATGCACTTGGTAGAAACAAAGTTAGAAAAATAGTATCTTATGCATCCTATTAGGTATTATCTAAGTACATGAGGAATTAGGTTTACCAACACCCATAAATCATGCATGATAATAAGTTATATAGGTATATAATAAAGCCTTACAAGATATAATGATAACTAAGTATCTATCAAAGCTTTGGATTGATGCTTGGTTTGAAATTAGGAGTTGAATTGTGGGATGTGAATTTTATATAGCATTTTGTACCCTATTGTTCAGGGACTAAACGACCTTGTTTGTTGGAAATGACTCTAGAAATAGATAGCTCTCTTTGAATAGGTAGAAAATTGGTATATAATATGCGAAATTTCGAGTTAAAATAACCAAGTTCTGGTCCGTTTTAAGTTGGAATTTCCTCTTAGACGAACTTTGACGAACTTGTTAGAATAGAATTTATAAGTTCATTCAAACTTCATAGAAATGCTCATTAGAGTTATTTCTTTTGATTAGGAGACTTGGGAGACGGACCAGACCTTCCTGAGGACTATTACAATTAAGTGGATTTTCGCGCCATGGCAAATGAGTTCACCATCTTTAAATTATATGCTTATGAATGTGCTTGTAACAATAGTGGCATTAGCTTTAGGGCAAGATAAAATTGGAATGTGCATGTGAATTCAAATTGATTGAATCGATGATAAGAATATCGGAATGGAATTATTGTAAATATTGTATGATTTAGTATAGAATTGAAGTGTCTGCAATATTTGTGATCACCCATAAATTGTTAATTAATATGTCATGATCTTATAATCAAATTGACATGCATACCATATGTTAAGTCACATTGCATAGGTTATTATACCTTTCTGGGAAGAAGGCATAATAGTTAAGCAATGAGGGGCTTGTCAACTCGAAAGTTAGTGTAATAGCCGGAATTAAAATGGTAGTGGTGTAGGCACTTGTATCAACTACAAAATTGTGTGTGGGTGGGCACCTGTATCAACCACAATGTAAATGAGAAAAATTGAAATCTATGGTCGTATGGGCCTGAAACACCTAATCTCGAATGGAGGGCGTAAATCCATTCAACATAAGACTCCCAGAAAGTCTTATGTATTATATGCTTACGTGTTTGTGCATTTCATGTGGTTGTTAATATAACTTGCCTGATATATTCCTTGTTGAAGTATTTAATTTTGGAGGTGAAACTCACTAAGCTCGAAAGCTTATACCTCTGCAGTTTCCTGTTATAGTATGATTATTTATGACTATCCCAAGAGGCCACTTTCCTCATATACAACTTTTGGAATTTAAGGAGTTTTTTTTTTAAGAAGTCGGGACCTAAATGTTAGGCATAGACTTCTAGTTGAATTTCCTTAATCATATGCATATATGTTGATGTAAGAGACTTTTGTGGACCTAAGGACTCTTAATTTTTTTGACTGGGGTATACCCCCTTAGATCATGTAATAGATTTATTTGGTTATAACTGTTATGATTTACATTCTTATTGTTATGTATGTCTCCTTAAGCTATTTTGATTCAAAGTATGGTTCTCTATATGTTGAACGTAAGCCTTACACCCAGTGTTTAAACTCATAGAATGACTAAGGTTATCATACTTGAGTTTAGATATCGAGTATGGTGGACTGTTGCGTTTAGAGTACCCTTTAAGGCATGATAGCTAGACATCAGCATGGTTCGGATCGGTTCCGGACCTGAACCGGAACCGCCAGTTCCGCGTAGACAAACTGCTAAGACCCGCCGGTTCCACAAGGCTCCCTCGGCTATTCATAATCGTCCCCGACGGGGCGGTTCCCAGGTAGGAACCGCGGGAGACCGTTCGGGGCAGTTTGTTCTTCGAAACCGCCCCGTGCTGATGTCTAGTGACAGCCATGCGTATACCTATTTCAACAAAAATCTATGAGTGTATTAGCTACAACCAGCTTAGTGAGATATTCTCTTTCGTTCGCACCATGATTTTAGACAAGTTCATTTAATTTTTCATGCATATGCTATGCATGTTATGCAACAATCGCATGATTACATAAATATATATAGTTATCTGATAACCATATATAGAACGGATTTACCCCTTTGTGTCGAAGGTTAGGGAATTGTTGATGAAGATCATCGACCTTCTACTACTAGTCCCCAGGCCTCCACCCAAATCATTCGATTGGCTTGGTTCCAAACCTTGAGTCACATTCTCCAAGCAATGTGGATTCTCTAAGAAGGAAGATGGCCCGTATCACAGCACGATAACAGCCCATCCAACTCTACGCGTAGGAGTAGTAGCCTTCCGAAAGAAATGTGATTCGGTAGATGCTATGTGTAAGCATTTTATTTTTCTTAAGCCAAACCTTATTAAGGTATATTAGGGGCGATCAAACAATTTAGCAAACAAAAAACAATCAAACAAGTAAATAAACAAAACACTAAAACAGACAGTTTGAAGTTGCGATATTATTAATTCTCATTTCATCACATAGACATAAAATCACATATATACATAACCCTGAATTCCCCATACATATCCATTTTTATCTTTTCTTAGCATACTAATGCCACTATTCTACAAGCATAAGCAAGTAACGAAATTAAGAGGAATAACTCACTCGTCCATTTCGCAATCTTCTTAGTCGCAGTTACCCTCAGGAAGAGAAATCTCATATCCTCTATCATCTAGACAAAAGAAATATTAAACTTTCTAATTCTATTTCACTATGTTCGTCAAAATCACGTAGAATGAAATTCCAACTTAAAATGGTCATAACTTGCTCATATTAACTCGAAATTTTGCATATAATATACCGTTTTCTATCTACTCGAAAAGATCTATCTATTTCTAAGGTTATTTTTATCATAAAAAGTCATTTGGGTTTCGAAAACGTAGGGTATAGATTTATCACGAAAATTCCAGTTTTCAAAACATAAATTTGCAAACTTTTCTTTTTCCAAAAATACTTGTACCAAAATGTAGATGTTAGTATAGTTGGAAAATTCCTTTGAATATATATATATATAGACTCATATTGTATGCAAAATTCTAATGGTGTTGTCTCAACGATTATATTTCTTAAAACAATATCTTACGGTGTTAAAACTTGAACTTTAACAATTTCCTTTCTAAGTGTTTTGAATAACCATTATAAATCCTTGGGTTATTGTTATAAATGAGTATATTCTTATTTTGTTTTCCAATTCCTTTTCTAAAATAAATTTTCTCTTAGCCTTGGTCTTTTACAAATTTTACTTATAGTGATAAAAATGAAGTTTCCAACAGCTCTATCAATTTGTTGATAAATTTGAATTGTGTATATTTTCCTTTTAAAAAATGGCTTTGATAAACAAGTCTTTTTCTCCTTTATTTTCATTTTCCAACTTCTTTAAAATTTGACTTCATTTCTAAAACTTGGTCTTTTATCTCTTTGACCAACTTTACTTGAAAGAAAATCATGTTTTATGTTTTTTTATATTATCTATTATTCTTTTGCAACTTATCATGTTTATACTCCTTTTTATTTCTTTGGAAACGGTTTATCACTTAGAAACTTTAGCAACCTCTATTTCCTAAGTGAGTTTTTAGTGAGTTGATTTTATCTTAACTTATAAAACTTGTCTAGTTATTACTTTTTATTATGGAGTTGGTAAAAATTCCTACAAGTAAGCTTTTTGAGAAAAGTTTATTTATCAAAGAATTATTATTACTAAGTTTTAATAAACTTTATGTGACTTATCACAATAAAATAAAATGTTTATTTTTTTTTTTGTTAACTTCTTTGAGAAAAATCATTTTCATTGTTATTTAACAAAAGTCTTTGTGAGTTTGAAAAGAGATTGTAGAAATAATTTTTCGAGATGGTTGATAACAAAATCTTGATGTATATAAAGAGAGTTTGGTTTCATTTTTTCCTTTGTTTCTTTGGTAAAATTATCCTTGTTAACACTTAGGAAAACTTTGGGAAAAGTTTAAGAAGAAGTTATAAAAATACATTTTCTAAGTTGTTAGTGACAAGTTTCTTTATTTATTGACTAGTTACAAAATAAAATAGTTTTAGTTTCAAGTTCCTCTATTAAAGAAACTTCCACTTTAAATGTTGTTGAGGTAATATCATTATGGGGATGCATGTATTTAAGCATGTAATATGTAAATGATGAAAATATAAGAAAAATGTAAGAAGGAAGATAATAATAATAATAAGTAATGTAATAATATTAAGCATTGGGAACCTTAGTTTCATCAAGGTATCCCGATCAAGCATTGAGAGCCTTAGCTTCATCAAGGCAATCCGGTCAAGCATCGGGAGTCTTAGCTTCATCAAGGCATCCTGAGACTAAGAATAAACAAGTCTAAAAAAGAAAAAGAAAAAGAAAGAAAAGAAAAGGCAATAACAAAAGCAATAATAGAAGCATTAAGAATAATAAAAGCAAGTTAGTAAGAGCTAGTAAGCATTTAAGCTCCAATAAATATATATACATATACTTAATAATATGTATAGAGTTAGATTAGAAACATAATAATAATAATAACAACAACAACATCAAGATAATAAAATTGGAGATCATATGCAAGAACAAAACATGAACATGTTGTTGCTTCTACAACTCATGTGAGTTTTAAGAAACAACACTATAGTTATGCTAAGTTACATGATATGGCAAAATAATGGTAGGAAGTGATTTCCTAAAATGTGTTTATTGTTGATGGATGAAGATGATAGATGTAAGTTTATGTGGTAGTGATATGTGGTAAATGGTTTATGTGTAGAGGATGATTTTGTAGGGAAAGACTTTGTAGGAATTTGGTTGTAGAGAGTTTTGGTAGAGAGGATTTGTAAAGAGTGTTTATGGAGTGAATTTGGGAGAGTTTTGTTATGTGTAAAGATGGTGTGAAAGAAGTAGAGGAAAATGAGGTATTTATAGTTAAAGATAGAGGGAAATTATGTGTAATAAAATAAATTGAAAAAGAAAAAAAAAAGAGAGGAAGGTACAGGGGGGGCGTCGACCATGTGAGGAGAGGAGAGAGAGGTTAAATTTGTATTTTTATAAGAAAATAATTAATATGTAAGATATGATTTGATATAAGTTATGTTAGAAAGGTAAAAAGTAAGAAAATAGGTGTATAAGTAGTAAGAATAGATAGTAAGAAAAAGTAAAAATAGTAGAAATAGTATTATGAATAGTAAACTATACAAATAAAATACTGGTAGTAATAAAAATACGCATAAACGAGTTATATCAGATATTTTTAGATACCAAAAAATTATGAAACTGATATTTTTGGATTTATCAGATTATTATGAGTTTGTCGATATTAACAAAATATTTTTTCTGTCCGGTATATCAGGGCAGGTTTTCGAAAACTGATCCCGTTCGAAATCCGAAAGACAATAGAAATTTGCGAATCTAATATTTTTAAGCTTCCCTATATTATTACAAACTATTATCAACAATTATTTCAGTTCTGTTGTTTAGGGTTTAAAAGCGTGGGATTACCGGATCTTAAACACTAGGATTTGTTGTGGACTTTATTGACCTTTAGGATTCTGGTTTGACTTTCGGCTTGTTGAGTTATTTGTAAGATCATAAAATTTTAGGGTTTTGTCCATGTTATATTTTTGGTTCAACCTTTATGGTTTATTTTATTTTATTTTATTTGTAATTATTTAATATTTTTCAGTTCTCGGGATCGTTTAACTGAGTCTAGGGTTATAGGTTGACTCAGTTTGACTTTTGGTGGTAATTGAAATTTTTTATTCTAAAAGTCATCGAAGGATTTAAGGTTTTAGTATTTTGTTGCCGAGTGTTATTTGGATATATCATCTTGATTTGCATGTTAAGGATCAAATAAATGATTTGGTTGGTGTATGGATGTTGAATCAAACGATTGTTAGGTTTCGTTTTGATGGTTCTCTCTTTCTTGAGGTTAAGAATCTTTGTATTTGATCTTATTTAGAATTCGATTTTAGCTTGGGTCAATTTTCAGGGTCTCGGTTTTGGTGTTTAACTTCTAAGATTATTTTCTAAGAATTATGAAAAATTTCGGGGGTTTACAACATTCACCTATAAGCAAAGGTATCATAGGGACAAGTGAAGGTTGTATTCTCTTAGTCTTTGGGCGCTATAGAAATTTGAAAATAATTAGACATGCCGTTAAGGAAACAATAGTACGTGTGACCTGTTAACCTTTCAAGCATTTGATCCGTAAAGAAAAACGAAAAATGGTCTTTCTTGGTAGCATCATTCAATCACCTATAATTAATGCAAACTCTCCACCACGTGACTATTATCATAGGAATGAGTTTAATCTTGTCGTTTGGAACTATTGTTTGCCTTTCTTTAGGTCTAATTGCATATGACTAACCCATAGACTATTAGAGACTAGGTGGATCATACTTGTGTCAAGTAGCTTGATCACCTCAGCCTTGGCAACTTCCTTCATGTTAGGATTCAGAAGCTGTTGTGGTTGAACCATGGGTTTGAATTCTTCCTCTAAAAGGATCTTATGAGTGCAAAAGGAAGGACTAATACTCTTGATGTCTGATGTTTTCCAAGCTATTGCTCATTTATGTGCCTTGAGTACCTTAGGAGTTTCTTTTTCTGATCTTTCTCGAGCTCAAAGGCAATAATCACTAGTAATTTTGAATTCTCCTCTAAAGAGGCGCATTCCAAATATTGAGTAATTGTTTCAGCTCAATATTGGTGGTTTGTTTATGGATGGTTTCAGCTTAACCTCCTCATTCTTATCAATTTGCTCAAAAACCCCTTGTTGTTAGGGATCTCATTGGCTTCTAAAGTGAGATGAAAATTCTAAAAAACTGGGGTTTTCTAGACTTTCTTCCTCTTCCAAAAGTTAAGTACGTCTCTGCATATCTTTGTTTAGAGTATTTTTGTACTTGTGAAAAAATAGACGAGTTAACAGCATCAAAAGCGTTGATCATCATGAGATAAATACTTTTACATAGGTGCTGGAATTTTAAATACTAAGTCCTGATCTCCTACTCTAAAAGTCAACTTCCCATCAATAACAACAATCATAGCTCTAGACGTAGTTAGGAAAGGTCTCCCATGATCATAGGAACATCAAAATCCTCATCCATATCTAATATGACAAAATCTATAGGAAAAATAAAATTCTCAACCTTAACTCACACGTCCTCAATAATACCACTAGGAAATTTAACATGACGATTAGCAACTTGCAAGCTCATACGTGTTGGTTTAGGTTCCCAAGTCCCAAAGGCTAAAATAATTTATAAGGCATCAAGTTAATATTAGCTCTTAAATTAGCCATTTTCTATAGACAAATTATCAATCAAGCAACAAATAGTAAAACTCTATAGATCTTTTAGTTTCTTAAGTAACCTGTTACCCTAGGATACCTTAGTTTTATCATGCCCTTGGATTTTGTCTTTTCATCGTGGAAGGCCATCAAAGAGGGATATGAGTGCATCACTCGACTAAGCCACACGAAGAAAAATGACTCATAATAGAATCGAGGCTACTTCAATAAGAAATAATTGATATTTATTAGTTAAATAACTACTTTAATTAGTAAATATGTGTCATTAGCAAGTCCATACATAATACAAACATAGTTTCTTATCAATAATAACAATAACAAAAGAACTAATAATTAAATTAACAGCTATCTCTCTTCTAATCCTCATTCTAGTCTAGATTCCCCTCCTAGCCTTTAACCTTCTACTGTACAAGCATGGATAACTAAAATCCAAATAGGGTGCAGATTTGCACCCTCCCATCGAGGTTTCAGGAACCAATCTTGGGTAAATTGTACCCAAGAGAATCTAAGAACCAAGGAAGGAGGAATATCACTCATTTTACTTATCAGATTACTCTCAGGTATCTTATCATCTCAACATAACCTTGGAACCTAGAAACTCCACTAACTATTAGCCAATTTTATGTCGATACCTCTGGTAACATTCCTTCGAGTGCTTACTTAGTTCCTATAGATCCGAATGGAATAGAGGTAATCTCACATTGAACCAGGATTCTCTTTATTGGAAAAACTAAGTATTGCTATACAATTGAAATATTAATACGTAGTGAGAAAACTAATAAATGCATAATATGCAATCATGCAATGCATGTCTGGTTAGATAAATAACCAAGTAGAGTTAGGTTCAATCATTAGGGTGGCTACTCAATTCTTGCAGACACTTAAAAATATGCAACAAATCAATTATTATAAAAAAAAATGGTTATTGCTTTTATTATAGTAATATATCAATCAACCAAAACACCATACACCACATGATTTACCCTATCCCCATACAAAACCAATTTCATATAAATATTTACAAATGCAACTATATAACAAGCACAAACAATGTGATAGATTAGAGTTACTAACCTGTCCATCTTTTCAACCGTCATAGTAGTCAATTGGCAAGTTCAAGAATTGATCTGTACATCTTATGAATTAAGATAGCAGATACACATTACTACACATATGACTAAATATAGTATCCTATTTGTTCTTAAATGTCCTAATTTCGGGTTTTGATAAATCTAACATAAATTTTCCATTTTTTATCCTCTCTCAACATATAAGTAGTTGCTTTGAAGCTTGTAAAGCTTATTTTCTTATATTTTCCTTAACTTAAATATTGGTTCATATAAACTCAATTTTTCTTAGGAAAAGTGTGTAAATGATCCAAATGCTAATCTTAATCGCATATTCTTAAACTAGGCCTATTATTTCATTTTAAGTCCATTTTTCATTATGAATAGGAGTTGGAAAGTTTTTTCGCATACTGTTTGATTATTTACTTAATTTACTCATATCACATATTTTTATCTCTTAATGCTATGTGACTGAGAGGTACTATATAGTACCTATTTCACCATGTTTTATTTCTTCAATCAAATTTTCACATTCTTTTTCTTTTAAGCCTATCTATATATGCTTTAGTAATCAAACTAAGATCTATCCTACTATTCTTTGCTTGGCTAACTAGGATCATAGTAATAGGTACTCTTCCACTTTCATTTTATGATACTCTTAAGTCTAATCCCATTATTTACTCAGATTATGTATATTAACATGAAGTTCAAGAATTAAACATCATGTTTACTTCATTAACCATCATGGTTGAAACATACTTAGGTATACATTTGTTTTTCTTTTCTTTTCTTTTTTTTTTTCATGAAATCAATCATACATTCTAATTGAATTAGCATATTGTCCAACATTTACAGATTAAATTAAACTTAATGCGGAAATCCTAACTTCCTATATTCCAAGGGTTACACACATACGTACATGGACATTTTCTTGAGTTAGTTAAATGATTAATATTGTAAATTCATATTAGCTTAAATATAGATTATTCACTAACTTAAACTTGGATTTCCCCTAGGTTATTCATGGGTTCAAACATATTAGGGTTAGGTACCTAGGGTTTCTAACTTGATTTGCTTCATCATCTCATTTATACTTGTGAAACTTATCTTATATGTTAGATATTGATGTGCACATGCAAAAATAACTTGAATATTACATGTATCATGCCAAAAACCTTAAGTCGCCAAAGCTTTCATAATGCACATACACACATATATTCTCATCAAGAATCTAATTTGTAGGCTTCATTTCTTAGCTTAGCTAAGGTTTTGGCATGAAAACATATTGATTGGCCTTCTTCTCTTTTAGGGTAAAAAATTTCATGTATTGCACTAGGTGTTTTGTTGATTCTCAATCATATCTATTTATGAACATGTTGTAAGCTTTAAGAAGAGTAAGAATTACCTTAGATCAAGAGAAGTTGTTGCTATCCCTTTCCTAAGGTGACTGAAACCTTAGAGAAGAAATAAGACATATAGAAGCTTAATTATACAACAAAACTAAGTTAATTGAGCTAAGTCCTTGCCTTGGTTGGATGAAGATTGAAGTGGAATTTCTTCTAGCATTTCTAATTTTTTTTTAATGTGTTAATAGGGTTTTGGTTTATGGAGCTTCTTTAAGTTGAAGAGTGTGTTGAACGGAGTGGAAAGGTGTGTGAGTTGTGTGTTGTTGTGTTGTTGATGTGTGCGTATGTGTGTGTGGTTAAGGGGGTTTCACAGTGGAGAAAAGAGGAAAGAAATAAGAGGAATTTCATGCATTAAATGAAGTGATTTACAATCATTAGGAGAAATTTGGGTCTTGATGAGTTATTGTTGTTATTTGGTGTTGAGGGGGGGGTATCATGATTAAAAAAAAAAAAAAGAAAGGGAAGGCTTGTCTTATGTGTGAAATTTAAATGAATTTTTCATAGGTGTATGAATAGCATTAAATGAAGTGACATTAGGTGTCTTATGCATTAAATGAGGAGATTATGCAATGGTGAGAGGTATATTTTGTTGTTGTGTGTTTTTCGTGTGGAAAAGTGAAGCTCAGGTAAAGGGAGGAGAAGAGAGAGAAATGGTGAGTCCTAGAGTAAACACATTTAATGAGGGGGCTTATGTTGTGTATGCATTAAATGAACTGGTCTTATGTGTGTGGAGATAATTAATGAAGAGATAGTGTAATGATTAATGTATTGATGAGTAAAGTATTTCATTGGATATGTTAGTCTTGATGATTTATACTTCAAGTACGGTTGAAGATTGTGAAAGAAGGTTTGGGAGAGCAATGTTAACATCATCTATTTAATGCCTATATTATGGATATATTGTCTTATTAGAGGAGATGTCGCTTTCGACTATTTAATGCATTGATTTTGGATAGATCCCATGCATAAAAGTGAGGCCTCCCCGTAGCTCCTAAGCATACATGGTTTCATGAAGAAATTTTTGAGCAAATCTCAAATTTGAATTGACATGGGCAACTAAGCATGAGGGTTGAGTAGTGCTTGGAGCAGATCAACTTGATGTGTTATCCTTTTTAATTTAAGACAATTGCATGTATCGACCAGGAACTGCCTATAGCTAGTGTCCGTAGAAACACTAACCACCACTATCTGTTACCAATCATAACTCACCACATCATTCCCTTTCACTATATTCCCATGAGCAAAGAGCACAATTTTAACCCTGCCTATTTCCATCCTTACCTTATCAATTAGACATGTGATTTTATAATTCCAAACATCAAGTTGTTTACTTACTATTTCTAAATATTTTATTTGTTTGTTTCATCTGTTTCTGGTCATTTTAACATCTTATTGTTGTCGTTTTTAAATAGATATTTGTTAAGAAATAGATACAGATGAAAAGTAAACATTTTTGCTTATAAACAAATCATATACATATACGATACAGATAAAATACAGATATAGATCAAATATAAATAAAATAAGATGAAAATCAGACAATCTAAATAGACCTTATATGTTAAAAACCAAATATTGATGAGAATCATCATTATACTAAACTTTAATATAATTGAAATGCTCATTTTAATTGTATATTGTATTGATATCGTTTAAGCCACATAAAATGTGATGCTAGCTCATGTTTACATGCACAAAAACATACATCACCACTTCAATTTCAATCATATTGCTTTCAGTTTAGCCTTTTACTTATGATCTTACCTATTTATCTTCTACAGTTTTAATAGCTAATATTACATTACAAATTTTGTGTTTGTACCATTGATCTTTGGTAAATGAGCTTAAAGGTGGTATAGTTAAACTTAAATTCATCTAGAAAATCTAATTTCTTCCATGTGTGAATTGCAAACTATAAGTTAATCTAATTTAATCATGTAATCTTTTGAATGGATCTTGAATGCTTTCCATTAGTACTACTCCTATATGAACGTGTCATTCAAGGTTGCAAACGAGCTAGGCTTAACCTAGCTAAAATTTTGAAGGCTTGATCTCATCTCATTTGACAAATTACAAAGCTTGAGCCAAGCCAACTTTTTAATAAGCCTAATATGTATAGGCTTAAGCTCGAGCTTGTTAAGGATTTGCGAGCGTAAACTCAAGCTCGGCTCATTAGGCTTGTTTAGCTTAACGAGCTTGACCTTAACTCATTTAAATAAATAATTATGTATAATATATATTAATTAAAATAATTATAATTTAATAAAATAATACTATACAAAAAATGTTTCGCGAGCTTTTAATGACCTTATTCACAAGCTTACTTGCAAATAAGCTCGCAAAAAGTTCATGAGCCTTAACAACTTGGGTTTCATTTGTTTAACTAGATAAGCTTCATTTTAAGCTCAAATTTGGCTTGCTTGTTAAATTAGCTCGCATTAAGCCGAGCTTGAAACACGTTGAGTTAGCTCGTTTGCAGCCTTAGTATACTTAATGTTGGGCATCATTGTCAACTTCCCTAGTAAAAATTAGTCATCAAGATAGCTTAAATTCAAAATTTAGTATAATAATTATTTAAAACTCAAACCAATGTACCAAAGGTACGCGAAATTCGTTAATAAAAAAATAAAATAATTTCCAGTAGGACAAAATAACAATGGAAATGCATCTTCGAAATTAAGAGCAACATCTAAGGCAAGTGAAGATGGCTTACTTGAAAAAGATTCAGAAAAGGCGTAAAAAATCTAATGATGTTGAGTCATAACTATGATCATCGACTTCCTAATGCTACAACAATCCACTTAGTGGTTGTGAAATGTACGAATTGGGTCTAAAATTCGCATTAAATTGATTGTAAATACGGATTAGGGCAAGCTTGACTATAAGGTTAGGGGTGGGGTTTCCAAAAATAGGAGAGAAATAAATGAAAGCTCAAATGAAGAAAAAGAATTCTAGCATGGAGGTGTAACACTTTAAACTAGTCTTTTAATAAAACAAGATCATTAATAGTTGAACTTGTCTTTTCAACAGACACAATCAACACAATTCCAACAACCTCATCTCTTCAAGAGATAAATTCAACCACTAACGAAATTGAATTTATGTTTCATAAAATTAGGATTATTTTAGTTCGGGTGGCATTTTAATAATTTTAATTAAAATATTATTTTTCTCCTTTTCTCAATTATGAGGGTAAGTGTCATTAGTGGTACCTAAACTTTTTGGTTTGTAAAAAATGTCGTACCATGATGTTACTGGAACTTTTTAAATGTTTCACATGTGGTACCTCTTGCCATTTTTTCAAGCGATTCGTTGATGTGGAAACTGAATTCGCTTATAAAAAAATCCTTTTTCTTTCCTTAATTAGCATATTCATCTTTTTTTTTTTCCTTTTCCTTTTGCTTTTTAATTTTCTCTCTCTCCCCTCCCTCTCCTTCTTTTTTCAACCCCATAACAACTCATTAAAAAAGGAACACCTATGGTGATGTTCCATTAGATTAATCTTTTCTTATTCTTGTTATCTTTCTTCACATAATCTCAATAAAAAAAAAGAAGAAAAAATTAATCAAATAAACGAACTCTCTTTCTTTGTGTTGTTACTATTGCATAAAAAATTTATCAAGCAAATCCCAATCATGAAATACCAAACCATCAATGACCAACTCTAAACCACATGCGCACCTGATCCACTCCCTCCTCAAACCATAACCCTAAGACTATGTAGAACTGTTGTTGTGCTCCTAACCTCCATTTGCAACTCATCGGACTAAATCAACAAAAATAAAAAAAAGATTCAGTTTTTTTTTTTCATCAGAGACCACCATTGTAAAACCAATAGACCAAGACCTGCAATAGGATTATAACACCATTATAGAACCAATAGAAGGGAAAAAATTATTTATTGCTAATATTTCATTTTCTTTACTTGTGGGATTTTTTCATTTAGGTTTTCTTTTTTAGATGAGTTTTTTTTTAAGGGGTTTTTATAGGAATGTGTAAAGAAGAAGAAGAAGAACAAGTGGGGAGCTTCTATGGTCCGTTGACAAATCGTCTAATCAACTATCCAACCATTAAAATAAATATAGTAATTGAAATGTTTATTATTTTAGTGATATGATTACGGTTAAGTATGATATGAGCTATTGGATGATAACGGGACCAGTCTCGTCAAAATTAATGACAGGATCGGGGAATTTCTCAAAAGAAGTGTAGGGGGGAAGAGAGAGAGATTGATTTTATTTTGGACCATTTTTTTTTATTTAATGTTTGATTTTTTAATGAATTTTGGGTTTTATTTTTATTTATTTTCGGTTATGAGGGGGGGGGGAGGGGAAGAGGCGAGAGTGAGATTGATGTTTTTTTTGTTCATTTTTCTTTTTTTTTTTTAATGATGAGTTTTTAGGATTTTAGTTTTTTTTTTTTTTTTTCCTATTTGAAAGTTGTGTGATGATGATGAAGGAGGAGGAGGAGGAGAGAGAAAAAAAAAAAGGTGAATATTCTGACTAGGAAAGAGAAAAGAATTTTCTAAACAAATACAAACCAAAATATTCAAGTACCAAGAATAAAACTTACCTAATTATGATTATCCTACAATTAAAATAATCATAGAAAGTTTTTATTAATTCAAATCAAAACTATATATAAATTTAACTTAATAATTTACAAAACTAATTTTATAAGGAAAAAAAGCAATAGAAGTATAAAGCTTCCTTTTATTTATTTTCTTTTTTTTTTATCGCTCTTTATGTTATTTGATCAATTTAAAAAATTTGATAGTTCAAATGGGAAGATTGCTTGTATGGTTATAAAATGCATTCATCTATTGTCCACGCATGCCATTTTAAGGAGGAAATATTGATGGGTGTAGAACATTTCCTGCAATCCTCCTAATTTTACATAATCTGAATATGATAATTATCAAATTATAATATAGAATCTTGAAGAACTTTAACAAAAGTTGCAAAGATTGCTCTCAATTTTTTGCGATTTAAGAATATTAAAGTGTGAACAAATTTGATTATAATTAAGAAGATTATAATCTTTATCAATAAAATTTTGAAACGCCAAATATAACTTCCATAACCTTAGACAATTAATGATCAATGATAATCGATTGTTATTGTAAACCTAAGATTTTTCTACCTTAAATTTAGAAAATAAAATCTAAACATATTAGATGACAATATAATGGTTATCGAGATGACTCTAGCATTTTAAACCATAAGGTAGCCCTAAAAAATTTATAGTCATCAATAATCAAGATAAATAATTCTTGAACAGTAAAAAAAACAAGATTCTATAACATGTAAATAACTCCATAAATGACTATAGTTAGTCTTAGATTTCAAATGCAATAGAAGACGATTAATTTTTAGAGCCTATTAGTTATAAAATGATAGTTTAAAGATGGATTGCTAGGGTTACAAAATATGCGATATGACTAAAAATATATCAATATCTAAAAATTTAGACCTCAAATAAATATTTGGATTACACCAACATACTAGTTAGAAAATTTTGAGTCTACAGAGACAAACCCTAATTTGACCTTGTAATCCCCGATAATTTTCACTCTAGTATAAAAGAATAGAATATTAATTGCATGATAGATGGTGAACTTATGACCTGACAAAAACCGTAGTTAGAAATATGGAATAGTCATGAGCGAAGTTATAACTTAAAATCCTAAATAGAAATTTCTTAAATGTTAAAAGATACCAAAGACAAGATTTGGTGACTTGAGTTGAAAACTTAATATTTAATCATAAGCAACCCAAGATTTTAAGTACATTAGGAGGCAGTTCATTTATAGAACCTATTGGCTATAAAACGTTAACTTAAAAATGTACTGATAGGGTTATATATATGCAATGTGAATTAAAAAAAAAATCATAACTACAAATGTAGATATCAAATAACGATTTGGATTACACCATTAAACTAGTTAGAAAGTTTTGAGTTTATAAGAGTTAAAACCCTAATTTAGCCTATCGGACTCAAAAACCTTAACGTGTAGAATAAAACCCTAAAAATACTCAATCGTATAAACTTTAAACTCAATATTTGAACTCAACAATAACCTAGTAATAATATATAAGCCTTATATGAGCTTTTATAAATAAAACTCCCATAACTAATATAATTATACGCATATGACTCTAAAACTCACACAAAAACTTAGTGATAAATGTGTAAAATCACACATTTATCTTCACTTAATTCATGCAAATATTGGCATTTCATTGAGTTTTTATGAAAAATCATGCTTGAAATGATATGAAATGTCTATTCTTGGATCAATTGCATAATAATTAGAATAGAATGGATCATTGATTTAGTTTCTCAAGAAAAATCCATGAATTTTCCTGTTTTGAGTACTTAATTGCTTAGAATGCTGAAGTCTTTCTTTACAAATTGCTTGAGAGATTTACAATTATAAATTGCTGCTAAATTGAACACATATTAGTCCATTGCAGTGCTAAACATAGCAATTTGAGTCCTTTTTATTTGTAACAGCAGTTTCAAGTTGGATAACAGAAGCTACCAATTTGCGGTCAATCAACCAAGAATCATACTGAGCAACTAAAGCTCTAGCCTGAGCTGTTTAGAGAAGACGCAACCTTAAGATGTCAACCAGACTTCATGAGCTGCCTTGTACCAAGCTTCACAAGTTGTGGATAGTTCAGAAGTCGACAAGAAATCTAGTTAGCACAGCAGCTTCACAAACCTATAGCACATCACTGAGCCTCGACAAGCAAACTGAACTCTATTGAGGAGCAACCAAGCTGATCTCATACGCCACATCGACCAAGCACTTGCAGCAGTCCCTGTGCCAACCTGTTTAACAGCCGAACTCATTGAACAACAGGTATATGAAGCACCACAAACCTGACATTAAGTCTGGTAGAAAACCAGGCTGAGCTTGAAAGTAACAGAGCAACAGACCATGCTCGACCGACCATCACCAGAAGGGTGAGCGCTCAGTAACGTCCAACTTGAGCAATCAACCAGCCTTCAAATGAGCAACAGCCTCCAACAAGGAGCCCATCCCGAGCACTCAGCATGAACAAAACAACAGCAGACAAACTAATGCCAAGCTCCATTGCAGCATCAACTGACGTGATGACTCGAGCAGCATCTGAAGACCGAGTTTGATCCTTCGGAGCACTTAATATTTGCAACATGGAGTGCATACTGCAAGATCCGAACAAGAGTCGATCTGACCTCCACCGATCCGATTCATCTACTAGCTATAACACCGACCTGCTCTTGCTCGATCAGAAGAATACATGACCAGAACAAATGATAGTAGTTGCTTCTTCGCTTCAACCGACCAGAATTGGCGACTCAAGCAGTAGCCGTTGACCTGTATCTATTATTAAACGGTTCAAACGCCTCGCAACAGAACAAATCAAAGAGGAGTAGAATGCAAGCTAGCATGACGAGCAAACCAGTCTTCACCGAGTTCCTACTACAGCTCTTAGGATGAGTTGTTGGAGTGCTCAAGAAAATAATTTGAGCAGCCAAGGACTGCAACTCCACAAACTTGGTTCAAGGCTGAGCAGCATATAAATCGAGATAGCGGCTTCCAAGTGCGACCAACTTTGGATCACACTGAGCTATGGTCAGTGAAATTGACGAGCTTGACACACCAAGGAGTCCATACTGAGCAGCTCCATAGCTTTGCACGATCCAAGATGAAGACCCGACCAAGCCACATACTAACCAATACTCAAAGCAACTTATATTGATATTATTTTCATTAGGCTAATGTCACAAGTGGTACCTGAACTTTTTCCAAATGTGTAATTAGCTACCTGAATTTTTAATTTGATCAATTTGGTATCTGAAATTTGAAATTGATCAATTTGATACCTGAAAGAACATTTTATGCACATTAATGGTACCTCCGTTAAGTTCTTTGAGGTACTAAATTGATCAATTCAAAGTTTTCCAAGTACCAAATTAATCAATTTCAAAGTTTAGGTACCAAATTGATTAAATTAAAGTTCAGTTAGCTAATTGAACATTTGGTCAAAGTTCAAGTACCAATTGTGATATTACTCCTATTTTCTTTATTTGACGTCTTGGGTTTAATTTGTTTGAAAGCCCATTTTGTGTATATTTTAAGACTTTTCATCTTTCTTTTGTACCTTTTGCAAATTTGGGGATCCACTCTAATATCACTCACATCACTTTTACTAAATTCCATCAATCGTCATATCACTGTACCTCCACATACCCACTCAACTTTCAAGACCCTATATATAATACTTTTCATCTTCATTTTTCTTATCTTTCATCTTTTAACAAACAACACTTAGTCTAGCTCTCTTGGGTCTAGACACTCCACTTTTCTATACACATTCACCTCACTCACCGACCTTGATCTCATTTCGCCAACCTCGACCTCACTTTACCCCATTTCTAAGCATTATTCATTCTGCACTTTCACGGTGAAGTTGGATCCCAAATCATTAGGAAGATATTCCTAACATTTTAGGTGCATTCTTTTCACATCTTTTGTTATGAGTTGTGCTTGGTTTATTATTATGAATGAAATTCCACTTTTAAGTATGAGCTATAGTTATTTAGTGGGGTTATGTGATGTGTTTATGGATTTCCTGAGTAGTTTATTACTATTTTGTATTGAGTTTTGTTGATTTGGAACTTTGGTTATTTCTATTTCAATGTTTACAAGGTAAAAATTTGTCTATGAATTTCTTATAAATTATAGCTTAAGATACTTGAGAGAAATTCAAGAACTCGATTGAAATAGAAAATACAATTTTGAAACTAACACGAACACGTGCAGTTTTAGCTCAAGTTATAGAACTCACATCCTTAATGCAATTGAAATTGTGGTTTATTGACACAGACAAGTGCTTAAACCATAAATTCAATTAGAATAGCATGGCTTGTAAGAGGAGTGTGTTATTTAATTAATGATTATAAATAAATGGGTTATTCGAGAAGGATATCTATGATATACTTAGAATCTTGCAACTCGAAAGGAAAATAAATTCTTGTGAGTTTAATCAAAATCCAATTGAACAAACCCGAATATAATTACAAAGTAACAAATCAAAATCCTAATCAAAACCATTACATAATCCCACACCCTTTTACTGAAGGAGTTTCACCCCATAGTTTTAGCATTAATTTAGTCTTTAGTGTTAAAATAGTTATAGTTCATAGTGGTAATTTTAGAAGTAGTTTACTTAATTAGAAATATCAAAACTCTAATTTGGTTGCCTAGCTTAGAGTAGAACTACTATAATCTAGTACTTGGTCAATTATCTCACTGTGGACTCAACCTCGTATTCACCAGTTTTTATTATTGTAAACGCATTCGATACATTGGCCGATAGTTTTATACTATAAAAATAGTTATTAAACAAAAAGCGTATCACTTAGATATTTGTTTGTATAAATGATAAACTAAAACAAATGTGGGATGTACAATGTAATATGAAGTCTTACGATCAGTCATACCTTATTACAAGTCCTTATTGCCTTTTTTTTTTTTTCCTCAAATGGCACAAGTTAACTCATTTAAGTCAATATGAAAATGACAATTCAACAAATGAGAAGTTTACAACTAGCACTTGCACTGAATGAAGCTTGGTGACTTAAACTTTCTTACAAGGCCAGCACTTTTCTTCCCTATCATCATGAGTTACATAAGGGAAATTGGACCCAATATTAATTAACAAAAATACACTAGAATTTCATATGTGATAACCATGAATTGTCCTAGAAAATTCAAGGTTGAACTAGTAAACAATTCTAACGATTTGCAAGTTTTGCTGTATAAGAGCTCCTTGCACAACTCCTTTACAAATCAGCAAACAAGACATAATTTGCAAATAAACAAACCAATTATTCCTTCAAGCCAAACCATCATTCCATTTCTTCCACATTTATATAAGTTGAAGTCAAGAAGAGATTGACATCACTTTCTCCTCAATTAGCAAACCTAACAAAACAAAATTAAGACTAAAGTTCAAAAACTTTCCTTATCCAACTATGACCCGCAACATAAAGCAAACTAAAAACTCAAACAAAATTTAGGTTATACAACCCATATCCCAATCGTAAACCCCAAGATAAGGATTCCAACTAGCTAAAACAATTTCAAGCTTCAAGAGTTTATTCTAAAGGTAACAAAAGTCTATTTCAATTTAGTTTAATTCTAAGAACAATAACGTACTCTTCTGGCTTTCCTAAACATAGGTTCGGTCCTATAAAGAGGGGGAAACTATCATTTTGTGTTCCATCCAACTAAGGTAAAAATTACATTATCTTAAAACTTATATTATGTTCATATGAACAAAAACTAGGAAAAATTCATGTGATGAGTTGCTATGAACTTTATGAGTTTCGGTCACTAAGTATTATGGTAGATGCTTATTTTAGCTTTTGATAATATTACATGAAACATACTCTATGCTAGGATTATGTTTCAATTAGTAGAAATTACATGAAGGCAAACTTGCGCAATGAGACTAAACCAAACCTTAAATCTCGGCCCATGTAAAAGGTAGGACTTGCCATGTATATTCTATGATGAAAGCTAGCTTATGCTTAGTAAAATATATACATAACATGATCCATGAAGAAAAATCTAACTAATGTAACCCTTAGAACACCTTAGTGAATCTCGTCCCTATGATTCTTTAATAGGCCACATGGAATAACCATGTAATATAAGCACTACAAAACATAGAAATATGAACGAAAATAAGAATGAGGAACTAAAACAAGTTAGACCAACTTTAGGAATGAAACCGTAGAATTTTTTGCCATAAAAGTGTTCGTAAGGACAAAATATGATTCAATGTATGATGAAGCTTACTAGAAACTCATAATCATATTAGGAACATAAATGAAAGACTAAATAGATCAAAACGAAACCTAGGCCTTAAATCTTATAAGTCTCAACCCTACATGTATTCTTAGGAGTAGTTCATAATTTAATGTATAATAAAGCCTACCTGAACCCCTAAGCATATTAGTAATATGAATAGATGATTAGATTTTAGAGTAAGAACCTATATATAATAGAATTTTGACCTACATATAGAGATAAGGATGACAAACAAAGTAAGTAATAATGAAAATTACCTTATGTATATAACCATATGTAAGACTCCAATGGACATTAACAATCAATTTGTATGATTTCACAAGGACAATAAAATTACGCCAATCTTCAACTCTTCGTAATCCCATCAATGCATCAAAATATAATGGATAAATCATAGGAAGATTAACATAGAAATACATGTAACATTCATTAGTTCCTGGTGTAAGTAAAGTAGCTCCAAATCAATTACAAAAATAGAGAAATCTTCATCACTACTATCCTCTTTACCTTTCCCATCAACATCATAATCTACACTATCGAAAATATTCATCTGCATCTCTTGATGATCCTCCAAACTCTTTTCATGAACATTATCTTCCTCAACCAAACAATCATGTCCAGCGCAATCTTCCAATGAGTCAGTTATCTTTAAAGCCTCTAGTGATTTTGTTCTCCATTAAAGCAGACATTAAAATGATAGTTGTAAAAACCCGACCTGTATATAATTAAAACTTTACATGTCAAGTTCCTAGCTAAGTATAATATACGGAAATATTATACATAAAGTTGAATCTGTTAAAATACAAAACTTTACAAAAACTACTCAATTAAGAGTAGATAGCTTAAAGGTACCTTAAAGGTTACAAAACCAAACTTGAAATATACATGCTCGAAAAGTTAGGTGCTTAATGTTCCAAAACATAGGCTTGGAGATAGCCTTAACCTATACTTTCACTTTTGTCTTTCCAAGAAAACAAAGTGAAATAGTCCATCACCCTAATCGTTTCGCTCATCTAGGAATGCTTCCCAACCAATATCATAACCCATATCATCATAGTATTCATCATCATTAGTACATGTAGAGAAAAAAGTAGGCTAGGGGCTCAGCACAAAGTAACACAAACAAATACCAGATGGCACACAATCTTAACTAATGTAATGCAAGTGATAATAGAATCATTTATCTTTGTTTAATTAAAGCATTTCAACACTGAAGTATTCAAACTCCGATTTCACTCTTTAGAGATTCAAGGACCTAAGTAATAGCAGCTGCTCAGGAGTTGATATAAGCAACCCGAATACTTATATCTTCTACATAACTTTACAATTAATAATCTCATCTAGGATTCATAGCAATTGCTCAACTTTACTTACCTTAATTTATAATATCATCTCGTTTAACCATGCCCATAAATGTGAACTAAATCAGATTATTTCTTCTTAAATAAACAAATATTACACCGATACCATTCCTCCTATCAATTCCCCGCTGCGACACTTATGAAAGTCATTGCATCATGATAGGGGGTAGACTAAGTGCCTAATCTACCATGTTAACCACGTTAACAAGGTTGTCGCGCATCGGATCGAATTCAACGACACATGCACAAACAATTCAACCAAGTTTTACGCCAATCTTTAATTAAAGTTGTTTTAATAATGCCTAACCTAATATCCAACAAACAAGTTACTATGTACCTGAATAATATAATTTATTAGCTAAAAGATCTTCATTCAAACCTATTTGGGTATGAGTATCTATCAAAGAAAATCATTTTCATATAAAACATGTTAATCCACAATGTAATATTAAGTCATTAGATATTCATTAAACTTAAATAAGATTTAAATCATGAGACAACATCTTACTCATATAAGTATAAATATACATATCATATTTCATTATTCATCTACCTATTATCATTATTTCTTTTCTTTTTTTTTTAATCAGCAGTACTAGAGGATTTGTCATACCTGTGACAAAGGCCGTGATGTATATCATAGGCACCATCACGGTCATGATCTTAGGCCATGGTGTATCTCACTGCCTTGTCACACCCATATAAGGAAATTATACCCCTATAACGACCATGATGTAGGCTATCATGAAGAATACGCCTACGATAGCTTGTTTGGAATTTTTCCAAAAATCATTTGAGGAAATAACGACCTATATAACAGTCAAAATCAAGCTTCAAAAACCACACAAAGGAGATAATAGCCCTCGTAATGGCTGTGATTAAGGTTATTTCGTGTTTTAAAAGCAAATCGAGAAGATTACAAGCCTCGTAACAACCATGACCATAAGGAAAATACGATTTTGAAGAAATAAAGACCTTTAACATGGCCGTTATGAACAGGATATTGGTAATTTGATACTTGTTTTAGAAATTTCGAAGTCATATATCCTCTAACTCTTTACTAAGACCTCACTTATATATAAAAACATATCAAAACTAACCTATAATCACAATATCAAGCATCATCAAGTTCTATTGCACATATATATTCATTTCACATATATATGTATAACAAACTTAGCATAAAAACATAAACTCATCATTCATGCTTGTTGAACTCTGTTATCACTCTAAAACTCAAAATTCATTTCATCAAACACCTAAGGTACATATGCCTATTTGCATATTCATTCTAAGTTACATGTTATCAAACATCAACTTGTCTAAAACATCAAAGTGTTACTCCTATTCAACAATTAACATCAATTAGAAACTATAACTAAACATAATTTGCAACATATAAACTTTACTTACTTTATGGCTACTAGAATTATTCAAGCTTTCCCTTCCCCTTTCTTGGTTTAAATTTTATTCCTACTTGTTTCTTGGATTGATTCTTTTCTTAGAAACTAGTAGGGCAAGATTTAGAAGAGATTTTAAGGTGGAATTTGGCTTGTTTGTATTTTGGAAAATGGAGAAGATGGAGAAAGAGAAAGACGATGGTTTGGGATCTATTTTGGATTGATATTTTGCTGCCTTCTTTTGACTTTTGGGGCATTTAGAAGATGCATGATCATGGCTTAGTTTATGTATGTGTGTGGGCTTGGGTTTAGTTTTATTAAAGTTGGGCTTGGGTTTGAAATTAAAGGATATTGATTTTAATCCATCAATTAAAACACATATATTATTACACTTACATATTTGCACCAACACCCATATAATTAAATTATAACACATTCCTATGTTAATAATTTATTATATCATCAAATCAAATTATAATAACTTAACTATAACAATTTAAATCATGCAATCAACAATCAAATAAATAAATAAATATATTAATTTAGTAGATTTAATTTACATTATTTAAATAATTCTTCAAATATAGTTGTTTGGATGGCATCCTTTAATGACAAAAAATTTTCTCAATGATATCAAAATTCAAGCTATTCACAAATTTGTTGATAGTATCTACTAGAGGCTCAAGTACTTTACTACGCCTGATGAGAGTCTTAAACACTTCGGCATACTCTCTAACTTGTATAAATCGTTGTTTTAACACCAATAAAGATTCATACTGCTTATCTTGATAATCGGGTAAAACAAGTCTTTTTCTCATTAGCCTTCTTACAAGACCCCAAGTAATAACATCACTATAGTGATTCATTGATCGCTTTGGTATAATATTTTTACCATTGCAATCCTACAAGTCTAGTTAATTTTTTTTATAATAATATCCCCCAATCGACGACTAGAGTGAGGAAAATCTCCAATAATTTGGTCTACCTAGAATTCCCAATCTAAATAATCTCCCAGAGACCCATGGCCATTAGACTCGGGTAATTCCATGCCAATTTCACTTAATATCTCAGTTGAAGAATCAATTCTATAACAATATTTGCTATACGTGGTTGCTATTCAAACTTGACCACACTTTTACCAAACAATTGCAATCCTAGCCTTCAATTATACCACACAAACCCTCAGTAATAATCACCACACACAACAATCACAATAATATGTAATAACAACAAGTCGCAACTCAAAATTTGTTTCTTCTTCTTTGAGCAATTCAAAATAGACAATAACTTGTATCTTAAGAAACAAACCCTAACTTGCTTTCTTCTCCAAGTAATCTTTGTCAACTACACCCACGTTAAATTCACTAGATATGAAAATTAGATTTTCCTAATTTATCATGTGGCGACACAAAGCTCTAATACGAAGATGATATGGATGGGATCTATGTCAGAATTACACACAAAATTAACAAGATTTAATATATGTTTTGTGGTTTTTGATTTATATAAGACGAAAAAAGTAAAAGATATGAAAGATCTATCTTTAGATATGACGCACCAAGAAAACAATTGAACTAGTTATTCCATCAATCGATATGACACACAGTCAAAATAAACAACAAAAGAATAATCTAGGGAAAAACTCAATATTACTCAAAAGGTATTGGAAACAATTCCATGAAAGGCAACAAGCCAATTGATCTTAATCAATGACAAAAGAAAGGTTCGAACTTCCAATAACAAGACCTTAAGGACCCTTATATACTCCCATAAGTCGAGTAAGAGCAAACAAGTAAAAACATAAACAAACAAATAAAAAAGGAAACTAGCATTTTTAAAACACCTGAAATAAGCAGGTGATCCTTTTGTTGATCACAGCCATGACACGGGTTGTGATCTTCTTAGATCAAAATTCTTCTCTTCTAGTTCCTGGTTGTCACGAGCATGATATAGGTCATCACGGGCAATGTAATAGGCATGACAAGGCTGATGATCCTTTCTGTGCTCACAAATCTCTAATATCAACATGTAAACGACCTTTATCACGAGCAACATGGAGGGCATGATGATCACGGCTGGGATCTTAAGCGGCATTAGGGCTATGATATCCTCTATAACCCAATTCCTATCATTTCCCTTAGCCTCTTGAAGATTTATCGTCAAATCTTGATCAATCTCATCTTGATCCCTATTAGTTATTCAGTGAGGTACATGGCTCTATATATCAACCATGTATTTCTAGGCTTGGAATTCTATGCAACAACAAGGAACATAAGATAGTTTACTGATTCATATACTAGTCGTGCTCTTCTATAAATGAGATATGATATGAAAAGGAGAAATACAGGTTGATACATGGCTTTGTATATCAATTGTGTGTTTCTAGAAAAGTTCAAAAGAAAGGTTAGAGAGAAACAAGAGTGATACATGGGTTAATACAAGGCTTTCTACACACCATGCTTTTTTGAAAAAGTTTCAGAGAAGGCTGGGTTGTGTATTTCTAGAAAATTCAAATTTATAAGTTTTCTTAGGGTCAATGAGAAACACAGGTAAGTATAAAGATTCGTGTACCAATCGTGTTCTTTTAGGTTTGCATTATTTTGAACTTAAACTTAGGTTTTTTGACGAAAGGAGCTTTTAATGACTTTTAGGGTTTTAAAGGGGAAGATGATTATGTTCAATCCTAAATTTAACCTATGGTATCTTTCATCTAAGAAAAATGATTGATCAAGAGTTTAAAGTCTTAAATCATCTAATTGATAGCAATCCCCAAATTCTTTAGAGCTATTATTTAATTCTTTAAAACACTTAAGCATGAATTCATCATTTTACAATTCTAACATCATCAACATCAAAAGCCATGTTCATATAATCATTTCTCCAAGGTTTAGGTATATTTGCACATATTAGCACCCATTCCCTTTCTCAAAGCTAACTTTCCAGCAAAACTCCAATCCCATAGTATGTTCTTCTCCATTTTGCACCATTAGATCAGTCTTATCTTTCTACAATTATAACTCCTTGACATTTAAGGCTAGTTTTAAGGTCTTGCTTGACATTAAAGTGTAGTTCTTCACTTGTTTTAGCTAGAATGAAGATTCTAAACCTCGAAACCACTATAGTACCTAATTTCTTGCTACCCATAACATGAACCAACATTCCCAAGTAAGTTCTCAAGCTTAAATATATGAAACACTCAAAAACACCTTAGATTTTCTAGACCTTACTTTGTTACGAATTTGTTGTGATTGTAGAGCCTCTTCCTCTTTTAACTCTACTTCATCCTTCATTTCCTTAAGAAAAGATGTTGTATTAGCTAATTAGAAGGTCTTACCTTAAGTTTGTGAGGGTTTTTCCAAAGGAATGGCAGAAATAGAAAAGAGAATATTTTATATGTGGGGTATGAGAGCTAGGCTTAGGCTTTAGAAGGGGAAAAAGGATGCCCCTTTTTCGATTGTGTCAGATAGCATGATTTCCATCTTTACATGAAAAATTCCTTAGCAAATTTTAACTTAAGCAAATTTTGACCTAACTAAGATTTTAATTAATCGATAGGATAATAAAGATCCATACAGTCCAAATAAGTCTAATTCATTTGCTTAAGCTAGGTTTTGAATTTTTTACTTATATAAGTTTCTAGTTGGAGGCAAAATTGGAATTCCTACAAAAAAAAAAAAAAAAAAAAGAATTGGCCATCTAAACCCTCTTTGTAACTTTATTGACTTCTATTGACTTCAAATGATTTTAATTTCTCATGATTGGTATTTAGATCATTTCGTTTTTTAAAACGGCTTGAGACCCCCTTCCTTTTTTTATTTTGTTAAGACATACTAACAAAACAACATTCGATTTCCTTTTCAAACACTTCACTACATCCAAAATACCATTTTAAGAACCAAAGTACATTCTCTTCTTTTCCATATTTCCAAAAGAAGGAAGAGGAGGAATCCACCTAATCCTTCAACCAATATAGGCAAAAAATCACAAACTCCTAACAAGATTCTTTTATGTAGCAGTCTTTATGTTTAATGAGTCACGTTCTTTTTTCTATTTTCTTCTTAGGGTTTGGTATACCTTCAAAAGGGGGAAGCCTTGCCAACCATCTATTCCAACTCAAGGTAAAACTTAATCGTACTGAGAAAATAGGAAAATCGAAGAAGAAAAACAAAAATAGATTATATATATGTATGTAGCCTCGACACATTGGGAAAAATAGGGACATGTACGTTTTGTTTCAAATCATGAATTAAACATTACAATATGGGTATTTATCACGTTTTATGAGATCACAGACACATAAAAATGGTTGGAAATTCAATGCAATACACACACACAGAAACACACACATATGTCTCAACCATATAGGTGTATTTAGGGTTCATGGCAGTTTTGTTTAAATCCTTAGTTAAGTGTTGATGTGATCTTAGAAGCCTCAATTTTTAAGCCGTCCAATTTGAAGCTCAACAAGCCATCTGAATGGATGAGAGGTGCGATGATGAAAGCTTCAAAGATTAAAACAAGAGCTAAGAGAACCAAAAGAGTCGATAGGATAGTTTGGGATTCAAAGGATTGAAGATTTTCAAGTCTTTTCATTTATTTTAGGTCGCGTCGTTTTATTTATTTTAGGTTGCGTCTTTTCATTAATTTTAGGTCTTTATGTAAGGTCATGTATTCATTAATTTTGAGTCGCGTCTTTTCATTTATTTTAGGTCGCGTCTTTTCATTAATTTTAGGTCTTTATCTAAGCCTATAAATAGAGGCTCCACTTTATGTATTGGCAGATTATCAAATTGAATGAAAACATATTTCTTGAGAGAACTTTCTCTTTTGTTCTTTGCGAAAGAACTCCTTTTTGATTTCTTCAATCTAAACGCTTGAGGAAATCACCTAGATAACGTAGGTTTCAATCAACAGGTTTGGTTAGGGTTTAGTTCCTATTCATCACTTGTTCAAGACGATCCTTTGGGGATTTGATTTCCACAACTATCATAGGGTTCTAGGTTTAATATACCTAGGGTTCTTCATCATTTGGTATCAGAGCTTCGGCTTCTTGAATCAAGTAAATCTATCCTTTTCATAATCTTATTTTGATTGTTATTATTTCATAGTTTTCAATTTCGTATTATATTTAAAAAAAAAAAAAGCTTTGATTTTTAGGGTTCGATTCGAATTTGGAGAAAAAAAAAAAGAGGACTTTGAGTTGTTGTCGAAGGTTTGATTTTTGCTATCTAGGGTTTGAGTTGTCTAAAAAAAAAAATAATTATGAGTAAAGTGCAACTGAGATCTAGTCTGTTGAGGCATGATGTTGATGAGATTTTTGGTGATCCTAAATTTTACACTAGATGCCATGTAAACCGTATAAAGGACAAAACATGCAGTTTGAGGATTGATGGTGGGTGTTACGCAAATTTTGTTAGTATCTTGATGGTAGAAAAATTGAATTTGAAAACTAGCATGCATCAAACACCTTATAAATTAAAGTTGTCAAAAGGGTATGAAGAAATTCAGGTGACTGAGCAGGTTCTAATTTCTTTTTCGATTGGCAAGTATAATGATGAAGTCTTATGTGATGTGGTACTAATGGAAACTTGTCATATTCTTTTGGGACAACCATGGCAATTTCAGAGAAAAGCCAGATATGATGAGGACAATAATCGATATTCTTTTGTTTTAAACAAAAGATGGGTGAAATTAGTCTCTCTCAATCCTTTGGAGGCTCGTATGGATCAGATGACAATAGCTCAGAGTTTTAGAGAGAGAGAAAAACACAAGCGTGAGAGTGAGGAAAAGTGTGATGAAAACACTTTAGTGAGCACTGAAGAAAAAGAATCAGAGTATGAAACACTAGAGAGTTATATTTGTTTATCAACTAATGATTTTTCTTTTCCTAGTGAAATTGATTCCTCAATGCAGGGATTCAAAGAATTGAGTCCTCAAAAAGATCAAGATGAAATAGAATCTCAATCTAAATTCCTTCATTGCAATTTAGAAGTGTCTAAAAGCAAAGATTCGAGGACGAATCTTTTCGAAGAAGGAGGGAATGATGTGATCCTAGAAGCCTCAATTTTTAAGCCGTCCAATTTAAAGCTCAACAAGCCATCCGAATGGATGAGAGGTGCGATGATGAAAGCTTCAAAGATTAAAACAAGAGCCAAGAGAACCAAAAGAGTTGATAGGATAGTTTGGGATTCAAAGGATTGAAGATTTTCAAGTATTTTCATTTATTTTAGGTCGCGTCGTTTTATTTACTTTAGGTCGCGTCTTTTCATTAATTTTAGGTCTTTATGTAAGGTCATGTATTCATTAATTTTGAGTCGCATCTTTTCATTTATTTTAGGTCGCGTCGTTTTATTTATTTTAGGTCGCGTCTCTTCATTAATTTTAGGTCTTTATCTAAGCCTATAAATAGAGGCTCAACTTTATGTATTGGCAGATTATCATATTGAATGAAAACATATTTCTTGAGAGAACTTTCTCTTTTGTTCTTTGCGAAAGAACTCCTTTTTGATTTCTTCAATCTAAACGCTTGGGGAAATCACCTAGATAACTTAGGTTTCAATCAACAGGTTTGGTTGGGGTCTAGTTCCTATTCATCACTTGTTCAAGACGATCCTTTGGGGATTTGATTTCCACAACGATCGTAGGGTTCTAGGTTTAATATACCTAGGGTTCTCATCAAGTGTTGTAAATCATGTTTTATAGAGTAGATCTCATTAGAGGGATATATTGGAAACTAAGTAAAAAATATATATGAATATGTATATGTGCATGTTTTGGCTTTATGTAGTCTAATTAGGGTCATGTATGTTTTAGTTTAAATCCTTGGTTAAATACTCTAGTTTAAGTATTGATAATGTTTTATACAATGGGATGATATAAAAAATGGTACCTAAACTTTTGCAAAATGTTCAATCATGTACCTAAAATATAATTTGGAACAATTTGGTGCCTAAACAAAGTTTCATGTACTTTTTTCATACATGAAATTTGGTTTTAATAATTTTGGTACTTGAATGAAGTTTTTGCATATTTTTTTCATGTATAATTAGGTCATTGGCGTTTTTTTTCTTGTTCATGCTTGCACAAAATATTATTTTAAAGCTTCTAACTTAAGCTTATTCAAATTAATTAGCTCGTGACGAGTTATTTAAATGAATCCTAGTTTAAATATGTAATAAAATTACATTATATTATACCCAAATAATATTTCTAAGGCTTATAAAACAAAATTTCTATGTAATACTTGTGTATTAAAATATTAAAATGTGGTGATCTTAGGCTTAATATAATATTTTACTTTTATTACGTACTAAAATATATGTAGAATTTTCTACGTATATATTTTTAAGTTTTAATAGGCAAAAATGGGGTGTCTACATTTGATTTTGAAGACAATCATAAAATTTTTCATGTAGCTTTTGTATCTACTTAATTCTCTTGCTCTACCTTAACTATCTTCATTTATAAGAGGCTTAGGAGTTAAATCTGATGGTGTATTTAGATAAAGTCATTGACTACCTTAAAAGGCATCTTCCCTATAAGTCAACAACACCATGCATTGAACTATATAGAACGATCGAAGGTTATTTGTAGGTCAATTCCAAAGCTTAAGTCATACTAAGAAGCAAGGCAAGGGTAATAGTATGTCTGTATAAGATGTATTACCATGAACCTAAGAGCTTATTAATAGGGGAGGTAGCTATTCCATATTTGGGAGGTAGATCTTTCTTAGTGTGAAAATACATAAAATATTCTTAGAAAATGTATCTTTATATTAAAGTAAGTTATAAGATTGTCAGGTGTGTGTTGGAAATGGTTGGCCATGTCTGGTAACTGCTTGCTAGGTGAAAAGTTGGCCTTTAAGGATAAGTCGAAGCTTTGAAAGCTTATTTTGTGGTGTTTGGTCTAACATCGGGCAAAAAGTGATTGAGTTGTTCTTGACTAGGACTGCTTGGTTTGGTCTTGCACAATTTATCCAATGGCGATTAGAGGTTGGACAAGGTCCAATTAATTCGACCCATAGGTTAAATAGTTGCTTTGGATTGAGGGAGCTTATTGTTACGGGATAAGAGTTTCACCTCTTAAAGAGTTCCCATGCAGCATTCGACCATCCCTCATATCATCATTTGTTGCTAATCTGGATGTGAGCTAGCCTTATCTTCGCTGATTTCCAAGTTTATTCTAAGCTCTATATTCTCATAAGGAGTGCCTTCTAGGCTTTTCAACACTCCTCCATATATTTAGGAGGCTCAACTATTTCTACTGGTTTCGCAATACCTTGGCCTCATCAGGAGAGTGGCATCAATTTCTAACCAGTTTGTTTACGGGAGGCTAAAGTCGCCTTTAGTATTAACCTACGCTACAAAAAAATCCTCTGCCGATGCCACTCACAATGCTATACACCTAAGTTAAATACTCCCACAAGACCCTCAATTCTTAGACCGTGATATCATATCCAAAACAGACGTGAAAATATAAACGAATAAGCATCAAAGTTCTTAATATTAGAATCTTAATGCTAATTCGCCTGAACATTATTTAGAGACACTAGCTGATGCGAATCAAATAACATCAAGCTTGGAGTTGACCAAGTCTAAATCTAACAATACATTTCAAGGAATTAGAGACCCAATAATTGGAGTTCCAATGATAAAAACATGAGTCAAGCAAGCTTATGAAATAATTTGGGATACGAAGGATTAAAGTCTTTCAAGTGTTGAAACTTTGAATTGCATCAAACAAGTGTTAGAACATCAAAAAGCCACCAACTTAGAGTGGAAAGATGCTAGCCTTGAAGAATTATGTTGTACATCGGCCAAAGGCTGTCGACCTTCATACGTATGCCACTGGTGTAAACCCTTAAGCCACTGGCCTTCTTGCTTATGTAAATAATTCTAATTTATTGTTTTATTTTTAGGCTGCTCAATTTATAATATAGACCACTAGCTTTTATGATTATGCCTTTTAGGTTTCCATTTTAGTTTATAAAAACCTATTTGATTGTAACAATTTGGATATCTTATGTTGAATGAAATTTGAGATTATTTCTCTTTGAATTATAGATAGAATTCGTTTGAACTTATCGGGGTTTCCCATGGTGTTCATCGACTTATCAATTGGTTTTCCATCACTGACTGTGGTATCCTTACTTTTAAACCAAGGTTCTTACTTCCATATAAGCCATGGGTCATGGTTTCCATCATATTTTTAGACGATCCTTGGATCAATTTCCAATTTAGATTATGGGTTTCATCACAGGTCGGCAAGGTTCATATCATTTGGTATCACAGCGAAGATTTTCTAGGAATTCATATCTAGTTCGATTAGAGGTAACTCGAGTCGCTCATATCCTATTTGTCTTTTGTTAGTTTTTGTTTTGTTTGATATTGTTGATCATCTGATTGTTAAGTTTGTTAATTTTGGTGTCTTTGTTAAAAAGAAAAAAGAAATTCGTGCAAAAAATAAATAAATGGTGTCTTCTAGGGTTTGATTAGGATTTGATTGAAGAAGAAAGAATTCGGATATAAAAAAAAAAAAAAAAAGAAGAGAAGAGAAGAAATTCATGTAAAAAAAATGACGAGCGAAACACGAGTAAATCCAAATCTATTGAGGATTTGATGAGTTCTCATTTGATTCTAAATTTTATATTATATGCTATGTGAATGACAATTTGTGTAGTTTGAGAATTGATAGTAGGTGTTATACAAATTTTGTTAGTATCTTGCTTGTGGAAAAGTTGAATTTAGAAACTTTAAAGCATCAAATACCTTATAGATTACAGTTGTCAAAAGAGTGTGAAGAAATTCAAGTGACTGAACAGGTTCTGATTTTTTTTTCTATTGGAAAGTGCCATGAAGAAGTATTATGCGATGTGGTACTGATGGAAACTTGTCATATTCTTTTCGGACGACCATGGCATTTTGATAGGAAAGCCAAGTTTGATGGAAATAAGAATCGTTGTACTCTTGTTCTAAACCAAAGACGTGTGAACTTAATACTTCTTAATCCCTTGCAAGTATACGAGGATCTGATGCAACTTTAGCAATCTTTTGCAAAACACAAGGAGAGAAAAAACTTAAGAGAAAATGAGAATGCAAAACAAAAAGAAAAAGAAAAGATTGCTTTAGAAAAGAATGAGAGTAGAGAAAAGATTAAGAGTGAAGAAAGGAGTGAGATTGTGGAAAAAATGAAAAAAAACACACTGGTGAGCAATGAGAGAAAAGAATTAAAGCGTGGAACACAAACAGTAGAGAGTGATACTGACAAAAAAGTGAGGATATTTGTTTTAACACTAATGACATTAACTATTCTTTGCCTAATGTCAATGTTTTAATACTACAAGAATTTAAAGAATTTTTTCCCTAAGAAATTCCAGATGGAAAAGAGCATCAAATTGAGTTCATTCCCACAAAACTGACATATAGATGCAATCTAGAAGAGTCTAAGAAAAAAGATTCGAGAACGAATCTTTTCAAGGAAAGAGGGAATGATGCGAATCAGATAGCATCAAGCTTAGAGCCGACCAAGTCTAAATCCAACAATACATTTAAAGGAATTAAAGACCTAATAACTAGAGTTCCAATGATAAAAAAACGAGTCAAGAAAGCCTATAAAATAGTTTGAGATACGAAGGATTAAAGCCTTTCAAGTGTTGAAACTTTGAGTTGCATCAAACAAGTGTTGGAACATCAAAAAGTACTGGCCTACAATGGAAAGGTGCTAGTGTAAACCCCTCAAATTCTAGGGTAAAGTTGAAATAAATCCTAATCCTTGTCAAACCAAAATTTCAAAAATCAATTGTGATCAAGAAAATCTAGCAGTTTCAACTCCAGCAATCCCGCACTCGAAACTTGAGAACAACAGAAATAAGTTAATGGTAGATGATAGACATGAGTTATCTATGATTTTTAATGGCTATTTAAGTATAACTTAGGACTTTAAATATAATTTTATTAAAGAATTGATACTTAAATTAGTAATATTTTCAATTCATGTACATTTTAATCAAAACAACACATTTTGGAGCAATTTGGATGCAAAGCAAGGGCAAAATAAGAAAAAAATATGGTCACAGCAAGAACCACAGGCAGTTGGTCGCCCGTGACTAAAGAGGAATGAAGCTTAGACGAAATCACGTGGCATTGGTCGCCCGTGATTGAAGGAAAGAAAGAAGCTCGCCCTTGAAATGAAGAATAATGGCAAACAATAAGAATCACTGGGCTTTGGTCGCCCGTGATTCGTAGGGGTACTTGAACAAATTCATTCACAATCAATATCACTATCCTGTGCTCGCCCGTGAACTGTTTCTTGCGATTCGACACTATTTGCAACTTTTCACTTAAGTGTTGTATTAGTTCAGACAAAGAAGTACAACTTTTCCTAAGTGTTGTATTGTTTGAAAAGGTAGATTTGAGTATTTAAATAGCAGAAAGACACTTAGAAAAACATAGACATTCATTTTTCAGAGTTGAAAGTTCACTAAATATACATCCGTTCATGTGTGTGAGAGAAAGTAATATTTGTTCAAATGAGATTGTGTTGTAAGTGTGTATAATTTCTGGAGAAGAGCTCAAGAGAGACATCCGGAATTCAATGTTCGTGCTATGTAACAACGTTTTATTTGCGTAATTAAAAGGGGTTTTCTATCCTTTATTTGATTTATTATGTCTTTGTCTATGTTTATATTTGAATTATATGTTTATTATAGTGATTGTGTCATGAGTGAGTAGATCTCGGGGTCACGAAGTCATATTAGCATGAATTGAGCATTTAATTGTCAATAATTCATTTAATCATGAATTTCTAGTAATAGAACTTCATAAAAGTTAGGGAAATGTTGTATACGACATATCCTTACATCAGATTTTGATGGGTAATGTTGAGAAACAGATCCATTAGGTAGATTTATATTATTAGAACGGACTACTCCTATTAATAGAGATATTACTAGGAAGTTTGCTGCACTTTTTAATTGAATTCAATAATAATATAAGTTTTTTATTGCAATTCTAAGTTGTATATTTATTTAGAAGAGATTCTAGTAACTACAATTAGAATTAGAATTGGTTAATTATGAGAATAATGACCATGAATTAAGAATTCTATAGAAAAATGATTAAAAGGATAAATAAACTTTAAATCATGTTAATATGATGAAGTAACCCTGTTGTGTAATTTGTGTTTAATTACGTTAAAGTCTTATTCTATATAGTATTTTAGTGAATTATTATTAACTTAAATTAGTCAATTAGTGTAAATTAAATATATTAAAAACTCAATTAATTATTTGCTAGATAATAATAAAAAGGGCGAGTGGTAGTACTTGCTGACAACCCCAGGAATATGTCCTTATAATCATTTTCTATATTATAATCGACAGGTGCACTTACCTAGTGTAAACTAGATCATAGGAAAAGATCATAAGAAATAATTTATTAAAACTTGATCTAGTTAGGAAAATGCACGTTAGTAGATTGTAGTTCGGAATAATATCAAATAGCTTAAAAAGATTAGATTTGTAAAAATCGATTCGTTTTGAATTCGAACGGGATTAGTTTTTGAAAAACGTGTCCCAATGCTCGAAATAGTAAAAATATTCCGATAACACCAATAGACTCGTAATTATACAAGGATTTCAAAAGTATTAGTTTCGTAATTTTTGGTAACTAAAAATATCTGATATAGCTCGTTTACGCGTATTTTTATTACTACTTGTATTTTATTTGTCTAATCTACTATTCATAGTACTATTTATACTATTCATTACTATTTCACTATCTCTACTTTTTCTTACTTCCTACTTCTTACAATCTACACACCTATTCTTACACTTTTACCTTTCAATACAACGTTATTCACATAACACCTTACACATTATTACTTTTCTTTACAAAAATATAAAATTTAATCAAAACTTTCTTTCTCTCTCCCCCTAGTTGCCACCGGCCCCTTCTCTCTTTTCTCAATTATTTCTTTTTCAATTTATTTTATTACATATATTTTTTACTCCAAAATTCTATAAATACCCCATCTCCCTCCACTTCTTTTACACTTATCATTTTTCCTACTAAAACTCTACCAAATTCTCTCCTCAAATCCTCTATCCAAATTTCTCTTCTAAACTCTCTTTTCTATTCACAAAACTACTACCCACATAATTCTACACTCATCATCTTCTTCTTTCAACAAAAACACAACTTCGATAAAAACTTTCTACCACTGTTTTTTCCATGTCATGTAACTTAGCATGACCATTGTGTTGTTTCTCAAAAGCTCATGTGAGTTGTAGAAGCAACAACATGTTCATGTTTTGCTCTTGCACATGCAAGAATACCGATTATATTATTTTGTTATATAATTATTATTATGTTGTTATTATGCTCCTAATCTAACTTTATATATATATTATTAAATATATGTATATCTATATTTATTAGAGCCTAAATTACTCACTAACTTCTCACTAACATGCTTTATTATTATTATTATTACTACTACTACTATTGCTCTTACATGCTTATTATTATCTATATTTATTAGATACTTGATGAAGCTAAGTTCTCAATACTTGACCATATTATTATGTTTATTTGCTTATATATTTCTTTCTATCTTATTATGTATTATTCCTTTTTTTTCATTGCTACATAATCATATTAATGCATAATTATAATGTTGTTGTCTTAATAAAAATATAAATGGGTTCTTTTCTTTAATAAAGAAATGTAAATCAAATTTCTTATCACTTAACAAAGGATCTTTCAACAAAAGATCTAAGTATTATTTTCAATAAATTCTTTTAGAAAGCAAATCATAAATTTAAAGTAATAGTAATGAAGATTTCTTCCAATAATAAAATTTACTTACTTATTTTATAAATCGGAACTAAATACCCATAAAAAAATAATTTTAGCATCAAATTTAATATTTTAACCTAACCATATCTTTTATAAAATTTAAATAGGTTCATCATAGACTTTGAAAATCACTTACTAATTAAGCTTCTAGAAGACTTAATTTTTAATATTGTTATTCTCTTTTCAAAATTAAAATGAAAATTTTGCTAAGTTCTAATGTTGATAATTCTTTATTATGAAAGCTTTTCTTAAAAACTTATCTAAAAGGATTATGCTAACACTTGATAAATATTAAGAATAAAACAAGTTTTTCAAATCAAGGTAAAATCAACTCACTATTTTAGAAACCAACTTAAAGAAATAAAATTTGCTAAGAAAGTGAAGTTTTAAAAGGGTAAACTCATTTTCTAAAGGAGTAGAAGAATATAAAAATGAGAAGAAAACATACATTTAATATAACTCCAAATAGTAGACAACACCAACAACTTAAGAAAAATTTTGAAAACCTTATTTTTCAATCACTAGAAATAAAATTTGTAGATAATTTAAAGGACCAAATTTTTGGAAATTAATTTATCTTAAAAAAGTAAAGAAATGAAATTATAATAGGAAAACACTCACTTATAACAACCTAAAGAATTTTTAAGTTTTCATTCTAGCAATTTAAAAAGGAAAAAATTTCAAAGTCTTCATCTTTTAAAACTCTTAAAGACAAATTGTTTTGTGAAAAATTAATGTTGAGACAACACTAAAAAAATCATACGTACAATATGAGTATATATTTACCAAAAGGATTTTTCCAACTATATACATGTCTATATATTTGTTTAAGAATTTTTTTTGGGTAAAGAAAAGTTTGGAAAATCATATTTTAAACGTTGGGAATTTCGTAACTATTTTGTAATGTGATATTTTGCAACCAAATAGCTTTTTATGACAAAAATGACCTTGAAAATAGATAGATATTTTCGAGTAGGTAGAAAACGATATATAATATGTAAAATTTCAAGTTAAAATGAGCAAGTTATGACCATTTTAAGTTGGAATTTCCTCCTATCCGAATTTTGACGCAAATACTAGAATATAATTAGAAAGTTCAAGTAGATTTTTCACGAAATACTCATTTCGAGTATTTCTTTCGTTTTGGTAATAAAGCTTGGGAAGATCCGTATTCGAAGGACTAGTACTAGTAACGAATTGTAGTAAAGATGGCCGAGTGAGTTTATCTCCTACTTTTACATATTTGTTTATGCTTATAACTAGAAGAACTAGAAGTAGGAAAAGATGAAAATGGATTATGCATGATAATATTGGTTGAAAGAATACTAAGCATATCGAGACATGAATTATTGTTAACTAAATTGTGTTTTTATTATCATGCTAGAGTGTGTGCAAATTTGTGATCACTTTTAAATTACCTTAATCATATATTATGAGTTATATTAATTGATTCATGCATGTCACGTAGTTAGACTCACTGCATTAGCTATTATGCTCGATGGGACAAGAGTATAATAGTCAGGTTTGTGAGAACTCGCAAGTCTGCAAGATGGCGAATAGGAGCCTGTAAGAACTATTTAAGCATGGGTGAATAGAAGCCCAAAAGAACTATTTCAGGAATAAACTAAAGTTGGATTTCAAAGATGGGTTTTAAAGAGCCCAAAACACCTTACCCCGAATGGAGGGGTAAATCCATTCAAACATATGATTTTCAGTAGATCATATGTATTACTTATTCACTTGCTTGATGCATTCATATGCTTGTTTAATAAATTAATTGAATTTATTGATACAAGTATGTTATCCGAGAATATTCTTACGAAGCTAGTTGAGCTTACACCCTAATAGACTTTTGTTGACACATGATCGATATTTCTTTTGCTCAAGGACTTCATATACCTAGGTGGAATTATGTTTTGAGAACCTTTTAGGGGAAATCCTTTTGAAGATCTTAGAATATATTTCCTTTAAAACCTTATGTGTTCCAGTATTGTTTCTTTTTGGTGTAAGACTAGTATGATATTATGATCTTTAGAGATTTATCAGGAGAATGCCCCTAAGATGATGTAAAGACCGAATTCTAAATGTTAAAGTTAGATATTTATCTAAATTCTTGTATGCTATATTTGCTATCTCGAACTACACACCCACCGGTGTCTCCTATTGTTGTGATAGACGCTTTATATATGGTGTTGAAGCTCTCACATGACTTCGGAAAGTCATTCTTAAGCTTTAATATTGTATGTGGCAGATTGTCACATCTAGGATACCCTCTGGGACGTGAAAGCTAGCCTTAAAGAAGTATGTTATATGCCGGCCAAAGGCCGTAGGCCTTCATATATACGCCTTTGGCATAAACTCTTAAGTCGCTGGCCTTCTTGTCACGTCCCGAAAGATATCCTAAATGTGGCAGTCCGCCACATACAATATCAACACTTAAGAATGACTACCTTAGTCACGTGAAAGTCTTGATATTATATGTAAGGCGTACAACACGATAATAGGAGACGGCATTGGGAAGTATGGTTTAAGCAGGTAATAATGAACAAACAAGCATCTAGAAATAAAGTTAACCTACAAATAACAATTAGGAGTCTATTACAAAGTCTTAAGGGCATTCCTTCGCTAATCTTCAAGGATCATATAAAAATTACTAAGTCTTTACAAGAAAATCTAAATATTTTTACCAAAAGATTTTAAAGGAAGTCTATTCTAAGTCTTTTAGTAGATTTCCCCAAAAGCTCCCAAAAAGAAGACTTATTTGGATATGCAAAGACCTTAGATAAAGGGATAAATGGTCCTGTGTATAAAAAAATCTATAGGGGTATAAGCTTTATGAGCTTAATGAGAATATTCTTGATTAACATACTCGAAACGAAGATATCAACGAAGTTTATTATACAAGCAAGTCAAATGCAACAAACACGTAAGCATACAAGACATATGGTTTTTCAGGAACCATATATTGAATGAATTTATGCCCTTCATCCGGGGTTAGGTATTCCAGCCAATTACAGCCAACAATTTTTAACCGACAATTTTCATAGTCCTTACTGGCTACTATTCGCCACATAAAACATGTAGATCTTACCGGCTTTTACCCACCATCAATTTGTGTAGCTCTTACTAACTCCTACTCAACACATACAGATTCTACCGGTTATGCCAACCACCACTATCATATACTTGTCCCAGCCAATTGTATAATAGCGAATGCAATGAGACTCAATTCGTACAGTGCATGCATTAAATTTTTTTTAGGGTCTAGCCATTTATATTCAATTTCTTATAAGTGATCAACCAATTTCAGACACTTCAACATGCTAGTAGAACATACAATTCATAATGTTGTTTTCTTAACCTTTATGGGTCTTTAGAAAACACATACTATGTTCATGCTAAGTTACATGAGCATAATAAATAATCTATTAATAATCTAAAATCATAGGATAGATGTTTGAATAAGAACAAAGCATGAACCTATTATTGCTTTCTTAATCTCTTATAGGTTTTTAGAAAACACACACAAATCTCATATTAAGTTACATGAACATGAAGAATGGTTTGGGATAATTACCTATTAGTAAGAAGAAGATGGAAAGAAAGTGATAGAAAGAAATTTTATAGAGAAGATTTTTGTGGAGTGATTTTAAAAGAGTTTTGATATGTAAAATAAGTGTATGAAAAAAATGGAGGGAGATGGGGTATTTATAGAATTTTGTGGAGGGAAAATAGATATAATAAATAAATTGAAAAAAAATAAACAAAGAAGGGAAAGGGGTGAGGCGCTGGCCATGAAGGGGAAATGGGGAGAAATTTATTAAATTTGTATTTTTGTAAGGAAAAATAATTAAGATGTGAAATATGACAGATGTGAAGTTGTATTAGAAAAAGAAAAAAAAAGAAATTGGTGTATAGGTAATAAGAAAAAGTAGAGATAGATGAATAGTAATGAATAGTAGAATAGGACAATGAATAATAAACAAGACTAATAATATACCGATAGTAAAGAAAATACACATATAAATGTGATGTCTGTAATTTTTAGCTAACAAAAAATTATAAAATTGATATTTTTGAAATTCTTGTATTATTACGAATCTAACGTGTCATCGGAATATTTTTACTATTCCAAGCCTCGGGACACGTTTTTCAAGAATTGATTGCATTTGGATATGAAATATACTAAAAATTAGTGAATCTCATATTTTTAAACTTCCTTATATTATTACGAATTATTATCCATAATTAGTTTAATTCTTATTTAGGGTTTGAGAGCCCATGATTGCCAAATCTAAACACTAGGGTTTGTTGTAGTCTTTTGTTAACTTTTAGGGTTTCCGGTTGACTTATAATTGTGAGATTTAAGTATAAACTTAGCAAAAATTCAAGAGTTTACACTTCTTGCTTCAGCAAATAATTTCAATTTATTGTTTTATTTTAGGGTGCCCAATTTGTAATATAGGCTGCCAGCTTTTATGATTATATCTTTTAGGTTTCCATGTTTAGTTTATAAAAATCTATTTGTAACCATTTGGATATCTTATGTTAAATGAAATTTGAGACTATTTCTCTTTGAATTCTAGATAGAGTTCGTTTGAACTTATCGAGGTTCTCTGTGGCATTCATCGACTTATCAACAGTTTGCTATCACTGATTGTGGTGTCCTCACTTTTATACTAAAGTTCTTGCTTTTATACAAGCAACGGGCCGTGACTTCCATTAGATTCTTAGATGATCCTTGGATTAATTTTTAATTTAGATTACGAGTTTTGTCACAGGTTAGCGGGATTCGTATCACTAGAAAATACACCTAAAACTATTATTTAACCACAAATGAAGCTTCTAAACTTCTAAAATTGGCATTTAACTTACTATAATTTTAAAAGAAATGCATGGAAGTTTAATATAAAGGACCAAGTGATATCCTGGTTAAGTAATTAACAAAGGTTTGTTTGGTTCGTCATTTTTTTTATTGTTTTGACATCTTATTTTTATCGTTTTTAAATAAACTGAATGTAAAAAATAGATATAGATAAATAAAAAATACTTTTTACTTATAAATAGATCAAACAAACATAAATATAGATGATGTAATATATAAAGATGAAGAGACGTCATTATTAAAGATGAAGAGACGTTATTAAAGATAAAGATGCATTATTAAACAGTTATTCCTTATCTTCTATATAAACTAGGCTTCCTCCTTCTCTAGAATCATTCCCAAACCTAGAAAATCCTCTCTACAAGTCTGTTAATGTCTATTGGAGTTAGAGGAGATCAAAGATTTTGGATTAGGTAAGTAAGTCTAAACAAGACCCATTAAGATTACAAGAATTGATGGTCGTTTTCATCATATCTTTTTTCGTTTTGAAGGACTTTTTGTTGGAGCAAACCTTAGTTCTGTGCAAGATTTGATCTTTTGGTGATTAGCAAGGGGTTTAAGGATTTAATCATGGTAAGTTTATCTTCATAAACTTAGATCATAAGATGTAATCTTGATAATACATGTCTGTTTTTGTTGATTTGCAAAATTAGGGTTTTTTGAGTGAGATCTGTTTCATTGGAATTTTGAGGAAATTGATCGAGGAAGAATGTGCTATTTTGGAGTTTCCTTAAAAGGTTAGGGTTTTGGAGAAATTGGATATGTTATATTTTGGTTTTATGTTGAAGTTTTTAATTGTTTCTGTTCATACTATATTATCAAGAGATTTGGAGATTGTGGGTTGTTGTTAAGGGAGATTGTAGTGTTGGAGATTTGTTCCTGAAATTGAAAAGGTACGACCATTCCTTGTTTTTTGTTTTACGTGTAGGTTTAGTATTTTGTTTGCTTGGTTGTAGGAACAAAAAATAATTAATCTAAATCTATTTGGCTTAATTAAATTGTTTTTCTGGTTGTGTTTGGCTATGAACATTAAAGACCTGACAGACAGGGAGATTGGTGTGACATCCTAATGATCTTTGTGTGAGGTCGTCCCTAGTGGACTCATGTGTTGAGATGATTCCAGTAGATTTATGTGATTTGGCAGTATGGTTGCGGGTGTTTAGGGAGTACCCATTCACCAATATATGTATATAATTACTTATTTTCCAAAAGTTGGTTGATTTCTACAGGGGTCTGAGTTACTCCAAGTTTGGGACTAGGGATTCATAATTCTGAACTGTGTTGTTTTGCTGGCTTAAATAAGATAATAACTTATTGTTTGCATTAGATTAATTTGCATTATATCAATATATATATACTTGTTGTGTGTGCATATGCATTTGTTTTGTGAGCTAACGTATTGGGCGTTTTTGGTCATTCCTTTCTTTTTTATATAACAGGTGATGAAGACTTTCTGGTTATGATCTGTATTTTGATCATGGGGATGACGATAGTGGTCTAGACTACCTTGCTGAGGAATAGATGCATATATGATTTGGAGAAAAGAGCGTTTAAATCTTTTGCAGATTTCGGAATAATGTTAGAATTCATATTTTGTTTTAAAGGATTCTAGATTTTTATATTTTGAGATCTTTAATGGTTTTTCTAAGACTTTTATGAATTTATGGAGTTAGAAAGAATTTTTGGATTTATTGGCTTCAATTTATGCCAACTGAGTTTTGATCAATAGGATGTTTGAAAAGATTGTTATTTATAAGTTTTATAGGTTTTGAACCTTCTGCTGTACCCTCTAAAAAAGTTATGAAGATTATATTTTATGTGTTTTTAATTGTGGTTTTTAGTTTTAGAGCCTTTGCGTGTCTTTTTGAGAGAAGGACACATGACGGGTTGTATTCATCTTAATTTAGGGCGTTATAGATGATAATCAGACAATTCAATTTGATCCAAATACAATTCATCATTTGTTAATTCGATATAATTTTAGGAAAGTATACACCAACGTTTCTACAATACGAAAACGATTCGATTGGATGATATATACTCAATCTTTTCTCATGCAGGGGTGATATTCCAGGGTTACCTCGGCTAATAAAAGAAGCAAGCTGGTACACTGATGTGATATATATATAAAATATTTTGGAGATTTTTATTTAAAACATGCACCGTGAATTGGAAAAATAAAATCTCCTGTATCTACAGGCACCTCCATAAAATCATTATTTTGACCTGTTAATAACGCAATCAATTTATAAATACCACTTCGGTTAAAATTTGATTGAATTCTTATTATTATGAAATAACTATTTTCTCACTGGTTTATAGTCGAATTCACCATAAGGAACATCAATTTCATGAAATATGGAATATATAAAAAAATTTATTCTTCTTCCTTCGTTAGATTAATTGTTATTTCTTATGAAATCATTTTTCTTTTTTCTTTTCTTTTAAAAAATAATCATAATCATAAATTAAAAGAATTATTTTTTTTCTATTTTTATTGTTAATATGGAGTTATGGATGAAAAATAATAGTATCGATGTCACTAAATGCAAGGGATCCCAAGTTTGAAAACAATTCAAGACCTGGAGTGGGCTATCCACTGGACCATTGCAAAGGGTATATCCCGGAACGACGACGTCATAGAGAGGAAGAAGTAGATTGGAACCCTTTAACGTAATTTTTTTTTTCAAATAATTAACCAGTCTGGTGGAGTATAATCCACAGCCATTTGCTATTCGTACGTCTCACTCGTATATATGGTGATAAGATATATAGGGACTTGAAGCTTTTGAGATCCGATTGATTGGATTGTGCAGTGAATCATATAATTATTGATATAAATATAATAATTAAAATATTAATTATTTTAATAATTCAATCATATAATATTAGTCATTGAATAATAATAGAATTAATTTATCAAAATTAATAATAAGAGTATAAATTTTCTAAAGATATAATAGATTTTTATACGACCCTATCATCATCGAACCCTTCTTAAAGTATGACTAAAGAAATATTAGAGATATGAAGGAGTGTAGTGTGGGTGGGAGGGTTTGGAAAAAAAGGGAAAAGTAAATTAGGTACATGTCAAATTAATGCAAATGCTGGAGCCTGGATGGAATGAAAAAACGTACGGCTCATTCATTCAATTTTTATATATTAAAGTTATCTGTGTACTTGTAATACGGTTCTTCATTAACTCCAAAGAATGTGCTGTAGCAACAATAGGAAGTATTACGTTCAGAACTAAGAAAAAAAAAATGAACTTTTTAAAAAATTACATAAATCGAAAAAAAAACTCAAAAATAGATAAAATAAGCTCATTTCTCCTGTTTAAAAAAAAAATTATTTTCATCTCAATTATATTTTTATAATTTATTTTAAAATATTAATATTATTTTCTTTTTCTTAGGATCGCTAAGTTGAGTATTTATTACTGTTTTAATTTATAAGATAAAAGAAAAAGAAAAGGAAAAGGAAAAGTAAGGGTTTATGTATGTGTTGTATGTATACTAAGGGAAAAGGAAAAAAATATTAGTATTTTTAAAAGAAAAATTATAAATTTATTATCAAGATTAAAATAATTTCATTTTAGGTAAGTTGATCTTGGTAAGTAATATCTCGTTTCTTGAAGGAACGAGGTTGTACAGTCTACTAACCTGTTTCTAAGAGATGAGATAATATTCGGTTACTCTCATCTCTTGAAGAGACGAGATCATGCATTAATAACCTCGTCTTTTTCAAAAGACGAGGTTAAGTTATTTAAAATCGAGATTATTTTGATTTGATGATAAATTTGTAATTTTTAAAAAATATTAATATTTTTTTTTCTTTTCCTGTATACTCATTGGTGTTTTAATTTGCTAAATAATAAAATAAGTACGAGCACTTTCCATAAACTCCAATCGTAAAGCTGCCAAAGGTCTTATGATTTTGCCACGTTGCACCATCTGAAGAAACCATTTCATGGTGACGTCGCGCATAAATATTAAATGCTCTCTGTGGAGCTGGGGGACGGGGTAGTCTACACTTACCATAAATAGGGGAGGGGCAGAGCCTTCAAAATCTCCCTTCAGTGCATACTTCTCTCTTATCTCTCACCTCGTTGATTTTTCTTCTTCTTTTCTCTATCTTCAACTTCATAGACAAATATACTAACACAAAAAATAAAGACAAAACACAAGTGTTCCCGGCAATAACTTTCTTTCGGTGTTTTTTCACTTTCCACGGGTAGTTGGACAACTGATAGCTAGAAAAAACTATGACGACACCGTTTAGTGATGGAGAAAATCTTAATGGCAACACAACACAAAGCTCACATCCTTCCAATACCTGCAATTCTCGAGAGTCGCATGACTTCCCTTCTTTTTTTCTTCTTCTTGGTCTTCTTCTTATCCAATCTCTCTCCAGGTACCACCACAACCGCTACCACTTCACTTCAGATCACATTCCTTTTTTTGTTTTATTATTATTATTATTATTTATAACTCGCTTCATTTTCATCCCATTTAATTCAATTTTATACCAAGCCAAGCAAGTCTTTGATTTACAAAAATAGATAAAATTGTATAAGATTATCTAGCAAAGCTAAATTTTGATCTTATATATATGTTCTTAGGACTTTTTGGAGTGATTAAAATTACTTTCGATAACTAGTAGCTGTGGTCAAAACATTTGACTTGATTTGTCTCATGTCCTGGGACACCAGCCACTTAACCACAACTTGGTTTGACGATACAACCTTTTTTTTATTTTATTTTATTCTATTAAATGTATGTAAGTGTGCATGCAGTTCATGGACGTGTGTTACCGGGTGAAGATGGAGAACAAAGAGAGTCGCAACATCAGAGCATTCTTGGACACACTGACGACACTTCTCATAATAAGCACGATCAAGACCGGACCATCCTTAACGGGGTCACGGGTATGGTCTCCCCTGGGGAGATCCTGGCCATTCTTGGCCCGTCTGGAAGCGGCAAATCAACGCTTCTAAACGCCCTTGCTGGACGTCTCCATGGGAAAGGTCTGAACGGGACAATCCTCGCGAACAACAAGAAACTCGCGAAATCCATGCTAAAACGGACGGGTTTCGTCGCTCAAGACGACATTCTTTATCCCCATCTCACTGTACGGGAGACTCTCGTGTATAGCTCCCTTCTTCGCTTACCGAGGACACTAAGCAAGCAAGAGAAGATCAAAGTCGCCGAGTCGGTGATATCCGAGTTAGGGCTGGTGAAATGCGAGAACACGATAATCGGCAACAGTTTCATAAGAGGTGTTTCTGGAGGGGAGAGAAAGAGAGTGAGTATAGCACATGAGATGCTTGTAAACCCGAGCTTGTTGATCCTGGACGAGCCAACCTCTGGACTGGATTCGACCGCCGCACACCGGTTGGTATCGACTTTGGTTTCCTTGGCTCAAAGGGGGAAGAGCGTCGTGGCTTCGATGCACCAACCATCTAGCAGAGTTTATCAAATGTTTGGCTCGGTTTTGTTGTTGAGCGAAGGAAGGTGTTTGTATTTCGGCAAAGGACACGAGGCCATGGGGTACTTTGCATCCGTTGGTTTCTCGCCGTCTTTTCCCATGAATCCTGCTGACTTCCTGCTTGATCTTGCTAACGGTAGGCAAGTTTTTTCTTTTCTTTTCTTTTCTTTTTTCATTTAAAATTTTCTGTTCTTATGTATCATAATTTTGATAAGCTAAAAGCTCAACTTCCACGCTGTTCCATATAATGATAATCCATCATGTCATTGAACTTTAAAAATACAAAAATATAGAGAATATGGGAGAGTTGCAAAAGCCTTTCATTTTTTAAACATCGAATAAAAATCCTATGATATCCTGTTTAAGAAAAAAAAGAAAAAAAATTGCAGTCCCTTTTGGAGCTTCAACTCTTACATAAAGCTCTTGTTATTATCTGATAATTATATCTAATAATTTTACGTTCTTTTACTATTAGGCTCATTTCGAGCTTTATTCTACTGTCAACAAATAGGTAAAGATTTCTTTGAACTATTATTTCTTAACACGTTAACTGATCTATTTAATTTTTATATTAGTCATGTTGTAGCGTTTATGGCTTACATATCATTAACTGTGTCCGTTGGTTTGATTCTAAGACCATTTAAAATCATAAGATCCTAATGGGGTTTTAAACTTGCCATTTAAAAAGAGGTGTTTAAGATTAATTTATATTGTTTATGATCATAATACAAAAATTATATGAAAGTAATTGTTACTGGAAAATAAAACGGAAAAAAAAAAGCCCCTTTTGAATTCTGATTAAAAGAATTCTGATTAAAAGACAGCCACGAATTTAGTTGTAAGGTAAGGGTCCTCCAGCCTTGAAAGAGGACTTTGTCCTCCTTTAGGAGTAAATTTATTTTAAGCGTGCCAATGTCACAGCATTAATGCTGGTCTAAGCGGACCATGTGCTTGTTTAGGAGTCATTTTTAAGGTTTTTTTTTTTTTTTTTTGGTGATGCTAAGCTAGGCGAAGTGCTGGCAAGTTGTTTCTTTGTAATAGAAAAGTCAATTAGGCTACGCAATAGAACTCTGAATAATTCCGAATGAGAGTGACTCGACTTTCGGGGTCTGTCTGCGCTGTAGTTCATCTTTGGTCCTTTTCATCGTATTTCTATGTTTCATCTCCCCTCTGTCATTGTTGCATAATGCATGGTGAGAAAAGGAAATGCATAGGACATACAATTACTTGATTGCCCTATTATGTGAAGATCTTGTTGGCTGTTGCTAAAATTATAATAGGACGTGGGACCTAGGAAGTAAGGGAGTTTTTCACAGAATGGGGCAATCCACCACTAAGACAGGACCATGTGGTGCTCACTAATAAACCATTTACAGCTATGAATGCAAGCATTGGTGCCATTTGGGCCTGTTGGTTTAAAACGTACTTTTACTCATCCGCAGATTGGCTCTGTAAGTTTGCAATACAGTCCTCGAAATCACGAGTTTATAATATAATTTTATTAGTTTGTGATTTTATATGATTTTTTCTTAATTAAAATAGAAGCAGATTTATTGATGTGTTAGGTTGAATAGTGAATTTAGGTACATGTTATATTAATTTACAATTTTATATGCTTTTATACGATTTTATAATTTATACTTTTTAGTAAATAATAAAATTGTAATTTTAACAATCATTCGTAATGGTGCTTCTGAAAAACACTATTTAGCTGTGAAGAGTTGATCTTGATTTTTGAATTGAATTATGTTACTATTCTCTCATAAATCCCAACATTTTGTTTTTACTTTTTTTTTTTAAAGTGGGGTTGGATGGATAGGACGGGTGTGGCTCCATTTAGAATAAAGTTAAAGACAGCGTAATGCATCTAATTCTATATGTAATGATGTCCAATGTTAATATTAAAACCTATTTTATAGCTAATTATAAACATATTATAATCAGCTAGGACAAATTAAATGCATGTTTTACAAGGAAATACATGCAACTTATAAATTCTTTTACACAAAAGATTTTCTATAGTTAGTTTGTTTTAGAAATGAATCTCTTGTTAGGTGAGAATTTTTATATCTTTATAATTAAAAACATATATATATATATATTTTTTTAAAATGACATGTTTTAATGTGTTTGGTTGCAATTTATAAAAAATGTGTGAAGTATGTAGTGTATAAACATGTATAGTTTCTCTAATTGTATAAAAATCCTTGGGGGTAGAAAAATATAATACAGGTTATCAAATAAAGATGTGTGCTTTTCCAAAAAAGGCTGACGTTGGGACTTAGGGTAGAATCCATTAAACGCGTTGGGGGGCATTGAATTTTTGGTGTTGGGTGAGTGGAATATTAACCTAGAGTGGCCTATCTATCTATCCACCTGTCACGTTTTCTTAAAGTTGACGGGCACCCCTCTCTTTCCAAAGCCTCCCCTTTCTCTTTTCATCTTTTAATGCCCATGTCATGTTATGTTCTCGGTCATCATTTTCCAACTTTTCTTTGTCCGCGGCCCACCCGGCTCGTGCCCACATCTTGAGACATATAAGCTGTACCAAAGTTGACCGCTGTGCGCTCTACTCTCTAACTCATTAGCGCATGTCTCGCTATTATTTCTAACATTGGACATGGTTTTAAGCCTTTCGCCTTCATACCTCTTTCTAGAATCAACAAATTTCTCAATTGGATTTTATTAGGGGCCTAACAAATCAATCAAGGAGAAATTTTACTCATCTAAAAGTATGCAATTGCTCTACATGTGTATATAAGCCAATTAGTAAAGTCCAAATATTGTGAATGTTTAAGGTAGCTAAGTAAATCAATTAATGAGAAGTTTTCTTCTGCTGGCCTATGGAATAATAAAATAAAGAGAAGGGAATGGGATAAATGATATTAGCTTATTAAGAATCCACATGGAGTGACATATCAGAGCACTTCCCAAAGGATAAGATTGTTGGGGCCCAAGACGTTTGTGGGCAATATTGGACGGAGATCGATAATTGTCGCAACAACGCTGATATCATAATCACCTCTAAGCAGTGACCAGTGATGTTGACCATAGACCTTTCAAGCAATCACATCAATCCACTTTCCTTGTGATGGAGGAAGAAGATAATCTGGCCCTTACTGTTTGGAAATTACTGGGTTGACCTTTCTCACTTCACCGATAGGAGTTGGATCTAATGGTCTTGTTCTAGGCTACGGCTTCGATCTGGAACTGCGAATCCAATTATTGCTTAGCCTTCTCGAGGGGGTTCATGAAAAGGGACTAAGCTTTGGTTTCATCTGTAGTCCTTAAATGATCAGGACAAAATGACAGGTTTGGTACCCAAATTTTGCGGAAGAATTCCATTGTAGCACCGGACTTTTAGGAAGCACATTTAATGCTTAATTAAACTTTTTGGGGTTTTCACGTGTATTATTTGCTCTTTTTTCTTATATGAAGAAATCAAAATTTTACAAAAAATTCAATTTATTATTGGAATTAAAAATAGTTAATTTAATGCTCAATTAGATTTTTCAAGGCTAACTTCACTATCTTACTAGTACCATTTGCTTTTATATGAAAGTAGTAGTTTTTATATTAAATTAACTATTTTAAAATTTATGTATCAAATTGAATTTTTGTACAAAATCAAGTACCAAAGTTAACATTTATCCGATTATTATTTCCTAAGAGGATATATGTTTCATTAATGGCAGACGAAAGATCTAATGCAGATCAACTTCCCACGTTTTAATTTGCTGATGGTGTTTGCTGCATAATTTTCAGAACAATGACACGGTTATTTATTTTCACTTCAATAAGGACTATAGGTCATTCTTGGAGCCAACAGTTGGTTCACCTAAGCCAATTGAACAACCATCATCTGAACCCAAGTTGCATGCCTCATCAAATCTCATACCTGCCTCTCATGGTTAGGCTTGTCATGGTACGCTGATGCTGGATTTGAGCTAAGTTTGTGGTAATAGATTGGTCGGGTTTTTATGGTGATGGGTTTGTGGGGGTGGGGGTGAGGGTTTCGTTTGATAGGATAAAGGGGTTAGTGTGGTTGGGTTTGAGGCACCCCTGCTCCTTTTGTTTTATCGTGGGAAATCTCTTGCCGTTTCATATAAAGATTCCGTCGAGCAAAAACTATAAAATATATCTATAAACTTTAACGTGTTTGTCGGATCCAATCTTATCACATTAGATCAATAAGCTATACGGGTTTTGGCTAGGGGTGGAAGTTGTAATTGGCGTAAAAGAACAAAGCCAACCATATGCTTCATCGTGTGTGGCCACTTTGGAATTGCTGTTGCTGACATGGCATTCGTTACAAATAGGTTCGAGAATATCTTTTCTACATTCTATTCTAAGAATCAAAACGCATGACGATGGGGACAAAATTTAATATTGCGAAATGCTGTTGCAGAAAACAATTGGTATTTGACGTGTTCTTTTATACGTGGCACTTGGACAAAAAAAAAAAAAGTCCAATATTAAAATAATGCGCCAACACCACCTTAGAGGGAAGTGCTGTTTGACTAGGAATTCTCTGTTAGTTTGATGAGCCCTTTGCTTTTTATGGTATTATAAAAATGTAGGAGTGCTCATTGATTTTCTTGTATCTTTATGAGCAATATTCCTGGACACAATGATGGAAGTGCGTGAAGCGGAAAGAGCAGTGAAAATATCGACACTTGATAACTATAGAAATAATGGTATTACTTTAAGGAAAAGCAAAAGCACTTGAAATAGGGGGTGCATTATATCCGGATTCCTTATTTATATAAAGTTTTGCGATTAACTTCCACAGTTCTTCCACAGTAGATTACTCCCGCTATATATACATATCCATAAAATGTGTACAAATTTTGGTTTTTATTTTATTTTATGAATTTACGCATGTGCATACTTTTAAAGCGATGTTGTCAGACCATGGTTGATCATTTCTGATTCAACTAGTTGAATAAAACCTAATCTTAGAAATAGTCCGGTTCAACCATGGTTCAATATTTGATTAAAAAACTTGGTTTCACGCCACCCTCTTGCTGTCCGATCCAATCAAAAGTCCGTATTTGACAACATCGTGTGTTAAAGTCATAACATTAACTAGCTTTGTTTAGACAGTTTTTATTTTTTGTAAATTTCTAATCCTGATTGTTTCCTTTGTGATGATGTTGAATTGGATAGTGGAAAGTTTTCTACTTCTCGTTTTCTCTTCTATAAACTACATTAATTCTGAATCATTGATTACCCTTTTCCTCTCCTATTCTTCTTTCAATAACGAGGGACGTGCTATGCGCCAACGAGCTTTGTTTTCTTAGCTACTTTTGCCTCATAATTGTGTTTTTATACTGATATATTAAGATTGCTTGACTTTTTAACATTAATTGGAAAAGAGTTGTTACAAGCTTGTGACATGTGGCCATAACTTCTAGATCATTACCTGGAGACGTTTTTCTTTCATGGGCCAGCCACTATTCTTAAATTGTCACAGTCAATGTTCTTTTTCTTAAAAAAAAAAAAAAAAAAGAAAGAAAATTATGTATGGTTTTTGTGTTGGCTTTTATAGATCTGCTGCAGTCCCTCTTGTGGCTTAAATGGCATGTGATGTCACAAATATCTCTCTCTCTCCCCTTCCCTCCCCCCTTTTTTGATTTATGCGGAAGGTGTATACATATTATGGAGATTATAGAAATATCTTTTCCTTAAGCAATTCCTTGGTCCTATAAGTATAGGTTAATTTCTTAGGGAGGTTAGAAGCTCTTTCTGTTAAAGGACTTCTTACCAATTTTTTTTATAAATTTTATGGGTTTTATGGTATTATTACTTTCAAACTATACTCCACATTTTTTTTCTTTCAAAATTAATTAAGTATGAAAAATAAATTAAAAAATATATAAAGAATCAATTACAAACTTTTACTGGTTTTGTAAATGCTCAAAAGATGACAAAATTTTAAACTTTTTGGGATCCATGTCTAAACGCACATTAGAAGTATGACTGTATGAGGCACTTTTAAAATGATGATAATTTAAGTTGTAAAACAACTAGCCAAATTTATTAATGGAAAATTCTGTGATGCTGTTATTAATTTTGACGGGATTTTGGCTCACATCATACTTTTATTAAAATAATCAATATTTTAATTACTATATTTATTTTAATAGTCAAATGTTATCTAGATGGTTCCATCTATGAGACCATGAAGCTCTCTTTCTTCACATATTTATAGCACCGGTCATATAAATTCAGTGGCCTTTTGTTTTTTTGGTCAAAAAGAGTGGCCAATGGTTTCATTTTTTTTCCCCAAGTATATCAGAACACTGTATTTCAACATTAGTGTGATAATGTTATACTGAAGGCCAATAAAAAAGAAGTAGCAAGTACCATGTTCATTATTATATGGGATCGTAGGGTCTAGATTTTCATGGCAAACAAATCCTAATAAAGATATAGTCTAAAGGGCTAAGGGCTTTTATGTAATAGCTACTACTTAAAAAAAAAAAAAAAAGTTTCACTGCATGAGTGGGCTGGATTATTCCTTAAAAGATACAAGAAAAAGCTTTTTATATTTTTGCTCTCTGCAATTTGTTTATGAAAATAGAAAACATGTGGTCATATGGGAAAAATGAATTTAACCTTTTCTTCCCTAATATTCTTAAGAAAAAGAACCTTAGTGCTATTATCCTTGGACATGTCTAGGCATTTATCAAGAACATAATAAACCAATATATGTTAGAAAAAAACAATTGTAGTGTAGGGATAGAATAAAAATTTTGGTTTAACATCACAGCGAATTCCATTAACATTTTCAGTAGCATATGATATCCAATGGCATGGCAAATGCCAAATTTTAGAGGACGCACTAAGGGCACATTGCGAACTGTTGTTACGCTTTGTTCTTCAAATGACGTCTTAGCCATTTTCTTGTTTCAATTTTGCTATTTGATATCGAGGACACGTGGAGAAAATTACTTTGCGATTGCGTCCACTCTTTTCCTATAAAAGCAAAAAATTCAAGCAGAAAAGTATGTCTAGAATGAGGCCTTTTGAGTGGTGACCCAACTTGTAGGTGCAAAGCACTATCTCTAGTGGGTAGTGGAGTCCCAGCTGACCACCAACAACTCTGCTCAGCTTCATTTATTTATTTAATTGTATCCCTCTCCCTCTTCTTGGATTCTATTACAATGGAGATTTTCATTATATACTGATTAATCGATTGTGCTTTGTTTTTCCTTTTTTTAAGATCGATCCATATAATATATATTCTGTCTGTTCTTGGATATTGCATATGATATACCCAAAGAGGATGTTATGCGTTGCATTTTGTCGAACGTTCTTACTTTCCATTTTCAAAGTATAGTTTATTTGTTGATAAAATGGTATATACTCTAAGAGAGAAAAAGGATGTCGCATTAGGTATGGTTATTTTAAGCTTTTTTAGGATGACACAACGAAAAGTCCTTAGTTGGATCATATTCTTAAGCAAGAAATTCCTCTCAAAATTCAGGAGCGGATCGGACGTCTTTGTCATTTCTCTTTTTTTGAATAGGAAGATGCTAATGATTGTCTTCTCGGACACTTTTTGACATGTTAAAGGGGGTAAAAAAAAAAACAAAAGGATTTTTTTACATGTTTCTGTATACTTGCGTAATTGATTTCAAAGAATGTAAAATATTTTTCTTAATATGCGCAGGATGCACCCACAAAGGAATCCACACTCAATCTAACTCATTAGATATAATAAATGGGTTTGAACCTGAATTTTTAGAGAATCTATCGTCTAGTTACTCTTGAAAAGGAAACAAAGTAATTCAGACATGCCATCACAGCACACGTTATGAATGTAGATTTTTCATAACACGCAAAAAACAAGACCAAGCTAACGTAGTGATGAGTTGTTTGTTAAAATAAACGTTATTTTTTAACATGCAGGTGTCTGCCAGCTTGATGGAATAAGTGAGAAAGAAAAGCCAAACGTAAAGCAGACTCTCGTGTCTTCATTCAATACCCGTTTAGCTCCCAATGTAAAAGAGGCATGCTTGGACATCTCATCAAATCAAGCTAAAGGAAATCTCATGAACGGGCACTACTATTCAGAAGAACGCAGAAGCCACAATTGCAGGATCAATCTTTTCACTTGGTTCAACCAATTCAGCATTCTGATGCAGAGAAGCCTCAAAGAAAGAAAGCATGAAACATTTAACGGTCTAAGGGTCTTCCAGGTAATTGCGGCTGCATTGCTAGCTGGGTTGATGTGGTGGCACTCGGATTTTCAAGATGTTCAAGATCGGTTAGGCCTCCTTTTCTACATATCAATCTTCTGGGGAGTGTTCCCATCTTTTAACTCCGTATTTGCCTTTCCACAAGAGCGTGCCATAGTTACGAAGGAACGATCTTCAGGAATGTACACGCTCTCATCATATTTCATGGCACGTGTTGGAGACATGCCAATGGAGCTAGTTCTACCAACGGTTTTTCTAGCGGTGGCATATTGGATGGTTGGATTGAGACCCGAGTTTAGCGCTTTTATACTTACACTCTTGGTTCTACTAGGCTATGTCCTTGTTTCTCAGGGACTTGGGCTTGCTTTAGGGGCGGCAATAATGGATGCCAAACAAGCGTCCACAATTGCTACGGTTACCATGTTAGCTTTTGTGTTGACAGGAGGGTTCTATGTGCACAAAGTGCCATATGGTCTGGCCTGGGTAAAGTACATATCTACGACCTTTACAGCTACAGGCTTCTTATCAGCATCCAGTATGGAGAAGGGAAGATGATTTCGTCCGTATTGGGTTGTCATCAACATGGCAGCCATAGTGCGAGCTGCAAGTTCGTTGAAGAAGATGTAGTTGCACAGATTCAACCAGGAGCATGTGTTGGGATTCTGCTGTCAATGTTTTTCGGGTACAGGATCTTGGCATATCTTGCACTGAGGCGAACTCAGAAGTGATCTTAATGGTTATGTGTTTCCTTTCGGACTGATTTAGTGTCCGAGTTGATAGTTTTCATTTGAAGGTTACTTGCAGTATGTAGTTGCATACAAGTTAATCGAAAATTCATAAATTACAGGAGCAGTAGCTGCCGCGAGCAAGTGTAAAGTTTTGATTATTTCAATAATAAATATGCATATTATAGCGGAAAGTGTCATTTTTTATCTATATAAGTTTTCAAATCTTATTATTATTATTTTTTTTTTCTATAGGAATTCTTTATAAATGAGAATTTCTATTGACATTGTGTTGATAGGTATGAAAAAAGGGCGTTTTTTTAAAAATTAATCCTGGATTATAATAATAAACAAAAAAGATATTCATAATATGTGTCAAAGACGAGGATTGACCAGACAAAAGAGGTGTGTGTTCATTTTTTTTTATTTTTTATTTGTTTAATAGGAGGACGTGAGTGGCACATGCACCCTCCTTACAAAACCAGCCTACAATGCAGATAGATATATACAACTCCCGTGAACACATAACAATGAGTGGATTTAATACAATTTACTAGCCCAAGACGTTGTCTTGTTGACAAATCCCAACTTCACATAACAATTACTTAGTGAAACAACGAACATTTGAGATGGATTAAAACCCCTTTGTATTCCAATGGAAGTAGTTGGTTGTTTTGCTAGCAATTTAGTGGATTCATTTTCTTTTGGTTGACCACCCTCTTTAGCCTCATCATCATCTTCATTATCATTCTACTCATGAAATACCCCAAACCCACACTTAATTAAATTAGAAATGATTCGAGTGAAAAATAATAGATAATTAAATATGGTATTGAATTTAAGCTTAGTTGGATTATTTAATATAAATTAAATTAGCAAAGAGATCCAAATTGAAATTCAGATTTTAAATGTTTTACAAGCTCCTAAACCTTTTATATTTTAGTTAAGGTAATTTTAGTTTACTTCCGTTACCTTAAATCTTTATAATTTTTTTAAATCAATTATTTGTTTAAAAATATCAATTTCAAACCCAACCTCGAATTAAATATCACATAATCATAAACTAAATTTTTAAATTACATTTTTATATTAAGTCATAAATTTTAATATATATGTTCTCAAATTATTTTCTATCTAATTAAAATTTTTAAAATAAATATCAAAGAGGTTTAAACTTAATACCTTTATTCTAAAATATCTTTAAAATTTTACTTTTTCCTTTCCTTCTCCCTTTTTGCCACCTGCCCTTCTTTCTCCTTCTTTTTCTTTCTTCTTCCTTCACTTTCTTTTTACGTTTCTTTTTCTCTCTCTTTCTCCTTCTCTTCCTTTTCTTTTCTTTTCTTCAAAATTAAACCACGAATCTAAAGATCAATAAGACTAAAAGAGAGATTGAAGATGGAAAGCAAGATTGAAATAGGAAATTAGCTTGAAGAAGCTACACCAACTCAAGTAATAGTAGTGGTAGTAGAGAAGACCAACCTCTTTGGATTTACTAAAAAGACAAGTCTAATTATTTTTCTTGTTTTAGTTGGTGTTCATGCATGCAAATGTTAAATTAGAACTAGATAGATATAAATCTTGTAATAGAATTGATAAATTCATAAGATATGAACATATATATCAAAATTGGATATGTATATGCATGTGTAAATAGCATGGTTGATGAAATGATTTATTGAAGTATGATATAGAAATATACATAGAAATGTTTATAGAACAAGATTAAACATGGATAAGCTAATAACAAGTTGTTATTGTTGATGTATTATGAAGACAAGTATATAAAAATTAGTGCAAAAGACAAAGGAAAATCATGACATGTTCCCCCTATTCATCACGGCCGTAACATGGCCCATGATGCCTACAAAAAATGAACATTACAGGTGATCACGAGCATGATAAGAGCCGTGATCTCCTCCGATCAAAACTAAAACATGATAACGGGTGTACTTTGCAAATGATGAACATCACGGCCTAGATCATGGCCATTACGAAGGATGTGATCTCATCTGACAAGGATTTTAAAAGGAAATAGCTAAGAACACTGTCTTGATAAAGGGAGTTATCTTCTTATTGCAGGCGTGACAAGGTCGTATTAATGATCATGGCCTTCATCACAGGCATGATGAGGTAGGTGAAGACGGTCACAACCCCCACCATGGGCATGATCTGTCCCTTGGTGTTGTTCATAAAAAGAAAAGAAAAATGAAAAGAAAGAAGAAAGAAAGATAAAATGAATTAAGTAAATGGTAGATGAAATGACATGTCAGTGTTTATATAATAAAGAATGAGTTACTGAATTAATAGGATTAGTAATTATCTTGGGTTAACATAGTTCTAAAGTATAAAATGAACTCAATTAGTAAACTTAAGTTCAATTTAACTAAATAGACTTCAATGAGCTAAAATGAATTAGATTGATTAAGTTTAATCACCCTCACTTAGCAATTTAATTAAACGAGTAAGTTAAATTAACATGATTAAAACTAAGATAATATGGGCTTAGTAAATTATAATTGGCTTTGTTTAATGAGTTAGGATAAACCATAATTAATATGGAAAATATGTTGTTTCAAATGTTTATTTTCTAGGAAATATAAATATTTGAGTACGAATGATTTGATGATACTTTGTAATAAATGACTATAATCAAAGTGAAAAGAAATACTTTGACAGATAATGAAGAAATGTCTGTATCTTAGCAGGGCGAGTCTCATAGTCATGGCAGGGTTTCTACTTAGTTTCTAATCAAATAGGGTTTAAAAATAAGTTTGATGTAAGTGGATAGTTAATTTAAATGCTTATATGAGTTCATTTCTTTAACAGATATGGATATCTGATTTATACTTCGAGATAGCCCCTGGCCTGCCTTTTGTTTTTTATTAGATTTCAAGTATGAAATGTATACAATAACTTGTGTGTTGATTGATAAGATAGACATTCAAAATAAATTAAAACTTAAACTACGTTAATAATTAATGAGTGTTGTTTGTGCGTATACTGTTGAATCCAGTTCGAGGAGCGACAACCTTATCCCAAGGTAACACGGTAGTTTAGATGCTTAGACAACTCCTGTCATGATGCAATGGCTTTCATAAGTGGCTCGACGGGTAGCCGATGAGACAAACAATATCAGCATAACGTTTGCTTAGGCTTAGGGGCAAAGTAACATGTTTTAGTTCATATTTATGAACCGGTTGAACTAACTGATGTTATGGACTGGGATGAGTAAAGTTGAGTAACGGTTGTAAACCCTAGATGAAGCTATTTTCTTGTAACATTTTATAAAAGATATAGGTATTCGGGCTACCTATATCAATCTCTTGAACATGTGCGGTTACTCAGTACCTCGATTCCTAGGATTGTTTTAGAGTATAAGTGCTCCAATGTTGATTTGTTTATCATAAGTTCAAGATAACAAATTGTTGTTGCTACATTGTCTTTAGTTAAGCCTGCGTGTCACTTCATGTGTGATTGTATTATTGTATACCGGGCTTCAGCTCATTATTGTTGATGTTGTCTTTTTCCAGGTATTATAGTGATGATGATGATTGGATATTGATGTTGATGATGGTTGATGATGAATGACTTGGATATAGTCGATCATGGAGATATTTGTATTTGTTTTATTTAAAAAGAACTGGATTTAATCTTTTAAAGTTGTATGTTTCACTTTAAAGGCTTAATGGAGCCTATATGTTTTGTAAATAAGCTTTATAAAGCTTTATTTAAGTGAAAGTTCTTCCACTTATATAAGTAGAAGCTAGAAATGTTTTTATTTGAATTGTTTTTCAATCCTAACTCCAGTTACCTTTATAATATAATTATATGATTTTGGAAATAAAAATTTGGTTACCAATGTTCAACATAAATAAAATTTTTTTAAAGAAAACCTAAACATGTAATACATGAAGTATTATGTGGCAGTTATTATCTTAATCAAATTTAGGGCGTTACAGCTCATCTTTATTGGCATAGTAGATACCATCCCAATTTTCATAAGAAAGACTAGGGTTAATTACAGGCACTACCTCTTCTTGAATTCTATTTTCCAGTTGTGATAATGACTCATTCACAGCATGGACCCATACATTCTCGATAGGCGTGGGTGAGTATGCCATTAAGGGAAGCCCATATGGACTTGGACTTGCATGAGCCAACTAGACATACCCATAAGGTGGCTCCTCATAATCTTGGATGCCACATCAAACCCTACCCATACATTTGTTGATGGTGCACTTGTGAGTTTAAACCAGTTTGTGAAGATAGATTCACATGTGGTGCACAATAGTGTTTGGGACCACGTGATTGTCTAAGTATCTACACAAACAACTTTTATATCAAGCCAGCACCTAACTCCTTCACTTGCACCAATAGATCCTCCACACTTTCATCATCAACAATTGGTACAAGCATGCACACAAGTCCATTTGACATATAGTAGGGGTGTTTGTGTATTATTTAAATGCCTCCAATGTTTAGATTCACACAAACACTAGCACATATCCTGCTAACAAACTATCGAAAATTAATATCCATCCTCATTTGGACTTTCCTCAATAGAGGCTGTTGTTCTCTAACCTATGCGCTCCTATCAATGTTTCTATGGGATACACCATAAAGCAATCAAAGTCTACTAATGCAAGCCTATGAAGTCAATGCTTGCAATTAAATAATGGTAAAATTGTAAATTAAGATCGAATGCGGTACACTATTTTGTAATTTCTTAAACTTTTCTAAGGTTTTTCAGTTTTTCCCACACATTACCACACATTCACAAATTCCGTCACATTTAGCATTTATCAAACACTTAGTATGCATGAACCAAAGAACTACTTCAATCATTGAATTCACAATGCATCCAAGCACACTACTATAATTAGTATACTTAACACATTAATGTGGAAGATTACCACCAAAAGTCACAAAATTTGGCTAATCTAGTTAAAAGGAAAAAAAAAAAAAAAAACCTAAGGTTTCAATTAGAGTTTTGAGCACAATGAGATAAAGGGTAAAATAAGCAAAATAGAAGATGAAAAGGAGAAATTTGCCTCAAAAAACAAAGGGCCAAAGTTGGGAAGTGAGTGGAGAGAAGAACCCGTACCACTATAGTAGTAGCTGAGAGAGGAAACTTGTATTTGTGAGAGAAGTGTGAAGACAAAGTGAGTCTTAGCCAAATCTTTTTCTTAGCGCATCCTCTTTAATGTGGACAAAGCGTACTTTGACACTTATATTTCGAATTTTTTTTATCATATTTTGGGATTAATTTTTGAAAAAAAACTCCCAATTCTGTACAAAGGCCGCATATAATTCTTTCTTTGCAAATAATTAATATAACAAAAGAAGAATTAAAAGAAATTTGATTAAAATAATCAAAGTATTTTGAAGAAATCTGATCTATCTAATATTTAAATCGCATCATTACAAATAGGGATTAAATTTATCTGGATTAATAACGTCCAAATCAATTGGATCGTGTATGCAAAACATCACCATAGATAAAACGAACATGCTGAAAAGGAAAAAAAAAAAAAAAGAAAAAATCATTGAGATGGGATGCCAAACTTTCGATTGTCCAAGAATTAATTGTATAATGCTTTTACTTTGGCCAGCAAGAACTATTAGCATATAATTAGTCAAATCGATATCCAAGAATCTATTGACATATTGCTTTTACTTTGTCCAACAAGAACTGTTTAGCGTATAATTAGTTGAGTCTCCTTCCCTTTCATCGAGTTGACCAATTTTTCGTCTTTTAGTTTTTGGAGTAATTATTGTTGGAATGGGTCTACAGACTTGGTATTCATTCCAAACTATGGAATTTATTATTATTTTTTTATAAAGAGAAGAATCTTGTACCTTTTCGTTTAATCTTCATAAGGACAATATATATTTGTCTTTTTGGACACGATGCAACAGTCAACAAGAAGAAAAGTCCCCAAAGAACAAAGAAGGGAGAAATTGTTTCTTCCACGAACACTATAATAAACTTGATGGAAAAACGGGTACAACGTGAAATAAAGGGACGAAGAACAAAAAAAAAAAAAATGTAAACTTGGCCTTAATAGAAAAGGAAAAGGGAAAAAGAGAAAGCTTTTAGATCTGATATTTCCGAAAAGTGAAGAAGTAAATCCAAAACAAATGAAATTTGCAAGATGATTAAATATTAGGATTGCAGTAATTAGATTTATAATGCAACTGGGTGGGTTCTGTTTTTGTTTTTCTTTCTGTTCTGATATCTTGAGAGAATGCATTTACTCTAGTTATATATATATTGTGTTTTATATTAATTAATTAGTTATGAATTATGTGCTATGATGCGTCATCTTTAGACAAGATGTTAACATGTTAACAAAAGTCCATATTTGTAATGTTTAAAAGCGTCGATACACACACACACATATAAAGTTGAAAATTCAAAATAGAAAAGTGATCAAATGAAAATTCAAGTTCCCTGAAACTTTGATGTAAAATATATATTATTAATGAAATAATTCAAATGCTAAGATAACCTAAGTAGTCAAATGTAAATTAATTTGTGGAAAATAGGAGGAAATTTTGAGCCAAATTAAAACAATATATATATATATATATAAAATAAAATAAGTAGACTATTCAACTAAGTAGATTAAATGAAATACTTGATATGGTTAGGTGAATTAGTAAATTTAAGCTAAAAATTAATTTTAATTTGGAAATAGAGATTAAACCATACAAATTTGCCATTTCATTATACCAAATAAATCAATCTAACCTAAATATCAAATTAGCCATCTACCTAAATTATTTCTCAATTTTTCCAATTTTCCCGATTTCGATAATTTTCTATATATTCAATACCTAAATTTCTCAACACCTTAATTTTAATCAAATACATATCAAACCACCTATTTAATTAAACTTATTTCTTCATCTTCAAAATTTGCTAAACCAAATTCTTAAACTAATCTAACTAGTTCTTAAGCCCATTTGACATCTAGTTGCATCTTAAGACTCTAATCAAATTACTAATCTAATCCACTAACCATATTAGTTCTAAACCCTCATAAAAATCTTTTAGAGCCTTTCTATCACTATCCTTATCTATTTCAAATATCAGCAAAAAAATTTTGTATAAACCTATCCTTTTACCAACCCATAAGCTCTAAAACATTATTTATATTGCTAACTAGTGTCCTTATTTTTTCTTATCCTCTTTTTAAAAATGAAACCCTAATGCACCCTAAAGTAGCCACCACTTTACCTTCCATTCTAGCAAAAAATTTCACATCATTTTCTCTCAAAACAAACCCTAAAATAATACAAACCCCTTTCCTCTATCAAGAGATCTTAGATTAGAGGCAAAAGAAGCTTCACCAAATTCTTAGGAGTAGGGTAGTGAAGGTTCAAACTTGTTTTGCTACTACAAGTAAGTTGTTTAATAAGATAGTGTGATTAATGAAATGTATTAGTAAATAAAATGTTGTAATACTAAAAATATAGAATACGAAATATATGATTATGTGAATATCATGTGTTACTTGGTTTGGTGAAAATGTATTGATATTGGCATCGATTATGTATTGTTTAGTGGATTTATGGTATAAATATAGTTAATAATTAGCATTATGTTTTTGATGTGTTAAATATGATTTTGTAATGATTTTTCATGATGAAAATTGAATAAAAATAATAATGTTTGCTGGACAGAAAATAGAAATATTATTTATCATGATTTGTAATGTTGGCTAGGGTATTAAAAAAATTATTTTCATGTAAAATTTATGGAAATGATAGTATATCATATTAGGATATAAACTGGTATGTTTTGTAACTTTTTATATTTATTTACTATTTTTAAAGGCCTAATAGGCGTATTTATTGAGAAAAATAAATAAAATATCAAACGTAATTATTTTTGCACGAAATTTTTAGGAAATGATGTTCAATAATTTTATATATGATCTAGAAATTTTTATAATTTTTTAAGGTCATTTAATTTTTTTTTTAGATTTTTATTTTTCAGATATATTGCACAAAACATTGTTTGAACCAGACTTCTTTTGTAGGCCAAACCAGTCAATTTTTTTTTTTTCCAACTAAACTACAATGAATTAATAGCTTATGATGAAAACCAAACCGGACCGAAAAGTAGAAAAACCAAGATGAACCGGTCCAAAAGCAAACCGGTGAGCAGGTCTTCTCTGTTTTCCAGCCCTATTTTCTTTGAAAAAATTGTGAAATCAAATGTAATTAAATCTAATAATTATCAAACCAACTTGATTGATGTATAGTTAGTTATAATTAGTTAATTTAGGCATATTTTGATTTATTAGGCTTTTTGTTAAATTAAAATTGGATATATATAGGTTAGTGCTAAATTAGCTTAATTAGATATAAAAGGTGTTTTAATTGTCAGTTGGGTAATTAAATATAGTATGAGCCTAAGTCAATACAACTAAATTATTATGGGCTTTAGTAGCTAAATTGGGCTTAGATAATAGTTTAGGGCCCAAATCAAATTATATGGGCTTAATAGGACTAAATATACCAAATCGAGTTTTAATAGGTTTTAATCAACTAATTGGGCTTAAAATAGGTAATTGGCAATTAAATGGATTTAATAAATATCATGGGCTATAAAATTTAATTAATAAATATTATAGGAATAAATGGGCTAAAATGACCTAAACGGACTTAATTAGTAAAAATATAGTCAATATGATAAAAATGACTTAAAATAGGCCAAGACGGTAAAAATTGGTCCAACTTGACCTAAATAACCTAAAATTGACTTAGAAATGAATTTATGTCTAACTTGGCTAATATTAATAAATTTAGGACTTAATAATTAATTATGGGCTTAAATTCTAAAATAGAATCCAATTTGACTAAATACCCACAAATGGACTTAATTAATAAAATTGGTCTAAAAACACTACCTTAGGCCTAAAACATAATTTCTAGCCAACTAGGTTTATTTGCACTAAATAGGCCCAAACTAAATCCTAACAAGTTTTTACTAGCCATTAGGGCCTAAACCTTCAAAATATAGACAATACCTAACTTTTGCTTTATGGACTTAAATTCCACAATATGGGCCCAATACCCATAGCTATTCTAATAGGGGCTATTTCCAAATATTTAAGTCAATTATCAATTCCAGATAGATTTGAAATACCTAATTTGGCTTAAATAATTTCTACTGGCCCAAAAGCCCTAAAATATTTAGTGAGCCTATATAGGGTACTAGAAAGCCCAATAGCTTAATTTGGGGTCTAAATTAAATTCTAATTGGGCTTGAGTATAATTCTTAGGTCCAATAACTAATATTACTCTAATTGGACCTAAATTCAAAATAAAGCCTGATTCCAGTTAATTTAATATTTATATTTCTTAATAAGGCTAAAATCCTAAATCTTAAAGCTCATTATCCAAAAAAGTTAAACACTTAGAGAATTTCTTATTAGGCCTAACTAGGATCCCTAAAGGCACAATACATCAAAAATATATTCAATTTCCAATTCTATGGGCTTAGTGTAAATTATCTAAGCCTGATTATCTTAATTAGATCTAACTCAATTATAAACCAAATGCCTCATATTACATAAGGCCTTACGTTATATTGATTGATCAATATGAATTGAATCATTAGTTTGTATACTCAATACTTATACAAATTAACCTTTCTTGATAGATATTCAATCAACCTATGTCTTATTGTGATCCTCTACTGTCTACTGCTTTGATATCAGGTATGCAGTAATATGCTGTTTTTGCCTAGGGTAAGCATTCTTAAATGGAATTAACTTAAAGACGACTTATAATTGAATGTTCTGATTGTGCAGTGTCGTTTAATCTAGGGCAGGGAGCAACAACCTTGCTAGGCAAATGCCAGCACGATAGTTAGGTGCTTGGGTACTATTAGTGGCTTGGCCGATAGCTGATAGGGCAAATGATATTGGGATAACGTCCATTTATGTCGATGAGAAGTAATATATGTAATTCACGACTATGGGTGTCGATTGAGCTGCATATCACTATGGACTAAAATAATGGAGATGTGTAATGGTAGTGAACTCTAGACGAGGCTACTACATAGAATATTACTCTAGTCGGTTAAGGTATTCGGCCTGTCTTAATCAACCTCTTAAGCAGTTACTACTACTCGGGACCCCTAGATTCCTAAATTACCCTAAGTAATAAACATAAAATGTTAGTTGTTGCTTTACATATAGTTTAGGCGCGTATGTCATATTGCATGTGGTTGCGTTATTGTGTAATGGGCTTCGGCTCACATTTGTTTTTTTAGGTACTGATGGTTCAATTACGAGTATTATGATGACATGAAGTATGGGACCGACTTTGAGGAACTGTTAGATGAGCTTAGATTAAGATTATGGTTCACACCTTGATTTTATTTGGACTTTTATTTTCAGACTTTTTATCGTCTTTTGGGCATAGCTGAGAGCCATGGATTAGTATTAGAACTTCTAGTATTTTTCAAATACTTTCTTTACAATTGATATCTCCTTTGGATGTTTAAGGAGACTTTTGAGACCGATGTTATCAGATGTTATCTTTTATGATTTAGCCTACTCATGAGAGTAGTTTTTTATTGGATATTTTATCAAATTTGCATTTTCCATTGCATCATTTAAAGTTAAATAGATGATTTCTAAACATAAAATTGGCTAGCAAACGAATCAGATAAACTAATCTTTTAGGTTTTCCTTTGCGTATGACGCTCCATCGTTATAAGTGGCAAAACTGGATATGCCTTGACTCTAGTTGGGGCGTGACAATTAATGTGCACAGCCAGTGTGCGATAAATTAGAGATTTATGTGGTTTAAAAGGTAATAGATATCTTACCAAAAACATAGAAAATGCGACAACTAGGCAAACACTTTAAGGTGGAAGAGCCTTTAGTTTAATCATTGCATTTTAGTATAAAAAGACTGTATAGATCAACCATCCAAACAATTTTTTTTTTATAGGATTCTGAGAGAGAAAGAAAAGGTTTAAAAAGCCATCGATAACAAAGCACATACTATGGTTAGATCCTTGCCCACAACGGGCCTTTTGTCTAGTTCCTTACCCCATAATGGGTGCATTGTAAATGTTTGTTCCAATGTTTTGGGCCCTATGATGGCCACTAATATATGAACTATGTATATTGTCTCATTTCCTTTAATATAGACTATCCAATTCACCAAAAAAGAAAAAAACACACACACACAATATTATTTCTAATATAGGCTAAGTTTACCTTAAGGTTACATACGATCCTCTATTTATAGTAAGATGAGTAAGGAGAAGGATAGGGATAAGGCAATAGTGCCTTGAACTTGACAAAAGTTATTTTAAAAAAGTAAAAATACTACAGTGACCTTATATAATTGTCTTAAAAGTAAAAAAAGTGTTATAGTGACATCATATTATTTAGCTATATTGTTTTGATAAAATGAGTTTTAATGATGAATTTTGTCACATAGAATGGGAAGGAGACAATTTACTTTCTAGTGACCACTCAAAATCATCACTATCAATTCTGGGTCCATCCATGTGAGTATTGGTGCACTATTCGTGGTATTTTTGGAATTGTCTTCATATAGGTATTGACTATATCTAGCAATCAGAACAAGGCTGAGCGGGCTAATTTTGTTTAGACTTTCTTCAACTGGGTCCAGCTTGATCTATGCCATTACTTAATTTGGATTTCGAGCTTGAAACTCAACTAAGACTCTATCTCTTTCTGGCTTTTTTTCCCATAATCTTGGCTATAATACCATAGACTTCAGATTCATAGGCTCTTGGCCATATTTCTTCTGGGATTGTCATGTTTTGGATATAAAAGCTTCTTCTATAGTTCTCAATAGTATCTGTCATTACCACATGTATCAAAGAGAACGCTATCTAAGCTTACATGATTTGAAATTGGATAAAATTTGGATCTCTTAATTTGAATCCATTCTTGCCTTAATAGGATGATTAATCTCAAATCTTCTTTGTTATAGCCTGGGCATTTTTCTTCTATGTGCTCCATTCATGATTTAATGATTATTTTCCAATCAAATCTTGAGCAGAACCATCTTAATGATTCTATCAAAGGATGAACTAGTATTCCTTCCTTATATGTGAGGTTAGAAAGGAACTTTAAAGTTCCTTTAGGAGAATTATTAATGATGACATAGGTACCGATAAAACCACATTTACTCTTCTAGAAATGGATCCACAAAATGAAATATGTGAGGATGAATGAAGAGATATTTAGGATGGAGACCATAAGGTCTGAGGCTTAATCCTCCATGTTTTCTAAAAACGAGATATTGATACTCTTAGATTTTTGCCTTAGTATCTTCAAAGAAGTTGTTTCTTTCAATTAACTCATCTATTTTTAGTGAAGTTGTTTCATGTGGCCATCTTAGCCTTTAAATTATTGCCCTTCTAGAGAAGAAGATGTTGAAGAAGTAGACAATGCCTTGGTGCTCCAGCTTGGGTTTTTGAAGATCCAGATATGGCATATGAAGTGAGATTCTTTGAGTTATTGGGCCTGTACATGCCTCTCATCTGGGTCTGCTTGTTCTTTGCCAAAAGTTACCATAAATTGAACAAGCGTAAATATCACCTAAAGGTGCATGAATATCTATTGAAGGCAAGGTTTTAGGTAAAGAATAGATTGATGGAATAATCTATGTTCTTTCAAAACTTATGGATTCTTGTGTCCTTTCTTTTAGAACTCGTGGATTCAGTATGACTTGATGATGTTGCCGAAGTCTATAAAGAAAATCAACAACTAAGTTTAGCCCTGGAATGTGGTTAAATTCGTAGGAGTATTTGGAAAACCATTCTTGTCATCTTAGTAATTGTGGATATGTACTGTTTTTTGTTTGAATTTGAGCATCTGAAGGAAAGAGCTCATGCCCATCTCAATCTCGAAATATGATCCCATCAAGTGGTCTACAAACTTCTGGATTGTATTTTTCATGGCAAGGATTTCCTAAAGCTGTATGATAATGGATTTAAGAATCCTTGAATCTATCATTTTTGTATCCTCATACATGCCTTTTGTCATTGCTCTATTTTAAGAGCATCGTCCCCTAATATTTGTCACTGGCAGGATAAATTCTCCATCAGAGGGAATCTTTAATAGTGGAAAATCTTGCAATTTTTGTTTTAGTAGCTGACTAGATTTTGTTTAGTGATCACTCCATTCTAGATGATCCTTTTTTAACATCTTGGAGAATGGAATAGTTAATCTAGAAATTTTTGAAACAAAGTCTCTTAGATAGTCGACTAGGCCTAGAAATTGCTGAATTTCTTTGGTGGTGAGATTGGAATAAAAAACTTAAGAAGTTCTAGGCTATTAATGGTTTTAGTTGGTAAAAACCATCTTTTATCCTCATTCCCAAAAATTCCATCTCTGTTTAAGCTACCTTCATCTTCCTTTCTATAACATTACTCCTCTTAAGATAACTATCTCATAGAATTTTGAGAGTAATTCAGCATGTGCTTCTTCATTCGAACTATACAAAAGAATATCAATGAATGATAAAAGATTGGTTCAAAGATTTTGGTCATGGCCTTTTGGAAAAGTGAAGGCATATCTTGAGTTAGAATGGTAACACTCTCCATCAATAATGACTCGAGATACATAATCCCATTTCATGCTTGTCATCAAGATGAACCCCAAGTTACCAAAAACTAGCTTTGAGATCAAATTTTGAGAATATGGCTTTTACAATGTTTTAGAAGATTGTATTCCTATTGTTAATAGGAAACTTGTCATCCTAGACAAAGTAATTCAGTGGTTAACAATTAATTACAAGTCTCGACTTGCCTTTAGCTTTTTCAGACTGCTTGTTGACATAAAAGGCATCATAATCCCATTGACTTGGATTATGGCTAAGCCTAAGCTTAAGCTGGCCATCAATTCTCACATTGTAGTGAATTAAAGTTCAAGATGGATATTACATAGAAAATCCTATAGTTTTTTTTTATCAATATGGTAAATAATTGACTATAAAAGGAAGTCTATATAATGCTGGTTATTTGGTTAATCATACTATTCAATGAGTTAATCTATAATAGCTTACGTGTGAAAAAGAGTTTTCCTTTTTCCCCCTTATAGAAATAGATGCTTATATTAAACATGCAAATTATTAATTACAATAGCAATCTCTTTGATGAAGGGGACACAAAACAATTAGAAGCATTTGGCAAAATAATATCAATTAAAAAGGGAGATGCTTAGACCTAGTGAATAATACACGTCTTCACCCTAGATTCATTGCTATACAAATGAGAGAAAATTTTAATATAGCTATATTTAAATGTTTAAAGACCTATTTTAGTAGGTCACCTGAAAAAAAAAGAAGTTATTTTAGTTATTAGTATTTTAAGTCCAATTTAATTATATATACTGATTTATTTTACACTTCTTAAAATCTTAAGAAATTCATTCCTATGAGAGATTCTATAGTGAACTAAATGTAAGCTTAAGACATGAATTATTGGATCTGTTCATCAACTCATGACCTAATTTGATTTTCTTTCTCATGAAAAATTAAATTGGAATGACCTTTTTCGAAGCTTGTTAAATTTCTTATTTGCTTAAGAGCTTATTAAAGTTTAGGCTTCTTTATGGAGGTCTTACGCTATAAAGAAATTGGCCAAACCTTGTAAGATTAAAAGTAGTTACTAGACCAAGCCCATTACCAAAGCTTAAACTAATATGAAATCTCGTTTGTCAAATCATCAAGAACGATCCAATGGTAATCATCAATAATCCATCTTAGATATCTAATGTAAGAATATGGACCAGACTCTAAAATTCTATAAATAAAAATTCCTTTCCTCATTTGCAACATCTAAAAATGGGGTAAGCTTTAAAGAAATGTCAACATATACTGGAATTATCTTATAAACTAAAATTCTATAAATGAATTCATTACACTAATCAATCCATAAGCAAGGGTGGTTATGATTTAATTCCTTTAAGTTTTGTATCCACTAATCCATTTTCTAAGTGAGAATCACATTCAACACTTCCTACAAGTAGCCTTTAAAATAAAATTTTTACCATGTGAAAACTTATATGATATGAGAATTATTTTTTGGTGAACAAGTCAATTTCTTATCATAAATGTTTTCTTGCAACTTCCGTTCAACTCCCACAGGTTTCTTACAACAATAATTTCAATTAGTAAAACTTGGTATGATATTCTTATTATATATCTTATAGGCTTGGTCCTTGGAATTTTGACTAACATAAGTAGCAAAATGAGTTAAGAGGTGTCAAAGAGGTTCCGATGTAGGCATTTTTACACTTAGGTCAATGGAGAACTCCAAAAAAGTAGAGAATGTAATACCAACTAGAGGAAAGAGAATATAGAGAATAAAGTTATTTTTGTTATTCAGAACAAGGGTTTAGTTGATAACTTTTTAAGGAAGATGAATGAAGTAATGTGTTGAGGAATATTAGATTATGGAGACATCAAGAGAGCATCTCAAAGGGTCTAGAGAGTCTCTCTATGCTTACTTGTTAAAGGATATGTGTAAGGGAACTAAATAATCCTAGAACGTATGCCCTCTTGACTCTCTATCCCCTACTAAGCAGTAGTAGAGCTAATGAGAAGCAACCTTTAACATGGTGTTACCTTATCATGCTCTAGAGAGTACCTATATGTGACAACCTATTGTACATGGTAAATAAACCTAAATGATACCTTTGTCACTAAAAGGTTTTCCATACAATATATAAGGCATACTTATGACCTAGGACACCTTTGAGTTAATAGTGCTAAAGATGGTAACAATAGTATGCAATTTAAAGATAGGTAATACAAATAATTAGGGTATGTGCAAAAGGTACAACACCAAAAAATAAGTAATATAAGCTGTCTAGCATTACACATGACTAATTTTTTTCAAAATAAAAAAATAAGAGAATTTCAAAAGATCACAAACTATACAATAACCATTTGAATGAAAACATAGTGTCATTCAAAAATTGTGTATAATAAGGGTTTACGCTCTCTATAATTTGCAATAGGAAACATATTCTAAGGATTCAACATCTTATGTACATGTCATCCTTAAGAACACTCACTTTATCCTAATACTATTTGTTTTTGAAAAATACTTTTTTACATGAAGAACATAGAGGAGTACATATATAATATATTCGTAATGTGTGGTTATATCTTTAAGCATTATATGTTGACTCAGCTCTAGTCACAGGGTCACATTTTTTCGTGTGATTGAGTTCCCTAAGGCGAGATAAGGGCGTGATATCTAACCCCTAGTTATAGCCACATCTAGCCCACCCGTAATGTTGACAACCTTCAAACATTTGATTGTATGCAATGCGTAACCAATTTATTATTTTAAGCTAAGTAATTAAATAGTTCATTTTAGGTGATGAAGCATTCACAAGCACCCACGATATCAATGATTACTATTTATTTATACAAGCAAGTGGTGTTTCTTTAAATTGGGATATTTTCCCACAAGTTCAACCAAGAGAATGTACAAGCAATTTCCTAACCCCTTGCATGCACCAGTTGATATATACATTACAATTTATGTGCAACTACTCTAAGAGTACAAACAAATGCAAAAATCATAGGAAATACTCAATCATCCATATTGCTCAAGAATCAAAGTAATCCTTCAAAAAGTCATTATCCTAATTTGTCACATAATTAAAAGATTAATATTTGTTGAAGTAGTGAGTTCAATGCGAATTTTGATGAGAAAATAAATTGCTCAATTACCTTAAGGAATAAAATAAGTTACACTTCATTAGTACAACAATATGAAAGATGGGATAATTTAATTTGTGTATGCTGTGCTTTATGTTTGTAAATGTGAAGTTTTTGCACAAGTGGTCCAGATCATTGTGCAAAGGTCCAAACTTGTAGGATGTTTGTTTTTGTTTTTTTAGGATCTCAACAATGTCTGGACTTTTGTGAAGGGTGTAGACCACTTGAAGTCACAAAAGTGAAATGTTCTAGAGGCGCAAACCATTGCGCAAAGGTCCGAACCTATTGTAACTTTCTGCTAGCTATTGGGCATTTAATACCTGATTGTTTTGGGGTAATGACTAGGGCTTTTAGTCCTAAAAAACTCTCTCAAAGCTTGTTGTAATCTTTGTTATTTTGTGAAAGTGTAAGAAAATAAGTGAAGTGTCATTTGTTCTTAAGCTTGCGATTTCTTGTAAGGCTTACACTTAAGTTTGTGAGTGATTAGTTGTGGAATCTTAAGTTGTGCCTAATTGCTTGAAAACTTATTATAAAGGCACAACTCAAGTGTGTTGTTGTGTTGTGTAGTGTAGCTCTAGTGGACCATTTGTTTAGTATTGAATGAAAATGTGTTAAGTCCTCCTTGAGTGAGGCGTTATTAATAGGTCGTGGAGACTGAGGGCAAACTAAACGACATATGAATTTACAATGCAATCTTCTCTAACCCTTACTCTTTATATATATTGTTCTTTATTTTTATTGTATATTTGTTGTTGTGCATCATTTAGGTTTTGTGTTTAAAAAAGAGCAAAATTAGGCATAATAACACATCGTAAGTGTTACATAGGTGTTTTAACATTATCTATTGTAAGTATTTAACTAAATACAATAGAAACTTAGCTAATTCCTATTCAAAATTTGCTATATTTCCTGGTTTGGTCATTTTTCATATTTTTGCAATATCTTCTTCATTTTAAGATTGTTTTTGTGATCTTATACTCAACTATATAGGCTTTTCGATGCACTTTCACGTGTTGATATTATTTTAAAAATGTGGAGTCATTAGAGCCTTGAATTGGTCCACGTCAAATTGGCCGACATATTTCTTAGAGATTTGATATGTTTTCCTAGTTCATTTCCTAATAATCACCTATAAACTAAATATCTTCCATGTCAACTAATTTTCTTAATGTCCTTAAGATGAAAGGAAAAAGAAAAAAGATCAAGCAAAAAAAAAAAAAGCATGTTATTGACATGGTCACGATGCAAAACAAAAGGCCATGTTAACTTGACATACAACGTAAACTCCAAGAATACTTTCTTCCCCTTCATTCTCCCTTCTTTAATGCAACATGCTAGATTCATGGTTGAAGTTTTATACAACTAAAATACTCTTAAGAATATCAGAAAATTATTTAGCTAAATGCAGAAATAGATGTTGAAACTTTCAATAAAGAAGCTATGAGTTTGCTCAAAAGCTTGTATTAGTGCCTTAATCAGATAGCTCTACAATATCCAAGTACCATGCACCAACACCAATAATCACTATTCTTGGAGCTTCTCTAGGAGAAGTAAACAAATCATTTGAGTTGTTGAGGGTAGTTGTAGGAATTCCCAAGAGAGCTACAATGACATACTGGTACAAAATGCAATGGCATGAGGAGGAAGAGGGGGATGACTTCAATGTCCTTGATTGGTTGAAAAAGAACACACATAATGTTAATACTTTCCTTAGTGACACAGGATATTATAAACCTCTACCTTCAACAATTTAGTTCGAGCAAGCTTTTCGATTTAGGTGGGCAGTCATTGATTAGCATGTTAAAGGCTAAAATAAAAAACTATGAAAGCATCATCAAGCATTGAGCAGATGTCAAAGGGATCTACTCTTTTAATGGCCCAAAGATATAGTGGCTCAAGGATTGAGATGGGGATGGGGACAAGGTGGTTTGGATCTTTGTCACCATAAGAGGCACAGACATGGATTGGTTAGTAGGATGAGGTTTTAATGGCCAAGGGGTATATATTTTGTATCCATTGATTTTGAAATATTTTGTTAATGAAAATGGAATCTTACGATAGAAATGCATTATGTGATTTGTGAAGTAAAATTTAGCATATTTTTAATTTACAATTAGTTAACACTAAATTTAAAAATATGCAATTAAAACTATTTAATAATTTCATTGATTAAATTATTATTTAGAAATTATCAAGATTTTTTTATTTATAATATATAACCATTCTCAAACCTTATTAATTTGAAAAATAATCAGTATTAAAAAACAATCTTAAAATTTACATAATAAATCATAAGTTGTAAGTTTATTGTTCAAATTTATATATAATAAATTAACTAAGCATTAAAATGAAATATCTTTTTTTTTTGTTAACATGTCAAAACAATGAAATTCTTTCAAAGATATTAGTTTGCATTTCAAAAACCAAAATATTAAACTCTTGAGTGTTGGTGTAAGAATATACAATATAATTAAAAAAATAAATTATATTATATAAATATCTCATATAACAATAGAAAACTACTTAAAAGTTAAAACACTAATTTCAATGTTATTATTTAAAAAAAAAAGGGCCGTGTTAGCCTGTATGCTTACGTGTATTACTATGTTGTTCTATCAATTTTGCATGTCTAGTGTGCCTATCCCTTGTACATCACACTTAGGATGCAATCAAGGCGAGTTAGGGAGGTCATATATAAACCCAAACCCGACCCAGTTCCTTATAGGATGGCATAAACTCGACTCGTGGCCTTATAGGGTTTTGTGTGCAATACCCAAACCCACCCTTGTAGGGTCATGATCTTGCCTCACTTTGCCTTGCTTTGCCCCGCCTCGCTGACCCAATTTTGTCTTTACATTTTTTTTTATTTTGTCCTTTTTCAGTCTTTTTATTCATCATTTGTCTACTTGTTTTCATGATATATTTTCCATTTCGCTTATTTGTTTCAATTTCTTTTCATTGACGGTAAATCTACACATAAAAAAAAAGTCAATAAGCTAGGCAATTGATCTTTGATATATGACAATCAATTTGTAACAAAATATAGAAGAATTTACTTTACTTGAGGACTGACATATATACATAAAAACGAATATTACCTCTTATTAATCATAAAAAGCATGACATTCTCAATTAAACAAAGAATAGATAATACAATCACAGAACTATAAAAATAATAAAAAATGGATTCATCCAAGTTTTGATATTATAAAATTGTATCTTATCTTTTATAATCTTAGTGGGTCGATTCGACCCTATAGGGTCATAATTACGACCCAAACTTAACTTGTAAACCCCTGGATTTTACAGTAATTATAAGTCCTTAAGAACTGGAAGTTAAACCAAAACCTTAGAGTCAACCTAGTTTTATGTTAAGTCTAGTGAATCTAGATTCGGTAATGCCGCGCGCAAAATCTAAAAACTATAAAATGAAATAATTTTGAATTATAGTTCAAAATCATATAAGAAAGCTTAAAAAGATCATATTCGCCACAATTTAATTCGTTTTTAGCCCGAACGGGATCAATTTCAAAATTTAAGATCCCGACAAGTAAAATAGTGAAAATATTCTTATCACACTGTTAGACTCGTAATAATATGAGGATTCCAAAAATTATCAGTTTTATAATTTTTTGATATCTAAAAACATTAGATGTAGCTCATTTACGTGTATTTTCCTACTACCTATAAACATATTCTTATAATTTTCTTTTTCATAAAATTTTACACCATATATTACTAAACTTCTCTTATACTTTTTTCTAAAATTAATTTTTTAATCACTCTCCTCTCTCTTCCCTCTTAGTGCCATCCACCCTTCTATCTCTTTCCCTCCATTTCTTTTTCTTTTTATTAATTAACTCCAAAATTCCCTTCGCATTTTCCTATAAATACCTCATCTCCCTTCACTTCTTTCATACACTCTCATTCACTGGTAAAACTCTCCAAAATTCTCTCTACAAACTTCTTTTACTTTCTTTCCAACTTTCTATTCCTTCTTCTAACCAATAGATAAAAGTCTTAATACTTTCTTCATGTTCATTTAACTTAAAATGATCATAAATGTGTTTTCTAAGACTCATAAGAGTTAAGAAAGAAACAATATGTTCATGTTTTGTTCTTATTTATACTTAAATTTTATGTTGTTATATTAATGTTAAAATGATTTCTATGTTTATGTAACTTAGCATGACCATAGTATGTGTTTTCTAAGACTCATGAGAGTTAAGAAAGCAATAAAATGTTCATGTTTTGTTCTTGTTTATATATAATTTATTTATGATTTGTTATATTATTGTTGCTCTTATTATGCTCTTTCTTTTCTTTTTCTTTTTGGAACTAGTTTTTTCTTTGTTACAGGATGCCTTGATGAAGCTAAAAACTCCCAATACATGACCTTATTTATATGCTTATTTGATTCTTATATCTCCTCCTTTCTTAATATGATTATTTTTCTACATATAAATAATTATATGTTCATGTTCACGCATAATCATAATGTTGTTGTCTAAATAAAAGGAGTTCTTTTCTTTTGTTAAAAATTAAAGACTAAACTCTTTACGAAAATAATTTTGACACTTGGGAAAGGTTTCCATTTAAAGCTTAAGATTATAATTTAACAATATCATTTTCAAAAATTTAAATAAGTTCATCATTGACTTTTCAGTGTTAATGTTATGTAAAGTTTTTATTTATTTTTTCCAAAACATAGTTATAAAGTTCTTTACTATTTTTTTTTCAAAATAAAATAAATTTATCTTAATGCTGATAATTCTTTGCTACATAAGTTTTTCTTAAAAACTTATTTAAAAGAACTCATACTAACACTCTAACAAACACTAAGAACTAGACAAATTTAAGTCAAGTTAAAATTAAATCACTAATTAAACACCTAGTAAAGTGATATTGTTAACCAAACAAGTTTAAAATATATAAAAGCTTATTTTTATGAAGTCTATGAAGTGGAAAAAGGGTAGTTGTGATATAAAAAGTACTCATATAAAATAAAAATCTTAGTTTTCATTTCAACAACTTACAAAAGAAACTTGTATATTCCAACCTCTAAATTTCTAAAGGAGATTGTTTTATGAAAAATCATAGTTTGAACAACAATACTTGAATCATGCATGTAATGTGAGTTTATAAGAGTACAAAAGGATTTTTTAACTATATATAAATATCTACATGCTTACTATGGGACTTTTATTGATAAAAAGTTTGGGAAATTATGTTTTAAGAATTGGGAAATTCGTGTTAGTTCTATACCACGACTTTTGTAACCCAAATAACCTTTTATGATAAAAATAACCTTAGAAATAGATAGATATTTTTGAGTAGATAGAAAACGACCTATAATATACGAAATTTCGAGTTAAAATGAGCAAGTTATGACCATTTTAAGTTTGAATTTTTTGTCATACAAATTTTAACGCAAATAACAAAATATAATTAGATAATATAAGTAGGACTTGGATGAAATACTCATTTTGGGTATTTCTTTTCTAGGTGATGAGGACCAAGACCCGCTTTTTTCCTGAGGATTACTTCGATTGATAGAGATCGCTATGGCTAAGTAAGTTTTCCTTTATATTTTATGTATTCGCGCATGTGCTTGTAGAATAAAGCACTAAATATTAGGAAAAGATAAAAATTGATATACATGTGGATTATCATGGGAGCTATGTATGTGATTCATTATGTGTAATCAATAAACGATAAGTATATCAAAGCTTGATTGGTTGATTAATATAAATTGTTTCTATATATATTGTTGTTTATGCAAATATTGATTGCTAGCCTTAAATGAATTAAAATCGGAATCGAAAATTCCTTGTAAGTAAATTGATCATGCATTCACTTAGAATATCATGTTCACATTTTGCTACTACTCTTCAACATTGGACCAAAAAGGTAAGCTATCTAGCTACATCTTGAGGAATTATGACGTTTGGGGAATACAGTTTCATGGTGTAGTCGAGCTGGATCGATCGCTTTGGGTAAAGAAAACCCAGGGACTAGTAGTATGGTTGAATGGAATCCCAAGACGCGCACAAATTTCAAAGAGGTCGGTTGGGACTCATTTCAAATTATTCCCTAACCCTGAATAAAGGGCACAAATCCATTCTACATACGAAACTAGATAGTCATGTGTATTGTTTGATTATATAGTTATATGGTTATTGCATTTCATATGCTTGCTAAATGACTTGTTTGATTGCTTTATTATGAGTACTTTTGCATAAGGAATATTTCACTAAGCTAGTTATGTTTACTACCCCATAGATTTTTTATGTTGCAGGAGTATCGCTTTTTGTACCCGAGACTAAATTGTCTGTCCGAGTAGGACTTATGCTTTTGGGAAGTTTTTGAAAGAATTCTATTTGAAGACTTTAGAGTAGATTCCCTTTTAAATCTTCCAGTTTTAGTTATCTATTTAAGTAAGACTATTCTATTTGGGAGATTTATTGGGGAACGCTCCTAGGATATTATAAGACTATTGACCTTTAACTTACGAATATGATGTTTAAGTATTTTCTTGATTCCTATATTTTTTACTATCTTAAACAACATATCCCACTAGTGTCTCCTATTGTTGTGAAAGTACGCCTTGCATATGGTGTTGAAGCTTTTGCATGAGTAAAGAACATCATTCCTAAGCTTTAATATTATATTTGGCAGACTGTCATATTTAGGGTACCCTGTGGGACGTAATATAACCTGTGACCCTATAGGGTCGCAAAAATTTTTTCCAAACCTATCTCATAACCTTATAAGGTTTCTACTGGGTTGGGTATCCCACAACAATCCACCCAGTTGTATCCCTAGTCATACTGTATCTTAATTTTTTTTTTTTTTTGCATGTATTACGTGCTATACCAAACCTGTCACGCCCCAAAGAGTACCCTAAACGTGACAGTCTGTCACATATAGTATCAAAGCTTAAGAATGACTTCCTGAAGTTATGCAAAAGCTTCAACACCATATGTAAGGCATCCATCACAGCAATAGAAGATACATGTAGGAAGTGTAGTTTGAGGAAGTAAATATAGCATATAAGAATCTAAATAAACATTATCTTTAAAATCATTAAATTATGGTCTTTACATCATCTTAGGGGCATTCCTTGATAAATCTCCAATATTCAAAATATATTCTTAAAATCTTACATATAACATTAACTAGAATTAAAAAGATTTTAAAGGAAATCTATTCTAAGATCTTCAAAAGGATTTCTCCTAAAAGCTTCTCAAAAGCGTGATCTTACCCGAACATATGAAGACATCAGGTATAGGAGATATTGATCTTGCATCAACAAAAATCTATTGTGGTGTAAGCTCAACTATTTTAGTGAGAATATTCTCAGGTTAGCATACTCAAAACCAACGAAATTTTAAGCAAGTTATATTTAAACCAGCATATGTGATGCATCAAACACATGAGTAAGCAAGACATATGATTTTCATAGAAACATATGTTGAATGAATTTATACCATTCATTTGGAGTTAGGTATACTAGCCAATTAAAACCAATCCTTTTATAAATAAAACTCTTATCGATCATACCGGCTACTATTCACCAATACAAAACATGTAGATTATATTGGCTACTACTCGCCAACATAAAATATGTAGATTCTACTGGCTACTACTCGCTAACACGTAGATACTATCAGTTATACCAACCAACACTATTATGGTCTTGTCCTACCAAGAGTATAATAGTGAATGCAATGTGACTCACTTCGTGATATGTATGAATCCATTAGTTAAATTCTTATATGTAATTAAAATATCTTAGAGGCGATCGATGAATTCACAGACACATCAACATGGTAATATACATCAAACTTTTAATTAATAACAATTTGTGTCTCGATATTCTTAACATAATTTTAACAAACATTATAAGGCTCATGCACTTTCCATTTTCATCTAATCCTACTTCTAGTGCTTCTAAAATTACAAGCACAAGCATAGGTACGAAAACTTAAGGAAAAACTCACTCGACCAATCTTGCCAAAATCTTTTACTCGCATAAGTCCTCCTGATATGGATACTCCAACTCCTCATCATCTAAATGAAAGAAATATCCGAAATAAGTATTTCATGGAAGTTCTACTCAAACTTTCTAATTCTATTTCACTATTTTCGTCAAAATTCGGGTGAATGAAAAGTTCAACTTAAAAAGGTTATACCTTGCTCATTTTAACTCGGAATTTCGCATATAAGATGTCGTTTTCTAACTACTTGAAAAGATATATCTATTTTTAAGGTTATTTTTAACATTAAAAGCTATTTAAGTTTTGAAACGGGTCGGTACAGACTAGTTACGAAAATCCCAGTCCTTAAAAATATAGTTTTCTAAGCTTTTCATCATCCAAAAGTCCCATAGCAAGCATATACATATATATGCACATTTATATAGTTGAAAAATCCTTTTTGTACACATAAACTCACATTACATGCATGATTCTAGTGTTGTTGTCCAAACTATGATTTTTCATAAAACAATCTTCCTTAGAAGTTTAAAGAGTGGAGTTTACAAGTTTCCTTTTTAAGTTATTGAATGAAAACAAAGGTTTTTAGTTTATTTCAAATGAGTGCTTTTTCTATCATAACTATTATTTTCCCTACTTTCTAGACTTAACTTGACTTAAAAATTTGTTACATTCTTAGTGTTTATTAGAGTGTTGGTATAAGTCTTATAAATAAGTTTTTAATAAAATTTTGCATAATAACGAATTATCAACATTAAGATTTAATAATAAATTCATTTTAGTAAAAGAGAATAATGGAACCACTTAATTGTGTCTTGAATAAACTTTGCATAATGACAACATAGAAAATTTATGATGAACCTATTTAAAAATGTTGTTGAATCATAATCCTTAGTTTTAATGGAAATTTTTCATAAGTACCAAAAATTATTATTATTATTTCTTTATGAAGAGTTTAGTCTTATTTTTTATAGAAGAAAGGAACTCTTTTTACTAATGTTGGTTTCTCTCAATAATGATTTTGATGATAACAAAAAAAGTTAAGTGTTTATTAATAAATCCATTAAGTGTGAAGCATGAGCAAAAGTTTTATAACAATGTTTACAAAAAGATATAACTCAGAAAGTATTTCAAAAAGTATTATGAGAGTTTTTCAAGAAAAAGTGAGTAGTTAGAAAGTAATTCAGAAGGAAATTCAATGTTTTACAAGATTTGTGTATCAGTCAGAAGGCAATTCAGAGAGCAATTTTCAAGGACTTGAAGTATGCAAGATCACGATCATAAATATGAACAATGAATGATTTCCAAATTAATTCATAATTTTGAAGACCCAGCACCAAAGTAAATGTATTTGGGAAATGCATTCGATTATGTTCCACAATGTTGGTTCAATTATCCAAGGGGATTCAAGGTCATATGGATTAAGGATTGATTGATGATTTTCGACAGGAATTGAAGTATCATGATAGGAAATTCAAGGTTCATTTTTAGACATATTTATAATTTCGTGACATTATGAAATAAGAAGAGAATATGAATGTGATATTCATCAAGGACGAGTTTATCTAAGATCAAGAAAATTCAAATATGAATGAATCAATATCAGATTAATGAAGCTACTATTTTCGTGAGATATTTTCTTCATATCAAGAACGATGTGATCAGATCATCTTTTAAAGACTATCTACAGTAAAGCCAATTCGGTTTTTGACGTTTGAAGAAAATCCATTAAAAGATCATATCCGAATCTCAAGCCCAATATCAAAACCAGCAAGATAAAAGGAATTCATCGTTATCCAAAGTTGTAACCGTTAAAAGAGAGAGACGAACAATATCCTATCCATTTATTTGCAAAATATCAAGATCTAATTCTTTACTATCCGTTGAACAATAACAAATATATTATAGGCACAAAAGAAAGAAGAGACATCTATCCTTGAATGTGAAAAAGAAAACAAGCAACAAAAAGCTCTCAATATTTTCTCAAGCAAATACTGTCATTTATATTTTCATTGTACTAAAATTAGAGGATTTTTTACTTACTTCCTCAAATTGATTTGTGATTACTCTTTAAGTTTGAGAGTTACAAGTAGACTCAATAGTTTGATTGTAGCTTGAAAAAAAGCTAGGAGTATCAAGATGAGTGCATTTGTAGCCAAGTGTTTTGGCAAAAGACAACTTATAACTTATTGATTTGTTGGATAGTGGAACATACCGGTGAGGAATACTAGACCCTGGCTTAGTGCTGGAAGAGAGGACTGACGCTTGAGGCTGAATCTCTATAAATCAACTTTGCACTCTCTTCTCTCTTGTATTTTTAAATTTCGTGCATATTTTATTGTTTGTATGAGCTGCAATATAGATTCAGAAACTTAATCAGAGAGTATTTGGAAGTTCTATTACTAATTAGAAACTAATTCAGAGACTAAAATTGGAAGTTTCACTCTTGTTTTTGTTTAACGAGCAATGATCATTTTTCAACCAATTTTCATCCGAATTGTGAAATAAACTTTTATTTATTAAGTTTATTGTTTTCAAGTGAGTTTAAAAAGCCATTTTAATTTGATTAACTAAGTTTGTGAATTTGGTTAAGTTTTTGAAAAGATTAAATTTTCATCTTGGAAAACCAATGCACCCCCCCTCTTGCTTATCTTTTTGGGACCAACAACTAAGACAACAACATTATAATTATGCATGGACGTGACTTATGGCTATGTTGTATCTTAAAAGAAAATAACTCGTATGAAACATAAGAGACATAGAAAATTAAATAAGCACATATGTAAAGTCAAGTATTGAGAAATCTTAGCTTGCATCAAGGCTTCAAGACTTCCTGGACTAAGAGATGGACTAGTCCCGTAAAGAAAAGCAAGAAAATAAAACAAGAAAATTATGGGAGTCTTAGATTGGTGTCAAGACTTTTTGGACTTAGATTATGAACAAGTCCTAAAGAAAGAAAAAAAAAATTGTATAAAACTAGAATGACTAGTCTTATCATATTGCATAAAATAAATAAATAAATTGCAAGAAATATAAAAGCATAAATAAAATATTATGTTAGTAAGCTTATAGACTTTAAGAAATATAAATATATACTTATACATAATAACATATAAAAGTTAGGTTAGAAGCATAAACACAATACATTATGAATATGAATAAGACATAAACAACATGTTGTTTTTCATAATTCTATTTCCTAGCATTAGCATCATGGGGAGTACATGGAATCAAAACACGCACATTGTTCATGTTATGTTACATGAACAAAAGAGGGGTTTAAGAATTTTTACCTAAGGTTGATGATAGGTTGAAGATGGATGAAATAATGGATGGTCTGTTTAGTATATATTGTAAATGCTATATGGAAATGGAGAGGAAGAGAGCATTTGTCTAGGAATTATTTAGAGAGAGAAATTGAGGAGAGATTTTGGTATGGTTTTAGTATATGAAGTGAGATGTGTGAAAGAAATGGAGGGAGATGTGATATTTATAGAAATTTGTGGAGAGAAATTATATGTAACGAAATAAATTGAAAAAAAAATTTGAGAGAGAAAGAGGAGGAATTGAGCTGGCCATGGGGAGAGAAAGGAGAGGGAGAGATTAAAAATTGATTTTTTTTTAATAAAGAAAAGTAATAAAGTATAATAGAAGTTTAATAAAAAGCAATATTAAGAAAGTAAATTTAAGTAATATTTGTGTAAGTGTAAGAATATGTTTGTAAGAAAAATAGAGATAAGTGAATAGTATAATAAATAGTAAAAATTGTAAAATAAATAGTAGACTAGATAAATAAGATACCGATAGTAAGTAAAATGTGTAAACTAGCTATATTTAATATTTTTATATATGAAAAATTACGAAATTGATATTTTATGGATCCTTATGAAATTACAAATCTATATATGTTATCAAAATATTTTTACTATCCTGAGCACCACGACACGTTTTTCGAGAATTGATCCCGCTCAAGTCGAAATGATCAAGTTTTTAACGAATTTGATCGTTTTAGGCTATCTTGTATATTCTAAACTATAATCTACCATTACCTCATTTCTATTGTTCTTAGGTTTTGAGTGCGAAATTGTCGAAGTTAAAATCACTAGTATGCATTGATCTTTGTTGACTTTTGGAGTTCCGTTTGATGAGGGTTAGAGTTTACTCAATATTTATCCTAAAATTAAAGGGTTTAAAAAACTTGTGTACCACAAATTCTGCTTGATATGATTAAGCTTTTTTTTTTTTTTTTTAATGCCTATTCCTAGAGGTGGGCAAATGGGTTTGGTAGGCTAGGTCGATTGGCCCGTGGGTTAAACTGCCCCATTTTTGCCTCCTTTTAAATGAGCAAAAATTTATAAACTTGAGCCTGACCCACATTACTTGCAGGGCAAATGAAAATTTTTTATTTTTTATATTTTTTTAATGTTAATTTATGTAAAAATTAGAATATTTATATATTTTAGCATTTTATATATATTGACAATTAATTTTGCTACTATTTCAAGTACTTATATATAAAAAAAAAATTTAAATGATTTATTAGATGTCATATTACATTTAAATCAATAAATATACACTTAAAAAATGTTATAATGTTTGTGATGCATGTATCAATATATTTTCTTTCATAATATATCACAAATAATCACTAATATGTATTTATATTATTCTTATTCTTAAATATTTTCTCTCTTTTTTCTTTTTCTTTTACTCTTGGCCCTTGGGCTGGCTCACCATGACCCAACCCTCTTTAGCCCGCAGGCTAAAAAACCGAAAAAGTTTGACCGCAATCTGCTCTTTTAAATAGGTAAATGGATTAGCCCGTGGCCACGGTCCATATGTTTAACCCTACCTATTCCCACCATGTCCATGGGCTGTGGAACTCGTACGGAACTATCAGAATTGGTGGATAGATCAAGCTTGTGCAATATTCCCATGTCATACCTGTTTCCATCAATTGAGTTTACTTTCACTTAGTGCACCCACCACGTGATAATAACTAATTAGTCCTCCTAGCAGATGTGGCTATATATCAACCCCTGTACTACCTCATGATTCAAATTGCATCGCATTCTTGGTCCTTTTCTCTACCTAGACCTAGTGTCATCAATAATGATATGGGTCTAGATCTAATTGGAGCTAAAATTAAAAAATACATATATATCCCCCTATTTTAAGCTAGAATATTTTTAATACAGCAATATGATACATGGCGTCTAGTGTCTACTGTACTATATATAAGAATAGTCATTCAGCAAGAGTGATGAGGATAGTAAAAGCCAAGTCTAGTGGAACAAAAGTCCTCTCTCCTTTCTGGTTTAGATGGATTCTTCTTCTACTGTCTGCAAAACAACCAAAGTAACTCCGAAACAATGTGCCACCAAATCTCCTAGAAAGAAACATCATCCACGCTACTCTAGCAGGAGAAGCCCCTCTTTTTCTTCCTCCTCATCACTCTCTTCATCATCTTCTTCCTACTGTGCCGATGAAGCTTATTTATCGCCAGTCAGTCCTGCCACTCCTCTTCCATTTTCTGGTGTTCCGTTTTCTTGGGAAAAACTTCAGGAATCCCCAAGAAACAAGCTTCAAGGAGGAAAGACGTGGATTCAGCGGCGAATCATCTTCATATTCTTCCATTGCCCCTTCCGGTACTCAAATATATTCTTAATCTTACATATAACATAACTAGAAATAAAAAGATTTTAAAAGAAATCTATTCTAAGATCTTCAAAAGGATTTCTTCTAAAAGCTTCTCAAAAGCGTGATCTTACCCGAACATATGAAGACATCGGGTATAGGATATATTGATCTTGCATCAACAAAAATTTATTGTGGTGTAAGCTCAACTAGCTTAGTGAGAATATTCTCAGGTTAGCATACTCGAAACCAACGAAATTTTAAGCAAGTTATATTTAAACCAGCATATGTGATGCATTAAACACATGAGTAAGCAAGACATATGATTTTCTTAGAAACATATGTTGAATGAATTTATACCATTCATTTGGGGTTAGGTATACTGGCCAATTAAAACCAATCCTTTTATAAATAAAACTTTTATAGATCATACCGGCTACTATTCGTCAATACAAAACATGTGATTATATTGGCTACTACTCGCCAACATAAAATATGTAGATTCTACCTGCTATTACTTGCTAACACGTAGATACTATCGTTATACCAACCAACACTATTTGGTCTTGTCCTACCAAGAGTAAATAGTGAATGCAATGTGACCCACTTTCATGATATGTATGAATCCATTAGTTAAATTCTTATATGTAATTAAAATATCTTAGAGGCGATCGATGAATTCACAAACACATCAACATGGTAATATATATCAAACTTTTGATTAATAACATTTGTGTCTCGATATTCTTAACTAATTTTAACAAGCATTATAAGGCTCATGCACTTTCCATTTTCATCTAATCCTACTTCTAGTGCTTCTAAAATTACAAGCACAAGCATGGGTACGAAACTTAAGGAAAAATTCACTCGGCCATTCTGGCCAAAATCTTTTACCCGTATAAGTCCTACTGATATGAATACTCCAACTCCTCATCATCTAAATGAAAGAAATACCCGGAATGAGTATTTCATGGAAGTTCTACTCAAACTTTCTAATCTTATTTCACTATTTTCGTCAAAATTCGAGTGAATGAAAAGTTCAACTTAAAATGACTATACTTTGCTCATTTAACTCGGAAATTTCGCATATAAGATGTCGTTTTCTAACTACTTGAAAAGATATTCTATTTTAAGGTTATTTTTAACATTAAAAGCTATATTTAAGTTTTGAAACGAGTTGGTACAGACTAGTCACGAAATCCCAGCCCTTGAAAATATAGTTTTTCTAAGCTTTTTCATCATCCAAAAGTCCCATAGCAAGCATATATATATATACACACACATTATATAGTTGAAAAAATCCTTTTTGTACACATAACTCACATTACATACATGATTCTAGTGTTGTTGTCCAAACTATGATTTTTCATAAAACAATCTTCCTTAGAAGTATAAAAGAGTGGAGTTACAAGTTTCCTTTTTAAGTTATTGAATGAAAATTAAGGTTTTAGTCTATTTCAATGAGTGCTTTTTCTATCAAACTATTATTTCCCTACTTTATCTAGACTTCACAAAAGTAAGCTTTTATATTCTTGAAAACTTGTTACTTTAGTTGTTTACCAATATTATTTCTTAAGTGGTATTTTAACTAGTGAATTTATTTTAAACTAGACTTAAAATTTGTTTATATTCTTAGTGTTTATTAGAGTGTTGGTATAAGTATTATAAATAAGTTTTTAATAAAATTTTACATAATAAAGAATATCAACATTAAGATTTAATAATAAATTCATTTTAGTAAAAGAATAATGGAACCACTTAATTGTGTCTTCAATAAACTTTGCATAATGACAACACAGAAAATTTGTCATGAACCTTTTTAAAAAATGTTGTGAATCATAATCCTTAGTTTTAATGGAAATTTTTCATAAGTACCAAAAATTATTATTATTATTTCTTTATGAAGAGTTTTGTTTTATTTTTTATAAAAGAAAGGAACTCTTTTTACTAATGTTGGTTTCTCTCAATAATGATTTTGATGATAACAAAAGAGTTAAGTGCTTATTAATAAATCCATTAAGTGTGCAGCATGAGCAAAAGTTTTATAACAATGTTTACAAAAAGATACAACCCAAAAAGTATTATGAGAGTTTTTCAAGAAAAAATGAGTAGTCAGAAAGTAATTCAGAAGAAAATTCAATGTTTTACAAGATTTGTATATTAGTCAGAAGGCAATTCAGAGAGCAATTTTCAAGGACTTGAAGTATGCAAGATCACGATCATAAATATGAACAACGAATGATTTCCAAATTAATTCACAATTTTGAAGACCCAGTACCAAAGTGAATGTATTTGGGAAATGCATTCAATTATGTTCCACAAAGTTGGTTCAATTATCCAAGGGGATTCAAGGTTATATGGATTAAGGATTAATTGATGATTTTCGACAGGAATTGAAGTATCACGACAAGAAATTCAAGGTTCATTTTTAGACATATTTATAATTTTGTGACATTATGAAATAAGAAGAGAATATGAATGTGATATTCATTAAGGACGAGTTTATCCAAGATCAAGAAAATTCAAATATGAATGAATCAATATCAGATTAATGAAGCTACTATTTTCGTGGGATATTTTCTTCATATCAAGAACGATGTGATCAAATCATCTTTTTAAAGATTATCTACAGCAAAGCCAATTCGGTTTTTGACGTTTAAGAAAATCCATCAAAAAATCAAATCAGAATCTCAAGATAAAAGGAATTCATCGTTATCCAAAGTTGTAAACGTTAAAAGAGAGAGATGAACAGTATCCTATCCAATTTATTTGCAAAATATCAGGATCTAATCTTTACTATCCGTTGAACAATAACAAATATATTACAGGCACAAAAGAAAGAAGAGACATCTATCCTTGAATGTGAAAAAGAAAACAAGCAACAAAATGCTCTCAATTTTTCTCAAGCAAATACTGTCATTTATACTTTCATTCATGGTTGTCAAAATCGCGTTTCTACTCGTACATTTTTACGAGTCTACATGTTTGTAAGCTTCCTCCGATTCAACTCGTTTAAAAAATCAGATTTGTGGTAGACTCGTAGTAGAATCGCGAGTTAAAATCGTAAAATCGGTGGAAAACGTACGTATAAACTCGATTTTACCGAGTTTGCTCCTCGTAAATCAGACAACATGCTGCAAGCGTACTGCAACTTTCACAGTTTCACCTTTGACTATTCAACGCGAAATGGACAGCCACTGCCACTGCCACTACCACTTGCTCTTTAATTTTTTTAATAAAGAAAGACAAATCAAAACTCACATAGGGCTTCACAAACTGTACAGCACCAAGGGCTTAAGCACTTTCTTTCGTTTTTTGGCAATTAGTCTTCACGATGAACAAGCAGTCTTTTAACATGGCAACGGGATCATAACACGAGACGGGAATGGGATAGGGAGAGTAATATTTTATAAGAAAATGGCATGTTTACCTGCGACAAGTATTTGGACTATATATTAAGTACGTAGAGACAAATATAGCAGTGTTTGCCTTTATTTAGTACCATAGGAATAATAAGTTAATAACACCGATTGTGTTCTGGCTTAATTCCTCGCCACAAGCCCAAGATTCTGGTTCCCTCATTTCCACGTGTAAACTTACATGCGACCCAAGAGTTGAGACCAGACAAATATTTACTCTATCGGAGGTCTTCAGATCTAGCCTTTCAGCATGTCTCTCAACTTTACCTACGACATCCAAATCCCCAAATACACCTTGATCAACATGTTTGTTAAGGTAAATAAATGGCTACATATTTGACCAAAGTCTGATTGTTTGATTTTATTCTTATGGTGTTGCTATTTTATTTTTATTCTTTTTAAATATATATTCATTAAAAGTAGATATAGATAAAACACATAACATATATATGTATATCATATACAAATATATAAATAAAAAAAAACAATTTAAAAAAATCCAAATTCTTTAAAGTTGGTTGTTGAAATGTGTTTTATGCCCGTCTTTTGATAACTTTGTAACGTGATAATGGCAAGACAAGAGCCTCCATTTTTAATTTTGACAATTTAATATATCATCTTTAGATTTTAATTTATGTTGGATTATATTTTGCATTGGGAATGTTGTTTCAAGTATTTATACTATGAATTAATGTATTACCATAACGACTTATGTTTGATTATCTGTACTGTTAAGTGCATAAATTCTATTGAGTTGTGAATTATAATTAAGCTTGATGTTAAATTTCTTTATTTCATCTTTTATTTGATGATTTTCTTGGTAAAGTAAGTAAATTTATTATATTTGCAAGTAAATTTTTGTCGGTTGTAGAATCTTACGATTCTACGTTCCGATTTACGGACCCCTTAGCGATTCTAGGTGAAAGCTCGAGTTTGACAACCATGCTTTCATTGTATTGAAATTAGAGGATTTTTTACTTATTTCCTCAAATTGATTTGTGATTATTCTTTGAGTGAGTTTGAGAGTTACAAGTAGCTCGGTAGTTTGATTGTAGCTTGAAGGAAGCTAGGAGGATCAAGCTGAGTGCATTTGTAGCCAAGTGTTTTGGCAAAAGACAACTTGTAACTTATTGATTTGTTGGATAGTGGAACATACGGTGTGGAATACGGATCCGGTTGGTGCTAGAAGAGAGGACTGACGCTCAGGTGGAACCTCTATAAATCAACTTTGCACTCTCTTCTCTCTTATCTCTTTAAATTTTGTGCATATTTATTTTTGTATGAGCTACAATTTAGATTCAAAAACTAAATCAGAGAGTAACTGGAAGTGCTATTACTAATCAAAACTAATTCAGAGACTAAAACTGGAAGTTTCACTCTTGTTTTTGTTTAATGAACAGTGATCATTTTTCAACTTATTTTCATCGAATTGTGAAATAAACTTTTGTTTATTAAGTTTATTGTTTTCAAGTGAGTTTAAAAAGCCATTTTAATTTGATTAACTAAGTTTGTGAATTTGGTTAAGTTTTTGAAAAGATTAAATTTTCATTTTGGAAAACCAATCACCCCCTCTTGGTTATCTTTTTGGACCAACAATTGGTATCAGAGCAGTGCTATTTATTTAAATTGAGTGATCTTTTAAAAAATGGCTGAAAATAACATTGCTATTAACCGAGCTCCTTATTTTGATGGCACAAATTATTTATATTGGAAAATGCGCATGAGTACTTACATTAAAGCTAATGACTATGGTTCTTGGTAGGTAATAGCATTTGGTGATACTCAAGTGACAATGACTGATGAAGCTGGATTCACTGATGCCGAGCTAAAGCTTAAAGAAAGAACAATAAGGCTAAGAATTCTTACTTACAATAGCTCCATCCAAATTTTACTTAATTTCATCTTGTGAAACTGCAAAAGAAATTTGGGATACATTGTCTAACACTTATGAAGGTACTAATACAATTAAGGAAACCAAAATCAATGCCTTAATTCAACGTTATGAATTGTTTAAAATCAAATCTGATGAGAAAATTACGGATGCCTTTAATCGATTTATTGCTATTACTAACGAGCTAACCTCTCTTGGAAAGAAATTGGATGATTTAGATCTTGTTAGGAATATGCTCCGAATCTTACCAAAGTCGTGGGACGCCAAAAAGACCACAATCGAAGAAGCCAAAGACTTGAATAAGCTGACACTCAGTCAGTTAAGGGAAAAATTGATGGCGTATGAATCTCACCTTGATTCAACAGAGGAACCCGAGAGTAATTCCAAAGCAATAGCGTATTGAATTCGATTCTGATGAAGATGATGACAATGAGAGCTTCAACATGTTGGCAAGAAAATTCAGCAAATTTATGAAGATGAACAAAGGTAAAAATTCAAAAATTTCAATAAATTGAATAAATTTGATGCAAAAGTTATAAAGACAAAGAGGAAAAGAAAGAGAAGGAGATTGTATGTTATGAATGTAAGAAGCCAGGGCATATTAAATATGAGTGCCAATTCTAATCAAGAAGATGAAGAAGTTCAAGAAGAAAAGTCGAGCAATGATGGCAACTTGGAGTGACTTTGAATAGAAGCTGATTCAGAAGCTAGCAGTGAAGATGAAGGAGAAGCCAATTTGTGCTTAATGGCTATATCCAAGATAAACTTCGAATCTGAAACTGAGATGATTGAAAATGAAATGTATCCCGAAATGAAAAAGCTCCTAAAAGCCCTTAAGAAGGCTAATTCGAAGATTTTCAAGTTGGATGTAAAAAACAAGGCTTTAAAGAACGAGAAAGACGTTTTAAGTCAAACAAATAGATTACTTGTTGATGAGAATAATATTTTGAAAAATGAAGATGAAAAATTATATGTTAAATCTGATACTTGGAGAAAAGAAAATGGTGTTTTGAAAAATGAAATCAAGGATTTAAAGGGAAGAGTAGATGCTTTATCACGAGAAATTAAAAATACATTCAATAAGTTTAATGAAAGTGAAGAAAAATTAAAAATGCTAATTGGTAGTCAAAGACCAGCTTTCATTAAACATGGAATTGGATATGGTGATGGTAGTTCGGCAAATATTAAAAAGACTATGTTTGTTAAGGCAAATAAACCCGTGATTGAAAAATCTGCTAAACCTCCTATTAAAAAGAATATGAATAATGAAAGCAGGACTCTTTCAGAAGGTATTCTCAAAAAAATTACCCAATCAGAAGGTATGATAGAACCTACAGGTATGAATATAATAATGAGTATCTAAGGAGAAATTACCATCACCGGGTAAATAAGAGATATCATACACGTTCTTATGCATGTTTCTTTTGCAATAAAGTTGGTCATATAGAAAAATATTTTTTTCTCAATACACATCAAGTTAAGAAACAAAATAACTTATCAAGGACCCAAGTTTGTTTGGGTTCCTAAAAAGTTTGATCACCTTTTTTCTATGACATTGCAGGAACAAGGAACTAAGATAAAGGGAACTTGGTACTTGGATAGTGGATGTTCAGGTCATATGATCGGTGATGCTTCCTTGTTCACTAGCATTATGTGGAAAGAAAAAGGATATGTGAGGTTTGGAGATGATAGTCGTGGTAAGATAATTGGAACAAGGTACTATAGAAAATGTTTCTCTAGTAAAAGGATTAAAACATAATCTCTTAAGCATAAGTCAATTATGTGACAAAGGCTATAAGATGACTTTTGAGAAAAACAAGTGTTTTGCATATAATACTGATGGAGTGAAGTTGTTTGAAGGATTTAGAAAAAGAAACATATATCTAATCACACCATCTGATATGAATGTAAAATGTTGCTTTTTGACTATGAATGACAACATACATATGTGGCATAAAAAGCTTGGTCATGTGAACTTTAATCAATTAGAAAAGCTTTCTAAAAGAATCTAGTTGTTGGTTTGCCTAAAATTAATATAAAGCATGATGTGAAATGTACAACTTGTTTAAAGAACAAAATGGTTTCAATTACTCATAAAAGTAAAAATCAGATTTCTACAAAAAGACCTCTTGAGCTTTTACATCTTGATTTGTTTGGACCTACTAGAACATTAAGTTTAGGAGGAAATAAATATGGACTTGTCATCGTTGATGATTTTTCAAGATACACATGGGTGTTCTTCTTAAAACATAAATCTGATACGTTTGATATGTTTCAAAAGTTTGCTAAACAAATTCAAAATGAAAAAGGGTTTTCAATTGTTGCTTTAAGAACCGATCATGGAAAAGAATTTGACAATTCTCTTTTTATATCCTTTTGTGAAGAATATGGAATAAATCATAATTTTTCAGCACCTTATACACCTCAACAAAATGGAGTAGTTGAAAGAAAAAATAGAACAATACAAGAAATGACTCGTTCTATGTTAAATGAAAGTAAAATAGCTGAATATTTTTGGGTGAGGCCATAGCAACTGCTTGTTATATAATGAATAGAGTATATATTCGACCTAATACTACAAAAACATCTTATGAATTATTTCGTGGTAGAAGACCATCTGTTTCATATTTTCATGTGTTTGGATGTACATGTTTTGTGAAAAAGAATGCAAATAATCTTAGAAAGTTTGATGAAAGATCTGATGAAGCAATCTTTTTAGGATATTCACTAAATAGTAAAGCATATCGTGTTTTTAATAAATCAACAAAAGTGTTGAAGAATCTATAAATGTGCGTTTTCTTGATGAAGTGAATGATGATGATGATGATGTGTTGCAAATGAACATAATGAACCAAACTCTGCTATATCAAAACCAAAATCAAAAGAAAAATCTGATAAAATACAAGAAGCTGATAAGATAGAAAGTAAAGCAGAAAGTAAAGAAATAGAAGCTGATAAGACAGAAAGTAAATTAGATGAAAAAATAGAATCTGATAAGGCAGAAACTAGAGCAGAAGGTAATTTAGAATTAAGAAATGATTATCCCGAAAGTTCAAAAGCATGGAAATATAAATCATCACATCCCCCTAGTCAAATTATTGGTAATATAGAATCTGGAACAAGAACTAGATCTAAGTTACAAGATATTGAAAATCATTTTGCTATGCTGTTTGAAATAGAACCTAGTAATATAGAAGAAGCTTTAAATGATAATAATTGGATCAATGCTATGCATGAAGAACTAAATCAATTTCAAAGAAATAATGTTTGGAACTTGGTTCCTAGACCTAAAGATAAATCTATCATAGGTACTAAATGGGTTTTTAAGAATAAATTAGATGAAAATGGTAAGATTGTTAGAAATAAAGCAAGACTTATGGCTAAAGGATATTCACAAGAAGAAGGAATAGACTATGATGAAACTTATGCACCAGTTGCTAGATTGGAAGCTATAAGACTGTTGCTTGCTTATGCATGTTATAAAGATTTTAAATTGTTTCAAATGGATGTAAAAAGTGCATTTTTGAATGGTTATATTAAAGAGGAAGTGTATGTTGAACAACCACCTGGATTTGAGGATACAGTTAAGCCTGATTATGTTTTTAAGTTAAGAAAAGCTTTGTATGGACTGAAACAAGCACCAAGAGCTTGGTATGAGAGACTCAGTGAATATCTCATCTCAAGTGGATATCAAAGAGGTACGATTGACACAACCTTGTTTATAAAGCATTATAATGATGATATCTTAGTTGTACAAATATATGTTGATGACATAATATTTGGATCAACTAATGAACAATATTGTCAAGAGTTTGCAAAGCTTATGCAGGCTGAGTTTGAAATGTCCATGATGGGTGAATTAAACTTCTTTTTGGGTTTACAAATCAAACAATCAAAAGATGGAATTTTCATTCATCAAGAGAAGTATACCAAACAAATCTTGAAAAAGTTTGGATTTGAGAATTCAAAAGAAGTTGCTACACCAATGAGCTCATCTGTCAGGTTAGATCTTGATTCTCAAGGTAAGAAAGTAAATGAAAAATTATATAGAAGTTTAATTGGTTCTCTTTTATATTTGACTGCATCTAGACCAGATATTCTGTTTTCTGTGTGCATGTGTGCAAGATTTCAAAGTAATCCAACTGAAACACATCTAAAAGCTGTAAAAAGAATTTTCAAGTATATTGCATGTACTGCAAAATTAGGAATTTGGTATCCTAAAAACCAAAATTTTGAATTAATTGGGTACTCAGATGCTGATTATGCAGGATGCAAAATTGATAGAAAAAGTACTTCTGGTACTTGTCAATTCTTAGGAGATAAACTGATTTCTTGGTCTTCAAAGAAACAGAATTCAGTTGCTCTATCAACAGCTGAAGCTGAATATGTTTCAATTGGAAATTGTTGTACACAAATTCTTTGGATCAAACAACAATTACAAGATTATGGATTGAATTATAAAAATGTTTCTATTAAATGTGATAACACAAGTGCAATTACTTTAACAAAAAATCTTGTGCATCACTCTAGATCGAAACACATAGAAATTAGGCATCATTTTATTAGAGATCATGTGGCTAATGGAGACATTAATATTGATTTTATTTCAACAGATTTTCAATATGCTGATATATTCACTAAACTAGTAGACAAAAATAGATTTGAATTCTTAAGGAATGAAATAGGCATGTGTATTCCTTTTTAACTCATTTTGAATACATGTATCTGTTTTATTTATTTATTTTATTCATTTGTATACAGGTATTTGTTATTCATTTTTAATTTATCTAAATTCATGCATTTGTCTTTAATGAGAAATGAAAATGGCACTTCTTTTATTGGAAATAAGCAATGTGTTTTATTCAATAAAAATCAAATAAAATAAGAATTAATAAAGATAAAATCTCGTGCCCTTCCACATTCTGATAACCATCTGCTACTTGTCAAAACCTTTACCAATTCCTTCAAAATTTCTTCAAGAATCAAACCCTAAACGAAATGCCTCCTCGCAAATCATCCCGTTTAGCATCAAAAGGATTCAAAACGAAAAAGACTTCAAAACCCATCATGATTCAAGATGAAACCTCTAGTTCCTATGAAATCCCACAAACCATTATGAATGAAGGAACCACACGAGAAGTATGATAAAAAACTGTGCATGATAAAGACAAGGAATCAAGTACTGAGGAAGACAGCGTTGATAATCTGGTTTGAAAGAATGTCAGAACCAATTCTTGAGTCAGAAGCTGACTCAAAGGGTTCAAAGAAGGATGCAAAGAAGAGTTCAAAGAAAGATTCTAAAAAAGATGTGAAAAAGGAAAAGGAAAAACAAAAGAAAAAGATTGTCAAAAGGAAGTGTTCGGAAAACACTCCATCATTCCCAGCCAAAAGGAAGAAACTTTCTCATAATAAGGTAGTTGAATATGCTTACATAGATTTCAAGTTCTTTAAATCGAATGAATTTTATTGGAATCATTGTTTGGACAGAATAGGATGTAGAACTATATGTAGTGTAACGGATATAGTTGATGGGAGTTTGATTCAAGAATTTTATGATAATCTGGAACAATTAGATGATTTATCTCTGAAATCAAAGGTTGTTGGCAGAGTTATCAAGATTACTAGGACAGATTTGATCAAATGTTTTAAAATGTTGGATGTTAAAGATGATGAATGGCATTTAATCAGAATCGAAGTGTTGTTTATAAGGAATTAAATGATGGAGTGGGTGAATTTGAAGACAAAGATATATTTTCAACTAATTTTGAGTTGTTAATACGGTTGTTTCATAAAATAGTAGTGGACTGCATTTTACCTAAAAATGGCAGTACCACAACTATATCCAAAGAAGAAGCTTTAGTTGTTTTGGCTGTGAAGAAAAATTTGAAGGTTGATATGCCTCGAATGATCTTAAGGCATATGTGGAGAATAAGAAGAAACAAACCCTATGGAAATTTATTAATGAAAATTTTTAAATTCAAGAAAATTGATTTGTCCAAAAATTTTAAAATTCCAATCGGTTTGAAAAAGATTGGGGAAATCAATTTGAAATACATGGGTATTTTGGTTTCTGAAAAATTCTGGTTTTCTAAAGATGGCGCCTGGTATAGACATCACAAATTTAGCAAGTTTCGTTTTGATTGGAAGAGGATCAAAGCACTTGCTGAGGGGGAGTTAGTACTTAAGGCAGAGAGTGATTTAGAGGAAGAAGAAGAAGGTGATAAGTCTGAAGAATTACCTTCTAGACGAGCTGGGAAAAAAGAAATGTCTAAAAAACAAAAGAAAAAGTATAAGATTACGATTGGTGGAAAGTTTGAAATTAAGGAAGGTTAGGGAGTTCAGGAAGAGAGTGATTCAGACAGTGATTCAATACCATTAAAACCTCCTGGAGAGACTTCAAAATCTGGTTTTGAATCTGATTTGAATGAGATATTTGAAAAGACAGTTGCTGGTTTTCGCAAGGATTTAACATATTCCATTCTAGATGTCTTTAACAAATATAAACAATCAGCTCAAGGTTCACAAGCTCCTTATTCTAAAACTGTTTTTGATGAATTTTTCCATTAATCTCCTCAATCACCAGTAAAGCCATCTGATCCTGTTATTCAAGCTGAGAAAGAACCTGCACATGAGAAGGAACCAACTGAGAAGGAACCTGCTGTTGGTGGGAAAGAGAGTGTTCCTTGTGAGAGTAGTGTGCTCTGAAGAACAAGCAGCTAAGGAAGAAGTTGTTTTCACTCACACTTCAAAGAACCTGCAAATGGCTCCTTATGTTGATCCTACAACATCCATTCCACCACCACTAAACCCTGAACAAATCGGAACAATTCTCTCTGTTATGAATATTCTTCAACAATAACAAGTTGTCTAACCTCCTCTTCGCACAACAATTCCACAACGCAGAAAAATGAAAGCTCGAAAATCTGTTAAATTCATAGAGTTTAAGAAAGATTGAATTTCATGTTATCTGTTAGTGTTTTGTTTTGTGAACTGTTAATTTTGTGGATTGCTTATTTTGTTTGGACAGTTAGCATTACTTTTTGAACTATTATAAACATTTACTGTTTTTAAGTGTTGATATTCGATAATATCTGTTGTTATTGCTGCTAATGTTGGTATTATTTATTGATGCTAACAAAAAGGGGGAGAAAAGTAAACAAAATATATGCAAAATGAATGGATGATGGATGGATATTCGTTATTTTTTTAATATATATATTTTGTTTATATGGATTTTGTTGTCATCAAAAAGGGAGAATGTTGGTTTCTCTCAATAATGATTTTAATGATAACAAAAAGAGTTAAGTGTTTATTAATAAATCCATTAAGTGTGTAGCATGAGCAAAAATTTTATAACAATGTTTACAAAAAGATACAACTCCTTAAAGTATTTCAAAAAGTATTATGAGAGTTTTTCAAGAAAAAGTGAGTAGTCAGAAAGTAATTCAGAAGGAAATTCAATGTTTTACAAGATTTGTGTATCAGTCAGAAGGCAATTCAGAGAGAAATTTTCAAGGACTTGAAGTATGCAAGATCACGATCATAAATATGAACAACAAATGATTTCCAAATTAATTCATAATTTTAAAGACCCAGTACCAAAGTGAATGTATTTGGGAAATACATTCAATTATGTTCCACAAAGTTGGTTCAATTATCCAAGGGATTCAAGGTTATATGGATTAAGGATTAATTGATGATTTTCGATAGGAATTGAAGTATCACGACAGGAAATTCAAGGTTCATTTTTAGACATATTTATAATTTCGTGACATTATGGAATAAGAAGAGAATATAAATGTGATATTCATTAAGGATGAGTTTATCCAAGATCAAGAAAATTCAAATATGAATGAATCAATATCAAATTAATGAAGCTACTATTTTCGTGGGATATTTTCTTCATATCAAGAACGATGTAATCAGATCATCTTTTAAAGACTATCTACAACAAAGCCAATTCGGTTTTTGACGTTTGAAGAAAATCCATCAGAAGATCATATCCGAATCTCAAGCTCAATATCAGAACCAGCAAGATAAAAGGAATTCATCATTATCCAAATTGTAACCGTTAAAAGAGAGAGACGAAGAATATCCTATCTGATTTATTTGCAAAATATCAGGATCTAATTCTTTACTATCCATTGAACAATAACAAATATATTATAGGCACAGAAGAAAGAAGAGACATCTATCCTTGAACGTGAAAAAGAAAACAAGCAACAAAAAGCTCTCAATTTTTCTCAAGCAAATACTGTCATTTATATTTTCATTGTACTGAAATTAGAGGATTTTTTACTTATTTCCTCAAATTGATTTGTGATTACTCTTTGAGTAAGTTTGAGAGTTACAAGTAGGCTCAATAGTTTAATTGAGGAATTATTTAGAGAGAGAAATTGAGAAGAGATTTTGGTATAGTTTTAGTATGTGAAGTGAGATGTGTGAAAGAAATGGAGGGGATGTGATATTTATAAATTTGTGGGGAGAAATTTATGTAATGAATTAAATTGAAAAAAAAAATTGAGAGAGAAAGAGGAGGAATTGAGTTGGCCATGGGGAGAGAAAGGAGAGGGAGAGATTAAAAATTGATTTTTTTTTTTTTATAAAGAAAAGTAATAAAGTATAATATAAGTTTAATAAAAAGTAATATTAGGAAGGTAAATTTAAGTAATATGTGTGTAAGTTGTAAGAATATGTTTGTAAGAAAGAGTAGAGATAGGTGAATAGTATAATGAATAGTAAAAATTGTAAAATAAATAGTAGACTAGAGAAATAAGATACCGATAGTAAGTAAAATGTGCGTAAACTAGCTATATTTGATATTTTTATATATAAAAAAATTACGAAATTGATATTTTATGGATCCTTATGAAATTACAAATCTGTATATGTTATCAAAATATTTTTACTATCCTGAGCACCACGGCACGTTTTTCGAGAATTGATCCCACTCAAGTCCGAAATGATCAAGTTTTTAACGAATTTGATCTTTTTAGGCTATCTTGTATTATTCTAAACTATAATACTCCATTATCTCATTTTTATTATTCTCAGGTTTTGAGTACGAAATTGTCGAAGTTAAAATCACTAGTATGCATTGATCTTTGTTGACTTTTGGAGTTCCGGTTGATGAGGGTTAGAGTTTACCTCAATATTTATCCTAAAATTAAAGGGTTTACAAAACTTGTGTACCACAAATTCTGCTTGATATGATTAAGCTTTTTTTTTTTTTTTTAATACCTATTCCTAGAGGTGGGCAAATGAGTTTAGTAGGCCGGGTCGATTGGCCCATGGGTTAAACTGCCCCTTTTTGCCTCCTTTTAAATGAGCCAAAATTTCTAAACCTGAGCCTGACCCACATTAACCTGCAGGGCAAATGAAAATTTTTTATTTTTTATATTTTTTTTATGTTAATTTATATAAAAATTAGAATATTTATATATTTTAGCGTTTTATATATATTGACAATTAATTTTGCTACTATTTCAAGTACTTATATATAAAAAAAAAATTAAATGATTTATTAGATGTCATATTACATTTAAATCAATAAATATACACTTAAAAAATGTTATAATGTTTGTGATGCATGTATTAATATATTTTCTTTCATAATATATCATAAATAATCACTAATATGTATTTATATTATTCTTATTCTTAAATATTTTCTCTCTCTTTTTTCTTTTTCTTTTACTCTTGGCCCACCATGACCCAATCCTCTTTAGCCCGCGGGCTAAAAATTCGAAAAAGTTTGACCGCAATCTACTCTTTTAAATAGGTAAATAGATCAGTCCGTGGCCACAGTCCATATGTCCAACCCTACCTATTCCTATCATGTACATGGGCTGTGGAACTCGTACGGAACTATCAGAATTGATAGATAGATCAAGCTTGTGCAATATTCCCATGTCATACCTGTTTCCATCAATGGCGTTTACTTTCACTGAGTGCACCCACCACGTGATAATAACTAATTAGTCCTCCTAGCAGATGTGGCTATATATCAACCCCTGTACTACCTCATGATTCAAATTGCATCGCATTCTTGGTCCTTTTCTCTACCTAGACCTAGTGTCATCAATAATGATATGGGTCTAGATCTAATTGGAGCTAAAATTAAAAAATACATACATATCCCCCTATTTTAAGCTAGAATATTTTTAATACAGCAATATGATACATGGCGTCTAGTGTCTACTGTACTATATATAAGAATAGTCATTCAGCAAGAGTGATGAGGATAGTAAAAGCCAAGTCTAGTGGAACAAAAGTCCTCTCTCCTTTCTGGTTTGGATGGATTCTTCTTCTACTGTCTGCAAAACAACCAAAGTAACTCCGAAACAATGTGCCACCAAATCTCCTAGAAAGAAACATCATCCACGCTACTCTAGCAGGAGAAGCCCCTCTTTTTCTTCCTCCTCATCACTCTCTTCATCATCTTCTTCCTACTGTGCCGATGAAGCTTATTTATCCCCAGTCAGTCCTGCCACTCCTCTTCCATTTTCTGGGGTTCCGTTTTCTTGGGAAAAACTTCCAGGAATCCCCAAGAAACAAGCTTCAAGGAGGAAAGACGCGGATTCAGCGGCGAATCATCTTCATATTCTTCCATTGCCCCCTTCCGGTACTCGTACTCCTCCATCTTCAAAAAGATACATTTTTCAGAAGGAGCCTGCATCAGAACCCAGGAAGCTGAAGAATCATCATCATCATCAGAATAATAATAATAACAGCTTCCATTGGGATCCATTTGTGGCTGCACTGGTAGAGTGTTCCAAAGATGATGATCACCAGGAAACCATTGCGAATGGAAACAATAATGCTAACTATAACTGGTTTGGTCCTAAAGTTTCAATAACTGTGAGTGACCCACTTGGAATCATCAGTCTGTATAGCTCTTGCAAAAGAGGCTGTGCGGTTTCCGAATCCATTATAAATCTTCCCCGATCAAACCGAAGATCCACTTACGATCTCATCAATCGCCATTCCCATTAGATCAATCGTGGTGGTGTGGCAGTACGGTTCTGTATCATCAGTAGTAGCCAACAACAACAACAACAGCTAAAGCGTTCATGTTACGATAAAGCCGTAATACTGCTTGATTAGCTGCTTTATTTCTTTATGGAAAGCTTGAATCTCGTTTTCTTACCTTCATTTTCATAGTCATATGACGACAGGGACAAGTACATGTGTACGTTCACATAAGTTTTTTAAGTTATTGTAATATATAAGCGTCAGGTCAAAACAGCTCTCTGGTTTAATTCGTAAAACGAAGGGCTGTGTCTTTATGTGATTTGGATGGATAGTTTTTGTGTTATACTCGAACCCATATGTTAAAGAATTATATTTAATGTATTGATATTTCCTGTATTTCATGTGCAGTTCTTAGATTACAAGACTCCATGTGAGATTCACATCGGGGACAACTACAACTTAATAAAAAAACAAAACAAAACAAATCTTAGTAAGACATAGACAGCGTTGAAACCGAGGTCAGAGAGAGTCAGTGGTTGTTGATCTACTCCGATCCCCGCCCAAGGCCTACACCAGATTTTTCTAAGATTCTCTCGGTCTGCTATTATGATATAAGTAGTAGGCGTAACACACTCAATTATTTGCCCTTCAATATGAATTTTAATAAATCACATTTTCCCTTTTGGACCGAGCTTATTTATTATTATCATTGTTATTATTGTTTTCACAATAGGAAAATCACTATCTTTATTTCTTTTCTACCGAAATTTCTGGGGAAATTTGCATTCTACTATAGAATATACTTTAGGCTTTTATTGGCTGCTTTTGAGAATCCTACTGCTCCTTTATTTATTATCTCAAGGAGCTAATTTATTCTGATAGGTAGACTATAGCATGATATATGGTTTTTTTTTTTTTTTTTTCTGGGCCGAAAGCATAATATATATTATAGCAACCTCTTATTACCTAATTTAATCTTTATTAATCAATGAAATAGTAATAAATTTAGGATAACCCATAAATCAGATGATAGATTGAACTAAAAAAAAAAGAATAATTGCAAGTATATATTTTTATAAAATATTGATGTTTTCTGACATCTATATATATATATATTGTGTATGTATAAGCAATGTATTCGAAAAAATTCCATTTTTTTTTATATGTAATTTTTAGAGAAAGCCATTGTCATTTATCCAATCCAATTTAGTGGTCTAAGCTAGGATATCGCCTCATGGATCGAATTTGACCTCGAAAGTATTTCATATGCGTGGCTGCTCAAGGATCTTTAGATAGCTTCTCCAATTGATACATACGTAAAAACTTATTTGGTAATATTAATGTTTGGCTGATGTAGGAATTAGCACAACCGCATCACCTTGATGCCAAATATCACAATGCATGAGTCATGACATTTCTTCAGTTAGTGGAATTGAAAAGGTTGTCGGTGGAGACATGCGCCTCTTGAGGCAAAATTACCTTTATGTTTCTTTTACTAATTTGATTTGTTGAAAGATCCAGGTATAGATTGCTAGACGTGTAAAATACAATAACCTATTACTGGGACCACACAAATTAAAAAGATGCTGGGCATAAGAAATCCTAAGGGAAAAAGGATACCCTCAGCTGGACATCACCACGGGCGGTTCCGAACCGCGAACCGGCCCGAACTGTCACCGGTGGTTCCTGACTCGGGAACCGCTCCGTCGGTGACGGTTTCGAACCGTCCAAGGACCCATCGGAACCGGCGGGTCTAAGCGGTTAGTGTGGTGGAACCAGCGGTTCCAACCGAGTCCGAAACCGCCAAATATTTGAATTAAAAAAAAAAAAAAACCTGATCATGATGCAGGTCTTGAAAGCAGAGTGGGGCGTGAGACTTGTGGGGGGAGGAGTTGGTTGTTTTGTTTTCTTTTTTTTCCCAAAAAAAAAAAAAATGGGTTCACTTGAACTGGAACCGGAACCGCCAAAACCGATGGTTCCTTGGAACCGTGAACCGGCGGTTCCGGTTCGGGTCCGGAACCGATCCGAACCGTGCCGATGTCTACCCTCAGCTACAACTACAAGTACAACATGATGTAATTCATTTCTTATTATGGATAAAACCATACTTATGTGGTATAGGTTATATTAAATCAAATCCATCCCCTTTTTTATAAGGTTTATTAAAGTATAAATTTCAATTTTATAGAATAATTTTTCTTTTTTAATACCTAAACCAGATCCAATAGGATTTTGAGTTTATCTGAACACAATCCTACAATGACCCGTTAAACAATCTTTGCAACATTTTTTTTACTTTTATATTATAATTATTAATATCCTTACAATAATACAACTAAATTTATTAAAATTAATATCCATGTAAGATTGAATATTATAAAATATCTTCATATCCATAACAAATTTTATGAGAAAATAGAGATAATAAGTCGAAGTACAAGATTAATGATAAGATAACAAGTAACTCTTATAGGAGTTATGTATCCGGTAAAGTTTCCTTCAATTTTATATTAGATCTACGATCCAACCCTAAATTTTATAAGGTTTTAGAAAAATATCCACACTCGATTCTAAAACTCTATGAGATTTTTTAATGAATCGCTGTGCGTTAGGTGCCCTATAACAACTAATACAGTTGCATCTCCGTTTCATATTACTCCAAGAGGAAAATAAAAATTTTATACTGACAGTTTCCTCGAAAAGGTTATAATTTGAGCTCTAAATTTTGAAAGGCACTAACTGAGAGTGAAAATTAACCACGCAAATTTGCTACTAGAAGCAAGCCACCGACGCATTAAATTTTGAAAGGCACTATCTGAGAGTGAAAATTAACCACGCAAATTTGCCACTAGAAGCCAGCCACCGACGCATTAAATACCAACTCATTTGTGTAAAAGTACCGTAATATTTCAACCTTTAACTTGAAATCTCTTAATTTGTAGTTAACACAAGTTGACATTATTCAATTATCTGTATGAAATTCTGAATAAGATCCAACCACCGTCTTGAACAACACGTTTTGCACAAGCAGCAACTTGCAGATTCCCATTACTGTGACAAATGACCAGCATCATCGGCTCCTCATGTTATGCTTATCGCCTCAACAACACCTTCAACAATAGAAGGTCCAATTTCCTGAGCTCCTTCATGAAAACCACTAACAACACTATTAATAGATAACAAAATTAGGACCAACAAAGCTTTAATACGACCTGGCACATATATGGAATCGATTTCCTATACAATTCCGATACGCAAAATGATAAATTTATCTCAATCCCATCTCATTTGGGAATTGATTGATGATAAAATGCCTTGCATGTAACATTAGGTTTTATTATATTTGTCATACCTTAGAGATAAGTAAGGAAAGATACAAAAACATATCCTTCCATTTGAGATCAATTTTGGAAGCTAATAAATAAAGATAAGGGCCACCATACGTTGCAAATAGATCTAGCAAATAAGGAGATAAAATTAATAGAATAGAATATGGTCAGACTCAATTGGCTTGTTTCGTCATTGCTTGGCTTGCTGGTTGAATGCCTATATGGTTTACTTATCTAAATATCTTTTTAACTTAGACATTGTATATATAGGAGTAAAGTCTCATATGAATTATCAAAAAGGTCAATATGGTGTAGATTTGTTGGTTGGATGAAAAGGCCTTCTAATCACCCAGCTTTTATATTATTTAAGAGCTCCTCTTTGGTAACATGCTAATAGGTCAAATTCTTCAGGACGTATAAGTAATGAAACATTTCTCTTTTTTTTTTTTTTTTTTTTTTTTTTTTTTTGTGGCCAAAAGTAACGAACCATTTCATTCGGCTTAAATTTGAGATGGTACGACGGACGAATTTCATTCCAATTGTCCCCTAAGAGCACATGCTAATCCCAAAATTGTAAATTGATTATCCCAGCTTGCGAGACTGCAAGTCTATCGATTAGCAACCATGCCACTAAAGCAGCAGAAGAATACAGGTAGCTTTTTTCTTTTAGTAGTCAAGCATAGATATTGTGGCAGCAACAACTTTTTATTGGTCATTCTTGGCCATAGAAGTAATTACTTTATTAGAAAGAATACAAGACGTTGAGTTTTCAAAGGAATGTTCCCTTCTTTCCTACTAGGGGGAAACTTTCTCGAAAACCTAGGGATTTTACCCATACCGAATGGACTATATGTACATTATCCAAACTTTTAAAAGCAAAGCTTTCTAATGGAAAATCATAAGGTGTGTGATAGTTACAACGGGATTGGTCCCGTCATATCATTGATTCAACTGTTAATATTTATTCAAACCATGATCGAAACCCTTAAATTTATTTGTATCAATGTTTTAATTAATTTAATTATATAAGTAGTGATGGTACAATCTCATAACAGAATCACTAATGACGTATTTCAACTACATATTCAATAGGAAACTATTTTGTTCTCAACAATTATTATCGAAGGATGTTCTATATCTTGAAAAATCATGAAAGCACTGCAAGATTTGGAATCAATGTTAAGTCTAACTTTATGATGACCAATTTCTTATCAACATTTCACACGTGATCGAGCATTTCTAATTATGATATGGTGCTAATGAGTACTTGTGCCAAAATAAACTAGTAAAACCAAGCGTTAATTATGAATTTCAATTAAAAAATAATTGATTTAAAATATAATCAAGATCTATATATTAATAATGCATATTGGGTAATTGTTACATTTGGTACTTGATGTTATCTATTTTTTAAATTGTAAATGGGCTGAAAATGATATATTTATTTATCTATTTTATTTGAGCATGACTCATGGGTTATATGTTAGGGTGTAGCGAGTTTGGTTTCTTTATTAGGATGACTTAGAAAGATTTGGTTTAGTGGACTCAAAACAAGGATCGTTGGATTGATTACAACCTTTCTCAAGGAGACTAATGTACACAAGAGGGCAGTTATTGGACTTGGTCCATGGCTAGCTCATTAAGGATAAACATGAATTAAACTTGCTTCTTAAATCATTAAGATGATTCGACAGTTGTAATTTTTTATCCATGCCAAGTAATACATAGCAAGTTATAATCCATAATTCATTATTATTTGCAAAATCATTCAGTGAATAATCTACTAACAAAAATTATTACCAACAAAAGTGATCTACCAATAAAGTAAATTGACCAATTAATACATACTAAGAATCATAACTAAATAAATTTAATTCATACTCCACAAGCTAATATATTAAAAAAAAAAATTAAGTCAACAACAAAAGAATTATATTAAACCTGTAAAAGAACATCTAATATTAACCATTATTGATCAAATAATAAATATCATAATGAAACTATAAGAAAACATATGACATTTAATCAATCATTATATATATTTTTTTGTGGTTACAAGTAAGATATTGTTATATTTTTCTAAAACTATTTGGTTTGACACTTCAAACCAATCATAAATTTACGAATTAATTTGAATAGGGAATTTTCCAAACCAAATTGCTTTAAAAAAATCATATTTGCAGTTTGGTTGGTTTGGTTTATGGATTAGTTTGATTTGGCCCATCCCTAATATAAAATACCTATAAATATTTAGTAACTCTCTCATTTTTAACTTTTGGAGAGAGAATATTCTATAAAGGTGCTCCACTCTTAAGAATCAAGCAGACAATTTAGAAAACTTTCATTTCAATTGCTTAAGAATTATAAAATTGATGTGTGAAGCCTACTCGAGCTCTCTTCCCTACCACATGTACATTAAAGACATTGAGACTATCTGTTTCTTATCCTCATCACTCTCTCCAAGCCATCTCATCATCAAATGTCATCTCTTTATCAACACTTTGAATTCATGTAATTCATGTATAAGACACAAGGTTCACATGATACATGCATAACTACTTTAGAAATAAGCCAACATCTATATCAATCAACCATCTAAAATTTAAAAGTGTAAATTTAGTACCTAAGTTTACTCATTTTCATAATTAATTACTTAAATTTTATAATTAACTATTTAAACTTTATCTATTTCTACATTTAACTGTCTCATCTAATTACTATAAATGATCTTGAAAAGTTTGGAGGGAAAAGTTGAAACTTTAAACTTTAGAAAATTAGTTGCGGAGAAAAGCTTAAGTATTAAATACGATACCTACTATATTTATATATTGTTTTGATTTAGATTTGTATGATTATGGGTGATTTTTCTACGTTGCATCATTTATAATATTATGATTGTCTTATAAAATTTATATTAAAAACATACCTATTCTTTTTTTTTTTTCCCCACTAGAATAAAGCTATCTCTTATTTCACATATATTTGCGTTAATCGTTTTTATATCTTTAAGTAAGGAGCTATATTAGGAAAACCTATAACACTATTTGGTTTTATTTTTGGCCTCAATTATGCTATTAATTTTTTTTCTTGTCAAATTCCATTCAATTATGAAACGCGAAAAGTCAATACCGTCTTAAAATTTGTACGGTGTGAAATCTATAAAGTACAGGTACCATATAAAACAAATGAAATTTTTATATTGCATTATTATGATATAGAACTTTCTAGATATCTTGATTAACATTCTGTCAATTCTTCCATATATTTATAGATAATACATTCACCAATCCGATAATCTTTACAAATCTAATCGCATATTTTACAATCATATATTCTTCACAAAAATATACATCATAAACTAGGTAATATAAGTTCAAATGATTTATCATGGAATGTTACCTAAAACGGTAATCTATCACAAGATCTAAGTCCACTTATTTAGAATAATAAACAATACCTGTTAAAGGTGATTCAAGGTTTTTACTAGATGCAGTAGGAAAAGTGTGTACCGGAACTAAGCTTCTCATACGCCGAGACAATCTTGTATCTGAAGCAAGGGCACAAATTATGATGCCTGGGTCCATCTGGGGGCCATCGATTCACATCCATACCTCTTAATTTCTCTCATGCCTTCCCTGTATCTTTCATGAATCATTACCATTTGGTCGCACGTTGTTAGGGGGGGGCCCTGCATCGCTCCACATCCTTATCGTAGAGGCAAAGTCTCCCTCTCTCTCCGTCCATCTCTTTTTTCCTACTTAGTCTTCGCTTCATGAGATGTAAACGTTATAAAGTAAGGGTAGACATTTTTTTAATGGCTGGCACTTCTGGGTTCTGTTTTCTTATAAAGCAAGACAGATTATTTAATTTGATTCACAGCCAAATTAAAAGTCCACTTTAGTCCTGAAATTTTTAATCAAATTATCCTCAATCCCGAGTAAATGATGAAATTCCTCTGCATTAGTAAGTTTTTTTTTTTTTTTTTTTTTGTATCAATTAGTAAATCTCATATTTTTTATCCATAATTGTATGAAGCACCGAAAGAGGGACTTGTAGCTATATAAGCATAAATATGAAAAATTTGATTGAATTCTTAGCTTATAACGTGAGGACTTAGTTGAGTTCTTTACAAATAAAAGTAAGTTCACTGTAACTATGCACGGCATTTAATAAGATTGGCTTGGTCTTTGCAATGAAGTCCACCATTAGATTATAAATAATAATAATAATCAAGTCAAATTTTTACTTTTAGACAAAATCACCTTTCAGCACAGCGTGGAGTTCGAAGAATGTTAATGTAGTGCTGTAGCTGCTGGCAAGTGGACCATTCATTTATAATCTTCAGAGATTATCAGCGCTAATTAAGAAATAAGAAAAAATCTATTAAACACATTATGCTAAACTCCATTATCAACTTACTTAAAAATTTAAGTTTGTAGATTGATACAGAATATATATAAATATATATGTATTAACCCAGTATTAGAAGTTGAATTCCACATCATAATAGTTATATATTTTTTGATAATATTACAAATGATCCATAAATCTTGGTAAAATATGCAATTAAGTATTTGAATTTTAAAATTGGTCAACTTAATATCTAAATTTTAAAATTAATCGATATGGTACCTGAAAAACTTTAAAATTGATCAATTTAGTATATTAAAGCACTTGACAAAGATACAATTGATGTACACAAAAAGTTATTTTAGATATTAAATTGATCAATTTTAAAATTCAAATCAATTTCAAAGTTCGGATACCTAATTATATATTTTATCAAAACTCAGGTACTATTTGTGATATTAACCTTACATATTTATTGACTATATCTAATATTTAAACCAACCTATAAGAATTTTATAGGAAAATGGTTTTGCAATACAACTGAACATGTATTAATATTTGTAATAAGAACTAATAATTCAATATCTTTAATTGGTAATAATAAATGATGAAATTTGCTTCTATAACAATATAATTTTGTTTAATTGCTGTACACGAATGCGATACATGCTTGCTATTAATATATTAAGCTACTATAACCTCATTTGGATGCCACAAAACTTTTACCATGCCTCGAGCGCATCAGACATACCGGTTTATCATATATATCATTTAAACAACACATGTAATGCTCATATTAATTAAAAGAGTTTCTATTTATTTTATTTTAAAAATCATAATTTAGTTTTTCATAAATTCATTATAGAGTTTGTGTATTTTTCCATATATTGGGTGTTTATAAGTATCAGTAAAGAACTTGTGATGGTATTTTTAGAAGTGACTTATTTACAAAACATGAGGGATATCAACTAGTAGGCTCGAATCACATCTAAAAGTATAGGACCTAACGGTTCATTCAAATGTAAAGTTAAAAGTAACATTACAATCATCCAAAATATGTAAATTAATATTTAAGACCAATCCCTTATAATCAAAATTTAGCCAAAGGTAACTCATTCTCAAAGGAAACCGTATCCACATTATCTACTAAGTCAAGCCCTACCTCAAACTTATGTTCCATGGAATCATACTAAACATCTACATAGATGTCATCACCAATACTTGTAATGTTGAAAAGTGAGTGACTAAATCTAGTATGATAGCATTATCAAGCACATACTCATGTATCACATGTGCTTAATTCTACTACAACGACCCTTAGTTTAATTTATTTAAATAAAAGTCAAACAAGTAATGTGTTCTCAGGATCTTAAAAAATGCAAACGTGGGAACTCATGACTCTAAGAAAATGAAAAGATAGGGGACAAAAGGGGTGTAACTTTGTTCTGTGCTAATAACAAGTTGATGGCATCTTTAGTACTACCAAAAGAAAGAAGTAGTTTCGTATGGAGCTATGTAGTCACTAGGACTTTTGCAATTCGATAGTAAATAATTAATTATGGATCTATAATTGGTAACGTGATTGAAAAGAGTTCTGAATAAATAAAAAAGGCTTGAATAGGGATTGATTTCCAATTCTATAATCAAACAATCAAACAGCATTAAAACATGCTCGAAAACCCATAACAACAATAACAACAACCACCTAAACTATAAAATAACCTTAAGTCAAACTCTAAATCTTAATTTCATCATAAATAATCCATAAATAAGTATTTTTCTCATTAACTTATACTTTAAAATTGAGATAACCCTTAAAGAAGTGACCTCTTTAGGAATTAGCTTCTAAAAATGTAACTTCTCCAAAAAGTAGCTTCTAAAGGAGTAAATTCTTCAAGAAGTTAACTCTAAAAAGCAACTTCCCATCGAAACTAACTAAATCTATGAATAAATGTCATCCCTCTCACTCATTCCTTAGATCTTCTCTCTCTCGATTTACTCATCTTTTCCATCTTTCACTCTCTCCTTCTATGCCTCCATTTAACATCCAATAGCATCACCACCATATTAAGAGTAACCTAGGAGTTATGAGATGGAATTCACAAGGATTTCAAGTAGTATGAGTAGATTTTTTTCATCTTCAATAAGGTTTAAGGCAAGTTGTACTAACTTCATTAGTATTAAAATTTGAAGTAGTTAAGTTTATAATTGATTTGGAAAAATTTGGCATAGATAATATTGGTGATTGTGAAGAAAAAGTAGGATGACCATATAAAAATTCATTTATGCTTGGAAGGTTAGAATTGTTTGGTTTGGAGGAAAAATGTTAGGTGAGAGAAATATTGATTGATTTTAGTATAAAGTTTTCTAATAGGCGATGGTCATAAAAGGATCATACTCACTTTGGTGAATTAGTTGATATAACCATTATAATTGATGACCAAACAATTGTGGGCAGAGAAAACTTAGGAACCTATGATTTTAATTGTATGGAGACTTTGGATGGACATAGTGTTGATAGAGAATATCTGGTTACACCTTACTCAGCCTCACATCCACCTAATGGGCTAGCTGACTCATGAAGAACCCCCTTAAGTGCTGTAGCTTAAAGACCCCAGCAAGCCTTCATCCCATGAAGAACCTCGACCCAGACCCTACTCAAGGGTTCCTTATGAAAGCATCAACCATTTAAGGACTTTGGCTTAATCCTCGAGCTCGAAGAAGACCTTAGTATTTGTAAGGACCTAGGTCTCACATGACCCAAGTAACAGCTCCACACTCTGAGGACCGCGACAATCCACCTGATGCTCTCATCTCCTCCGGGGAATGAACACTAGTCCAACCACCATCCATCCTCAAACTTATTCCCACTTTGGGTCTAGGCCAACTAACAAATTTGGGGATATGCCATGTGGAGTGTGAAGATTATGTGATCCCCATTCTATTATGACCATTATTTATAAATAGAACCTCACACTAAAGGTATGGAATATATACCATTATTTCTAATAATAGGTGGTCTAAGCTTTCTCTTAAGGCCATGGCAAGCCCTTGGCATAATACTAATTGTTTTCTGTGTTTGCAGGCCTATTATTCTACCAGCGGATAACCACCTGCAATACATGACATCATCTATGGGGAATCGAGAGAAAACCCCCACTAAGCATTCTTATTTGCTATCCTTTATTCTCATTCTTGAGTTACGGTTCCTAGATTCTTAAGTCTTGCTTCTACAATGGCAAAACCTAAAAGAAGTCGCAATTAACCAAAAACCAACACTCCTAACTCTAGCAGATGTTATGATCATCAATCCAAGGTGGATACTAGAGATGAAGAGCTTATGCTGCCAACCGGTGCATAAAAATAAAGAGATCGAGTAGACCAATGCTTAGCTCCAAGCGAGACTCATTGAGCTGGAAGATGTTAAGACATTCTCATGTTGATGAGTAAGCCTCCAACAACCATGGCTATTGGAGTAGGTTGCCAAGACATTCTCTTAGAAGCTTATATAAGCGATCTCCCTCAACAACAAATGTAGATGTGTCACTTTGCAATCAAACCATCAACTCTAGGCACACACCCAATGATTACAGGAAGGCCACTAGTTCTTAAGATCGAGTAGGGGCCTCCTTTGATGCATCTCAAAAGCCTCAAGCCTTTCAATGTTTAAGAAGGGTTGGTGAGGACTGAAAGCACCATGACAGTAGTTGCTTGAGGTCACACTATGCATGACCTAGCTTAGTTTGGGCTCATAGGGACAACGCATACCATGACCTACCAACACTTGATGGGAAACCACTTGTCCTGATGGTTAAGGTTGGTAACATGACGCAAAAACCGTCCAATTTGAAGGATAGTGTGCATAACACCTCAACGACTAAGGCAAACACGAGAAAATCCCCATCCACTACTACCATTCAATTAGAAGTACTACGAATAGGAACTATATTCCCCATTGGAAACTTATGATGGTATATCTATCCCTGAAGACCATCTTGCTCAGTTAGTTTTGCTCCGCTATGATGATGCAAAATCTTTAAGATACCATATGTTGTAAAACCTTACCCATAACCTTCTTTGGTGCTGCTTAAGCATGGTTCAACAAATTCCTAAGGGGAATCATCACCTCATTCGACCAATTCTCCAAGCTATTCTATCACGCCCCAACGGGTACCCTAAACATGACATCTCTTCGTATACAATATTAAAACTTGAGAATGACTACCTTAGTCACTCGAAAGCTTTCATATTAGTACAAGGTGTACATTCACAACAAAGAAAGACTAGTAGATTTATGCATTTTAAGATAGTGGCAACGGAACATTTAAGGCAATGCTATTATGATTCATCAAAATAAAAGGTCTTACATCTTCTACGAGACATTCTCATGATAAATGTCCATAATAACATAGTCTTACTAAGACTAAAAGATTTTTAAAGGAAATCTAATCTAAAGTCTTCAAAATGGAATTCTCCAAAAGCTCCCAAAAATATAGGTTTTACCCGAACGGTCAGGTGGTTTCGGGTACAATAACTATGATCCTGCAACATCATAAATCTATTGGGGAGTGAGCATAACTAGCTTAGTGATATTTCTTATGCAAAAGTACTCATAACAAAGCAATCAAACAAGTTCATTATGCAAGCATATGAAATACAACAACCATATAATTAAACAATACATATGATTATCCGGTTTCGTATGTAGAATGGATTTACCCCTCCATTGAGGGTTAGGGAATGCTTTGAATGGGTCACCATCAACCTCCTTGAAATTTACGCACATCTAGGGGTTTCAATCAATCGTACTACTAGTCTCTGCCCTTTCCTTACCCAAAGTGATTGATTCGGCTCGGCTACACCATGAGGTTATATTCCCCGAACGTCCTAATCCCATAAGATGTAGCTAGGCAACTTGCCTTTCTAGTCCTGTGCTGAGAAGTGGTAGCAAAATGAGAAGATGATATAAGCAATATGCATGAACAATTTAGTTATAAGAAATTTCCAATTCGACATTAATCCATTTAAGGTGATCAATCACTATTTGCACATATGCAACAATATACATAGAGACAATTTATATTAATCAACCAGTCGAGCTCCGATATGCTTACCATTTATTGATCACATATAATGAAATAACATACATAGTACCCATAATAACCCGCATGCATATCAATTTTTATTTTTTCCTAATATCTAGTGCTCTATTCTATAAGCATAAGCGTAAATATATAAAATGTAAAGGAAAACTCACTCATCCATATCGCAACTTCTTAGCCGTAGTAGTCTTTAGGAAGAGAAATCTCATATTCTTCGTCGCCTAGACAAAAGAAATACCTGGGATGAGATTTTATGGAAGTTCTATTCAAACTTTCTAATTCTATTTCATAATTATTGTCAAAATCGGATTATGTAAAACCTCAACTTAAAATGGTCATAACTTACTCATTTTAACTAGGAATTTCGCATATTATATATTGTTTTCTTCCTACTCGAAAAGATCTATCTATTTCTATAGTTATTTTTATCATAAAAAGCCATTTGGGTTTGGAAACGGTAGGGTACAAAATCATTATGAAATTCCAGGTCCTCAAAACACAATTTTTCAAACTTTTCTTCGTCCAAAAATCCTTAAGCAAAATTATAGATATCTATATGATTGAAAAATCTTTTGAATTATATATTTATATATATATATATATATATATACTCATATTGTATGCATGATTTTAGTGACATTGCCTCAAAATAAAGTTTGTAAACAAGTTTGTGAAATATAGAGTTTTGTGAAGGGTCATTCTTTGACTTATGATTAATTTGCTATTTTGTAGATTTGTGACTTAGCAACAACAAAGTCATAATTCAATACATATTTTCAAAATCCTTAAAGGTTTTATATTGTTCACAAATTCTTCTTCAATAATTTATTTTTATAAAACATGATTTTACCTATCTATGACATAAAAACCCAAATATATTTCCTTTTTAAAGATTTTTCTAAGTTTGACTCTTTAAACAAAATTCTAATTTTTAGATTTTGTAAGTGTGAAACTTAATTAGAGAAAATCATAATTTCATACTTATTTTAAGCCCATGAATGTTTTATTTTCTTGTTAAACTCTTTTAACTAATTATTTTTCAAAATATGAACCTTTATGTGGTTATAAGAAAAATCATTCCAAGTTGTATAAAAGATGTTTCAAGTTTTAGCATATGAGAAAAATTTAGTGAGTGACTTATTCTAAACCTTCATGCTTACAATATTTTTTTTATTAATTCATGATTTTTCCATACATGGACCTTCATTTGAAAATCTTTAGTTTATTACAAGTGAGTATTTAGTCACTATAAATATTATTTGTATTTTCGTAATTCCATAAAATAAAAAAAAAAGGATTTTTCTTTTTAAAACTTAGTTCCTTAAGTTGTATACCAATTTTATTTCTAAGTGGATTTTAACTTAGTGAGTAGATCTTAAACTCGACTTAGAAATATTGTTTGGTTCCTCGTTTTAGTTATGAAGTTGGTAAAAATCTTATGATTAAGTTTTTATGAAAATTTACATAACAAGGAATTGTCACATTAGAGTTTTAATAAATCTTATGTTACTTATTTCGAAAAGAGAATGTCTATTTACTTAGTTACTTCTTGAAGAAATCCTCTTTGTTGATACTTCCAAAAATTCATGACAAGCTTGTCTAAGTTTTTCAAAAGGATTTATTAAAAACAATTTCCAAGTCTTTGATGGAAAAATCTTTATTAAGTGACAAAATTTATTTTAAAGAGGGCTTAGTCTTGTTTTTCGTTATTTAAAAAAATCTCCTCTTCATTTTTGTTGAGACAAGAATCAATATGATCATGCATGAATATGGATATATACTTAAGAGAAAGAGAATAATATCACATGATAAGATAGAGAGAAATATAAGAAGCAAATAGGCATAATAATAAGGTCAAGCATTGAGAGTCTTAACTTCATCAAGGCTTTCTGGTCAAGTATTGGGAGCCCTGGATTCATCAAGGCTTCTCATGACTAAGAATAGACTAGTCTCAAAAAGAAAAAAAGAAAAGAAAAGAAAAAGCATAGTAATAAGAGCAATAATAATATGATGTTATGTTAGTGAACACTTAAGCTCTAAGAAATATATATAATAACATATAGAAGTTAGATTAGAGCAATAATAATAATAATAATAATAATAATAACAAAAACAACAACAAAATAACATAATATCATAATGAAATCTTGTGCATGAACAAGAACAAAACACGAACATACTGTTGCTTCTTTACTACTCATGGGTTCAAGAAACACACACTATGGTCATATTAAGTTACATGACATGAAGAATGTTTAGAAACATTTACCTAAGGTTAATGAAGGATTTGAAGATAGAAGAAACAAATGGGTAGTGTGTTTGATACTTTTCTTAAAGAGAAGTGGATGGTAGAGAGTGTTTGAGAGAGGATTTTAGAGAGAAAAGTTGAGAGGAAAATTTGATAGAGTTTTGGTGTGTTTTATGAGAAGTGTGAAAGAAGTGGAGGGAAAGAAGGTATTTATAGATAAATGTGGAAAAAAATTAGAGTTAATTAAATAAAAGAAAAAGAAAAAGAAATGGAGGGAAAGAGGGAGTATGGTGGACAACAACAAGAGAGAAAGGGAGGAAATGTAAGTTGAAAATTAATTTTTGTAATGAAAAGTAATAATACATAAAGTATGATGTGAAATAAAATTGATGGAAATCCAGATGCAACATCCAAGGATCCTCTATTTATCCAAGGTGGTCCAGTCACGCAAGCTAAAGCTAAGAGGATGCGGGAAGCTTTAGGAGTATTCATTGAAGATACTTGGAAGAAACAAGCTTTGCATGGAGAGTTTGTGAAAGAATTGGATCTAGAGGAAGACCGGGCCTTTGTGAGCATCATCCAAGTGTCAAAGGAATGTCAGGAGACCAGCCAAGGAGAAGGCCGGCCAACAAAACCGCTGGCTTATCTTTAAGTTATCTTTTACTTCGTAATCGTCGGCTTATCTTTTAAGTTATCTTTTATTCCATAACCGCCGGTTTATCTTTTAAGTTATCATTTATTTTCGTAACCGCCAGCTTATCTTTTAAGTTATCTTTTATTCCACAAGCTATCTTTTATTTTCTATAAATGTTGGTGTTTGTCATTTGTAAAAGAACAACTTGAATATTAAGAATACAAATGAGAGAGTTTTCTCTTCTTCTCCTTTGGAGAACTTGTGAACTTATCAAGATCATTTCTTGTGGCGTTCAATCCTACACTTTGGTTCTAGTTTGCAATACAACTGTGGGTTAACGTTTCCTTTTGATCTGATTTAGCTTTCCTAGGGCAATGTTTCCATTAACATGTGTGGGTTTCAAGTTTAACATACTTGGAGTTCGTATCAAAAGTTGTATAAGAAAAGAAAAAAGTAAGAAAATAGGTATATAAGTAGTAAGAATAGATAGTAGAAAAAGTAGAGATAGATGAATAGTAGTGAATAGTAGAAATGGTACAATGGATATTAGACTAGACAAATAAAATAACAGTAGCAATAAAAATATGTTTAAATGGGTTATATCAGATATTTTTGGATATCTAATAATTATGAAATTGATATTTTTGAAATCCTTATATTTTTACGAGTCTAACTGTGTTATCATAATATTTTTACCATTCGGTGTATCGGGGCACGGTTTTCGATATCTAATCCCGTTCAGATCCGAAATGAACTAAATTTTGATGAATCTGATATTTTTAAGCTTTCATATATTATTATAGGCTTTAATCCACAATTATCACAACTTCATAGGTTAAAAACGCGGGACTGCTCGATCTAATCTCACTAGGGCCTGTTGTTAACCTAGTTGACTTTTAGGGATCCGGTTTTAATTCTGACATTAATATTTATTTGCAAGATTATAAATTTTTTAGATTTATGACTGTTTTATATTTTTGGCTCAAAATCCATGTTTTACTTCATTTTTTTATGATTTATTTAATATTTTTTCAATTATCGGGATTGTTTAATCAAGTCTAAGGTTGTGTGATGATTCATTTTCACTTTCGGTATTAATTTAGATTTTTAATTCCAAAATTAACCAAAAGACTTAAGGTTCTATAATTTTTTTTTTGAATATTATTTGAATATTTAATCTCGTTTTATGTGTTAAGGATCGGATAGATGAATGTTCTCTTTTTCTTAAGGCCATGAAATCTCGTATTTGATATTATTTAGGGTTTGATTTTAATTTAGGTCAATCTTTAGGGTTTCAATTCGGTATTTTAATTATAGAATTATTTTCTAAGAGTTACGAAGAAATTTATGGGTTTACATGTTTATGTCCAACAAACTTCCTAAGAAAATGCCTCATACTTATACACGGTCCGAAAGAAGTTAGATGAACCACTATGAGATTATCTCGCAAAGTTCAACAAAGCATGCTTAGAGAACCCCTATTTAAATTAAGGTACAGCTCTTAAGATAATTAACGAGAAGTGCTAGTCGATAGTCCCTTCTTTAACTCCATTTCAAAGTGCCAGCTTTCTACCCTCAATAGGTCAAGACAAAAGCCTAGAAATGCATCTACCTAGAAGACGCCAAAAATATGAGGAAAGGGACTGATGGAAAGGTCAAGCCTATCCAAGATGACTTTGGCCATCAAAGGGACAAGGGGCATAATAAAAACCACCACTACTCTAATGGAGTGGCGAACTCCTTTAACAAGAACCATGACAAGAGGAAGCATTTTTCACTGGTTGGTTGTGTGAGTTTAAAAATCATTGAAAACGAGTAAATACGAAGTTGTAGTTTTCCAAAAATTTATAAAATGTTAATAAGTTTTGTTCAACTTTAGTTGCAATTACCAACATAGGTAAGTGCGCCTACCAAAGTAACATAGATAATATTAGGTTATATTCCTTAGGGATTGTTAGCATCTATCGTACTCACTTCTCATCTATTATCTAGCCAAGCAAAAATTTAGTAAAACATTATAAACATTAAGAAGCTAAAGTAAGGTTAAGCCTAATTATATACATGTTCTCATGGCAAATTAAGGATATAAGTTATTGATGCAAGACAAAGCTTATGATTTGCTTCACCAATCCCTTATCATGTGATTTCTTAACAAACTCATAGAGTTGTTTGCTGGGTATATTTACACCGTCGAATTCACTAAGGTAAGCTAAAGCCTCTCTCAAGGTTAGAAACTCTAGATCTAGATTACACTACCAAAATCCCTTCGCAAGTTATCAATAATTTAGATCCGACAAAAGTTTAAGAATCATTTGATTGAAAACCCATTTTAAAAAAATTTAAAACCAAGTGACAGAAAGTTTCACCATCCCTCTCTCAAGATGATTATGAGCAATTTTATCAATAGCCTAGATAAATTAAAAAAATGATCTCTCAATCTATTCAGTAGAAACTAGACATGGATCTAAAAGGTGCACCACACATTTAGAACCATGAAATTAAGTTTTAGCTACTAATTACAAATAACTAGTCAATATTCAATTAAAACGTAGTTGAAATCACATGAATCAAGTCTTAGATTCACAAATCCTAAGTTAAAATAATTATTTCCTCTTGAGCATAAATGTTAAGCACAGATTCAAGAGAAATAATATGAATATTAAAGCACAAAAAGAGTCTTGCAAGGACAAACTTTGGATATAAATGAATTTACCCAGAAAACTCACAATTCCTTGCAAAAGAAAAGATTAGTCTCACTAAGAATTCCCTTACTACTCTATTCTAGGTTAGCAGAATTTGTTACATATGGTTGAATATACAAATGCATGTCCATTTATAGGTAGCAAGCATAGAAATCATGAAGACTTTATTCATTGACATGGCAGCTTCTTTATAACAGAATTTGTCCTTATCTTTACACATGCATGCGAGCCAGCTCATTCGTGATAGGTTCACCTTTTGCAAGTATGATCACAGGCTTGAAGGTTAGCCATGATCTAAATTATGTTCTCTTCATCAAAATCGTGATTTTGGGCTTAGCTTCAACTGCAGATGTAATCGAGGGCTCGACTTTAGGCACGATTATAGCTGTATTATGAATTCCAGGGTGCGATCGTCTCAGTGTAAATTGTAGGTCAGATCAAAGGCATGGTTTTGGGTGCGATTGGGAACTTTGCCTTGTTTTACCATTCCTTTTTGCCCTTTGTTGGCATCTTTGGCAATCGCTATTGAGTCTTACTTTACTCATTCATGCTGTTTTGCGCCAAATCCGACCTTAAACACTTTGTTTCTTCTTTTCTTGATTCTAGGAGGTGAAAAATAATATTTGAACAATAAAAAGCACACAATTCATAGGAATTTATCTAAAAATGGATCAAATAAAGCATTAATTTCTATGGATAGAATAGAGTATAAGAGACTTATCAACTTCCCTTACACTTGAGCATTTGCTTGTCCTTAAGCAAAACATTAATTTAGAACCATAAGATAAAGCTTTTTGAATAGGAAAATAAATCATGAGTGAAATTAGACCAGATCAATTAAGCTTAATTCACTTATTAAACTCAACACTTTATATCTAATCAATATGATAGGAATCAAACTATGAAGAATCAAGAAGTAGCAAGGCCTATTTCCCAAAAGTTGGCAGCATTGCATAAAGGCTGGCTATTATTTTAATTGCATTCCTAATGTACCTTTTATTTATAGGCTTAAGCGTAAAAATCATGATGATTTTATTTGCTGACATGATAGATTATAACAAAGAAATCTTTTATTTCCATGCGCATGTTGTAAATGCCAACTCATAAGGTCACTTGTCGAGTGGTAGGTTGAGCACTTGAATTTTGCATGAAAGTTAAAGCTCGACCTAAGTTGTGGCATTCTGCTAAAATGCTTGAGTTTTTGTCCATTCTTCAACTGAATGGTAATTGAGTATGTCGAGGGCTTGAACTTGAGCTCGAATCAAGCTGTACTTTTGAGCAAAGGTCTTATCTTCATTAAAGATTTTTCGCGGGTCAAATCTAGGCTTGATAGTGTGGCACAACAGAGGCTATTCTTCAAATCCAAGACTCAATCGCCTCAGAATATTGATCGATCGTCATGTCAAGGGCTCGATTTAGGATGCGACAGACCAATTTGCCTTATTTTGCCTTGATGTTTAGGCCTCGATAGGCACTTTTGTAGGACTCAATAAAAATCTATCATTGTATTTTGTTGTTGTTTTCCTCCAAATCTAATTCGAAACACCTTAATTCTTCTTCCGTTGATTCTAGGAGCTAAAAACAATATTTAAACATTAAAACACCTGTTTCATAGGAATTTATCTAAGAATGCATCAAATTAAGCCCAAATTCCTTTGAAAATAATAAAGTAAAAAGAAGTCATCATCTAGACATAGAAAAACACGAACTTTCTACATGAAATTAAAAATTGATAGGGGATCATTGTAATTAATGCAATCTTGCATGTTCTTAATGAAAAAGATATTTCCGTTAATTCATTCAAGATTAGGAATTAATGTTCTTGAGTGAGACATTAATTTAGTTAAGAAATCTCTTAGTTCAAAGGCATAAACGACTCGTTAAACATATTGGTTATGAAATTTGAAATAGTGTTAGTAGTAAATCAAACAAAGGTAGTTTTGTCATATGATATTTATTAAGAAAGCATCGACAATTAACTTTGATAGATTAAAACTAGGCAATTGTTAGAAATTAGGTATAGTAATATCATTTGACTTAGATTAGGTAAATAGTAGAACGAGGTAATTAAGGGTAATTGTCGGTCTTGGTGGAATGACCCTTGTACTTAAACTATACTATTACTTGATAGGTACGCGTGCCTAAAAATGATCGTAGACTAGGTATAGGGTTAAAATTAGTTGATTGTGATTAGTTTACCATAGGCTTTGCAATGAAAAAAATCTAAAAGACGTTAAAGCCTTATAAACATGAAATCTTCGGTTTCAATAATTAGTCAATCAAAGTCAAAGGAATTATCACTCTCTTGATGGGGCTGCTAGTCACCTTATAATATGATACTAGGTCAACCTAGCCTATTTCTCTTGCACATGGTTTCGTCCCCTATCCACTTGAAGGTAAAGTTTCTTACCCTAACAAGGGTCAGCATATGTAATGGAGACTAAAAGTTGTCACAAAAATTGTATGTAAGATCTGGCAAGAGATACAATGTGTCAAATGGAGTTCATCTCTAAACAATAGAGCTACAAAAAGATGGACCCTATAGAAGCCAAATCGACTAAGGACATTTCACTTAACAAAGATCCCACCTAAATAAGCTCTATACTACCTATCGAGCTCAAGACAAAGCTTATCCACTTTCTTTAGAACAACGGTGATGTTTTCGCTTGGTTATCTACTGATATGATTGGAATTGATCTGTAAGTGATCACCCATAAATTCAGTATTGACTAGAAGGTCAAGCCAGTACAAAAAAAACGTCGACACTTCGTTGTTGTAAGCCCTTAGATTTTTCAATACTCTTAGATGAGAATCTTAGAGCTAATGTCAAAATTAGAGCTAAAAATCGAGCCAAGTTAAAATCTAACTCTAGAAACCTTAAATGAGATTAGATAAAAACTTAATAACCTTAGGATATTAGATGAATTGGGTAAAACCTAAAACCCTAAAGATAAATAGTTTAATAGGAATGTGTCATCACCAAAATGATTTCATACTATAACCTAATCAATTTGGTTCAACCTTAAACCATGGAAGTATTAAGATTGATCCGAGCTAATCACGAGTTCCAGAAACCTTAGACAATATCATATAAGATTGGATAACGCTAAATGTGTAATAAGTATGATGGGAATAAAAAAACCTAAATACCAAACCCTAAGAAAAAGAGTACCTTTGAAAATAGAATGAAAATCTAATAATCATTTGACTAAGAATTCCTACGCTAAACAATTCATCTATTTGATCTCTAACATGTAAATCGAGGTAGTATATCCAAATAATATTTAATAACAAGATAATACGAAATAATTTTCTACAATATAGTAATAATTTATCAAATCAAAATTTCACTAGTTAAGCCAAAACCATTTCCATACCCGGTCGTTGGTATGCCAATCAAGATAACATCACCAGATTAGATTCTTTAATAACTTTATAAGTGAATCTTAGAGTTGCAATTAGGAATAATACCCAAAAGTTAAATCGAGTCAAATTTAATACTAAAAGCCCTAGACCTGATTAGACAATTCTGAGAATCCTAAAATATTAAATAAATGATAAAAATAGTGTATAATCAAATTATGAATCGAATATATGGTATAAGTGTAAACTCCTAAGTTTTTTATAATCCTATGAGTAAATCTCAAAGTCAGAACTAAAATCGGAACCCTAAAGCCAAATGGGTTCATTATCAAGTTTTAGAAAACTTAGATTTGACTAGACCGCCGCTAAATCCCTAAAATATTAAAAATAGAAAAAACATAAATTATGATCCGAAAATATGTCATATGACCTAAAATGATCAAATTTGGCAAAAACTCATTTGTTTCAAATCTGAACAGGATTAATTCTCAAATCAGGACACTAACATACAGAACAAGAAAAAATATCCCGACAAACAATCTAGACTAGTAATATAATAAGAATTCAAAAAAATATCAGATACAATTTTTACAGCTTATAAAAACTTTAATTATAGGTTATATACGTGTATTTTTATCTCTAATGGTAATTTATTTTTCTTGTTTACTATTCCTTTATTAATTATTTTTGTTACACTTTTTTTACAACTCTTGCACTACCCATAACTTTTCTTACAACATCTAATATATTCTACTTTATACTTTACTTTACACATAACTTCTTCTTTACTCTCTCCCTCTCTCTCTTTTTCATGCCAATTGCTGCCCCCTTCTACCTTCATCCATTTTAATTTTTCTTTTTCATTTTTCTTTCATACTATAATCCGCTCATTTTCTTCTATAAATACCCATCATCTCTTCTAATTTCTCACACTTTTCTTTCATCATGACAAAAGTCCATCAATTTTTCTCCATAACTTTTCTCTTTAAAAATTCTGTCAAACAGTTTCCTTCTCTCTTTCATCCATACCTAAATCCTATCTTTTGTTTTTAGGTAAAAACACTGCTCTCTTCATACATATTGTTGGATGATATGAAGGTGTGTGTCTTAATGTGTGCCATAAAAGAAAATCCAAATGATGCATATGGTAGGGAATGGAAATACAAAGATAACATATTGTTCATGTCATGTTCATGTTCATGTTATGTTTATTTTGCTCATGTTACTAACTTGACTTCATATATATTAATATGTATATGCAGTAACTATAATATTTAGAGCTTAAATGCTCACTAGTCTAACTCTTTTTATTTCACACAATTTATTTATTTCATGATATTGAAAGTTGTCCTTAATCAAAGTTTCAGACTTGTCCATTTTCAAGTCGAAACAAAAGGAGACTTATCCATTTCTAAGTCCCAGAACCTTGGATATAATTTAAGACTCAATTACTCTATTATCTATCTTGAAATTTCATTTATGAGACTGGAAATATTTCAAGTCTTGGAAAGCCTTGATAAAAATCTAAGACTTCCAATTTTCTTTCCTTATGCTTTGATTTTATCATGATGACTGGATTATTTCAAGTCCCGGAAAGCCTTGACCATAATCTAAGACTTCCATATTTCTATTTTGATTCATGTTCTTATTTATTTCTTATTTTAGCTGAGCTTTCTAAAATTAAAAATAAATAAGTGTAGTTAAGTTCATGTACATAAATGCTCATAATGATGTTAATAAAGAAAGTCCTTAAAAATTTTAATATTTATAATTCTTTATTATGCAAATAATTTTCTAAAGCTATTTTTAAAGCCTTGGGAACCATGTAAACAAGAACAATTTTTTAAAATGACCATGACCCATGTAATACTTTGGAAAATTTTACAAACTAAAGTTCATTTCTTAAAAGCATAATAGAACCATTTTCATCAAGAAAGAAAATTTAGAATTAGTCATTTACTTAATTTTTCTCATATACCAAAACTTAAAACATTTTAAAGATAATATAACTTAGAATAATTTTCCTCCGCAAGCACATAGAAATTCATATTTTAGAAAATGATTAGTTAAAAAAAGTTTAATGTGAAAATGAAATATCTGTGGATTAAAAAATAAACATAAAATCATAATGTTTTTAGTTAAGTTCCACATTTTAAAAAATCTAAGAATTTAAATTTTATTTAAAAACCAAACTTAAGAAAAATTCAAGGAAAATATAACTTAGAGTATTATGTCAAATGAGTAAAATTCATGTCTTGTAAAATAAATTATTAAATAAAGTTTTTGAAATGAATGTAAGACCTTAAAGGTTTCAAAATATATAATAAACCGTGATTTTTGTTGTCTTATATTCACAAAATTTAAGATAAAGAATTTTATGAAAATTCCAAAAGTAATTTTTCATAAAACTCAACATTGTTACTTTCCATAAAATATTATTTTACAAATTCCTGTTTAGGATAACATCACTAGGATCATGCATGTAATATGAGTTATCATCACTACTATATGATTTCGAAAGATACATATATTTTATTCTTCTTAGGATGTCCAAATGAGATAAAACACTGAAAATATAAAAGGAGCAAGGTCGGGAACCTACTATACATGTTTTGCTCAATACTGTTTCAAGGCTTAAATGACATCAAATACTTAAAATAATCCTAGAAATGGATAAAACATTCGAAGCAGGTAGAAATCGACTACTCATATGTGAAATTTCATGTTAAAATGAGCAAATTATGACTGTTTTAAGTTGGAAGTTTTGTAACTAGGAAAGATGATGCAAATAGAATAAATAGAGTTATAAAATTAAGTAGAACCTATATGAAATACTCATCCCAGGTATTTTTTTTGCCTAGGTAACGAGGACTATGAGAACCCCTTTTCTTGAAGGACATTTCGACTGAGCAGTTTGCGATATGGACTAATAAAGACATATCTTACTCACTTTATAATTGTATGAATCATGCTAAATTATTATTGATTTTACAGAAATCAAAAGAAAACAGTACTTAAGCACATTTATTGTGATATTTCAGGTCATTAAGGACTTATAATGCAAATATAAGGAATTGAGAGGAGTTTTATGCAAATTTGGAGAAGTGGAAATCTAAGGCCGACCAATAAAGAATTAAAGCCACCAACCTTCATAACAGAACAAAGCAACACAGTCGGCCTTCAACAAATTTCAACTAGCCTTCAACAAATACTCTTTATGCTAGCTACTAGAGAATATAATATGTTAGCTTTCACACTGGCTTACATGAAAGCTACCCCAAAACTACCCTAATGTCGACGGCTGATTCGTCTCAAAAATAATTTTTTTCATTCAAGGCCAGCCATTTTAAGTTTAAGGCCATCGGTCTTGAATTCAGCCTAAGTCCCCTTCATCTTCAACATATAAATATCCTCTTGTGGATTTTCCAAAAAAAAAAAAAAAAAAGAGAGAGAGAAGGGCTTTAGAATGAACTGAAAGCCTATTTTCTTTACTCTTAGATACAGATTAAGGCATAGATAGTAGTTAGCTTTTTCTTCTTATTCTGATTGAGGATTCCACACCAAGATCAAGTGGGAAACATCATTTTTTGTTGGACTTAAGAATGGGATTTTTTTGACAAGGTGATTTTGTTCTTTTCTTATATTCATTTTATGGATCGTGTTCAATACTTGTTCTTTTTGTGCTTATTTAGGGTTTTTAGTTTATGATTTGGATTGTCTGACTGATGACTTTGTTGTTGATTGAATTGTTGCTTGTGCTCATGTTGTTGATGCTAATTCATCGAGCATGTGTTTTAAATTGATTTTGGGATGCGTAATAGATTAGGATTGCAATTGGTAAATTCCTTTCTAATTGATTCTCTGATTAGCTTATTTGGATTATAAATCTCATAGGGATATGGATTTTAATAATTAGGTTTGGGAATTTATACAAATTAGTCAATTAATCACTTTCCTAGGAATAGAGAAAATTGATTGGTTAATTTAGGGCGATTACTATCTTTGGGAAAAGGAGTTTTACTTGGTGCTTAATTAATTAAAAATGCTAAACCCATCATCAATTTGGATTTGCAAGCATATTTTGGTCGATAGCATACATTCAATTGCAGATCTATTGGCTCTAAACCTAATTCAATTACAAGTGTTGGAAATCTCAAATTATTTATAGATTTGTTTGATCTAAAAAAAAAAAGATATAATCTTTTTAATTTGCTTTGTGACAATTATGAATAATATAATTAAGAATTAGTCCTCACTCCTTATGGACACGACTCGGTACACACCAAAATTTTATCATTGAACACGCACCCAATACACTGACCAGTTAATATCTATGCGTTTAAAGGAATTTTAAAAGAGATTAAAAAGAGTTTTAAAAAGGATATATAGAAAAAAATGCGATCGTGGATATGTGAGTTTTCCTTATAATCCGTTACCTTGCTTGTGCTTGTAGATTTTAAACTAGAATTGTAAATACAAGATAAAATGAATATGTATAAGGATATTGGTACAGGTGAATATGTATTTATGAAAGTGTGACAAGGAATTCTAAGCATATTGAAACCAACAAATGGTTGTTTAAATACATTATCAATAATTACATATTGCTTATCTGTATATGATACTTGTTTGATCACCTTCAAGTGTACTTTAATTATACTTAGCTTTGATATAAATGCAATGGACACGCATTATATCTCTTAAGTTGCATACTGAAGACTGTTACTTATGTGAGGAATAAGAAGGACTCGGATAGCCCTGCTTACTCTTGAGGAAACTAAATCATATGGGGACATGGCCCAAGGATGAGTCACCCCAATCGATGGCTATAAGTGCTTGAGGGCAGGTAGCAAAGATCATGGAGACCTTCAAATCTAATTCTTTAATTCTCGACACGAATGGTGTAAATTCGTTCTATGTATGTTTCCAGATATCCATACATATTTATTTGTATCATGTAGTTGTTGTATAACATGCATAGCATATGCTTGAAACCAATAAAACTTGTTTGAGTTATGGATGTACGGTACAAATAAAAGGAATATATCACTAAGCACGTTGTAAGCTTACACTCCATAGATCTTTGTTGAAGTAAGTATACTTGAGATCCACTTGAGGAATGGGATATTAAGAAAATCATTAGTGGACTTTTTGAGCCTCAATGGATGAGTTAGGAGCATAGGAGAAGTTTCATTTTGAAAATTTCCTTATGAGCTATATGTGTCATATCCCAGTTGTTACCCTAAACGTGACAACCCATCGTATACAATATTAAAACTTGAGAATGACTTCCTTAGTCACTCTGGAGCTTTTATATTGGTACAAAGTGTACGTTCACAACAAAGAGAGACCGGTGGAGTTATGCGTTTAAAGATAATGACAATGGAATATCCAAGCAATACGATTATGATTTATCAAAACAAAAGGGTCTTAAAACTTCTACGAGTCATTCCCTGATAAATTTCCATAATAACATAGTCTTACTAAGACAAATAACTAAAACTAGAAGATTTCAAAGGAAATCTAATCTAAGTCTTCAAATAGAATTCCTCTAAAAACTTCCAAAAACATAGGTTCTACTTGGATGTTCAAAGTGGTCTCGGGTACAAAACAAAGTTCTTGCAGCATCAAAATCTATTGGCGAATAAGCACAACTAGCTTAGTGAGATAGTCCTTACGTAAAAATACTCATAACAAACATTCAAACAAGTCCATTAAACAAGCATACGAAATGCAAACAACCATATGATCAAACAATATATGACTATTCGGTTTCGTATAAGAAAGGATTTACCTCTCCATTTTGGGTGAGGGAATGCTCTGAATGGGTTATAATCGACCTCTTTGAAATTTGCACACATCTTGGGTTCAAGTCAACCGTATTGCTAGTCCTCGAGCTTTCTTTTCCAAAGCAATTGATCCGACTCGGCTACACCATGAGGTCGTATTCCCTAAAATGTCTTAATTCCTCAAGATATAGCTAGACAGCTTACTTTCTAATCCCACGTTGAGGAGTAGTAGCAAAAATGTGAAGATGATATTCTAAGTGATATGTACGTGCAATTTAGTTTTAAGGGATTTCCGATCCGACATTAATTCATTAAAGGCGATCAATCAATATTTGCACACATAGCAATATACCTAGAAATAATTTATATTAATTAATTAATTGAGCTCTGATATACTTATTGTTTATTGATCACACAAAACGAATCGCATATAGCTCCCATGACAATCCGCATGCGTATCAATTTTTATCTTTTCTTAACATCTAGTGCTCTATTCTACAAGCAAATGCGCGACTACATAAAAAGCAAAGGAAAACTCACTCGGCCATAGCGATCTCTATCAGTCGAAGTAATCCTCAAGAAAGAGAAGATCTTGGTCTTTGTCACTTAAACAAAATGTAATATACAAATAAATAAGTTATAATGAAGGTTATTGTAATAAAAGTGTTGTTAAAGGCTAATTTTGTCTTTGAACAGGTAAATTTTAGACATGGAAAAGTCTCACGAACAAGACAAGATGAATTTGTGGAAATTGGACCTAAGATGGCACTTAGGCCGTCGGACTAAGAATGTACGCCATCGGCTTAGGAATTTAGGCCGCCGACCTACTTGGCGGCCTAAATCTATTATATATATATATATATATATATATATGCAGTTTATGATGATAATAGGGTTTGTCTTGTTTTGCTCCGAGTTCTTCTTCTCCAAAGCGACCTAAGGCTTGTTTTATTCAATGTTTGGTGTGAGAAATGAAAGGAGAATCAAGGTCTTCAATCCAGGTAAGTAGATCTATACGATTTAACATGTAAAAACGTGTAATCATAGATTTCTTGTGTTTTTGAAGGAGATTGTGAGAGAAACCGTTGAAGATCAGATCTGAATCTTGAGGAGAATGATTGGGAATTTGAGATCCATTCAAGGTAATTAAATCCCTTATTTACATATGTAGATTTCATCGAAATGATTTCTAATTTATGGTTTTGTTCGTTCATGATTGTGATGTTCTAGGATTAGGGTTTCTTTGCATTCTTTGGTGATTTTCTGAATTTAGAGTCAAATCAAAGTAAGTTTTCATCCTCTAAATCATAGATTCATTAAGAGATCAAATTAAAATGATGGATTTGTCTGTATTTGTTGATTTATAAATTAGGGTTTTGTGGAGGAAAGTCGTTCTTGTTGTGAGATTTTGTGAAGTTTGAATAAGGAAGGATTTACAGTTGATAAGTTCTTGAAAGGTTAGGGTTTTTGGGAGACTTTGATATGATAGGAATTATTCTATAATTATGATGTTTAATATCATTTTTTTCATATGTGAATTATCAGGAGATTTGACGATTGAGGTTTGTTATTCTTAGAGAATTTGTGGTTTTGGAGAATTTTCCTAAAATTAAAAGGTACAACCTTTCCTTGTTTGTTGTATGTGTTTGCAGGTTTAGTTTTCTGTATGTTTTGTTATATGAATAGATGAATAATGAATCTAAATCTATCTGGCTTAATTAAATTGTTTTTCTGGGTGTGTTTGGCTATGACTAGTAAAGACCTAGCAGACAGTGATATTGGTGTGGGCACTCTGATGATCTATTTATGAGGTTGTCCCAAGTGGACTCCTGCGTAGAGATGATTCTGGTAGAATTAGGTGATTTGGCAATATGGCTGCGGGTGTTTGGGAGTACCCATTCACCAATATATGTATTTAATTACTTATTTTCAAAAGAGTTGGTTGATTTCTAATGGAGTCTGAGTTACTCCGGATCTGGGACTAATGTACAGTAGTTCTAGACTATGTTGATTTGCAGGCTTAATAAAGATAATAATTTGACTGTTTACATTAGTTAAATGGCATTTAATATTATATGTTGTTTGTGCATATGCATTTGTTTTGTGGATTGGCGTATTGGGCGTTTTTGCTCATTCCTTTCATTTTTCAAGTACAGGTGATGAAGATATAGTTTATGATATTTCTGGTTATGATATATATTTTGATCATGGGGATGGCGATAGTGGTCCAGACTACTTGACTGAGGAATAGATGTAGATAAGATTTGGAGAAAAGAGCCTTTAGATCTTATTCGGTATTTGCATTAATTGTTAAAGATTTTTACATGTTCTGAAGGATTATGGATTTTTATATCTTGAGATCTTTAATAGTTTTTCTAAGACTTAAGAATTTATGGAGTTTACAAATTTCTGGCTTTGTTTAGGATGTTTGAAAAGATTGTTATTTACAGGTTTTGAACATTCTGTTGTAACCTCTAGGAGAGTTATGGAGACTATATTTATGTGTTTTTAAATTGTGGTTTTAGTTTTAGAGCATTTGCATGTCTTCTTAAGAGAAGGACACATGGCGGGTTGTTTGTCTTAGTTTAGGGTATTACACAAAAGAAATTCCCAAATGAGTATTTCATCCAAGTTCTACTTAAATTTTCTAACTCTATCTTATTGCATTCTTCAAAATTCAGTTTTAAGGAAATTCCAAATTAAAATGGCCATAACTTGCTCATTTTAACTTGGATTTTCGCATATGATATGTCGTTTTCTACCTACTAAAAAATATCTATCTATTTTTAAGGTTATTTTTATCATAATAGGTTATTTAGGCCTCAGAATAATAGGGTACAGATTCACCATGAATTTCCCAACCTTTGAAAACACAATTTTCCAAAGTTTTCTTCCTTCGAAAATCCTTAAACAAATATATAGATATGTATGTGGTTGAAAAATCTTTTCGATACATAAATAGACCCATATTTTATGCATGACTTCATTGGTGTTGTGTTAACAATTCCTTTTCATAAAACAACTTGTTTTATAGGTTTGAAAAGTTAGACTTTAAAAAAATTTTCTCCTTAAATGGTTTGAAAGAAAACTATAATTCCTTGAGTCATTATAAATAAGTGTTTTCCTTTTATATTTTATTTCCTAACTTTTTAAAAATAATTTCAACCTTAAAATTTGGTCTTTTAAGTTTCCTACCAATTTTATTTGAAAAGAAAGAATTTCAAAATTTTCTTAAGTTATTGATAATATCTAATGTTTTGAGTTTATCATCTCTATGTTCTCCTATCTCTTCGAAAATGAGTTTACCATTTAGAAACTTACTTTCTTAAGTTGTTGGCAAATTTCTATTTCTCTAAGTGGATTTCTAAACTAGTGAGTTGATTTCTTTTATCTTGAAAACTTGTCTAGTTCTTAGTTTTTATCATGATGTGGGTAAAAACCCTAAATAAGTTTTTATGAAGAATTTTTATAATAAATAATTATTAACTTTAAAATTTTAAACCAAAATTTTCATGTTATTATTTTGAAAAGAGAGTGTGTATTTATTTAGTTAAATCTTTGAAGAAATCCTCTTTGTTGATACCTTAAAGTTTCATGAGGAGCTTATCTAAGTTTTTGAAAAGAATTTATTAAAAATAACATTTAAGTCGTTTGATGGAAAAATCCTTGCTAAGTGACAAAAATTTATTTTAGAAAGAGTTTAGTCTTATTTTATTAAAGAAAAACTCCTTCCTTTTTATTGAGACAAAATCAATATGTTCATGCATGAATGAGGATATGTAGTTATGAGAAAGATGAGAATATCGCATAATAAGATAGAAAGATATATATAAGAAACAAATAATCATAACAATAATAAGGTCAAGTATTGGGAGTCTTACCTTCATCAAGGCTACCCGATCAAGTATTGGGAGCCTTATCTTTATCAAGGCTTCTCGGGACTACACTAGTCCCAAAAAGAAAAGAAAAAGAAAGAAAAGAAAAAGCATAATAATAAGAGCAATAATAAAAAGATGTTAGGTTAGTGAGCACTTAGGCTCTAAGAAATATATATATATATATATATAATAACATATAAAAGTTAGATTAAAGCAATAATAATAATAATATAACAACAATAAAATAACATAATAACATAAAGAAATTTGTACATGAACAAGAACAAAACATGAATATATTATTGCTTCCTTAACCCTATAGTCTTAGGAAACACATGTTATAGTCTTGTAATGTTGTATGACATAAATAAGAAAATGGTTTAGAACTTTTACCTGAAGTAGGTGATGGTGTGTTTAGAAAATTTCTTAAAGAAAAATGGGTGTTTTATGGAGATGAAAAGGAAGAGAGTATTTGAGAGGAAAATTGTAGAGAGAGAAGTTAATGAGTGGTTTTGGTAGAGTTTTGTTAAGATAAGAAAGTACGAGAAAAGAATGAAAGAGGGAAGGGGTATTTATAGAGTTTTTGAGTAGAAATTAGATGTAGTTAAATAAAATGAAAAAGAAAAATAATTGAGGGAGAGAGAGTGATGTTAGCACTGGCCATAAGGTAGGAGAGAGGGACAGAGTTGATTTTTTGTATTTTTGTAATAAGTAATAATGTGTAAGGTGTGATGTGAATAAAGTTTTATGGGAAAGGTAAATTGTAAGAAATAGTATGATAGAGTGTAAGAATAGATTATAAGAAAAAGTAGAGATAGTGAAAGAGTAATGAATAATAGAAATAATACTATAAATAGTAGACTAGATAATTAAAATATCGATAGTAAAGAAAATACGTGTAAACGAGCTATATCTGATATTTTTAGTTACTGAAAATTCTAAAACTGATATTTTTAAAATCTTATATTTTTACGAGTCTAATAGTGTCATCGGAATATTTTCACTATTTTAATTATCGGGATCCAATTTTAGAAACTAATCCATTTGGTTCCGAAATGAACTAAATTTTGGCGAATATGATCTTTTAAGCTTTCTTATATAATTTCGAACTATAATTTGAAATTATCTCATTTTTATTGTTCTTAGTTTTCGTGCATGGGATTGCTAGATCTAGATTCACTAGACTAAACATAGAATTAGGTTGACTTTAGGTTCTGGTTTAGCTTTGCTTCTTAGGGTTTACTTATATTTATCGAAAAATTTAGAGCTTACAATATGTGATATGTTATATTTTAGAGACTGCTAAAAACACTAATATAGTTCGATCCATTTGAGGACATTAGTGGGGATATGCCCCCAAGAATTCTAATTGACTTTATTTATATTTAATGATATGTATTTTTTTGCCTTGCTACTTAATGTTATCAACATAAATTGCGCTACTCCGATGCATTCTCTTTGTTGTGATGTACTCCTTGTGCATAATATGGAAGCCTTTTCATGACTAAGATAGTCATTCTAGGTTTTAATATTGTGTACGGTGGGTTACATATATAGGGTACCCTTCGAGGCATGATAATTGTTGCTCAACAAACTGCCATTGAATAAGAAGTCTAAAAATTATTGAAAGCAGGCTTCATTAGAGAATAAAAATAACCGATTTGGCTTGCTAACATGGTCATGGTGAAAAAGGCTAATGGAAAAAAACATATGTGAGTTGACTATATCAACCTTAATAAAGCATTTCTAAAGACTACTTTCCCTTACCAAGAATATATCACTTAGAGGATTCAACATTGGGCAATCTTTGTTGAGTTTCATGGATGCATTTTCTAGCTATAACCAAATCATGATGGAACTAGAAGACCAAGTATACAAATCCTCTGTTATCGCCTTTGACACTTACTATTATGAGGTAATGCCATTTGGTCTTCAGAATATAAGAGCCATGTATCAGAGGCTCGTCACCATAATCTTCAAGGAGTATATTAGACGCAATATGGAGATTTATGTTGATGACATGATTGTGAAAAGCATAGATCGGAAGACCACCTTGAGGATTAGGAAGAAGCATCGAATTGACTAAGGCAATCTTGAATGAAGCTTAACCTACAAAAATGTGTGTTCAGGGCCTCATACGAGAAATTTCTAGGTTACATGGTCACCCAACGAGGAATTGAAGCAAACCTTGAGAAAATCAAAGTAATACTAGACATGCTTCCCCGTAAGTTTGTTAAAAGCGTTGACCAATATACATAATTCTTCAAAATTCTAAAGAATCCCACAAACTTCCAATGGACCCAATAGTATGACATGGCCCTCACGGAATTTAAGCAACTACTCACCACCCCACTTATCCTAACAAAGCTTGTACCTTGAGAAGAGTTATTTTTGTACTTGGTGGTCGGTGATAAAGCTGTATCCTCGATTCTTATCTAAGCAGAAGGTTGGGAATGAAAAACTATATATTATATCAGTCACATCCTTCAAAGCCCTAAGGAAAGGTATTCAAGATGGAAATTTTTGCTGTTGTAATAATCATCTCAGTTAGGCGATTAAGGCCATATTTCAAAGCTTAACATGTTACTATCCTAACCAAATTTCGTAGTAGTAACCTCAATAGTCCCAACACTTAGAGTTGAATGATGAAGTACACATTATAGCTTAGTGCATGTAGGGTATAGTTCAAAGCCATGATTCCATCAAAGCTCAAGGTATGGTCGACTTCATAGCTGAGTACATAGGTCCTCCCAATGAACCACTCGAAGATTGAAAACCGAAATGCACCCTCCACGTAGATAGGTCCTCGAACCAAGAAGGATATAGGGCCAACCTAATCTTGCAAGGCTTGTGCAACATGAAGATTTGTTTTGCTCTCAAATTCAGCTTCAACACTAGCAACAACGATGTGGAATATGAATACTCATCATTAGCTTCAAACTTGCACGAGAAGTTAAGTTGTATAATCTGAAAATCTTTTCTAACTCACAATTGGTTGTCTAACAAGTCAGGGAGAATGGGAAATAAATAGGGATGCCATGGTAAGGTCCTTAGCGATTGTTCAACCCCTAACCATGAATTTTACCAATTGGAGCATCCATAAGATCCCTTGAGTGGACAACACAAAAGTTGATAGACTTTCCTTAGTTGCTGTTGTTAGTCTGTCATGTTAACGATAGAATCTCTCTAAGTACTTACAATGTTTCATAATGTTTTGATGATAACACAATTCATTTAATTATACATGTTTATACATTAAACTTAACAAATGTGTGTATTTTTATGATGATTTCAAGAGCATGGGTAAAGTTCGTAAGCTAAATTAAAGCTAGACTTTCCTTTTCGGAGTAATGAACTTTATTGAAGACCTAGTACCATGAATTGAATATAATAGGGAATAATATCTAGTTGTTCCACTAATAAGTTGGTTTATGATCTAATGGGGATATTTAATAAATATCACGAGTTCATATAAAGTATTTTTATGGAAATTATTTGCTTAAGCTATATATGGAAAGTTTTAAGATGATCTTTAAAATTGGTACCATGGCCTTCATTAAAGAAAAGTTGAGTGCAAGTTTTCATTATGAATCATGACAAGATATTGAAGAATAATCAAGGAAGATACCAACAACTCAAGAAATCTTATAATTATGGAAAGATATCTTTGAAAGTTTGGAAGAAATTCAAATTCATAGCTTTCTCTATCTTGCTCATGTGATAAGTTTTCAAGCCGAAAGCTTCAAGATATAACATGAATATTTTCTATCATATACTCAACATCCTTTTGCAACCTTTGTAGAATGAATTCAAATTAATATGTGCTAAAGATTCATGAAAAAAATGAAGTAATGGGCGAAGAATTATTTCTTACAAAAATTACTTGAAGAAGACCGTTCCTTGCTACAACATAAATTGATGACTTGTTCCAGAGCAAATATAGGAGAATTATCAATTAAAAGAGAGCTATAAAAGCTGGAAAATTTTGTGAGAACAATCAAGCACTGATTTGAGGCATTTTGACGTTTAAAAAGCAAGGATTTTTATTTCTGTATTATTCTAGATTTGAGACACTCTCTTTTGTATTTGTTGAGTTAGTGAGAGAAGTGATAAAGAACACCTATAGGACTGTGAGTTAGCTTAAGTGAAAGCTAAGATGGCCAAGGCAGTGCAAGCTGAGAACATTCTGGTGAACACAAGACTACTTTGTATTTCTTCATTGATCTGAATAGATCTGGTGGAACAAACTGGTATTAACAACCAAGACCCCTACATGGCTTTGGAAGAGTAGATTGACACATAAAGTGGAACCATGATAAATATGCAAAATTGCACATTTATCTTATATTAATTATCCTAAATTCTGGCATTTCTATGAGCTTGATGGTAGAAATATGCAAAAAATGAATGAAATGTTATCTCTTGGATAAATTGCACAAACAATGTGAAATTTGGATCAAGAATTTGATATATTTGGTTCAATTGTGCTCCAAGCATATTATCCATTTACATTTACAATTGTCAACTCTATGAATCTAATAAGAATTTTATGCTCATTCGATCGCTTTCATGATGTTGAGTTGATCTCTAACTTATATTGAATAGCCCTTTTATGTTCCTTTTGATTTGAATTCAGAAAAATCTTAGTGAGTTTACATTTTGACATGAATTAAATCAAGAGAGCTAATCACAAATCAACTGACAGCTAGCTAAGAAGAATGCCCCTATATGTCTAACACTAAGCACTTGCACTTTTAAGATGGGAACACTCAACAACAGCACCCAAAGCTTCTAATAGAATAGATAAACTTGAGAATTACCAATCAATCCAGAGCAGAAGCGATCATTCTTGATGCAGGTAACTCAGCAGTTCATAGAACCAAGCAACATCAACTAAAGGACTAAACATAATAGACCAAGCTTCACGGAGTGCCACATCCATAGCAGATTGACTCGAGCATGAGAGATAAGCACCTAACCAAGCAATCTAAGCACTGACTACAATTTTTTTATTGTAGCAAAAAATGACCAAACTCACAAGAATGCATCAAGTAGAGCGGTCACCGACCTGAATGATTGACCACTTGAGCCATTCCAAGTCCAAGGCAAAGTGTCAAGGCAGAATGTCAAGCATACAGCTAGCTCCAAGCGGTTTAGAGCATCCAAGTCAGATTTTGGACAGCTTCACTTGTCCAAAATCAAAACAACCAGCATAGCATTACCACACTTCATTCGTACCAAACAATATCCCCAACATTAATTCAAAGCAGTCCACAACCTAATTGAACAGCTCACGTCACGAAACAGCCATAAGTGCAGATTGCAGACCAGTCGTGAACCCTGTTTTGCCGATCATCCATGCCAATTGGTTGCATCATGACAAGTGCCAACAAGCTCTAGCGCTCACACACGCCACCTAATCATACGGGAGCATGATAACAGCACTTGAATACCAAGTGAGTGCCTCATACCGGCTTCAAGAATCAAAAAGAGTATCTAAACTCCAAATATGAATTCATGACTCGAGCTTGAATTAATTTACTTGACAGCAACAATCCAAATTTAGACCAAGCCCACTTGAGCTGCACTTGACTAAAAGACAATGGAACAACAGCATCCGAACACGAGTGACCATGCCAGCCCTACCTTTCACACAACTCTCATGTTTAGCAGAAAGGAGTATCTAAGGCTGATAGCTAGAGCGCATTACTTAGTAGAGAAGCGCTCAACTTCATCCTTGGAGCGCCTACTTGGTAGAATTGAGCAGCCACTATCAAAACCAATCAAGTACCATTGGAGTGCCTGACATGATCAACCCTTGAGCGCTTTTGTTCTCTACTAGGTGCTCGTGATAGCAAACGAACACAGTGGCTTCTGATAACAATCACCTGAAGCACCTACGACAGCACAACATCCTCACCATGCCAAGTGTACACACAAATACACATCAACTTGATAACAATCACCTGCCGACAACAGCATACATCTCACGAACAACTACACTAGCAACCATTGGCTGAAAGATCTCGACTTTAATTGGAGTTATCATGCTAAGACTAGGTAACTTACACTTGTAAACCTCTAGATTTTACGATAATTCTTAAGTTCAAACCCTAGAATCGAAAGTCAACTGGAAACCTTAAGTCAACAAAAACCTATGCCAAAACCCTATAATTTAGATTCGGTAATCCTGGCTCTTAAACCCCAAATAATGGAATTGAGTTAATGATCTATAATAGCTCGTAATAATATAGGAAACTTAAAAATAGCAGATTCGCCAATTTCTAGTGTTTTTGGATCCAAACGGGATCAGTTTTCGAAAATCGTACCCTGACACATTGGACGATAAAATATTCTGATAACACCATTAGATTCGTAATAATATAAGGAATCCAAAAATATCATTTTCTTAATTTTTCGGTAACTAAAAATTACAGATATCGTATTTATACGCGTATTTTTCTTACTGTTGGTACATTATTAGTCTTGTTTACTATTCATTGTCCTATCTTACTATTCCTTACTATATTCTCTATTTTTTTTACTACCTATACATCTATTTTCTTACTTTTTATCTTTCCAATGTATCTTATATCAAATCATATTTTACATATTAATTATTTTCTTACAAAATAACTAACCACATAATCCTACATTCATCACCTTCTTCTTACCATAAAAACACTTATAGGTAAAAACTTTCAACCATTTATTTTTCCATATCATGTAACTTAGCATGACTATGGTGTTATTTTTTAAAACTCATATGAGTTATAGAAGCAACAACATGTTCATGTCTTGTTCTTGCACATGCCAAGAAATTCCGATTTTATTATCTTGTTATTATGATATTATTATGTTGATATTATTATTATTATGCTTCTAACTTAATAATATGTATATTATCCATATGTATATCTATATATTTCTTAGAGCCTAAATACTCACTAACTCCTACTGACTTGTTTTTATTATTCTTAATGTCTTATTGTTGCTTTTCTTCTTTCTTTTCTTTTTCTTTTTCTTTTGGGACTAGTCTATTCTTAGTCCTCTAATGCCTTGATGAAGTTAAGGCTCTCAATACTTGACTGAGTTATCTTGATGAAGCTAAGTTCCCAATACTTGATATTATTATCTTACTTATTATTTGTTTCTTATATCTTTCCTATATTTTCATCATATTCATACTACCTACTCATGTACATGCATAATCATAATGATATTGTCTCGACAAAAACTAAGAGGGAATTTTCTTTAACAAAGGAAAATGAAACCAAACTCTTTTATATACATATCCTTGTCACTAAATCAAGATTTTGCTATTAAACCCATAGAAAAGTTATTTTTCTAACTTCTTTTCAAACTCATCAAGACTTTTCTTAAATGATAATAAAGATGATGTTCTCAAAGAAGATAACTAACAAAATAAACATTTTCTTTTATTATGATAAGTCACATAACGTTTATTAAAACTTAGTATTAATAATTCCTTGATAGGCAACCTTTTCTCAAAATGCTTACTTGCAGGATTTTTACCAACTCCATAATAAAAAGCAATAACTAGACAAAGTTTTATAAGTTAACATAAAATCAACTCATTAAATTATAAACTCACTTAGAAAAATAAAGTTTGCCAAGTTTTTAAATTATACACCCGTTTTCAAAGAAATAAAAGGAATATAAACTTCATAATTTCAAAGATAATAGACATTATCAACAACTTAAGAAAATAATGAAACATGATTTTGCTTTCATGTAAAATTGGTAAAAGACTTAAAAGACTAAGTTCTTTTTTTAAATAAAATTTATGTTTAAAGGAGTTAAGAAATGAAAATATAAGAGGACAAAGGCTTGCTTATCAAAACCATTTCTTTTAAAAGAAGAAATATATACAGCTCAAATTATTATAGATTATCAACAACTTAATAACAATTTTGGAAATTTCATTCCTTATCACTAGAGTAAAATTTGTAGAAAAATTAAAGTTAAGAAAAATTAACTTATCTTAGAAAAGAAATTGGAAAAACAAAATAATAATATACTCATTTATAATAACCCAAGAGTTTAAGAAGTTCTTTCAAAACAATTAGAAAAGAAAATGTTAAAATCCAAGTTTTTAACACCATGAGATAAATTGCTTTATGAAAAATAATCATTGAGACGACACCATTAAATTTTGCATAATATGAGAATATATATATATGTATTCAAAGGATTTTCAATCATACAAATATCTATATTTTTACTAAAAGATTTTTGAAATCATGAAAAGTTTGAAAACGATGTTTTAAGGGCTAGAAATTTCGTGGAGATTCTGTACTGACCCTTTTTGTGACATAAAAGACTTTTTATGACAAAGGTAACCTAAGAAATAGATAGATCTTTTCGAGTAGGTAGAAAATGGTATATAATATGCGAAATTTTGAGTTAAAATAAGCAAGTTATGACCATTTTAAGTTGGAATTTCCTCTATATGAATTTTGATGAACTTAGTGAAATAGAATTACAAGTTCAAGTAAAACTTCCAAGAAATACTCATTTTCGGTATTTCTCTTGTTTAGGTGATGTAGAGACCGAGTTCCTGTGTCCCGAGATTACCTTGACTAGAAGTATCTATGCAAATGGCCGAATGAGTTTGTTTCCTACATTTATGTACTTATGATTTTGCTTGTAAAATTAGTGGCATTAGAATTAAGGAAAAGATAAAATGAAAAGATGCATGTGCTTTATATACTTTGTTGAAATTACGATTAAGTATATTGAGGCGAGACTTATTCATAATGAATGTTTGATCTAGCATAAGAATGATTGTCTACAAATTATATGATCACCTGTAAGATATTTAATCATGCCATGAGTACTTAACTAAATTGATTCATGCATATCATCGGGTGAGTTCATCACATTTACTACTATACTTTTGGTGGGACAAAATCTTAGTAAGGAGATTCATAGAGTTTGTAAATTCTATAAAGGGGCGAAGGGTCGTCCGAAATTAAATGGAGGTGAGAAAACACCCGATAAAAATATATCCGGCAGCTATGTAATGGCTTGAAAATAAACTACAAATAAGTTGGATTATATTTTTGAAAGCAAAGTAGTAGGCAAAATAAAAACCACCATGGAATTATGTTTATGATAGCAGCCTATACGGTCTGGAACACCTAACCCTGAATGGAGGGTAAATCCATGCAACATATGATTCCTGCAAAATCATATGTATTATTTGCTCATGTGCTTGTGCATCTCATATGGTTGTCTAAATAAACTTGTTTTGATTATTGGTTGTCGAGTGTTAATTGTGGAAATAAATCTCACTAAGCATGTAGCTTATACCCTCTTAGATATCTTTTGCAATTATCGTACCTTTGGTTGGAACCAAGAGGTTATTTTACCCAGATAATGCTTTTGAGTGAAGATCTTTTAGATAGAAGTGCAAGATAGAAGTAGATATGGAATTTCAAGAGAAGTTTCAAAAGTGTAATTTAATTCAAGATAGACTTTATCAGACTTAGTTATCTTTGATAGGGGAATGCCCCTTCATGTTGTAAAGACTCTTTATAAGTTTTTATGGAACCTAGCTTATATTGTTATGATTTATCTTCTTGATTGCTATTATGCATAACTGCTGAAACGACATGATCCAAAGTTTGGTCCACTACGATCATGAAAGTACGCCTTACACTCGATATCGAGACTTCTAGGATGACTAAGGCTGTATACTTAAGTCTTAATATTGAGAGTAGTGGGCTCTCGCTTTTAGGATACCCTTTGAGGCGTGACACACTTAGAGCATCAAGCTGACAAATTTGATCAAATTCAAGGAGTACTGCAGTTTTTAATCAACTACTAAGCAGCTCCTGTATAGACAGTATACTATTCAATGTTGCCAAGTTTAGGTGGGGAATAAATTATATCAAGGGCCCTTGCTGTGATTCTTTAAATATGGTATTAGAAGCCCACTCTCTTATCTTATATGTCAAGAGAACATGTAAGGGAGTCTTTATTTTGGAGAAAGACAATGACAAAAAGGCTTGAATACATGGAGTTGGGTGTCTTTTATTTATTATAGGAAAGCCTAAGTCATTTTCTAAGGAGATAAAAGGATGGAGCACATAGAGAAGATATATGAAAAAGAGCATACATAGAGGAGAAAAAAAGGGAAGAAACATAGCAGTATCTCAGTATTTTTGCTCTCTATTGTATTACGAATATTCCAAAAACTATCAGTATCTATATATTAATTAAGGGGCACTAAAGGCCCTTGTTGTAACACATTATTGAGGCAATTTTGGGGTTTAATGCAATCAAGTAATACCCATTTTCATTGTGATTTTGTGTTTTAAAGGCTTTGATGGAGAAAACTCAGTTAAGGTGTTTTCTAACCCTTGCTTTATTATGTATTTGCTTGATTGTATTGTAGTGATGTTGTGACTAATATTTTTATGGGTATCACAATGATGGATTCGATGAAATTGATGATTAATGATTTTCCGATGTTAATTTATGATTAATTGGATATTTAGCTATTATTGCTTGCAATCAATTTAATTTGTGACTAGCCAACACTAGCCAGATAGATAGGATTAGAATTACTCGAAAGGGATTCAATAAATCGTGTAAGCTCATCTAGGGTTTTTGGAAAAGAGTTGTTCTAAAGATATGTGGGTTTTGAAAAAACCACAAAGTCACGCACTTTATGTGATTAGAAATATGGATTTGGGATACTTGATGGTACTCGACCCATAATTCCAACTAGAGTAGTAATTTCGATATGAGCAAATTACTATTTACCTAATAATTATAGATAAATTACCGTGGAGGGGATGATTTATACTAAAATTGGAATTTTGCTACATTAGGAGGTGGGCGTGTTCCAATGAGTTTGGTTAAAATCCCATTAATCAATTCCAAATATCGATTCAAGGCATTCAAATGAGAATATAATTGCAATTCCCAATCTAATTTTAGCATCTCCTAATCCTGAAACCCTCAATAGTGTTGTTAGGACATTCGGTTTAAGTGTTCAATTAGACATTACTATAGTTTTAATTACATCATAATTTGATCATTTCGGTTAGGGATCAACTCAAACATCTAGTAATTAGCCAATAGATCTTTGAGGACGTTAATTTAATTGTTTATACTATACTACTTACTTGTTAGTTTATACTCACTTGAAATGATTTTTGCTAAAACCGTATAGTTGTGTTGATATTCCTAAGTTCTTATTTAGAGGCAAGCCAAGTATCAAACCATTATATATAGCCAAGCAATCTTCCCTCTCCTAAAACAACACACTCACCCCAAACCCCCCCCCCCCCCCCTTTTCTTACTTATTTTGTTATTTCTACATTTAACTTTGATATTGAATCTGAAGTATTTAACTTAAAGGAATTAGAATAATTTGTTGAGAAAGAGATCTAAATTAATCAAACTCAACTATATCACAAGTTAAGATATTAAGAGGATTTTCATAAAGAGTTTTGTACAAACAATTTTAAATAAAGTTTCAGAACTTGTTTTGATAGCAAGTTTTAAATTTGTTTTTGCAAAAAGTTTTAATGTAACCAATTTACCCCTTTCTTTGGTTACTTAACTTAAGAGACCAACAATTGGTATCAGAGCTAAGGCTTGTTATTTAATGAGTATTTGACTTAGATATGGCCAAGTTTAGTGGTTCAATTGCTATTAATAAGGCTCCTTATTATGATGGTATTAACTTTCTTTTAGAAGGTACGTATGGAATCATGTATTAAGGCAAATGATTATGCTTCGTGGAAAGTGATTGAAAATGGAGATGTAAAGGTGGAAATTGAAAGTAGCTCCATAATCTCAAATGATGATATGTAGAAAGCGGATAGAAACAACAAGGTTAAGAGTTTACTATTACTCTTTTTGAATTTTACTTAATATCTTCTTGTCGAAAAACAAAAGAAATTTAAGATAGACTTTATGAAACATGTGAAGGATGTCATACCCCAATGGGTACCCTAAATGTGATAGTCTATTATACATAATATTAAAACTTAATAATGACTACCATAGTCACTCAAAAACTTTTATATTGGTACAAGGTATACGTTCATAATAAGGAGACACCAGTAGAGATATGCATTTGAGATAGTATAAATAGAACATGCAAGACAATACTATTATAATTTCATCAAAATATAAGGACTTATAACTCTAAGGGGCATCTCCAATAAAATTATAAATTGTCTTACAACCAAAAAGAGGCTTCCTAAAACATAAGAGATTTTCTACAAAATCCATCATCTAAATCTGTTAGGATGGAGAATGTTAGGATCTCTCTTATGATGTTTTGATATAACAAAAATGTTAAAATTCACTAATGAAACTATTTAAGTGTGCAGCAACATAACATTGAATGCACAAGAACTTCTCTAAGGATAAAAGAACAAAATTGAAAGGATCATGGGATAAAAAAAAAAAAATAGAAAGAATCAAGGAATGCTACTATTTATCAGAAGTTAAAGTAGATGATTTAGAGTGTTTTTGTCGAAGAAATCAGATTTAGAAGGTAGTTCAGAGACTACTTCAGAAGGTACTTCAGAGAGTAGACTGCATGGACAAATTACGACTAGAAACATATCAGACCTGGGATTTCAAATTATTTGAAGGCCCAACTCCATTGATTGAGTGTATTTAGGTAATATACTCAATGTTCCACAAAATTGGTTCAAATTTCTATGGGGATATTAAATTAAAGGTCATATTTAAATTATGATATTCAAATGATATTACAAGTGCAGTTGAGGTTTTCGTTGCAGATTTATTTCAGATATTTACAAGATTATTTTAGCACGATTTTATGAGGAATTTTGGATCAAATTTTAAGCACTAAAGTCGTGTTAAATTGGTTCAACAAAGCTAGAGTTATTTATGAAAGATAAAGAAGATATGGTTCCTATATATTTTTGGGCTATTTGATATGGTGTACAACAGCTATTGAAATTCGAATTTAAAGGATAAGAATTGTTATATTTGTTGGAGATACATCAGGCCACGTGATTAGAAGATAAATGAGAGATTATATCATATTTAAATTCGAATTTTTGAATGTTGCAACAATTAAGTAAGATAAGTCCACATCAACAACTTTCCATAGATTTTGAAATATCTCCAACAATAACTCTATCTTGAAGATACACTTTTAGCCATTGAAGTGAGCATTGTATATCAGTAAAAAAGGAAGAAAGAGAGCAGAACTTGGCACGAAAAAGTCTATACAATTCGATAAAAAATACTACCATAGTGTGCTCGAAATTCCATAGAAAAATTTATGTTGTTGTTGTGCAAATTCTTAAGAATATTTAATCTTATTCTTTGATTTGGTTTATACACTTTTGTGTGAGGTTGAAAGTTACAAGTAGGCTTAGTAGATTGGTTGTTAGCTTAAGAAAGCTTAGAGAATTAAGCTGAGTGCTTTGTAGCCAAGTTTTTGGCAAAGACAACTTGTAACTTGATTGAATTTTGGATATAGTGGAACAAACCGGTATGGAAAGCCAGGTCCTTAACGTGGAGTTGGAAGAGAGGACGTACGTATAAGGTGAAACCTCTATAAATAGCTTTGCAATTTTCTCTACCCTATTCTCTTTACATTTCATACAAATTTATTTATGTTTTATTGTACTGATACAATTAGAGGGTATTTCATAGAGTATTTTAGAGGGTTTACTGGAAATTTGCATAAATCCAAATTTAATCAAATTGGACCAGAACTTAGTTATATTTGTTCTTAATAAATTCTAATCTCAAATATTAACTCAACCATAGTTCATATGATTAATCAATAGGACATGACTTGGAAGTTTTAGAAAAATCATTGATTTTTTATTGTATAACCAATTCAATAAACGTCCCCCCCCCCCCCCTCGGTTACATTATCGGGACCAACAAAATCCAAAAATAAATTTCTTCCAAAAGCTCTCAATGTCCACATTCTCCACCAAGTTCCTGGCCTGAAGGTGACCCTACATCAAAATCTATTTGGGGGTAAGAGTTAACATACTTAGTGGGATATCCTTACGATGATGTATTCATAACAAGAAAGTTGATTATCCAATCATGTGCAATGCATCAACTATATGTTCACACACACATATGTAAAACCTACCGAAATTATATGTATAATGGATTTATGCTCTCCATATCGGGGATTAGGAAATGCTTTAAAAATATTGGAGTCCTTCCAACCATCACACTTTATTGGGTCCTGATCGACTACCACTAGTCCCAGGTCTCTTACTCAAAGTAATTGATCCGGCATGGTTCCTTCACGATGCCATATTCCCCGAACGTAGTAGTTCCTCATGCTGAAGTTAGGTACTTTACCTTTCTCGTCCCATATGTAGGAGAAGTAGTGAAAATGAGATGTAACCCGACTTTATGCCATGCATGATCAATTTATGATTAAAATTCCGAATAGGGTTAAATTTCCAGTTAAAGGCGACCAGCACAATTTTCGCAAACATACAACAACATATTAACCACACGAAAATGTTTTCGATATACTTAAGATTTCTTGATCAAGCATGAAATTCACAATGCATTTCCAACATACTCTCACAGGAAATTTCATTTTATCTTTTGCCTAAATTCTAGTGCACCAAATTACAAGCACAAATAAGAATACAAAATATGTAAGGGTTGGAATGCTACTGTACAGCTTGCGCCCATATTTTATATTTTGTGACTTTTTTTTCCATTTTTACATATTTTAAGCCCTTTAAATTAATAATTTCATTCTTATACTTAAAAGATGACTTCTAAATAATATAAATAGTTCAAAATAGATGTATCATCTTAGTGAAGTTGTATAAGAAAACTTTTAATTAAAACATTTTTATGGATAAACAAAAAATTCTAAATTTATGAAAACATTGGCTTGAATGCTAATGGAAAATCATATTTCATAAATCTCTATAAGTATGTAATTTTAACAGAAAATTGTTTTTAAGTCATGAACTTTCCAGTATTATTCTTATAACTAGTTTTTTTATATGGAAATTTAAGTGGATGATCTTTTTTTTTTTAATTTTTTTTTCTTGAAATAAGATTTTCTTCACATTTTACTAATATGTTTGAAACCAATATTTTGCATAACAAAGAATTATCAAAATAAAAATGGTGCAAAACTTTATTTTGGCATGGCAACATCATTATGAAAAATTCATGTACATGAATGTATTATACAAATAAATATTTTATATTGAAGGGTAAATATGTCATTTGATATAAAATAAGAGGGTTTTATGGTCAAACCTAAAGTTAAATTAATTTTTGTTGGTTTTTGTTTTGTTGGTTATCGGATGTGTGAATGAATATAAAGGGATGTCATTAAAGATGACGCGAGGTTATCAAAGACGAAGAGACCTCATAAAAGATGAAGAGATGTTATTAAAGATGAAAAGACGTTATTAAAAATTAAGAGACGTTATTAAAGATTAAGAGGCGTTATTAAAGATAAACAGTTATTCCTTGACTTCTATAGAAACTAGGCTTTCCCCTTCTCTAAAATCATCCTTAAACCTAGAAAATCCTTTCTATAAGTCTACTAGCATCCATAGGAGTTTGAGGAATCTAAACCAAGGTAAGTAATCTCTTCTTTGTCTTTAGATTTCAAAGGAACCTATCTTTTCCTTAGGGTTTGTAATTGGATTTGAAAGGGAAATTGAAGAAAGACCTATCATGATTGGGAGATCTAAATTTTAAGAATCAAGAAGAATTAAGGATCATATTTAGGTAAGATTGAATATTCCTAACCTTTATGTTACTATAGAAATAATTTTGTTGACTTTTAGTCTGAAATTGGATTGAACAAATTCTAGGATTTGGGAGATTTGTCGAGAGAAATCTGTTCTTTGGGAATTTTATGTTTCAATTAAGAAGAAAGGTACAGATCTGTGTTCCCTTTTGGATTAAGTTATTAGATGATATATGCGATTAGGTTTATATGATGGTGTATGCTATTAAAAGCTGTTATATTTATAATATCAGGTTTTGGTGAAATTGAATTGTGTTCTAAAGGAGAATTGGTGATTTGGAGTTTCTGTTCCTTGAAATTGATTCAAGTAAGACCTTACCTTATTTGTTGTATGTGCTTATAGGTTTAGATCTGTTTATTGTATGTGTAGGGTCAAAATATTAAATCAATCTAATTCTATATGACATATTAAATTATTTTACTGTTTGTGATTGGCTGCAGTTAGTAAAGACCACGCAGAGTATGATACTAATGCTGGCAACCTGATGATATATGTGTGAGGTTGTCTCGAGTGGACTCGTGCATAAAAATGATTCCGGTAGATTAGGAATTAGTAGTATAGCTATAGGTGCTTGGAGAATTCCAATACTATATATATGTATATTACTTATTTTATATATTGTTTGTTTTTCAGGAGTCATGAGATACCCCAGGTTTGGAACTAGAGTACTATAGTTCTGAACCGTGTTATTTGCTGGATAATTAAAGATAATAAATTATGTTTGTTGCATTAGGATTAGTTGCACAAAAATATGTATATGTTGTGTGGTATATGCATTTTGTTTGTGGTTTGGCGTACTGAGCATTTTTGCTCACTATTCTATCAATTTTAGCAGTATGTGAGGATCCAGTGACGTTTGATCTATTAAGTTATGATATCTATATAGATGATGGGAAGACACTAGTAGATTGGACTGTCTTGTTGATTTCTAGACTTTTATGGTTCTTAAAGCTAGACTTGGAAGATTATATGAAGCTTTGAAATCTTCTCTTATAAACTTTGGTTTTTATTATAAGTTTTGTTGATATTCTTGAGACTTTTAATTATGATGGCTTTGGTTTATGCCATTAAGATGTTTATCTTAAAAGAGTTTGTTTTTATAAGATAACTTAAACAGGTACCCTTTTATGTGAGTATTGGAGTTTATCATAATTGTTTATACTTGTGGATTAGATTGATAGCCATGATGTGTTCTTATAAAGATAATGACACATGGTGGGTTGTAATGTCCTTATTTTACGACGTTACAATGAACATAAAAACAATATTTTAAAATCAACATTTATAGAGACAAAATCAAAACAATAAAGAATTTATAAATAGGAAATTTAATGCATAGGAGTCTTAGCTTGTGATCAAGGCTTCCCGAAAACCTAAAAATGGACAAGTCCCCTTAAATAGCAAAAATAAATAAGAGCAAAACAAAATAAAAATGGAAGTCTTGGAATTAGGACAAGACTTCATAGGACTTGAATCACTCTAATCACCATATAAATTAAGTAAAAAAAGTAACAAATAAGAGATAACAAATATATTGGAAGCCTTAGAATTTTTTGGATATGGCATTCCTGGGACATAGATTAATGACAAGTACTCCTTTGTTTTGACTTGATTAAGGACAAGTCTCAAAATATATAGTAACATCATAATAAATAAAAACATGAAATAAATGTTAGATTAGTAAGCTTATAGGCTCAAGTAAATATAAATATGTATACATAACTATATGTATACATATAGAGAGTTAGATTAGATGAGAAAAATATATCAACAAGAACTAAAAATTAACATGATCATCATAACAAGTTGTTAATTTTATTTTAGCATTAGCATCCCTAGCTTAATGCATCATGGGGAGATTTTTATTTCATGGATAATGCTTGAAACAACACCTAATATTAACTAAGGTTGTATATGAAATGCGTTTATCTTCAAAAGATAAAACAAATAGATGTATTTGAGTTAAAAAATGAGAAGAGGTAGCAAGGATAGGTCACACCCAACAGAGAAAAAGAGGGGGGGAAAAAAAAAAGAGTAAAGAGAGAAAGTTTCAAGGGAAATATAAAGTGTAAAAAGTGTGTATAAGGGCACATATTTATAGATGAGTTTGGATGAATAAATATTGGCAAAATAATTGAAAAAGAAAAAAAAAAAAAGTACCAGCTGTAGCAAATGAAAAGGGGGGGTGATTGCTACCTTCTAAAGGAAGGGAAGAGAAAAATATATCAAATGAAATAGATAAGTTAGCTTATGTATAATAATGTGTAGGTATAGGTTGTATGCTTTTGTTTTATGGGATATACATGAAAATTATGAGAATAAAATCTATAGCAAAGCACATCAAAAAATAAAAGAAAACAGTGATGAATAGTAATAGTAAAATATTATATAAGTTACTGATACAAATAAAATACACATATATGAGCTATATCTGACTTTTTTATGACCTAAAAAATTTGTATATGATATTTTATGAAATTTTTAATATTTTTCTAATAAAACTTGATTGTTGGAAAATTTTTCATTATTTTACATATCAGTAGTTGGATACGAAAATTGATCCTGTAAAGGTTTGAAACAAATGAATTTTTGACCAATATGATATTTTCAGGTTTTATACTAATTTTACTAAACATAATTTGAATTTATCTCATTTTTATTGTTTTAGGATTTTAAGCACGGTCTTGTCGGATCTAAATATTCTAAAGTTCATTGTTTGATTTAGCTGTCTTTTATGGTTTAAATTCCGATTTCGGTTTTAAACTTATTTTAAAACTATCATAAAATCTAGGGGTTTACAAATGATTCGACACAATTAAAGATACTAAAATAATCGCTTTACTTCAATAATGTGAGCTTTTCAAATTTAAAAGTGATGAAAACATATGAGATGCATTTAATCAATTTACCCTTATTGCTAATGAATTAGCTTCTTTAGGAAAAAGCGTGATGATGTAGATATAGTAAGAAAAATTTTAAGAATATTTCGAAGAGCTTAGGATATTATAAGAACAGCTACAGAAGAAGCAAGGATCTCAAAAAACTGTCATTGATCAACTGCGTGAAAAGCTTCTTGCTTGCGAGTCACATATGAAAATAATCAAGGAATCAGTTGCTCAGTTAGAAGCAAAACTAGAAAACAAAAAGACAATAGCTTTCAAAGTAGTTGAAACTAAGCTAGACGAAGACTCAAAAGAAGATAATGACGATGTTAATCTTCTTGCAAGAAAATTAGCATAATACTAACAAGACAAAGTAAGAAGTCTAATAACTTTAAATTTAAGAAATTTAACAAGAGCTTAAATGTACGAAAAGAAGATAGGAAAGACAAGAAACAAAATGACAAATAAGATATAATCTACTTCAAATGTAAAAAGCCTGGACATATCAAATATGAGTGTCTAATATTTCTTAAAAAGATAAAGAAGCATAAGAAGCAAAACAAGTTACTTATCACAACCTAGAGTGATCTAGATGAATCAGAAAATTGAAGCAGAAGTATCAGATGATGAGTAAGCAAAACCATGCTTTATAGCATAATATGATGTACGTGACTCTAAAACTAAGTATGAATCTAGTGATGAAGCTGAAGAAATGTGAGGATTGCTTAAGGTACTAGCTAAAGCTGAAAATAAAATCTTTAATCTTGATAGTCAAAATAAGAATCTAATGGATGAATTGAATGTTGTGAAAAATAATGATGAATCTCTGCAAAGGGAACTTAAGAAGATGGTGCAATCTAAAGAAAATGTTGAAAAGGAAAACAAGACAATAATGGATGAAATTAAGGAACTTAAAACTAGAATAGATGGACTATCACAAACACTAAATAAGCTTTCCTTAAGTTTAATGAAGGTGAGAAACTTAACATGCTTTTATCATCTCAAGAATGAGTAAATTTAAATCGGACTAAATTATGACATGGTGAAAGTTCTAAAACGAATAATGAAACAATTTTAGTTAAAACCAAAGAACCAATAAAAAAAACATAGAAATGTTACAAGAAATAAACTTATTAAGTAACCTTACATATGTAACTTCACAAATAACTACTGTCAATAACCTAGAAGGTATATGACAAACCATAGAAAACCTTTTAACTATACTATAATCATAATCAAAGATGGTGGTAGTAGTAGTAGTAATAATAATAATAACAACAACAACAACAACAACATATGCTTGCTTTTTTATGGTGTTTGGCAAATGCTTTATATATGAAAATCAACAAAAATGGATGAAAAGAAATAAGCGGAATAGAAAGAAGTTGAATATTTATTTTATGTTTAGTAAGTTATAAATGAAATAAAAAGAAAAAAATAGAAATGAAATTAATGATTGATTAAATTATCCTATATTGTTTTTATGAAATATTAATAAATTAAATTTACAAGGATGTTTTTATACTTGCATACTCTTTCATTTCTATCCAACTTTGGATAAAAAGAAAATGGCTACTATTTTCCTTTCAATTCTCTTCGTCTCAACCTGTTTCTCCTCAAAGATAATTTCCCAAACAAGAGCACTTTGTCCCGTTTCACTTACTTTTTTCTCTTTCAGCCGACTTCCCTCAATCCAAAGACCTTCTAACTGACCGATATGGTTTATCAAGACCTTCGAGGATATGGTCTGTCAAGACATTCGACGTCAACCTAGATCTAACCTCTCCGTTAATATCCACCCTTCAATGAAAAATATGGGAATTAAAGGTTCACTGCGTCCCAAAATCCCTGTGTGTCTCCTGCCTTTGAAGCCTGTCATGTACTCGAGTCTAGATGTCTTAACCCACGTTAGGTTGTTTGTTATTTTTTTGCTTTATTTTCTTAATTTACAGATTCAATTTTTATGATTAGGAGTATCAGTGTTGTATTTCCATATAAGACAAAAAAATTCATTTTCCAGATGCTTTATAACGCATGGTATTATGCTATTGGATAAATTATCCACCTAAGTATAAGTTAATAATAGTATTAATTAAGGGTTTGTTTGTTTATTAACAAATTATAAATACATATATTTTTTTAAATTTTTTAATAAATTATTTGTAAAAAATTAGATACAAATAAAAAAATTAACAGTTCTCATTAAAAGATCAAATATAGATAAAATATAAATATAAATTAGATATATTTATATATATATAATTTTAAAAAAGATATCAAACCATAAGGTGTCCGAAAAGTTAATCGATATATTAAATTGGTTATATTTAAATTTTAGGTCGTTATATATTTTACAAAAAGTTCAGTGCAGGATTTTTTTTGGAAACGACATTGGAGGATATTAACCATATATATATAAATATAGACACAACCTGTACCAAAGGCTGCCGCTGGACGTGGTATGGATAATCCAAATAATAAAATTAAATCACCTAATTGAAACAAAAAGAACCTTTCTCTGTGGAGCAACTTGGACAGCCTGATCCATGATAATTTTACAGTTCTGAAATAGTTTCTAGTTTCTTATCTTCTAATTACTTTAAGGGTATCAAGATCTAAGAGAAGGATCACAACATTGATTATAGCCTCTCTCTCTCTCTCTCTCTCTCTCAATCAGATGGAAGCTGACGTCACTATTTCTCTCTTCATGAACCCTCTTCACCTTTTTTCCTCTATTCTAAATTAGGGTTTTGATGTAATTACGTTTTGTTCCTGTTTCTATTATTATTATTGTTGTTGTTTCTATTTTTCTTGTTGTTGTTGTTGTTATCTGTGGCCTCGATCCAATTTCATCCTTTGGCAATCATCAAGATGAAGACTTTCCATGGAATAGGCGTTCTGGGTGTGTTCTTCTGGATCTCCTTGCCGTTCTTCAGCTGTCGGTGTTCGGGGAACGTAATTTTGATTAGCAAAAACGTCACTCTCTCATTCAACGCAATTGAAGCTAATTTTGGTGATTATTTTCTATTGCTTCTCTCGTCCAAGTTTTAGTACTTTAAATGCTCATGCGTTGCTTTTAGTTGTCTAAATGGTTTTGCTTTCGTTTTCCTAATCGGTTAACATTTTTAATGTTATGATTTAGTGTACCGATAGAGCCAACGTTCCATCAGTGGATATTCTAATCCTAGTAATCGAAGCGTGGGCCTTATGATTGAGTACGAATTCTGTCCATGGGTCTAGTACCTTGTAAATCAAGTGTCCAGTGTCTTAATTATTTTAGCACAAGACTACTTTATGCGTCACAACAAGCTCTTAATTATGGCATATAATTCGAATTTGTGTAAATAGGATGCATCCTTGGATGATTATATTTGGGCAATTATAAGTTGATACTAAAGTTTGAACTTTGGTGTCTTTTTTCTATATTGTTTCTTTTATTTTTTCCCCTAACCTTTTCTGCAATTGCTTTAGCTCCTGCAGTTAAGGCTTCTGGAGTCTGTGGTGCACTCTATCTAGCGGAGCCAATTGATGCTTGCTCTGCTTTGACGAATAAAGTTGAGCCTCGGTTGAACATGAGTTTGCCCTTTGTTTTGATTATTCGTGGTGGATGTAGCTTTGAAGAGAAAGTAAGACGAGCACAGAAGGCTGGTTTTAAAGCTGCTATTGTTTTTGACAATGAAACTGATGCCCCCTTAGTTGCAAGTAATGATCTTTTTCCTTGCCAATTAATTTTCATTTTATCACCATTTCTATCTTGATGATGAGGAGGCTTACCATATCTTGATCACCCATTGGCCCCATCGAAGTAAGTCGGGCTTTGCGTTATCTGTACACTTTCCTGCCTATTCTTTGCGTGGTATCCAATAGTACCTGTCTTCTCACTCAAAAAAATGATAAGGAGAAAAGGCCAGTACCTCCGATGTGTACGTAAATAATTTCAGTTGCATTTATCATAGCTGTAAAGTTACTATGAAAATGATGCCTTTGATCATCATGAAGTGATAGTGACGTAAACTTCTTTTCTGCAGCAAAGTAATGGTATTGGCTTTAACAAGAAAGATATCTTAATAAGATTTATCTGAAATGTACTTGATTAGCAACGTAATATTTACTAGTGTTGATGTTGCTTGAAAGTGAAAGACCTTAAAGATTTGATGGCATTGTGCTGATTGTCTGCTTAAATTTGCATGATTGCCATGGTGACATAATTTTCAATGCCATTACTATACATTTTTTACTCCAGAAAACATTTTTCATTTTATGCGATCATTATTGTTTTTCCACATAACTTTAAATTTTCTGATTTTTTTTCCTGGAGTCTTTCATCATGGCATCATGGTGAGAAATGAATTATGCTTCAGACTAAGATATTGTCAACAGTATTAAGAGTTTCTTTCAGAGGAGATGAGATGGTTTAATCTTGTAAGAATGGATCTTGATACATTGGAACAATTTAGCTATTAATGATCATACCTGCATTTTAATGAATTTTTTTTTATGGAGAATGACCACTTTCAATCTCTCAAACGTTAATTATAGTTCTCAATTAATCAAAAATTAAAAAATTATAGCTTTGTAAAAGGTGGAGACAAGCGCAATATCATGGGCACCTCTTACATGGAAAAATTTTTCTTCTTGGTTCAATGGTGAATAAATGAGGTAAGGAAACATCCAGGGACGAGAAACAATGGCTAGTAGTGGTAATTAATTGTGAAGGAAAATGTGCATGGAAATTAAGGATATGTTTTGTGTTTGTAACAAGAGGAAAGCATTTATCCTTTAGTCCATTGGTATTCTCCTTGGTTGTTAACCATCATAGATGACTAAGTGTTACTGTTATTTGCAATCACCATTTACATCTCAAGCTACTTGTATCTATGTCATCTTATGATTTTTCTTTCTGATTATTTTGTAACTGTAGCAACACAGATACTAGGGGAATCACTTTATATTGCAAAGCATAACAAGAAGTGATAAGACAAAAGAATCAGGAAGAATCTAGGGGATTGAGCTTTAGCGATGCACCTAAATTTGTTGGTGCATAATTTGGGGCCCTCACAAGAACTTCAGATGCAACAACAAATTATTATCACAATTGCTGTAGATTTCATAAAAAAGATGCAGAAGCTAACATTTAGGAGAAGCAAAGTAATAGATAATAGCAGCAAGTGAGATTTTACAAGTTGGAAACCGAACTCCCTCATTAAGTTGCTTGAGATCCCTAAAGCTGCAGGCCAAGTCCAGCTAGAAACCCTCATTCGCCAAAGTCTAGCAAAGTCACTGCTGAACTAGAGATGATCATGGGTTTTGGAATTAGTGTTGCATAATAGCAACCAAACAAGATTTCGTGATTGTTAATTTCTCAGCCAATAATTTATCAAAGATAATATATCTATCTTGGCTTGCCATTTAGGCTATGAAGGAATAGTGGGATATGTACTCGAACCAATTAAAGTTTATGCCGAAGATGGCAGAAGACGTGGTTCTTAATTCCATATAGACATCCCTAATGGAAAGGGAAAATGCGTGGTTCAGTGCCAAAAAAGGTGGTCACTTGTAGAAGCAATGGGAGTTGATTAAGATCTCCCTTCTGACTTGGTCACCAAAGATCACCAGCTGGCCATTTTCAGTTGCTCATTAATAATCAAGCAAATCTGTTTCTCTGGGGATACTAGAGTTGATGATGGTTCTTTCACTCTTACCAATTCATTGAAGCCGCCTTCCTGTGCAAGTAATCATATCAGGGAGAGATCACATTTCTGTCTCTCAGTTTCCGTAAATAATAGTTTTGCTTCTTCATTGAGCTGCAAAATCTTTCTCCAGCTCCATGTTGCATCACTAGGCATTTAACAAACCAAAAATATCTTTCCCATTAGGAGATATTCATTAAAATAACTTGTCAATAAAGAATCACTATGTTTCGGCGCAAAGGGTCATTGTATGCTTACATTGGGTGCCTTTATTCTATTTAATATATCAATTACTCCACGCTTCCTGTCTTCTTTGGTTTCACAAACTTGTTGAAGGTATGTTGAGCCCTTGAATGATTTTCATTTTTCCCGTTTCACAAGATTGTCTTCATCTTGTACAATTTCCTTTGTGATTTTCTTTTGAAGAATGAACATTACTTTCCCAACAAGCTTGGATGGAAAAGGGAACATTTGTTATCAATTGGACCATCTGAAGCATGAGAGGACCTTTCTGGTCCAACATTCTATTCTGGGTGGTGTGATTCACCGAGTTGTAATAATTATCTATGGATAACTTGGTGAAATAAGAACAACTCCGGGAAATGAAATGGTCCCCCATGTGAAAACCCCAAGACTGATACTATTAGATCTTATTCCAGTAATGGCACTTACCAGAGAGTAATGAACCCTTGTTTGGATTTGCATCCTAGATAAGAGATGGAAATCTGGGAGTGCATCTTTGATAAGTGAGCCCCTAGATTTCCTTGAGGAAAGATAAGTAAATTATTTGTATATCAAAGATGGGCTGGTTTTCCATTTTAGCTTTTTAATGGAATTTGAAGTCTGTTTCCCATGCTTTCTTCCTTATGATACAAGAGAAGAGGTCCTGTAAGCAAAACCAAGAAGGGATTTAGGCTCACCCTAGCAGAATTTATATGAGCTTGAACCACTATAATATCTAAAGTTTTTGATTATAACAAATGTCAAAAAAGTGTGGAAAACTTGCTTCACAAAGCAAATACAACCTTAGCCTCTGATGAGTGACTTATCTTTGGAGAGGACTCAGAAAAGCATATCTTGTAGTATTCTCATTCAGAAGCAACTGGTTAGTTATCCATGTAGGTTGTGTGTGTGGTCATATTGGTGGTTGTTCTCTTAGCTTGTGGGCAGGACATTATGAGATACATTTTTGTATATTGTGAAATTAGATGAAATAGAAAATTTGTTCATGTGATATGTATATGGAATTTGCCTATGAAGATAATGGGGGAAGGGCTTTTTTTAGAGCTTAGATAAAATAAATATTTAATTGATTTTAGTGCACTGTACTTTTCTTTTCTAGTTTTATGTCATTCTCTGATCAATCCCCTTTGAGGGTCTTGTGGGAATGGTTTTCTGGTAAGTCAAGCACCTGATAATGCTTGTTACAAAGTACAGAATTCAATAATGACAAATTGGAAAGTGAAAGCTATACATTTTTCCGTTTTTACTTTATTCTATTGGGAATAATTGTCTATAAGTATAGTGCATTTATATTTATATATTAATGTGTGAATAAATCAGGGCTGTATGGACACGCACTAAACAACTCCGCAGTAAAATTGATGTGGGGTGCATAATGGAGAGCAAGCAGAAGAATAAAATATTATTATTTTAGGAAAATTGCAATTTCTTTTTCTACATTTAGTAGAATTAATGTTTTTTAATAGTAACAGTATCTTTCTTAATAGGATTAGTGTTGATTTAATGGGAGCATAATCTTTTTTTCAATGGAATTAATTTCATTCTATTTATATCAAGTCATTTGATTATTCTATTTCAAATAGATTAGACTTGTAAATGTTGAGACAGAGAACTATGATGGAATAAAATATATTTTTGTCTATTCTATCTCTCCTAGTATTCTATAGAATCAACAGATATGTAGAAGATGCTTTTGGGCATTCATTGAAACAATAGATTATGATGCTTATCTATCTTTTCTTCCACTGCATCAAAAACAGATCAAGTTGATAGTTTCAACTTGGAGGCATAGGTCTAGAGAGTTTAGTTATACTAAGACTATGCATATAGAGCTGAAGAAAATGGTCATACGCAACCTTTCTGTTTGTTTTTTTCCCCCTTGGTGCATCTGTTATTAGTTCTGGCTTGAGGCAGTTCTGAAATTACTGTGCCATTATTCAGTTCAATCCTCATAGTATTTGTATATGGAATGTTGATTTGTGAACAGTAGGTCTTGTGGCTATGAACAGGTGATATAGGTGGATCTCGTGATATCCTTCTATTTTGGTGTTCATGATTTCTCTCTCTCTCTCTCTTTCTCTCTTTGGGATCAATCTGGTATAATCTTAGTTTTATTGCATATAGTATTTCTTTATCTCCATTTCTTTCCACGATTCAACTCTATAAGGCTTCATAAATCATCTTTGAGTGGTTTGGTTCCCCCTGTTTCTTTTTTATCACTTTAGAGTTTATTCATATTTTTTTTAAATATCCATAATGGAATATGCATGTATGTATCTTTTACATGTTTATCAGATGTATTTCTTTTTAAGTATGGAGTTCTAATGTATGCACTGGTAAATGCAGTGTCTGGAAGCTCGTCTGGTATAAAGATACATGCTGTCTTCATTTCTAAGGCTTCTGGTGACTTACTGAAGAAATATGTGGGCCTCTCTGATGTAGAGATATGGATAATTCCAAGCTTTGAAAACTCAGCTTGGTCAATAATGGCAATCTCCTTTATTTCTCTACTCGCAATGTCAGCAGTTCTGGCCACTTGTTTCTTTGTCCGTAGGCATCGCATTAGAAGACAGAGGCCCCGAGCTCCTCGTGTCCGTGAGTTTCATGGGATGAGCAGTCGACTGGTGAAAGCAATGCCAAGTCTTATTTTTACTGCAGTGCTGGAGGATAACTGCACATCAAGAACCTGTGCAATATGCCTTGAAGATTATAATGTAGGAGAAAAGCTCCGGATCCTTCCCTGTCGGCATAGTAAGCATTATACTTGCATAGTTATTATTTGTTGCCATGCTTGCTTGGTTTCCTTTTAAGCTCCATTGTATAGACTGCTGTTTATATCCAAGTTTAAGAGGTTTTCACGATTATACATCTTTCTGCATGGGTTATTATTGAATCGCATTACACTTGCTCCCACGTAGGAAAAGTTCCAGTTGGGGGTGGGTACCAATGTTTATTGAATTATTATGACATCATCACATTTGCTTCTCTTTTGTTTTCTAGCTGCTTTTTTAAATATAATTTACTCCCTTTTTTTGGGATCAACTGCAAATGGGGTTTACAAAGTTGAAAGCAAAATAGCTAAAACTAGGTAGGTAACTGAAAATTGACTCAAGAATAACTTATGTTTTTGAACTTTTATTTGAGCACAACCTAGCACTAAAGTTTGTAACACGAGAGAATTATCCACTTGCTTATTATTTCAACCAAATTCAATCTTATAAAACCGCCTAGCATTCATTATGTGTTGTTCTTTTCTCTTCCTCAAGATAGCCCAAAAGTTTGCCCAAATTGCTGAGAATTTGATTCTTTTAAGGGAAGGGAACAAAGCCATTTGACTTGTATTTTTATTGCAAAAGTCCACCTTTTGGGTGCTAAGTAGATTTTCAAAGAAGGTTGACCAGTTTAAGAGGTGACTGGTTAAATTGATTTTTGGGCAAAGATTTTCACATCCAAACTCTCTAGAAATTGCATTTATGGGCAGTATTGGAGGTAAAGCACCTCTTTCTAGGTTATTTTTTAGGTGAAGCTGCCTTTTTAGATAGTTGGAGGGTATCATTGACTTCATGTTCTGTTTACAAACTTCAGTGGGGTTTTATAAGAATAAAATGCCAGTGGTGATGAAAGAGCCTTTGCAAAGTTGTGACCTTGCAAGGACTTCAGTCAGTGATTCAGAGATTTGGTGTCCACTTTTGTCGCTGAAAAATTCAGTACTATATCACTTTCAGTCAAATGGAATTTTTTTTCCCCCGTGCCCCTTATTGTAGAATTGCAAAACATCATACTTCCTTTGGGGGATCATCTTGAAAATTCTCCATTAATGCTTTTTTGTGATTTCTTTGGACCAAAAGTAACGTTTGTTTGTTATGTTGAATGGCATACAGAATTCCATGCCTTTTGTGTGGATTCATGGCTTACTTCCTGGAGGACATTTTGCCCTGTTTGCAAGCGAGATGCTAGGGTTAGTGCAGATGAACCACCAGCATCTGAATGTACACCATTGCTCTCATCAAGCCCAGCATCAGTAGTTTCCTCTTCTGTGATGTCTTCTGCTAGATCGTTAGCATCATCAGCTGCTATACAGATAGCCCCATCGTCTCGTCCTCCATCATTGTCAAGGACTCCTCTTTCAAGTACTTACTTGCAGCAGTCTTTTAGATCATATCGACAGTCACCTTCTTTGAGTGTTAGCCGAAGTTCAGTTGACCTTAGAAATTCACCATCTCAAAGGTCTCAAGCATCCCATTTAGTTTCACCCCACTCATTAGGTTACCCATGTGTATCACCTCTTGACTCTCGTTATGTATCTTCCTACATGCCAAGTCCAAGCAATGCTTCTGCAAGTTATTTCGGCTCCAGTCATCATATTCTCCCGTTGCATGCCAGTGAATCAGCTGCAAGTTTCTCGCCTTTTGCTTCTGCTCATTCCCTACCAGAATGTTAATGGGAATTGGTCATAGTTTTCATGCCTATGGCGCTGTAGTATGTGATATTTTTGAGAAGGGGAAGTTCACTAAATGATCAGGTTGGTTCTGGATGCAATTGGCACCATGGTTCAGCATATGCATTTGGGTTTTATACAAACTTATTAGTTTCCTGTTATCCCTGTTCTTACGAATGCGTTAAATGTATACCAACAATTTGTAAATTGTAGAATGAGCTTGTGGTTTGGATTGCTTCTTTGTTAACATTCAGCGCTGTCAATTGAGTGCATTTTTCTGCATCAGGTCCTTTAGGTTCTATACTTGTCATGAATACACGCTAACCTTGTTTTGACTTTGGTTGTATCATGATGGCGTATAATAGATAATGAGGAGTTTTTTCTCATCGAGCACATTCAATGCGGCTTCACTTATGTCGATATCTATAGTTGATATTTGATGCATCAAAGAGTACCTTTACCATAAGAACCCACGATTCACGTTGTGAGAAGGGGTTATCAGTGACAAGCCCTATGCTAGTTTTGGTTGTTTACCTTATCAAGGGAACCCATGATAGATCTCTTGTAAAGAGGAGATGTGATATAGAGCTTCGCTTTCGTTGTTATACTGGTTGGTCATTAATAAATAAGCTACATAATTTGAGGTTTAAGTTACACGCTGAGTACAAGGAAGGTCTTATCATCAATTTGGTGAAGACATCACTGATCACTACATTTTTTACGCACCAAAAGGTAACAGAAAGTGTTGGGAGGTGGGTTACCGCACAAACGGAGTGAGCACATCATACAAATGTATAAAATTATTAGAAAACACTAAAGATTAAGATTTTCTTGACTCACCATCATACAAACTTTTCATGATATGGTTATACCCAACATCCCAAAAGCAAAATCATAGTCCTCATTTTAAAGCCGCTAGCGAGTCAACTATTAATTCACCAATCCACTGTAACAATTTGTATAAACATCTGATAATACCTATACAATCCAATTACAACTTCCTTTCAGCATACAAACTTCTAATGACTCCATAATCAATAATGTGAAGACCTAAACGCGCACATGCAGTGGGAGCAACGCCTAATTGCCACATTATTCTAGAATATTGCCCTCATCATCACAACTTTGCTAGTGGTCCATGGTCACCACATGGAAGCATTAGAAACTCCAAAAATTTCAACCTCAGTCAATTAAAATCAATACAATAATTAAAGTTGGGTTTAATCAAGTTAATTTGGTGATCTAAGTTACAAATACAACATGCAAAAAATAGGAAAATTACTTTGATTTACTCAAAATTCCACATTGTTTCTTTACTTAACGCTCACTAGACCTATTAAAGGTTCATAACAATATTAGTAAACCTCCTAGGTTCTATTATAACTTCACATTTTAAAATTATATGCCATACTATCAAAGATTACTTTAGAACACTTATTTAGATTTTTACTATTGTAAACAAAACTAGGTGTTTATAAGGAACACTTGGTCATAGTCTAGTAGGCCCAATATCGATCTCATTTATAGTTTAGTAGGCTCAACATCAACCTAATAGGTCAACAAGCCCATAAGAAACCCTATCAAGTATTTTGTCCTATGAGCTCCATGAGAAGCTTGATCCCATGGGACCTCCTCGTAATGAGACTCCATGAGGGCTTTGGTTAAATCATGGAGTTAGAGGATGTCCAGAATGCTCATATTGATGAGCAGGCTTCTAATGGTTACCACACAAGAGCAGATCACCAACTCCACACCTCAGAGGTGCTATAGACAATCTCCAACAATACCTCAAGTAGATGCTACACCTTTTTCTTTATTTGGTTCATTCAAATGCTACACTTCTTGATGTGCTCTTAATAATTGTAAGAGGCTCATCGGTTCATAAGACCGAGCATATGCTGCCTCCAATGTTTCTTGAAGGCCTCAAGCTTCTTAGTGCTCGAGAAGGATTCTTAAAGATCTTGAGCACCACAATGATGATCAATCGAGGTCATATCATGTAGGTCCTAGCTCAGTTCAATTTCCTAAGAAAAACGCATACCTCGACTTGCCAATCTTTGGTGGGAAACCACTTGTTTTGCTAGTTGAAGTCAATAATGCCATGTAGAGATTGTCTAACCTAAAGAAAAGCTTGCAAAACACCTTAATAGCAAAAGTAGCTCCTAGGAAGTCACTATTCATTGCTCAGGTCAATCTAAGGTGTTGCAAATAGGAGTTAGAATCCCATATCTAGAGACCTACAATGAGACAATTGATCCCTAAGACCACCTCACCTAGTTTCAATCCACCATTGTAAAACATTAGATTTTTCGATAAATTTAAGCGTGAATCCTGGAGTGAGTACTAGAATCAAAACCCTAGACTATATCGATTCAATTCCAAAACCTAAAAACTTTTGATATGATCAAATAAACTTGGTAACCTTATAACGTCAAATGAATGAAGTTGGACTCAAAACCCTAAGGATCGATTGCTTAGGAAAACGTGTGCCTATCGACACAACAACAAATTTGATGAGCTTTTCGATACAGTAATGTTGTGATAGATAATTCTAATATTTGATCACAGGCACAAATCAATGCAAAATAATAAGGTCATAATTAAATATTATAAAATAAATTTCAGTATTATCACATTGCCAATCTAATTAGAAAATGTGTTATATAAACCCAACGTATCTCAATCCCTATCTTTCTACCAGTAAAAAAATAATCACATTAAATCTATTTTATGTCAAAGTACACATTAATTACACCTATAATTGTCCTTTTTGAAGCTACATGTACAACCTACACATCCTTTTAGTTCTTTCCCCATGCACCATTCAAATCCACTTCTTTTCCTTTCTTTTCTCCTCTTTTCTTTCTTTCTTCTTTTCCCTTTTCTCTCCCTCTTCTCCACTAAAGTAATGCCGTAACCCCATCCCCCTCTCTCTCCTTATCCTCTCTCTCTCTCTCTCTCAATTTTAAATTTCAAATACATTATCTATATAAACCCCTATAATTTGCCAAAAACTTCTAGTAAACTTTACATGCAAATTTTTCTTTTCTCTGTTGCATTTCTCTCTTTCTTTCCCTTTCTTTACTCTTATGTCGCCCCCTCCCCTTCTCTATATCCATAGTATGTAGTAGTTACTAGGTTGAAATGCATGAAAACATCACCATCCTCATATTTACCTTATGATGCATTATGCTAAGGTAAGGAATGGTAAGTAGCTAAGTTGAAAAAATTTTGTTTATGTTATTTTCCTTATTTTATCACATATGCCAAAACCTTAAAGCTTGAGATCCAATGCATCATGTTGAGATCCTCAAGTTTAAGGAAAGAATGATGGAACATAGAACTTATATAAGTGAGTCGCCATCAGCATTCATGGCATCACAGTCGTGTTCATGAACTTTAGAGTTTAAACTTAACGTTTGAGTTTTGATATCTTGATGTAAGGAGGGGTCAACAACTTTAAGCATAAAAGAAAGAAAAGTGGTGATGCTGAACATCACAAAGCCATTTTCTTTGTTTAGTGAGCTTAACACAAAAAAGTGAAAACTTCAAGAACCTCATAGACTATTCCACTTAGGTAATGTCTTGTTTACAAGGTTGACTTCAACATAATGAAGCATCATCCTCGTTTTCTTACATGTTTGAAGCTCACGAGAACCACTATGAGTTTGAGCTTCATTTTCCTATTTTCTTAAAGTTTGTCGCAATTGTGGCTAAAAACTCATCATTGGGTAAGTTAAAAATATGAAACAAACTCCCTCCCTTATTTCTTATGCGTGCCAAAACTTAAGTGCACTAAAGGGGAGTGTGACATCTCATTTTTCCTTCTTAGCTCACTTGTTTTCAACATTTTTAAGTTGATCAAATAAAGAAAAGTTTTGTTTTCCTCATTCTTCTACTCACGTCGTAAGCCTATATGCCCATAAGGACAGCTTCAAGATTTGATTTCTCATTTTAAGAAGTTTCATGATGAGTTTAATAGTTTGACCAAACTAAACAAGGATATGATATCATATTCCTTGAAACTTAGCTAACAAAGACTCTAAGAACTTAAAAAAGAAAAAATTTCCCCTTCTTTTATTATGGCAAAGAGTCTTTGTGGTGCTTACTGTGTGAGTTTCCAACTTTGCTTCTTGTTTTTGTTGTCCTAGAAGTCTCATGAGGAGTTTAAGTGCTAGAAGCAAGCAAAGCTAAGAACCAGCATCATGATCCTTAAGCAAAGGCTAGCTATAACTTCAAAGACTTAATGAAATGAGAAGGAGAAATTTCTCTTTTCCTTTTTCCTTCATGGTTATAGGCCATATGACTCGCAAAAGTGAGTTTCAACTTCCATTTTGTTCTTTTCCTTAAATTATCATCTTAGTAGTCCTATGTAAAGGGTAGATGCAATGGTGGTTATAAACAAAAAGGAAATCAGCATGTTTCTCATAAACCATGTACTACAATGCCCTAAGGACAAATTGATATGATATCTATGTTGAAGTCTTGAACACCTTAAGCTCAATATAAGTATAAGCTTAATCATGTTTAAAGCTTCAAAACTCACTTGATCCTTTGTTTTCCTTAATGTTTGAAAAACCTAGGGGGGATAGGACCATCTATGACTTTTATTCTTATTCATTTCATTTCTATGTAAAGACTTAACTATTACAAAAGCCATACGCACGCTTAGATAAGTTAACGTGAACACCCTTAGAATCATTGCATATTTACTTTACTTGTTCATACTTTATTAATGTTCATGCCTAGAATAAAGCCCCATGCATGGTACAAACCCTTGATAGAGTTTAAACCCTAGGAAAACACAAAAATGAAGACAAAACATGTAAGGGCACAATATGAGCTCTACCAATCTGAGGCCATGTTGACTCTAGATGATGAAAATAACATAAAAAATAGGTAGAGCATCCGAAAATGATAGAAACAGACTACTCATATGCAAAAGTCAAACTTAAAATAACTTAGTTATGACCATTTGAAGGTTTACACTAGGTTACCAGGAAATAAAGTGGAAATAGGAACCTTAGAACTTTTGTTTAGGTGAAAGTTCCTACAAGATACTTATTATGAATTTTCCTTATCCAGACAAGGAGATTGGCCCTACGTACTAGGAGGACTAATTTGACTAAGGATTTTCGCTATGGCTGAGTGAGTTTTCCTTATGATTTCGTACTTTATGTGTTTGCAACTAATTGCACTAGTTTTAAGGCAAAATGGAAAATGGAATATGATTAGGGTATGGTACTCGTGTGTGCTTGGACGATATACATGAAAAGATTGTAATGTGGCATAACAAGTTGGTGAATGCTAAGTTTATGATGAGTACATGGCTATTCTTGCATGTGTGTCACAATTGGTTGAATACTCAAATAATGAACCTTAAACTTACCTAGCATAATAAAAGAAATGGTCATGCATTGCATGCCGAGTCACATATTTTGAAGGTTACTAGAGCCTGTATATGACTGGACTGCAATCGTATGGTGCTCACTGGCTTTGCTTCAACTTAAGGAACTACTTCGCTCAGGAAATGCGACCTTAAGGAGGAGCCAGGCCAGATCAATCACTTGGGATAGGAGCTTGGGGACTATCAGTAAAGGATTGTGGAGATCCTCATAAAGAATTTCTAACCCTTGTCACAAAGGGTGTAAATCAGTTCTATGTGCATTTTTCAGATGACCATATATGCTTGTTTATCTCATGTGCTTGTTACATAGCATATGCTTGATAATAACAAACTTGTTTGTCTTTAGTTGTTGTGATATGATTGAAAGGAAAATAATCTCATTAAGCTTGTTATAACTTACACCTCTATAGATTTTTGTTGACATAGGAGTACTTGTGGCTACGTCTAAGGACTAGGATGCCTGAGGTAAATTCATTATGGACTCATGGGCTTTTGACGGAGGCAAGTGGAGGATTAGAAGACAGGCTTCCATTAAAATCCCTTTATGTTTTGGTTGTATTACTTTATTATTGAGACTTTATGGATGAGAATAATATTAAAACTTTATGTGGACTTTGGTGAGGGAATGCCCCTGGAATGATGTAATATTTTGATGAATGGTTATCTTATGTTCAACATTCTTGCATTCTTATTTGTTATCATCTTGAAGTACACTTACTCCTTCGGTGTTCTCTTGGTTGTACATGGTATGTGAAGCCTTTACATGACTAAGGGAGTCAATCCTAGGTTTCTATGCTATATATGGTGGATTGTTACGCTTAAGGTATCTTTTAGGGTATGACAATCATGATGTTTCATAGTTTTTCTAAGTCTATCTGGTGCAAGACCCTACCAATGACCATTCGAGATGCTGCTTAGATATGGTTTGATAAACTGCTTAAGGATGCTATTGCCTTGTTCGATCAACTTGTCAAGCTGCTCATAGAACCTCTAGAGAAAAATGCTTGATATCTCTATAATAGTTTAATAGAAACCAAATAATCCTTTGAAAGATTACCTTGCAAAGTTCAACAAAGCTCGTTTAGAGACTCCAAACCTGAACTAAGGTAAGCCCTCAAGTCGATCAAACAAGGTGGATTAGCTAACAGTGCCTTCTTCAACTCTATTTCCAATTGCCAGTTCACTACTCTCGAGCATATCAGGGAGAAGGTCCAAAAATACATTTGCCAAGTCACATGAAAAATGTGAGGAAGGAGATTGATAGGCTGAATTAGATTGAGATAACTTTGGTCAACATCGCGACAAGGGGCATATAAAGGACTGCACAATTATGATGGTGATTCAAGCTCCTACAACAAGAACAAAGACAAGAGGAATCACTTTCCTTTGTACAATGAATTCACCTTACTAACGATGCTAGTGCATGATGTGCCTTACCTCCACCTCTCCCCCTGAGACCCAATCTGAAGTGTAAAAACTCAAAAGAGTAATGCAAGTATCATCGCGATTGAGGGCATAACATAAAGGACTATTAGCAATTGAAAAATGCCATTAAAGATGCCATCTAACGAGGGTAGTTCAAAGAACATATTGGCCATGATGGATGCTGAGCTGATTAACCAACTCAAAAGTGAAAGACTGATAACAAAGATGATGATGAATTAAAGCCAGTTGATGAATGTCACAATCAGCCTCGAAGGGGGAGATATAGAGAATGTCACGGACAAATTAATATAATAACTAATGGGCCACTTGCCCACCTCGATCTCGGGCTTTAACAAGGGGAAACAAGTGATGAGCCTAGATCCCAAAAGAATGAAAGTCAACACTTCCATATCCTTTTGTGGCGAATATTATAAGGGTATTAGAATCCTCACCAAGATGCTTTAGTCATTTTAACTCGAATTTTGGGTTGGAAAGTCAAAAGAGTGATGATTAGGTACCAGTGCTGACATCCTCTTTAATCATGCTTATAATAAGATGAAATCCCTGCTTAAAGCTAAACTAAAGCCTTATATGGGTTCAACAACAAGCCCATCTGACCCTGAGGGATCATTACTTTACCCCTCAAGCTTAGTCTCAAGGAGAATTACATGATGTACCAAATCAATTTTCTCATGGTTGATTGTTGGTCCCCTTACAATGCCATTGTTCATAGGGCCACACAATCAGCCTTCAGAATGGTAGTTTCCTAACCATACCTTAAAGCCAAGTTCTTAGCTTTAACTAGGATAAACATGTGCAAGGAGATTAAGAGCAATAGAGGAAGTTAAACCTCAAGGCACTAAAGGGAGACTTGGTATGTATTGTGGAATCAAAGCTAGAGGAGAGGTTTGGAGGCTAGAATGAGTTGACAGAGTAGATTGAAGAGGCCTTGCTAAATGATGATAACAAGTATACTACTCAGATAGGTACGTTAATGCCACATGAACTCAAAGAGCAGTTGATTGCATTCTTGCAAGCTAATAGGGATTTTTTTGCATAGTCCCCCTTTAATATTCTAAGTGTCACATCCTTAATAGGGGCCTAATAAGATTATTTTGAAGTATCATACCATACGTGCACCCATGATATAAGAACTGTCTTGCAAGTTAGAGATTACGAGCCTCTATCTATTTATTTACTTCATATAATTGATTTGTACATATACATAAGATATCTTTATTTAAACTCAACCAAGGAATCCAATTTTCCACATCTCATCAAGATCGCAGACAACTATCCTCTTCCAAATAGTAAAATTAGGTTCTAACTTACAAAATATAAAGTCTCAAATGTTTATACAATTCATTTAAATTGTATTCTAATTTCACTGTAACCTATCTGTAACTTCAAAAAAGTTTAATGGAGAAGCACTCTTCACACATTCTCAGCCTATTCCCAACAAGCACTATTCCCGCACAAAAAACTATTGGAGTGTGAGTAAAACCATGGGTCAATGAGATAACTTGACTAAACCACACATCAAGCAATAACAAACAAGTTTAATTAGAAAGCATATGCAATGTAACAATCAACCATATGCACAAGTACAAGCTTGAATAACCCAAAATCCTAACGAGATATAAATTTATGCCCTCCATCAGAGTTGAAGGAACCTAGTCAAGAACAACACCTTAATAACTTACCTACCTAGGAGAATCAAAGAACCCAGGAGGGAATATACCAAACAACTACACCAATCATTTAACTTCGACGTCTCAATATCTCAACCCTATCTTGGAACAAATAAACTCTACTAAGTGTTAGTCACTTCATGTTGATAACATAAGTGACGTTCCTTGATTTACTAGTTAGTTCCTGTAGAACTAAATGAAACAAAGGTAACCTTGTGTAGAACTAGGAATATTTCATCTAGAAAAACAAAACCTTACTAAAGAACTGAAATACTAACACGTAGTGGGCTACCACTCCTTTTATACAGAAATGCAAATTGTGCAATGTATGGCCATTTCAATATATAGTCAAATAGTATTAAGTTAGGTTCTTAAGTGATCATACAATTCATACAAACATCAACATACTTCATACATTAATTATCATACAATGTAATGTCGCTATCAATATGATGTTTGGTAATCAAACATACACCAAGCATTATGTGATATACCCAACCTCACATGCATAACAGTATTAATACATTATTACACATGCAACTATACTTTAAGCACAAACAATGTGATAAGGTTAATGTTACTCACTTGTCATCCTCGTTTAATTGTCATAATACTCTATTGGAAAGTCTAAGAACTGATCTGTTTCTCCTATGAAATGAGATAAAAAAAAAATACTCATTATTATACTCATATTTACGTAATAAATCTTATTATGCCTTTATACTCTAAATTTCGAGTTTTAGTATTCTTGATACTATTTTCTCATTCCTAACTCACTTTTATCATTTAATTAATCGTTTCAAAACTTGTACAATTTATTTTCTATAAATTTTCTTACAAAGTTTAAGTAACTAAATTTTCTTAAGTACCCTAAATGATTTTGAATATTGATATTAATCATTTAATTTTAAACTAAACCTATTGTACTCATTTTAACTCTAATTTTAGCATATGAACAAGTGTTGTAAAGCTTATTGAATGCAACTTTCAATTATCTAGTTTAATCATTTATTTTTATATATTTTCACTGACTCCATGCTAGGGATCCGAAAGATGTCTTTATGATGCATTATTCTTGTTCTGTATTTTTAATTCTCATTTCAAGTTCAATTCCTTGTTTTATGTATATTTCATCAAGTTTTAAACTCAATTTAAGCTCATTATTCCCCTTTTTCACGAATCTCTTATAATTTATTCTCATTGTGTTTCTCTTATGCAACTTAGTATTATTAATCAATACGCCTATAGTTTCTTTAGTTGGATTTTGTAATCCCTAGTATGTTATAGGTATCGAAATCTATATTTAAGGTTTTAAGTGCATTTCTTTAGTTTAATCTTTCCATTATAATCTATATCTTTTATTAGCTAGTCGATACTTGTTTTTCTTAAGTTTAGTTTTAGAAATCCTAATTCTTTTATATGTGCCAAATCATACCTATGTTTTATAGGTATATTTTTTAGTTTATTTACTAGGTTCAAGATTATATCATCTCTAATTCATGCAATACTCAAATTATATCAAGATTCATGTTCCATAACCCTAGTTATAGATGTGATCCGAAATCTATGCATTTATATTTGATTTTATACTGAAGTTTCTAACACATCCCTTATTATTGTATTCTCATTGAGTTAAAGATGCATGTTTTATTAGATTTAAATTAGAGTTCCTCCAAGAACTGCATAGGGTAGAAAGTTTAGGGCTTTGTTTCCTAGGGTTTTCTAGCTTTGTTTTTCCATCTCATATTCATTTCAATTCATGAATGCATATTATCTACACATTGAACAACTTGAATTGATCATGGTACAAGCTCCCATTACTTTAGGACCGAAACTTTTAATGTAATGTGTAGATGTTCATAATGTGATTAAGTGATTATTTCAACTTCTTGAATAAGTTCTAGGATGCTATTACTGTAGATAGTCTAGGTTTCATAAATAAAAACTCATGGCATACATGAATTCCCTATAGGGCCAAAATAGTTCTTTATGAACCATATATGTTCATACTTTGCTAAATGATTAGTTCATCTTCATGGATCATGTTATAAGCTTATGCTATTTGATGTAATCTAAGTTTTATGAAATAAAACATATGGCATGCTTAATTTCTAAGAAAAACATAACACTATAAGATGACTAAGTCAAAGTATCAACTTGAGTTTTATTGAATTCTAAGCATAAATAGAATTTAATCTTAGGATGATGGAGAATTTACCTTAACTTAGTGGCAATTGAAATGGATACTCTCCCCTATGAAGATAACTGAAGTCTTAGTATAGAGTATAGGAATAAATGAGTTTATTTTTACGGAAAAATCTAATTCAACTGAGATACTTCCTTACCTTGGATACTTGATCCTTGAATCAGGAATCCTTTGGATTATTTCTAGGGTTTTTTAGTATTAAATAAAGGTTTTCTATTTAAGGTTTATATTTAGGGTTTTAGACGATTTTATTAATGCATGCAAGAATATGGTGATGTTGATACTTGATACTGATAAAGGAGATGGGGCTCACAGTTTAGAGAGGATACAAGGTTAGGGTTTATTTTCAAGCTTTGATTTCTCTTTCATGTGATATTTTTAAGGAAGTTTGAAAGAATTTGATTTGATGGCTTGTTGTTTGCTCAAGGGTTAGAGTTTCACCGTAAATCTAGGCATTTTAGGTCTTCATTTGTCTTGTTATTCATAACTGGTTTGATGAAAGAATATTTACTTTTGATTGGTTAGAAATTGAAGATATGTGCATGGGGGATATATGTTGCATTTAGGGGTTTCTTGTCTTATTGTCCATGATTTCATTAAATGCATGGATGGAGTGTTGAATTGGTATTATATGATGGTGATGGATGCCTTAATTTTTACGGTTTGAAGGAGGAAATAAGGGGTGTTTTTGTGGTCCACAAGTTACCACTTACATGCTTATTTGGAAAGATTTGATTGGTGCCAAGTATACTAAGTAATGATTGCTAATAATGACTTCCTAAAAATATCTATAATCTTTGTCTTGACTTTCTTGATGCCTATAGTTTAGAAGGAATAAAAGAGAGGAAATTTAGTCTCTTTTCATGCATTAATTGCATGGATTTTAGATAGATTTAGAAGAAAGGTCATTTTCAATGGTTAATTAGTTGAACATTAAACAATTGGAAGCTCCTTCACTTAGCAAGGAGCACTTTTCTCTTCCACATGAAGGTTAGGGATGGTTCTTGAAGTCTTCTTGAAGAAGAATTCATTTGATGATATGTATTGTAAGTTTTATGATAAATATCTAAGTTATCATGTTAAATATTATGTAGTATGCGTGTAAACGTATCGGTTAACTCAAAGAACATCTTCTAAACTATGTCTAAGAGTTCTGTATATTTTGAGATAATAGTTGAGTTAAAATTTTTAATTTAAAGCTTACGTGATTTAATATTTTTAGGTTTTTGCCTTACACGATTAAGGTTTATGAGACCGATAAGTTAAATTAGGATATTATACTCAATAGACTCAAAAAAATTCTATATTTCATGTCTACATATTTAGAATTTTTATTTAAACTCTAGATTTGTAGATTTTCATATGTTTTTAGTTATATCGTATACATTGCATTTCTAGCGATTTATCTCAAAATTTCCCTTCACCGATCAATAGATTGTAAAAATTAATTGTATCTTATTTTTCTTGATTTTTTAGGTCTAGTATTTTCATTTAGTGAGCTATGACCCTTTTATATGTAATCTTGTCTTTGGTATCTTTTACTAGTCAAGAAAATTACTTATTCTAATATAGATTATCCTACATAATATTCTACAAGTGATTTAGTATATACTATCTAAATATCTATTTTCTATTGTCTACTTTGTGGATTTAAATTTCTAATTACTTAATTCATGATAGAAAATTTTGAGAATAACATGCCATAATGGTGAGGGTTTTATGCAATTGGATGAGATCTAGATATTTGTTTGTGCATGCACAGGTGATTTATGGTTTTTTGCATGAAGAGGAAAAGATCAAGACTCATTCAAATGTGAAGACATTAAATGAAGGAGCTTATATGTGTCTGAATGCATTTATGACATGATGGCTTTGTTAAAATATCTAAAACATTGAGGAGTTTCATGGCTTACATGGAGAGAGAAGAGAGTTCAAGTTTGTTTTAGGTCATTTTCGTAATCATGAGCCTTAGATATTTTGAATCCATGTGGTCTCCATGACTTGCAAGTGGTGCTTCTCACTTTTTTTCTATTTGTGATGGACGGTTCTAGTCCATCTTGAAGGATTGATGATACAAACCATGCCAACATGTGATGAAACCCGATACCTAAATTGGAAATTAAATCCCAGATCGTTCTAGGAACACATAGAATAACTACGACCCATTGCTTAACAAAGTAAGAACCTTGGTAAAAAATGAGGATACCATAATCGGAGATGGAAAACCGATTGATAAGTCTTGGCGAACACCATGGGAAACCCAATAAGTTCAGGCAGTTCTTTCCAAAACCAAAGAGAATCAACTCTCAAATTTCAATTCATAAAATATATAATTGTTTTTAAAACACAAATACAAAGGTTTATATATACTAATACTTGGAAACCTAAAAGACATAAAAATAAAACAAAGTTGTTTAGACACAAAGGCTAGTAGCCTAGAAACAAAGCTGGCGGCCTAAAAATAAAACACAAAACTAGGACAAAGTTGTAGCAAGAAGGTCAGCGGTGTAAACCTCTACATGATGGCGTGCAGCTTCCTAGGATGTAATTTGTTTCTTTAAGCGACGCCATTTGATCTTCATCATTCCCTCTTTTCTCGAAAGGATTCGTCCTTGAATCAGCATCATCTTTGCGATCACTTAGACTGGACCATCTCCTCTTGGATTCAATTTGGAATGCCGCTATTGTGGAAATCTCTTCTTACGCATGTGTACCCAATCATCTAGTTCATATGTAGTTTCCTTATGCCTCTTCTTTGCATGTTGCTTGACCAATTCTACCTTCTTTTTATCTAAACTTGTACATTCAGGAACTGCTAAAGGATGCAATTCTCTTAAAGGAGGTAATTCGTTTGGAATTTCTTGGGGAATCAAATCCCTAAATTCCTGCAATGATGAAATAGTTTCACTAGGAAAAGAAAATTAAGATCATTAGTTTAAAAACAAATATCCTTGTACGAGGTATAGGTAGTTTCTTCCTTGCAAACATAGCACTCTTAATCTCTCCTTTTTTATCACTCTCATTCTTTGTTTTTTCATCTCTTAAACTCATTTGATTTTATCTCCCCTCAATGTTCACTAATGTATTTTTGTCACTCCCACTCTCATTCTTTTATTGAACACTCTTTTCTTTTCTGCTTTCTCGGAATTGCCTCGTTATCCTCATTTGGTCCTCACAAGCTTCCCATAGTTTGAGGGGTGTTAAAATCACATGCCTTTTGTTTAGAAGAAAAGAATAGTGATTCTTGTATCCATCATACTTAGCTCTCCTATCAAACTGCCATGGTTGCCCCAAAAGTATATGACTATCTTGCATTAATATCACATCACATAATACTTCATCATGGTACTTTCCAGTGGAAAAAGCAATCAGAACCTGCTTGGTCACCTTAACTTCTCTACACTCATTTGACCATTGCAATTTGTAAGGTGTGCTCAAAGGTTGTTAAATTCAACTTGTCCACTAACAAAATACTAGCAAAATTTGTACAACTCCCAATTGTCAATAATCAAGTTGCATACTTTTTTATTCACATGGAATCTAGTATGAAAAATATGATCACACAAGACCTCATCACCATCATCCTTCAACGGATTTGGATTCACTCGTATTTCACTCATTTTTTTTTTTTTTTTTTTCAAGAATAGACTAATTCACAAAAGAAAGGAAAGCTTTTTATTTTAACAAAGACTCCAAAAATCAATCGAACCCTAATTCAAACCCTAGACCCACGATTTTTTTTATAACAAAGACACCAAAACTATCAAGCCTAACAAAAGACGATCAACAAGATCAAACGAATCAAAACTAACAAAAGACAATTAAGGATATGAATGAATCGAGTTAGGGTTTTGATATAGCTTCCTCTTATTGAACTGGATTATGATGATTCTTAGAAAACCTTCGCTTGAATACCAAATGATACAAACCACGCCAACTTGTGATGAAACCCGATACCTAAATTGGAAATTAAATCCTAGATTGTTCTAAGAATGCATGGAAGAACCATGAGTCGTTGCTTAACAAAGCAAGAACCTTGTCATAAAAAGAGGATGCCACAATCGGTGATGAAAAACCAATTGATAATTCTCAGTGAACTCTACTAGAAAACCCGTTAAGTTTAGATAGTTCTTTCCAGAACTAAAGGGAATAAACCTTCAAATTTCAATTCATAAAAGATATATAATTGTTTTTAAAACACAAACACAAAGTTCTATATATACAAATACAAAGGGTACCCTAAACGTTGTCCGCGACATACGACATTAAAGCTCAAGAATGACTTCTTGAAGTCATGCAAAGTTTCAACACCACATGTAAGGCGTACATCACAACAATAGGAGATATCGGTGGATGTGTAGTTCAAGAAAGTACATATGGCATCAAGAATCTAAATAAATATTTAATTTCAAAATCATAAAAATATGGCCTTTACATTGTCTTAGGGGCACTCCCTCGATAAATCTCCTAAGGATCAAAATATAATCATAGTCTCACATATATTAAATACTAAAACTGAAAGATTTCAAAGGAAATCTATTCTAGAATCTTCAAATTGATTTCCCTCCAAAGCCCCAAAAGCATAATCTTACCCTAATATATGGAGACCTCGTGTATAAGAGCAAATGGTCCTATGACAACAAAAATCTATTGGGATGTAAACTCAACTAGCTTAATGAGAATATTTCCAGATTAGCATACTCGTAACATGAAAAATAAGCAAGTTATATTTAGACAAGCATATGAATGCATGAATCACATGAGCAAGCAATACATATGATCAACTGTAAATCGTATGTTTGAATGGATTTACGTCTTTATTCGGGGTTAGGTGTTTCGAGCCTCATAAGACCCTACTTCAAGTTCTTTCAAGCTCTTACTCGCTCCATCCTTTGATAGTTCTTTCAGGCTCCTACTTGTCCATGCAAACTTATGGGCCCCTGCGATCCCTACTACTACACGCTTGTCCCACCGAGGGTATAATAGCATATATAATGTGACTCACTTCGTGATATGCATGAACCAAATTAATTTATTTCTTCACATGTGATTTAGGTATCGTAAGGGTGATCATAGAATTAACAAACACTTCGACATGATAATAAAACAACAAATTGGTTTAAAACAATTCAAGCCCCAATATGCTCAGTATAATTTAACAATTATTACAAATCACATGCACATTCCACTTTTATCTTTTCCTATTTCTAATGCTTCTAAAATGCAAGCACAATTATAAGTATGAAAAAAGTAGGAGCTAAACTCACTCAATCGTTTCTTGCCAAAAATCCTTCACTCGTAGTAGTCTTCCAGACATGGGTCCTCCGATTCTTCATCACCTAAATAAAAGAAATATCCGGAATGAGTATTTCATGGAAATTCTACTTAAAACTTCTAGTTCTATTCTATATTTGCATCAAAATTCGGGTAAAGGAAAATTTCAACTTAAAACGGCCATAACTTATTTATTTTAACTTGGAATTTCACATATTATTAGTTGTTTTCAACCTCCTTGAAAAGACTTATCTATTTCTGATATTATTTTTAACATTTAAAGCCATTTGAGTTTTGAAATGGTTCAATACAGATCTAACCTGTAAGTTCCAGCCCTTAAATTTGCATTTTTCCAAGTTTTATATCATCTAATTATTCTATAGTAAGCACATATATACTTATATAGTTGCAAATCATCTAATAATAATATAAAATCATATTATATACATGATCTTAGTGATGTTGTCCCAACAATAATTTTTCATGAAACAATTTATTTTAGAAGCTTAAAAGGTTAAGTTTACAAAAACCTCTTTTGAGTTGTTGGAAGAAAACTAAAAATTTCTAGTTTGTTACAAGTGAGTGTTCAATTATCACGACTATATTTTTATATTTTCTTAGCTTCATAAAAATGGATTTACTTTTCAAAACTTGATTCCTTAAGTTATATAGTGATTTTATTTCTAAGTGGATTTTAACTAGTGGTGATTTTAGGATTGTCTTGGAAAATTTGCTTTGTTCCTTAGAGTTTATCAAAATATCGGCCTAAGCCATGTAAATAAGTTTTTAAGAAATTTTCCATAAAAAATAATTATCAACATTAAAAATTTATGATATATTTATTTTAATGTTTTGGAAAGAGTGTGATTGAACAATTATCCTAAGTCTTAGTGAAAATTCTTCCTAAGTGTTGAAAATCATTGCCTTTGATGATTTAGTTTCATTTTCATGTAAAAGAGATATTCCATAATCTTATTTTGAAACTTTACTAAGATAACAACATCATTTTATGTACATGCATGAATATGAACTTAATAATTACGTCATGAGATAAATTTATGTAGGAAAATAAAAGAATAGAAAATCAAAATAGCAAATATAAGACTAAAAATTTGGAAGTCTTAGCTCGTTATCAAGACTTCCCGAAACTTAGAAATGGATAAGGTCCATAAAGAAAATAAATAAATAGAAAGAAAATATTTTGGGAGTCTTAGGCTTCATCAAGCCCCTCGAGATTTGAATATTTCCAGTCTTATGAAATAAGCAAGCAAAAGAAATAAGAAAACACGGGAGTCTTAGAATTTTATTCGAGACTCCTCGGGACTTATATTATGGATAAGTCTCCTTTTATTTTGACTTGATAAAGGACAATTCTAAGACTAGAGATTGACTAGTCTTATTTATTAGCATGAAATACGTAATAAGCAATGAAATAAAAGCAATAATAAGAGGTTAGATCAGTGAGCTTTAGGCTCTAGAAATATAGATACATGTTTATTTATAATAATATATAGAGACTTAAGTTAGAAGCATGAACATACTATAACAAGAATACATAATGAAGATGAATAACACATGATCAACATATTGTTTTTCATATTTCCATTCCTTGGAATTAGCATCATGAGGATTCATATAGAATCAAAGCACACATATTGTTCATGTTATGTTACTATGAACAAAAGAGAGGTTTAAAATTTTTCACTAAGGTAGATGAAGGATTGAAGTTGGAAGAAATAATTCGATGTTGTATTTAGTATTTTTCCTAAAGAGAAAAGAATGGTTTATGGAGTAGAGAGGAAATTGAGAAGTAATTTTGGTAGAGTTTTGGTATGTAAGATGAGATGTGTGAAAGAAGTAACAGAGATGTGTATTTATAGAAAAATGTAGAGAGAAATTAGTTGTAATAAAATAAATTGAAAAAGAAAAGAAAATTAAGTGAGAGAGGAGGGGGTGGCTGACGCACATGAGGGAAGGCGAGAGGAGAGAGATAAAAAATTAATTTAAGAAGAAAAGTTTAGTGAAAAGTGATGTGAATTTTTTATGGGAAAAGAAAATTGTAGGAATAGGTATGTAAGATATGAGAAGTAGGTTATAAGAAAAAATAAAGATAAACGAATATAATGAATAGTAGACTAGACAAATAAAATGTCAGTTGTAAGAAAAATACGCGTAAACAGCTATATCTGTTATTTTTAGAAGCCAAAAAATTTTATAACTGATATTTTATGATTCCACATCTCATTAAGAGTCTAAATATATTTTTGGATATTTTCACCGCTTTGCGTGTGAGGACCCTGATTTAAAAAACTGATCCCGTTCGAGTTAAAAACGAGCAAATTTTTTATGAATATGATCTTTTTAGGTTATGTGGCATCATTTCGCACTATAATCTAAGGATATCTCATTTTTACTATAGGTTTCGCATGTAGGATTGCTGGATATAGATTCACTATGGCTTGTTGTTGATCTAGTTGACTATAGGGTTCTGGTTTAACTTTCACTCCTAGGGTTTACTTATAAGATTAGCATAAAATCTAGGGGATTACAAAAAATGATAAGAGCAAGCTATTCCCCATGTATGATGACACCCTGAAGTTGCTAGTGCATAACATCTTCCTAGAACTGAGGGATCAAGGTCTCCTACCTCCATAGCATGATGCAAAAGATTGCTAGCAACTAAAGAGTGCCATTGAGGATGCCATACGATGAGAATGGTTGAAAGAATATATTGACCATGATGTTATGAAACCTAAGTCTCCTTTTTAGAAGAGGAGAATTGACAAAGAGAAAGTGATCAAGGGAACAACACACAAGACCAACGTATTTGACCACAAGACCAACGTATTTGACCACAAACCAATAGGGAATGCCACAACAAAATTAACACCATAAGGAGGACCACTGATCTCGAGCCAATCGAGTCTCAACTCAATCTTTGGTTTAATTAGTATGGGGAAAGTGATGAACATAGAACTCAAAAGGAAAAAGGCTGACACCTCCATCTCATTCACTAATGAAGATTTCAAAGGAGTTCAAACACCTCACCAAGACACTTTGTTTGTGTTGGCTCGTATATCGGGTTAGAAGGTCAAGAGAGTGTTTATCAATACTGGTAGTAGTGCAAATATTATCTTTAGCCATGCTTATGAAAAAATGAAACACGAACTCATGCGTAAGTTAAGGCTCTTCGATCATGAGCTGTATAGATTTGACGATAAACCTGTCTAACCTCAGGGGTCATCACTTTACCCCTTGAGCTTTGATCTATGTAGAATTGTATGGTCATTTTAAATAAACCTATTCTTAATCCTAAATTACATTCTACTAAGCAAGTGTACCTATCGTGTAAGTAATACAATGTTAAGCATAGGGTCGTCCCTCCAAGATCACCAACTACTAGTAGTAACTTCGTCCCTATTATCTAACCGCTAATTGATGGATTATTATCTATTCTATTATTTACTGACTAATAGTATCTATTAATTATTACTAAACCAAGATCACAGTAGCAAAGGTGTAGATTATGTCAATGTCAAAATAACCTAGATCTCTTTAGAATCACAAATCGGTACTATTGGGTTCTTATGCTGTAGAGTTCTAATTATCAAGCTAATCTCTTTCTCAAGAAAATTAACTTTTCTAACCCCAGGTTAATCAATTAGGATCTCTCCTTAATTAACAACAACCTAGAATTGCATGAAGAACATGAACTCTTTCACAATTCAATATAAAGACAAAACATTTTTGTTACCTTATCTCTATAATCATAAGCAAATCCTTTCAATTGCATAGATCTAATTATAAAAGCAATTTCTCAATTAACTTTAATGATATCAGGCATAAAATCATATACCGATAATATGGATTTAAGAAAACATAGCAATGTATGCAATTGAACATAAGAAACACCAATAGTAATGCATTAAAATTTCATCTTAATTACATACTAAAATAGAGTTTATAGAGATCTAGATCTAAAAATTTACTTCTCCTTGGATATTACAATGAAAATGGATGAACTAGAGGAATAAGAAAGAATCATTGATACAACCCTTGAAAAAGATGAAATCTTGTAGCATTTTTTATTCAAAACCTTTGACTTGTTCTCTAATGGATTCTATGAGTTCTCTCTCTAATGTATGGGACGAATTTTTGTGTCTAGGCCCTCTTAAAATGAAATATCTATATGAACCCTTAAAATCCCTAAAAGAAAAGCATGAAGTAAAAGACACTGACATTTAAACGGCCTATCAAATGCCAGTATGAAGGACCATTTGGTTATGTGATTAATGAAATCAAATCCATATAGGCTAGTGATGAAGGGTGTATGACCGTCGGGTTAATAATTCTACACTTAATACAGGGCCATATGACAACGTGTATTGATTTTTGTTCTCTATCCTGAGTTGTTATTGTCTTCCATGAGGCCTATACTATTGGGTGTATGGTTTTTTGTTTCTCCTCAAATGCTCCCACCATCTTTCATATGGGCTCATTAGGTTCTCAACTTCTTCATATGGTTCTTTTTCTTGTTGAATCCATTTGTTTTCCTCAAGATGAGTTCCATATTAGCTGAAATCAACAAATTAACTTATTAAGTATCAAATCTATGTGATTATCATTAAAATTATCAATTAAAAACCCCGAATCATCATAAAAATAAGGGTATCTATAGCAATTATCAAACTTCTCTACACTTGAATTTGCTTGTTCTCAAGAAAAATAAACAAAATCATTAGCTCAATTGAGGGCATTCATGAGAATAAGACTTGTCATTAATCATATATAAGCTTTCAAATACATAATTAACTCCATTACCTCCATTCGTTACGTTTTATCTTTCAAGATCAAAGCAATTCCTCAATTTCCTTTATGCTTCTCACCCTTTCTTATATATACTGTATTAAGATACTATAGCCAAAATTGTTGAAAAACACAACTATCACTAGGCTTGTTTACAAGTAGATATTGCGAAAGCGAAAGCTATAAGGTGGATTTCTAATTTAATTTTAAGCTCACTTAACCAATCATTATTTCTTCAATCCTTTTTACGCATAATTATAGCAATAATAATAAAGAGATAAAGGAAGGAGAAGATTACATCAAAGTTAAAGTGAAGCTTAGTCCACCCCTAGTCTCCATGGTTGATAATTTGCCTCATTTAATGAGGACTTCACACATTTCATTCAACACAAAACAAATGCCTTACAATAGAGGGTTGTACGATAAATGCCACATCATGAGGACTTTAAAAATGCCTACACACAAATAGGATTTCACACAAGTGTCCAAACACATGAGGACTTCATTAAATCACTCAAAATAAAATAGGTGAATAGTGCCTTACAATATTGGCTCACTTATCTCATGAATGATACTATTCACGTGACATAAACAAAATACAAATAGAGAGTATTTTTACATAATATCTGTAAGTTAAAATCTACTCATGCTAAAAATCACCCCAAAAAAATTCTATATATATCAGGTTTAAAAACATAACCGTTCATCCTAAAAGAACCTCTAACAGTCAAATTCAAAAGTCTACAATGACTTGTTTTTAAGCTATCGTGCCTTAAATCTCATAATGCCTCAAACTTGTTGCACCTCAATTTGACCCTCGACCAAGTCTCTACTTGTCGAGCCTTATATTCAAACTTATCACCTCTTGGATCATGTCGTACCTTAACTTATCATGCCTCAATTTATCCCTCGATTAAGTTTGTGATCTTTGACCTCCTTGAGCCTGAGACTTTATCTTGTCGAGTGTTGGTTTTGACCTTGTCGCATCCTAACCATTTTTAACATGTCAAGCCTTCTATGAGCCCCGCAACCAAGACAGTGCATTTTTTTATCTTGTCGCACTTTAGACTTTAAGGTTATCGCACCTTGACTAATGGACTCGTTGAGCCCTTGACTCACTTAATCAAGGCCGCGACCAAGGTTGAGGTATGACAATTTGTTCTTGCTAAAACTTGCACAAACTCCACAAAAATATATAAAAAACACATATATGCAAATTAAAGCTTAAACATGTAAAAAATAAGTTTTGCTTATTAAATGTAGCTTAACTAATTTGTGAAGCATTTGTACAATATATTTTTCTCATAAAAACAAGATTGTAACCACCCATGGTTCATCAATCTCTCCCATTTTGATAAGAACAATTATAGCACAACATTGTTTCCCCTTAACTTAGCACTTCACCTCAATTAAGCATTCGGGTAAAAGCTCACTTGTAAAAGATGTAATGCTCAATTAAAGGTTCCCAAGCTACATGTAATAAACAACTTAACTCCCTTAGTTAAGCATTCCGGATAAAAACTCATTTGTAAAGATATGATGCTCAACTAAAAGACTTAAATTACACTTAATAAATAACTCTTTTTTAGCACATAAAAACACACTAGCCTAGTGTTTTTAAAAAACCATAGAAAATTTTCTCTAAAATGCGATTAAGCATTAACCTTAAAGGACTAATCTGATACCAATTGCTGAAAAACGCAACTATCACTAGCTTTGTTTACATGCATATATTGTGAAAGCAGAAGCTATAAGGTGGGTTTCTAATTCAATTTTAAGCTTACTTAACCAACCATTATCTATTTAATCCTTTTTACTCACAATTATAACAGTAATAATAAATAGATAAAGGAAGGGAAAATTACACTAGATTTAACGTAGAGTTTAGCCCATTCCCTAGTACCACAGTCCATAATTATACATTTTCTTTCCTCTTTTTGGAACTTGTCCATTCTAAGTTCCCAAAAGCCTTGATACAAGGTAAGACTTCCTAATACTTGACTTTACATATATGTTTATTTAATTTTTCTATATTCTATATGAGTTATTTTTCATTTATCACACAATATACCTATAAGTTCATATTCATGCATGATTATAATGTTGTTGTCTTAATAGAATTTTTCAAAGAAATAAAAGGAATTCTTTTCTTTTATAAAAATAAGACTAAACTCCCTATAAAAATAATTTTTGACACTTAGGAAAAATTTCCATTAAAACTTATGATCTTTATTCAATAACCTCCTTTCAAAAATTCAAATAGGTTCATCATAAATTTTTAGTGTTGTTTTTAGGAAAAGCTTCTTCAAGACTTAATTATGTGGTTCCATTACTCATTTTTCAAATACTTAAATAAATTTATTATTAAATCTTAAAGTTGATAATTCTTTGTTATGTAAACTTTTCTTAAAAAAAAAAGAAAAACTTATTTCTAATATTTATATCAATACTTTGATAAACACTAATAACCAAAAAAATTTTCTAAGTTAAGTTTAAAATCAACCTACTAGTTAAAAACTCACTTAGAAAATATAATCAATAGACAACCCAGGGGATCCAAATTTTTTTTAGAATATAAAAATTTATGGAGTTAAGAAAATACAAAAGCAATGGTCATAATAAGAAGACATTTATTTGTAACAACTCAAAATTTTAATTTTCTTTCAACAACCCCTTAAATACCTAAATGTTGAAAAACTATTAATAGAGAAAGAGTTATTATGAGAATGAAAATTTAGAACAAGCCATTCATTTAATTTTCCTAATGCTAAAACTTAAAACACTTTAAAGGTAATAAGACTTAGAATGATTTTTCTTTGTAACCACATAAAACTTCATGTTTTAAACAATATTTAGTTAAAAGGATATTAGTATGAAAATAAAATATCCATGAACTCTAAAATAAATATAAAATCATGATTTTCTTTAAATAAGTTTCATATTTACACAATCTAAAAATTAAAACTTTGTTTAAGAATCAAACTTAAGAAAATTTTTATAAGAAAATACACTTGGAGTTTCATGCCACCAATAAGTAAAACCATGTCTTGAAAACTAAATTATTTTCAAATGTGAAACCTTTGAGATTTCAAAAAATATATATTGAACTATGATTCTTATTTTCTTGTTGTTGAGCGACATGTTTACAAAATAGCAAATTCAATCACAAGTTAAAGAATGGCCTTTTACAAAACTCTATCTTTTATAAAGATTGTTTACAAATTTTATTTTAAGATAACATCACTAGGATCATTCGTATAATATGAGTTATTGTTAAGATTAAATGATTTTCAAAGGTAGAAGTATTTATATGTTTGCTCTAAAGTATCTAAGTGAAGCAGAACTTGGGAACAATTGAAATTTAAGGGCTGGAACTTTCCTGTCAGATACATATTGACCCATTTTGAAACCCAAATGGCTTGAAATGTTAAAAATAACCTTAAAAATAGATAGATATTTTTTATTAGGTAGAAAACAATATCTAATATGTGAAATTCCGAGTTAAAATGAGTAAGTTATGACCATTTTAAGTTGGAATTTCTTTTCATCTGAATTTTGACGAAAATAACTAGACGAAATTAGAAAGTTTAAATAGAACCTCTATGAAATACTCATTCCGGGTATTTCTTTTGTTTAGGTGACGAGAAATAAGAGATTTCCCTTCTTGAGGATTATTACGACTAAGAACATTGCGATATGGAGAGTAAGTTTTTCCTCCTAAATTCATTATCTTGTTTGTGCTTGTGAAATAGTTGTACTAGCATGATAAGAAAAGATAAAAATTGGTATGTATTGGGATTTGTTAAGGGTTAAGCATGTGTTTCTTTTGTTTGTGTGATTAAGTGAATGCTAAGCAAATCACAACACTAGAATGGTTGTTTAACAATATTTATTTATTTATTTATTTATTTGTATACTTGATTGCTATGTGTGTTAAAATTGATCGATTACCTTCAATAAATCATAATATAGAATGGCATTAACAAGAAAATGGTCACGCATAGCATTCGTCGAGTCACATTTTCAGAAGGCTAATAGTCCTATGTGTAGAGTTAGATGGGCTGCGAGCGTGCTGGGACACAGGCCATGGTCCTTCCTAAGGAATCCACATCACTTGAGGAATGCTACCCTAGGGTCAGAGTCGTGCCAACCGAACACTTTAGGAGAGCACCTAGGGACTAGCAGTAGATGATTAAGAGAACCTTCATCAATAATTCCCTAATCCTTGATATGGATGACGCAAATCCATTCTATGTATAGATTCCAGATAACTATACATATATGTGTTCTTCATGTGATTGTTGCATAAGCATAGCATATGCTTGACCAACCAACTTGTCTGTTTGTCATTTTCGGTGCGAATGACAAAGAAATATCTTAGTAAGCATGTTGTAAGTTTACACCCCCATAGGCTTTATTGAAATAGGTATACTTGAGACTCTATCCAAGGATGAGACCTTAAGAAATTCAATGGTGGATTATTGAGCTTTTATAGAAGAAGTAGGAGCATAGAAGGGATTTACCTTTCATGAAATATCTTTATGAGCAATATATGTTATGTAATATTTTGGAGATTAATAGGAAGTGTATTTATGTAGACTTGAAGACACTAGCGGGGATATGCATCTAAGAATTGTAATCGACTATGTTAATGTTTTATGTTAAGTATTTCACTTATCTTGTTATTTAATTGTTATCAAAGTAAATTGCACCACTTAGATACGTTCTCTCTAATGCATTGTTCGCCTTGTGCATGAAGGATGTCATTCTTAGGCTTTAACATTGTGTACAGTAGACTATCACATTTAGAATATTCCTTGGGGCGTGACACATGGATCCCTAACCAGAGGTGACACAAAGAGCCCAAACTCTCTCCTCTACCGCTAATTCAAATCCTAGAGCCAAAAGACTCAAGACAACTTATCTATCCACCAAAAAGAGACTTTTAGAAGGCATGAGATCCAATGCTGGAAATACAGAGGGAATCATACCCAAAACGATGCCCACAACTAGATCATAAATGTTACTTCTATGAGATCCCAAACACAAGGTTTCGGATTGTCCAAATAAAAATACCTCTACCTACTACTACTACAACAACTGGGACACTTTGCCAAAGGATGTCTTAAAAGACTAAAATTGACTGTTGAGTTATCACACCAATCTGGATGGGACCAACCTCTTAAGAAAGGTAATGAGGATGGATAATAAACCTCTCATGTAGCATTAGTTATGACTAGCCTTTTTTTAAGAAATCAATAATGCCTAAAATTTATTTAAATGATGCTTTGTTTGATTGCCAAGTTAATGATTCGATGTAATTAGGATAAAATTGTAATCATGCTTTTGCATCCTTTTTTGAACTTTTAATGGAATATTTAACAAATCTTCCATCTATTACCATGTATTTGCCTTAACGAAATGATTTTCTTTTTCATTACTATGATTTCAACAAATTTCAATGCTTCTTTTATATATTTTCCTTATTTGATGCTTTTAGTATAAATTCCTCCCTTTGAATTTTCTCGAATGCTTAATAAAAATGAACTCTCACACAAACTTAATAAAACTGTAAATCGTGTAGGAGACGCACCCGTATGCTATGTGAACTTGAAACACCCCCTATGGAACCTGGGAACCAAGAAACACCTCAACAATCGAATCAACTAGGAGCAGCTTTGGCTTATTGGATAACTTGCTAGCTTGGTAAGAAGTTACATGCAACGAGCTTGTACTGTACTAGCACTTGCACCACCTACACACACGCAAGAAGCGGCACTAAAAGTTCCAACACCACCTATTGCATTAGCATCAGCTGTACCGTTATCACCCAAACCCATCAAAGTATCTTGCCTCACTTCATAAAGTGCAATCGATACTTTGATGGAGCTTTTGAAAATCCGACAAGGCTGAAGACTAGTTAGCACAAGTGGAGCAATCCTCTCATGCTTTTGGAGTGCCACATCATCTCAGGCTCACCTATTGCACTTATATGTTAACGTCGATGCAAGGGTATGGTGAGAATCTAAGAGTAGAGAGTTGCTACTGCCAATCACATGGTAAATGTTTAGACATAAATTCCTCGAGAACTTATTCCCCGAAAGCCTGGGAGTTCAATATAGTACGAATGTTCTCCACATCTCATAAAGAGGTCATAGCCTTGAGCAATACAAAACTGAGTTTAGCATATTGCTGCTGTATGCCTCAAAGTCACATAAGCATAGTAAGGAACTCAAGAGACAAGTGTTCTTGGGAGGATTAGATGAAGACTTTCATATCAAGTTGGAAGAGTTAGACGTTGGAAGTTTTCGAGAATTAGTAGAAACTAAGAATTTTGGAAAATGCCAAGAAAAGGAAAATGATAGAAAAGAATATTATGATATTTGGGGAGGAACCCATAAGTGGATTCACCTTAAGCCTTAAGATCAAGGAGTTCAAACCTTTAAGCAATCCAAGCAAAAAGAAGAGTGAAAAGACATCAGACATCCGATATTGGAAGTGTAAAGGAAGACAACATTCGAAACAATGTCCAAAGCTACGACATAAATGCTACTATTGTGGAAGTCCAAACCACATGATCCAAGGTTGTCCTAAGAGAACCACTACTATCTGCCTGCCATTGTAAGAAGCTGGGACATATCACTAAAAAGTGTCTTAAAAGGAAAGGCACACCAACTCAAACACCACGTCGATCTAAAGGAAAACGAACGATGTTAAGAATGGAAATGATGATGGCAATAGGAATGGGAGATGCTGAGAACACCTCTACAAAGAACACGTGTATACAGTCTACAAGGACAGTGGATTTGTAAAGAAGCTAATTACAGGAAATGGAACTTGCTACTATGGAAAAGGATGATCGATTCGATATTAAGTTAGCATCATACCTTTAGATGGTTAGATATCTTTATACGCAGCTACAACTAAAAGGATAGCTCGTTGATTAATAATGCTAGTAGAGTAAATAATCGTCATAATCTAGCATCGAAGGGATAGGTATAAGATCATCAAAAATTTAGTACGAGCCAAATGTTGGAATCAAATCAAAACCCATCCACCTTATCAACCCAAAACGCCAAATTGAAGAACATTAAAAACTTGAATATTTTAAATTATTACCTAAAAGTCAGAATTGTTGGTAACAAAAATTCAAAGTACAATTTTTTATAGTTTCGCAATCAATAACCTAATGAGACATCTTGATTTCAACCTTGTCAAGATGATCACATCATTGAAAATTATAAAACATTGATAACTCTAGTAATTAAAAGAATGTGAACACTGCATGTTTTATATGCACAAAAGTCATATATATATTCATATAAGAATGGAAAAATGAATCTACAACCTTCTTCTGTTGAGTGGTTGAGTCGTGTAAGATTTGTGTCATTATGTGTTGTCTTAGGTTTAGAGATTTGTCAAGTCAAGTTGCCAGTCATCTATTCTCTTGGTTGAGTTTGAGTCTTCTCTAAAAATCAAGTAGGTGAAGGTTAGAATCACTAAACCAAATCTTATTAACGTATATATGCTATATTGCATGAAATATCAATCACATAGAATTAATGAAATATTGAAAATTCTCCAAATTAACAAGTGAAGAAATAAATGAAGAATAATAACTGTTTATGAAAGACAAGATACTAAAACAATAGTAAATCTCAATACTTTTTCATGAAAATGAAAATAAAAAGAAATATCTAATAAATGGGATAAAGGAATGAACGAATGTAATCATAATACCTGTAAGAGAAATACTTAACAAATATAAATATTGAGCAAACAAAAGTATGAAGAAACTCACACAAAGAATGCTAATAAGATATGACACAAGTACTCTCACCTATTCAACAAACAATATATGCATATCAAGTTTTGAGAACAAAACTTTCTTTGAGGGGTGGGGGTGTTGTGCTAGGTTGTAAGCCCTTAAATTTTTTGGTATTCTTAGAAAATAATTCTACAGTTGATAACTGAAAACTAAACCCTAAAACCGACCAAAGTTAAAACCAAACACTATAAACTCTAAACAAGATCAAATACGAAATTCTACAACTTTAAGAAAAAGAGCACCTTCAAAAACAAAATAACAATCCAATAATCGTTTGACTCAGAATTCCTACACTAAACAATTTATCCATTCGATCTCTAACATATAAATCAAGACAATATGTCCAAATAATATTTAATCAAAAATATTATGAAATAATTTTTCCATAATATAGTCGAAATCTTACTAATTAAGCCAATGCCATTTCCATACTCGATAGTTGGCATGTAACTCGAGAAAACATCACCAGATAATAATTAATGATAAAATTGTAAAACCCTAGTTTCTTTGGTATCTTTATAAGTGAATTTCAGAGTCATGACTAAAAACCAAAACCTTAAAGTTAAACTAAGTCAACATTTGACCTTTGAAGCCATAAACTCAATTAGTTAATCCCGAGAACTATAAAACATTGAATAAATCATAAAAATAGATTAAACTTAAAATATGAACCAAACATACAATATAAACATAAATCCCTATATTTTATAATCTTACAAGTAAATCTTAAAAGTTGGAATTGAAACCATAACTCTAAAAGCCAACTTAGCTTAACATTAAAATCTAGATGATTTAGATCCGACAAGACCGTGTTAGAAACCCTAAAACAGTAAAAATGAGATAATCTTAGATTATAGTTAAATATAATGTCTTATAACCTAAAAATATCAAATTCAACAAAAATTCGCTCATTTCGAACCCAAAGGGAATCAGTGTCTAAAAACAGGGTCTGTAAGCCCTTAAATTTTTCGGAACTCTTAGGAAATAATCTTAGAGCTACTACCGAAACCTAAATCCTAAAAACCGATCTAAGTTAAAACCAAACTCTAAACAAGATCAAATGTGAAATTTCATAACCTTAACAAAAAAAAAAAAAAGAGTACCTTCAAAAGCAAAACGAAAATCTAATAATTGTTTGATTGAAAATCCTTATGCTAAATAATTCATCTGTATGATCTTTAACACGTAAATTATGACAATAGGTCCAAATGATAATTAATGACAAAATTATAATACCTTAAAACTTTCGATGACTCTTAAAACCAAAAATTTAAAATTAATACCAAAAGTTAAACAGAGTCAACATATAGTAATAGAAGCCTTAGACTTGATTAGACAATTCCGAGAACTGTAAAATATTAAATCATAGAGTAGAGTAAATTTAATTTTTGAACCAAAAAAAAAATGGTAAAAATATTCTGATAATGTATTTTGACTTGTAATTAGATAAAGAATCATAAAATATCAGTTACAAAATTTTACGGCATCTAAAAATATCAGATATAGTCATTTACGAGTTTTTTTTTTACTACGGTATTTTATTTGTCTAGTCTACTATTCAATTTACTATTTACTACTATTCATTTATCTCTACTTTTCCTTACCATCTATTTTTACATCTCTTATACATCTACTCTTACATTTACATTACCAACAATCCTTTTTACTATACTTCGTTTACACTTTACTTACTTTTTATTACAAAAATTAATTTTTAATCAACTTTCTCTCCTCTCTCTCTAAGCACTGGCCATTGTCTCTCTCTGTCTCTCTCAATTTAATTTCTTTTCAATTATTTTAATTATCTCTAATTTTTACTCTAAAACTCTATAAATACCCACATCCCTCCTTCTCATTTTACACATTTTTCTCTTTACATAGAAAAACTCTTGCAAAATTTCTCCACAACTCCCTCTCTCTTCTTTCTCCAAACCGTGACCTCTATTCCTCCCTCTCTTTGTGGTTTTCACAAATTTTCTTTTCATCCATCTTCCATCTTTCATCTTAGGTAAATGCTAAACTACCTCTTTAGTTCATGTTGACATAACATGAAAAATATGTGTGTTTTGATTTCTTTTAAATCCTTATGATGCTCATGCTAAGGAATGGAATTATGAAAACACCATGCTGTTCATGTCTTGTTCAACTCCATAATGTATCCATGTTATCTTATGTTCTTGAACCTAACCCAACTTTCTATATGTTATTATGTATAAATATGTGTATATTCTTTTAGAGCCTAAAGCTCACAAATCTAACATCTTATTATGCTTTTTATATCCTAGCTTATTTATTTATTTCATACAAATAAATAAGACTAGTCAATCTCTAGTCTTAGACTTGTACCATCAAGTCAAAACATATATGGGGACTTGTCCATAATCTAAGTCTTGGAAGCCTTGAAAATTGATCTAAGGCTCCCGTGATTTTTTTATTTATTTGCTTTGCGTTATTCATGAAACTTGCTATATTCAAGTCTCAGGAAGTCTTGCTAAAATCTAAGACTTCCATAATTATTTTCTTGCTTTTCTTATTTTATATATAGGACTTTCCCATCTTTAAGTCTCGGGAAGCTTTGAAATGAATCTAAGACTTCCATAATTTTTTTTTATTTTGCTTTTCTTATTTTCATGGAAATTGTCCATTTCAAAGTTTCGGAAAGTCTTGATAACAAGATAAGACTTTCATATTTTGTTTCTTATATTTTCTCATTTGATTTTCTTTTCTTTTATTTTTCTACATGAATTTATAAATTATCTCATATATAACTACTAGGTTCATATTCATGCATGGTCATATGGTGATATTATTGTCTTAATAAAATTTTCAAGATGATAATATAGATTATTTTCTTTTATATAAAAATGGGGCTAAACCCCTAAGAGAAATGATTTTCGACACTTAGAAAGAATTTTTATTAAGAATTAGGATAATTATTCAAACTACACTCTTTCCAAAATACTAAAATAAATTTATCATAAATATCTAATCCTTTGTTATACATATTTTTCTTAAAAACTTATTTATAAGCATATGCCAATATTTTGATAAACACTTTGAATAAAATAATTATACTAAGACTTAAAAATCAACTTACTAGTTAAAATCCACTTAAAAATAAAACCAATATACAACTTAAAGGATCAAGTTTTAAAGAAGTAAATTCATTTTTATGAAGTTAAGGAAATATAAAAAATAATAGTGATAAGAATTAGACATTTACTTGTAGCAAACTAAAAAATTTTAGTTTTCTTCAAACAACCTCCTAAAGGTCCATGTGTTGAAAAAATTATTAATTGAGAAAGAGTTATTATGAGAATAAACATGTAGAACAAGCCATTCACTTAATGTTTCTCATATGCTAAAACTTAATACATTTTTAATGTTATACAACTTAGAATGCTTTTTCTTTACAACCACATAAAGATTCATTTTTTGGAAAATAATTAGTTAAAAGAAGCTTAATATGAGAATAAAATATCCATGGACTCAAAATAAATATGAAATCATCATTTTCCTTAAATCAAGTTTCACAATTGCACAATCTAAGCACAAAAATTTTATTTAAGAATCAAACTTAGGAAAATTTCAATGGGGAACACAATTAGAATTTTATGTTACAAACCATTAAAACCATGTCTTATAAAATAAATTGTTAAGTAAATTTTTAAAAAATATAAAACCTTTGAGATTCCAAAATATATATGTTGAACTATGATTTTTTTTTGTTAAGTCACATGTTTAGAAAATAGTAAATTTAATCCAAGTTAAAGAATGACCTTTCACAAAACTCTATCTTTCACAAAGATTATTTACAAATTTTATTTTTAAGACAACAGTACTAGGATTATCCATATAATATAAGTTATTGTCAATATTAAATGATTTTAAAAGTAGAAATATTTGTAGGCTTGTTATAAAATGTCTAAGTAGGGTAAAACTTGGGAAAAATTGCAAATAAGGGCTGAAACTTTCGGGTCATATCTATAACTACCCATTTTGAAAACTAAATGGCTTTAAATGTTAAAAATAACTTTAAAAATAGATAGATCTTTTCAAGTAGGAAGAAAACAACTACTATTATGTGAAATTCCAAGTTAAAATAAGCAAGTTATGACCATTTTAAATTAGAATTTCTCTTAATCCGAATTTTGATGAGAATAACAAGATAAAGTTAGAAAATTTAGTAAAACTTCTATGAAATACTCATTTAAGTATTTCTTTTGTCTAGATGACAAGGAATACGAGACTCTCCTTCTTGGGGATTATTACAACTAAGCAAATTGTGATATGAACGAGTAAGTTTTCCCTCATGATTTCGTTATCCGCTTGTGCTTGTAGATAGTTGCACTAGGTGTATAAGTACAAGATAAAATGAACATTATGAGGTTATGGGTACTTATGTATGTGCTTCTATTAATATGTGACAAAGGATGTTAAGCATATCGAAACCAAAAATTGGTTGTTTGAGAATATCATTGATATTACATGTTACTTATGTGTGTATGATATTTGTTTGATCACCATTAAGTATACTTTGATTTTATTCGGCTTTAATATAAACTAAATGGGCATGCATTGCATTCGTCGAGTAACATGTCAAAAAATGCTACTCTACGCGAAGAATCAGAAGGGTTCGAGGCCAAGCTTATTCGAAGAGGCTTGCGGCCATGCTCATTATTAGGGAACTAAGGCGTACCGAAGATATATCCCAATGATGAGCCGCACACCGATCGATCGCTATGAGTAGAGTGCGCTCGGGGACTAGCAGTGAAGATCACGAAGACCTTTAACTACCATTTCCCTAACTCTGAAATGTACGACGTAAATTCGTTCTGTGTATGGATTCTATATATCCATACATAATTGTTTGTATTATGTGGTTGTTATATAGCATGCATAGCATATGTGTGAAAATTAATAAACTTGTTTGAAATAAGGCATGGATAAAGAAAATATCTCACTAAGTACATTATAAGCTTATACCCCCATAGTTTTTTTGTTGAAATAGGTATACTCGAGACTCTATTTGAGGATGGGATATTAAGGAAATCATTGGTGCAATATTAAGCTTTTATGGAAGAAGTAAGAGTATAGAAGGAATTTACTTTCTTAAAATTTCTATATGAGTAAAATATGTTATGTTAATATTTTGGAGATTACTAGGAAATGTGTTTATGTAAACTTGAAGACATTAGCAGGTATACCCCTAAGAATTGTAATTGATCTTATTTATGTTTAATGAAAATATTTCTCTGCCTTGTTACTTAATTGTTACCAATATAAATTACGCTACTTTGATGCATTCCATTGATTGTGATGTATGCCTTGTGGATAATATGGAAGCCGTTGCATAACTGAGGTAGTCATTTCTAGGTTTTAATATTATGTATGGCATGCTGTCACATTTAAAGTACCCTTGGGGGCATGATAGGGTCCCAGCACGCAAAATGATAAAATTTTCGACAATCAATCTAGACTCATAATGAGACAATGAATCGTAAAATAGCAGTTACAAAATTTTTTTGCTTCTAAAAATATTAGATATAATCATTTACACGTATTTTTCTTACGACCGATAATTAATTTGTCTTGTCTACTATTCTACTATTCACTACTATTTATTTATCTATGTTACTTATTTCTTACAATTTATATACCTATTTCTTATATTTCTTTTCCAATATTACTTTTTACTTCTCTTATACTTTACTTACTTTTCTTAACTAAAATTAATTTTTAATCACTCTCTTCCCCCCTCTCTCTTCTTGGCTGGCCACTTCTCCCTTTCTTCCCCCTAATTTATTTTCTTTTTCATTTATTTTAATTCCCTTTAATTTCTATCTCAAAACTCTATAAATACCCCATTCCTCTTTTATTCTTTGCACGTTCATTCTTATACATAACCAAACTCTTGCAAATTGAAAAGTTATAAACACTCTCCCTCTAGCTCACACCACACATACACACAAACAAACCCACATATATCTTCTCAAAATTTTCTTTCATCTATCTTCCACTCTAGATAACACTCTAAATTCCTTCGTAGTTCATGATAACATAACGTGAAAAATATGTGTGCTTGGTTTCCAAAATCCCATGAGCTTATGTGGGGGAATGGTAATGTAAAAATAACATATTGTTCATGTCTTATTGAACTTTATGACCATATTCATGTTATATTATGTTATCATTTCTAACATTAACTTTATATATATTACTAAGTATATGTAATATGTATATTTTTAGATCCTAAATGCTCACTAATTAACTTTTATTTAATGCTTTATTTCATGCTTTCATTATCTATTTCATGTTAATAAATAAAACTAGTCAATCTCTATTCTTAGATTTGCCCTAAATCAAGTCAAAACAAAGGGGATTTGTCCATAATCTAAGTCTTGGGAAGCCTTAAAAATTAATATAAGACACCCATGATTTTCTTATGTATTTGTTTTGCCTTATTCATGAGGCTGGCTATATGCAAGTTTCATGGAGCCTTGTTAAAGTCTAAACTTCCATAATTATTTTCTTGCTTTTATTATTTTATATATGAGACTTGTCCATTTCTAAGTCCCAGGAAGCCTTAAAATAAATCTAAGACTTCCATGTTTTTCTTCAATTATGCTTTCTTAATTTTATTTTCCTTTACTTTTGTGGTGACTGGAATTTATCAAGTCTCGAAAAATTTAATAATAAGCTAAGGCTACCATATCTTTATCCTGGATATTTGCTTACTTTAATTACCATCCCAAATTTTTATTGTTTTATAAGCCTATTATAATAATTTTATTCTTGGTATGCTTACCATATTTTGCTCATGCATAATCATTATGTGTTGACAATGTGTTTTGTCTTTTATATCTCTTAAAATATTGAAGTTAATAGATTGAAGGACTCAACTACTACCAATATCACCAGCCTTAATTGAAGTGAGGTTAGGCTATTTGTAGATTTAGTTGTTTGGATTGCTGTCTAATATTTAGACTAATCTATAGGATAAGACTTTTAATATTTATTTGTTGTTATTTTAATAAATCATTTTCATGGGACATCATATTTTATTTTCATGGTCAAGCTAACGCATTTCTTTTACAGATCATTCATATGGAGGTAGCTTTGCTAAACTTTTTGTTAGATATGTACCAAGAGCTTGCTCTAAGGAAGATGTAAGTTTTAGTGTTGGTTGTTTAGCTTACACTTTGCTTTTCCTCAAATTGTGACGTATGTATTATTGTGTTAATAGATTCTATATCATATGTTTGGTGTTGTTTCTTGCTTCTTGTTACCATATTATGTTATTGATTTACACTATTATTGATTTTTTCACAGGAAGAACCAAAGGAAGAGTGATGAAGACATGAGATTTAGTCTTTTCAATTAGATTTTTTATCTTAGTGTTTTTACCAATTAGAGCCTTTGTCTTTAGACGATCAGCAATTGAGTTTTATACAATATCGATGGTTGTTAAAGTAGCTTGGAGAAACAGAATATGGTGTTTTGTGATTTGGTCTCATAGCTCTTTTGAATTCTGATACAATTTTAAGATGTCTTTAGACCTATTTATGTTACTCAGTGGCTAGGCAGGTCTATGATGGTGAACAATTTCCAAAATTTTTTCTGGCATTGTTGTTCTTGAGCTGCGTTGGCATTTTGCAATTCTTTCCCATTTAGGATTTCCTTTTTGAATGCAAATTTAAACAAAGAGTTCCATATTTTATTAGATGGCTTCTGACGGATGGAACTTTTTGTTAAATTTCTTAAATTTACATTTCTTTTGATGCCAAATGGGTCAAATAAGATTACTTACCATCTGTTGTAGGAGTTATAGCCAACGAGAATGATAGATGATCTAGAAATCAAAGCATGGTTAACTTTGCTCAATTTGATTGGCTTCTTTTTTTTGAAAAAAAAAATGTTGAGTAACTGGTTCTTTTTTTCATTTATGGAAATGATGCAAACCGTCAATCGAACTGTATCGAACCTTTTTTTTTGTTTGAAAATTTTACAAACCGAACTGTATAATTAGGTTCGAATTAAATAAGTAACCGAACCGTATTATTATGGTTTGGTTTGGTTCAAGAGGAGAACCGTACCGTGCACACCCCTAGTATATCTATAAGAGGTCAAAAGCAATATCCTCTTATCAAGATTTGCAAAAGAATTCATCTCAGATCCAAAACAATCATTTATCAAGTTGCATTTTTTAAATTCATTAAATAATTGATCTAAACGCATGTATTTTATCAATTTCACAACAAACTTTGAGTTAAAAGTATAGAAATTAAGTAACATCTAAATAACAGGGATTATTGCGAATTTTGATTCTTTTCAAGATTTTATGCCTAAAGCATACAAAATAACAAATTAAACAACAATGATGTAGTGCAATAAATAAAGAGAGAGAGCTAAAGAAGATTTTATCGGGACTTAACATGGAGTTTGGTCTGCCCCCAGTCTACACAATCCACAAATAATGCCCACTGAATGAAGACTTCACATACTTTCATTCAATTCAACAATCAATGCTCCAAGAGGAGCTATACAACAACCACCAATGCAACAACACAGTTGAGTTGTGCTTTTGTAACAAACTCTCAAGCAATTAGGCATAACTCAAGATTCCACTAAAATCACTCAACAAACTTCAATGTAGTGCCTCTACAAGAGAGTAAATATTATAACTAGAGGCACCATACTTTTTCTCACTTCACAAATTACAATACAAATTTTGAGAGAGTGTCTACAAGGATTAAATAGCAATTAATGAGCTCTAATCGCTTTCCCCAACTATCCAAACATTTGTAGTTGTAAGCTTTAAAACATCTAGCTGTTACACTTAAAACCATCCCAAAAGGTCAAGCATTAAATGCTCCAACAGCTATTTAAAAGACACAATAGATTTGCACCTTCTAGCCAAGAAAACTCAAATGATTCGGACCTTTGCAAGTGGTCCAGACCTTTTGGCTAAGGCAACTCGAATGATCTAGACCTTTTTGTCACTTCATCTTCTTAGAGGTATTATGATCATTGATTGGTTTGAACTTTTTGCAAATGATCCGGACCACTAGAACTTCACACTTTTGAAACCTCAAAATGTCCAGACCTATTGTCAAGGTCCCGCAAAAATTAAAAAGAAACATTTTATAGGCCCGAATCACTTCAAACGAATCCATATCACTTATGCAAAAACATCACATGTACTTAACACAAAGCACAACACGTACAAATTCAATTGTCTCAACTTAAATATATGTTTTGCTAATAAAGTATAACTTATTTCAATCAAATGGATAATTACACAATCCATTTGCTCATAGAAAATCATGTTAAATTCACTAGTTCAACAAAAAGCACTCTAATCAAACATAATCGAGTGTGGTGCAATGAGTAGAGATGATGTACAATTTTACACATTTATCATAGGCCAAGGCTTGTTCAAAGACATTGATCATGGCCCTAGTTTAAAATTCCTTTTATAAGAGGGCCCACATTGCCTACTCTAGATGAATTTTGAGTCCGCATGACTCCTAGTTTATCATTCTAGACCAATTAAATACCGCAACTTATCTGATCATTAATAATATTCTTTAACCACTCTTAAAACTTTTCGACTGCCTAAAACTGATTTTAGTTTAATTATGTATCCAAAAGTCATATACATTATATAAAACCTAAAAAGGTCATAACACGTAGCAAGTCATTTATATGACAATAAAATTATATCCCTTGAACATATGACATTACATTTCCGTGATTGAAAGTTACAACTCTCTTTAAAAAGTATACCGTTTCAAATAATTATGCCAAAAACCATCAGTAGTCATGTTTTACATAAATAAACCACAGCACTCACATTCACACCTTAGTTATAATTATTTAAATTAACATAGACTGTTAAAAAAGTTCAACGTGATAATTGTTCAAGTAAATCTACTAGGGTATCAACTCCTAAAAACTAGTATAATGATCTAGTTTCGAATCACTTCCAAACAGGATTTGATCAAGTTAAAAAGGAGAATGCGAGAGAGGATCTAAAGAGGGTAGCTGCAATGAGCTCACAGCTGATGCTTTCCCCGCACATCTGATGCGGCAAAAACTGAACTGTGCAGCATCAGAGCACGATCACTCCGGTGACTACTTACTGCATGATGCGAAATCCATCCTGTAAAAATTGTATGATGTAACTTTAAGTCCAGCCCAGTACTATGATCAGTCTTCCTTATCTCCTGGTTTATAGTCTCTTTCTCACGCACAGAGGAGGTGCTGCTTGCTTGATCATGCTGCTCTCTAGTACCAACCCGCAGAGGCTCATCATCTTTAATACTTCGGATGATCATGAATATAGCAACCAGAAAAACGATTATGTAAACTGTTCTGATCCCAACTAATGAATTGATGTACCCAATAAATGATGGACCATTGTTCATTCGTTTTTGCACAATTCTTCCCTCCCTATATCCTTCCAGAAATTTAGTGATTTGAGTCCCTTGATCTACATCATCAATGATTTCAGAGCCAACGACCTTGCAAATGAAATAAGCGAAGTAATCAATTTAGTTACCAGAAGGTTAAAACACACCAAATAATCTACAACAAAACGAGCATATAAATGAAATAAATGCCAGAATCTAAATCAAAGGGATATTTACATTTAGTCTAATCTACATCTAGGATCAAACTCAAATAAATCACTTAGCCCTAATGAGTCAAACAAGAAAGTCAAGTAAATCCACCTAGACCAAATGAAATTTTCATGGTACTCAAACCAGTGCAAAATATTAACATGTAATACTCCAAATATTATCTAGAACTTATTTAACACATGATTAACTTTAATTGTAACCAGCCCCATATTATATGAATGATGTGAAGCCAACCCACAAAAATAAAGATTAATTCGATACAGACGATGAAATATAAATATTCTCTTTTCTTAAGCATTTCATACCAGTTACATCAACAATTTGAGTGAAGAGAAGCAAAATGGCAATTATTAAAAAGGTATATCCTGTCATAAAATTAAATAAATGACTAGCAATTAAGATAATTAAATTATCCAAATATAATATTGCTTCCATCTACTCTTTAAGTAGAATTGCATAAACACCACATCGAATATCGAACACAAGTCCACCAAACTAAATCATTCCACAATTGCAATTTCTCCTTTTCAGTTCCATTTAAAAGAGTTACCACACCAAACAGAACTGAACCAAACCAAAAAACCAAAACAAACCATTTTCACAATCAAAATGATTCTTTGTACTTATAATTAAAGATTTCTTTCATTACAACAACAATAAAAAGAAATCACGGTTTATGCTTATTTAACTGCTTATATAGTTTATTTTTGTGGCAATAGGTTATGCATCAGTTTACGCAAAATTTCAATCAATGTGACCAATTAGTTACCATGACATAATGAAATTCCTACCAGACTAAATGGTGACTTGACCGACCTCCAAGTGGTGACCATGCACGCTCTTGCTGTTTTCAATGTAGTGGTTGTGATGCGAGATTTTATGGCTTGAATGTAAATTGTTTTTAGGAATCAAACTGGACTTTCATGGTTTTGAAAAACTCCTAAATTGAATGGCTAAAACAATAAGAAACCAAACCCACAGTTTGGTTTGGTTTGGTTTGGTTTGAAGGGTTGAATCAATCCAAATTGCACCTAATCCCTATTTTTAAGTACATATGAATGTTCACTTCAAACCTAAAATTTCTCATAAAGGTTGTAATGAGCAACCTTACAATTGCACAAGCACAAGAACAAATAATATTCAAACAAGGATTCCTTAGGGAAAGACCCACAACTCCAGTTTTCTCTTAAAATTCTCTACGCTGTAGTATATCTCTTACCCAGCAGAATGTTTTCTCTCTCTACAATTCACTATAACTCAAATCAGAATGACCAAACAAAACATCTAAAAATGCCGTAACCATTTTTTTTTTTTTCCTTTTTTGAACTGTACTACCCCATCTTTTGCTCTCTTGTGCTTTGATTCAATAAGAAAGAATGGATAGATTTAAGATATTTCCTCATGTTCATTTTCCCCTACTAAACTATTGCTCAATGACCAAGAAACACCTCTTTAGCTTTTCCAGTCCACTGAGTAGTTACAAAATAAACAAGCATAATACAAAACAAATTCTAAGCCGTCAACATCATCCATATTTTTACCAAGAATAGCCAGCCTTTCCTGCATCATTACATCAAGCTCTCAACCCACCAAGCCAAAAATAAGAATTCAGTTCTGACACATGACCAAATAATGGACATACACCAGTTTTCTTCCTGGCAAGCACCATTAAAGCAGTCAGCTCTACACAGTTCTGTGTGTAGCACAATGTTACGCAAGAACCAAGGTCTAGCTCATTTGCTCCTTTTAAACGCATGTAACATGCAGAACAAGAGGAATTAGCAGCTGTCAACTATTGTATGTCGCTGTCTATGTTGTACTGTCCTATGTTGATCATGTTGTCATAGTTATTGTTGTTTCTCTCGTTAAGTTGTGTCTGGTGTTAGCAAGCATGTATTGCTGGTCATGTCGGTTAATGTTATTTTGCATGTGTATGTAAATAGTAGTATAGTGTGATGCTATCGTTCAGAGTAGTGGGGGCAGTATGGTTGAAGTCATTTTCTGCATGTATGAGTGCGAAAATTGCGCCATGTGGAAATCAGGAGATCTAGCTATTATGTAACTGCCATGTCTGCTGTACCTAAGAAAAGTTTGGCAATGAATGAAAGTATATTAATTCTTGTACAAACTTAACTTTAGGGAGATTTTAGGTTCTCTCTAATGAGCCCAAAGCCACTTTTAACCATGGGGAAGCATGGACAGAAGTTCACTGCACCTTTTACCGAAGTGGATAACAACGTTAATACACCCTCCAATCTGCTTGAAATTGTTGTTGACAACTTCAAAATGGACATAAATCAACAGAATTGAGTAAACATGAAATGCCTCAGATCCTAAATGACATGGATTCCTTGGTAACAAATGACTATGATCTCTAGCATGCCACTCACAAACAGAAAAGGGAGGAGGAAGAAGAAGAAAATGAAGAACTTGCAGCAACAATTACAGTCATCATAATCCACTCTCATGCTTTTCCACCTATAAAATTAGCTTTTATTATTTAACAAGATTCGCTTTTAGATACAATTGATGGCAACTTTTGTAGAGAAGAGATTTTATTCATTTAGCAAAAAAGAATCAAAACTTTCTTGTTGAGTCCTATCTATCCTGCTAGAACAAATTCTTCCATCCTTCTCCTGATACATTTCCACCAAGCTAATAGAATAAAAGCATGCAAAGGATTCAAGAAGAAAACAAAACCACAACTTTTTAGTTTCTATCAAATACCAGTTCTAAGCATACCCCATCATCTATCTAATAGTCTTCATTATAGTATTTCCATTCAGTAGCCAGAATAACCTGCATTATGTCTCTGGCACTCATCTTCCCAGTGTAAATAGTATTCAGTTCCTTAACATGTATTCTTATGAAGCTCAATCTTGTCCATAGCTGTGTTCACAAAAGTAAGTGAAACTCTAAATTACCTTACTTCAATTAGTCCTACCTAAGAATGCAACCCCTTTCACAAATTAAAACAATCCATTCTAACCCTGCACCCCAATAATTTCCAGCCTAAACAGTATTACCACATCAGCCCATATCCTTATGTAGCCCAATTCTGTCCACTGCCACAGAGGAATGGATTGGCTTCCCCCTAACAGAAATGGTCCACAAAAGCAAACAAAACACTAATTATCTCAAAACAACTCATAGGGTACCCCATGTCAACAATTCAGTATTGAAAAAATTTATCTTTTTCCCAAATATCCAGCCTAAAAACCTACATAAAAATCCTTTCAAATTATGATCATGCCAATTCTCTAACGACTAGGTTCTTCTTTCAACATGGGAAATTTCTGAGTCTCTCTCTCTCTCTCACACAACTTCTAATTTCACATCAAGGACTCAAGTCATAAGAATCTTCTTTCGACTTTTTGAAGGAAAATTTAAAGTTAAGAATTTTATCCCAGTTAAAAGAGAATGAGTTCACATGGCTGTTCCCCATGTGCCATTGGAACATCTCCATGTAAAAAGGATAATTCATAAATGACGTCCTTCACCGTGTAGTTTAAACAGTAGAAAAATTAGACGCCAGAAAACTCACTTATTGTGCAATATAAAGTTTGCAAAAGTAAGTTCAACATCAACAGAAATCTAACAAAAAAAAGAGTTTCACTTACTGTGAAATAGTTTTCATTACCATCCCAAACAACCATTTTGGGAAGCTCTGCCTTCTTGCTTGCATCAAATGACTCTGCAAAGTCTTGGAACTGCTTGAGCCCAACATAACCAAATACCAAGTCACGATTCGCATGTGCAGCAGCCTTCATCAATTTGACCAAATCCTTTGACTTCTCCTCATCCTCATCCTCCAGAATGGTCAGAACAATTTTCCTTTCATCATCTTTCAGTAGTTTGAGAGTATCATAATTAATAGGCACGGTTAAAGGCAAAAATTTCTGCTTTATGAACTCCTCTAAAAAGGTCTCTGTGAAAAAGAAAAAAGAAGAAGGGACATCCTCAGATTATGCTTTTCATTCTCGTACAAAGATAGGATTTGTTCAGCCAACACCACCTCAACCACCAACCCCTCCCCACCTCACCCCCAAAAATAAATAAATAACATATAGATAAAAAGCAATTTTTAAAAAATCGAAATGCTATAAAAGTGCCAACATAAGACCTCCGAAAGAAGAGACAACAAGGAAGCCATGAGAGTAAAAGCAATTAAATTGAACCTAACTGAGCAGGAAGAGACATATTTACCTTCAAATGGACCATAAAAGATGTCTTGCTCACCATAACTGGGATGAAGGCAGACCAAAGCAGGCACCTTGTCAAAATCATATGACACCATTACCTTCTCTGAGAAATCCTTCGCCACTGCAAACCATGCCTTTTTCTTGTACTTTATAGCTAGTTTTGATATCACTGACTCATCCATACCAAAACCAATAAATATAGGAAAATTAGTGCCAGCAGCCTCCATAAAATCACTAACTGAAGAATCTGAATCAAGAATGGAGACATCAGGAGCAACAAACTTCTTCAGAAAGAGAACAAGTAACTCTGCTTTTCTTGGCCCATAATATTCCATAGGGACACCATGGATAAAAATCTTGAGGGTAGGGAAACCACTGCACCCATATAACATTTACAAGTTATGTGCGAATCCAACTAGATTAATCACGCAGCAGATTAATAATATAAACCAAAAGAGACCTTCATTGTTACATCTCCAGAAGATGTCATTATCAAAACCAAACAAATTTTGGACCTTAGTCACCGTAGAAAATAGATGGAGTATGATTTTAAACAATGAAACAATTGGAAGAAATAAATTTGATCTATTCAATGAGATAAAGGCACCACATAATCATCAAAAATAAAATAACTTTTCTTCTTTTTGCTCTTAAATGTTTTGTGGATTTATTATTTAAGGAAACATATGACAGCAAAAAAGAGACATTTTTACCTATTGAAAATAGAATACAATTGAAGTGCCAAACATAGTAAGAAGGGATCCATTTTTTGAGATATGCCAATGACTATATATGTTCCCTCCTTTATTTGGTTCTGTGCAGGACAGCAGCATGCTATGTCAAATTTTCCATCTTATCAATTTTTCTTTGGCCAAACTCCATCTTAGCATTCAATTAAAGAAAAATGCAATAGAATATTACATTTTAGACATTCCATGACCTTAAAAATTGGTATGCTTAATAAATTAAGAGTAAGGGCAGCAGCTTCATACTCAATATCATGTTTAATAGCAAGACGGGAATACTTGTCTGCATTTACTTTTGCTATCACAATAGGCTCTCTTAATCCAGAAAGAAGAGGTGCTGCCGCATCTAACTGTAGCACAAAGACCAAAGAGGTACAAGTCAGTTGCTTAGTGGGACATACCAAAAGTATCTTTTTTCCTTTAACATGTCACAACAAATTGTTTCAAAGAGAATTGGACATGTAAGTTTCGTTGAAGCTCTGGCCAATAACAAGAAGCATGATACCAACAGTAACATGCAGAAAAGCAAATAAGCATTCTCACAGCTAGATGAATGATCACTACTGGCAAAACCTGAATAGAGCTAACCAACAGAGTCATGTGTTAAGACTTAGATCTACCCAGAAAGCAATGGTAAGGGGTACCTAAATATTGCATCTCACTTTTGGCCATAAAAAATATGTAGCATCTATATCTGCTTTTTCAATTGTATGATTAAAAAAATAAATAAATAAATAATGATCTTTCGTAGGCTGATAAACCCCTACACTTCCAAAGCATGCATCCACTTTCCAAAACTTTTAAAATATGCACGTACAATTGCTATTAATGGTATTGTTAGCAATGTTTTTAAAGTTTCAGCAATGGTATGGAAGATATATGCATATTTTCAAAAGTTATGGATAGGTGAAAAGAACATTTTGAGAGTTTAGGGCATCAATCCAACAGAACCAATAGTTCTGCTGGTGTATTTGCAATTATCTCAATTGATTTAATATATTGCATATGTATGAATCTATCATGGGGTAAAACAATGGAAAGAAGTTATCACAACGGCTTCCCTATATTTTTCTCAATTATTCTTTCCACAAATGTCTATATCTCCAAAACATTTTTGAAGATTTTTCAACAAAATATGGGCATTTGTTGCTCTGGCCAACCAAAATCAATGCATGTGAAACCCTTAATGATATAAGATATATACACACTACAAATAGGGAGAAATAATATGAAAGAAGGAAACCAGCAAAGCGATAAAAATGAAGCAATGCCAATAGCTGCAATTGGTTAAACTTCCAGAGTGGGAGCCTATAATTGTATGAAGATTCAGTTCAGAAGAAGTACATTTATGAGGTGCAGCAAGTGGTAGGGAGTTTTATGCAAACATATAGCGTTTGTTTCACCAAAAATAGTTTCCAAAAATTATTTATAGCTGTGTTCTAATCTAGGATTTACAATACAAGACTGGCATATCATTATAATAGTCAATAAAGATTATCATGTTATTTATTTTCTGATTTTATGCATCGTAGGAGTATTTTTAGATTTGTTGTTAACCATTACTTAGGGAAGCAAGGAATTAGGTTACATCTCAATAATGAGAAGGTTATTCAGACATTAGTCCCTCTTTAGACGTAGTCTAAACTAAATTACAAGATTGGAAATTTGGATCTTTAAGCCCATGCTACTTCACATTTGAGCCAAATTGAGTCTTTTCATTTTTATAGAAAGAGAAAACTCCTCTCTCTCTCTCTATAGTTTGAGTTGTTCCTGCTCTTTTTCTAGGTTTTCTACTGCTGCTCCCCTACCCCCTAGGCTTCTTCCCATCAGCCATCTAGACACCCACACCAATCGTCCTTCTCCAGCTGGTCAGCCATTGTCACCAGCCTCCTTTCCAACCATCCATCACCATTGCTAGTTGTCCTCTTTCACCATTTTTTTTTTTTTTTGGATCTTTTCTTCTAATCAACAATGATCCATCTTAGCTGATAATGCCTTTTCTTCTAATCTACATTCATTGGCTTCATCTATCCAAAGCTTCCACCTCCAAATATAACACTTCTGCCCACCAGGCCGCTGGCTTCTATGGCTGGAGGTAAAGTCTTCTTTGCCTTCACTGGTTTTGTCTCCGCCCTGGGCTGTTCTGGTTCCCTCTTCCAAGAAAAAGCCTCTCCCAGCCCTCTCATCGCCATTTTATCTTTAAGTACATTAGCCTCTCTCCAGCATCATCTGTGGCCAAATCAACTCCCCCTCCTTGCCTTCTGTCACCGCTTTTGTTGGCCCTTTAGTTCCTGAGCTTGTTTCCACACCTTCTGAAGCTGTGGCTGTTGTTTCTTCTCCAGTCAAGGCTCATCTTCCCAATCCTTTTGACTAAAGCTCCCTCCCCCATCTCTCCAGTATCTCTCTTTCACCAATTTTTTTTTTTTATTGGGTCTTTTCTTCTAATCAACAATGATCCATCTTAGCTGATAATGCCTTTTCTTCTAATCTACATTCATTGGCTTCATCTATCCAAAGCTTCCACCTCCAAATATAACACTTTTGCCCACCAGGTGCTGTCTTCCATGGCTGGAGGTAAGTCTTCTTTGCCTTCACTGGTTTTGTCTCCGCCCTGGGCTGTTCTGGCTCCCTCTTCCAAGAAAAAGCTTCTCCCAGCCCTCTCATCGGCCATTTTCTCTTGAAGTACATTAGCCTCTCTCTCCAGCATCGCCTGTGGCCAAATCAACACCCCCTCCCCCTCTTTGCCTTCTGTCACCGCTTTTGTTGGCCCTTTAGTTCCTGAGCTTGTTTCCACACCTTCTGAAGCTGTGGCTGTTGTTTCTTCTCCAGTCAAGGCTCATCTTCCCAATCCTTTTGACTAAAACTCCCTCCCCCATCTCTCCAGTATCTCTCACTTCTGTCTTGGTGCCTGCTCCTGCTTCCTTGGTGAATCCTTGCTCGGCCACTTCCCTCCGGGCCAACTCCTCTTTCCCTTCTCTGGCTTTCTTAAACAGCCAGTTCCCCCCTTGCCTTCCTGTCTTTCCATCAATCTTCTCCTTCTCCTTCTCCTAATCCCATTCCATCCAAGAAGCATGGTCTGCACGAGTCCTTTGTGAGGCATGTTGCCTAAGCTTGATTACACCCTTCCTTTCTACCCCCCTGTCTTGATGGGGAGGTCTTTATAGTGGCTGAGCCACGAGAGGTAGCTAACTATGGTGCACAATTGTGGAGAAATACCATAGTTGGCTACTTTTTTGGAAAACCTTCCCTTCCCAGTATGGAATTGACTTGGTTTGCTCTAAGTACATGGTACTTTCTCTAGTCAATGCCTTATTTTTTGAAGGTGGGAAATAGAAATGTCTTTTGGAAGTGAAACTCTTAGATCCATACCAATTTGGAATTAAGTTATGGAATGTTCCCATAAAATATTTTCGTAAGTAGAGCATTGATTATATTGCAAGTGGCCTTGGAAAACCATTGATTGCCAACTCTATCACTGTTTAGCAAGAAAGATTGAGCTTTGCTCAGGTTTGTGTTGAGATGCAAGCTATAGCGATTTTGTCAACTCCATCTTGGTTTGTTGTGTTGATAGTAGAAAATTTCCTGTAAAAGTGGAATATCAGTAGAAACCTCATAGTTGTTCTCATTCCAAGACTTTAAGTCATCAAATGAGTGATTGTAAATCAAAGGAAGTAGGCCCTTAGTCTAAAGTGTTGGTGGATTTTGTTTTAGATAACAAGGTTGTACAGGGCCTTTTCTTCTCAAGCTGAAAACGTGTCCCTAAGCATTGGAGAATATAAAGTTGCTATGAATGTTTGAGCTCCAATGAATCTCTAGGATCGGACTCCTCTCTCGACATGACAATGGCTGACTTAATGGAGGACACCGCTATCCCTCCTCCTCCTAGTCAAGCATCTTGCAAACCATTTTCTAAAACTACTCAAGCTAAGCAAAGAGTAGAAAACGGTGTAAAACCTAATGGATCAGCTTGTGATATGTTTTCTTGTCTATACTGATGTTCTTGGCTTTGTATCAAGCTAGAGCATCTAGGTTCTTGCATTTGTATGACCCTTGAGAATGTTTGGTTTTTGTGTTATGTTTCAGCATTTGTGTTCTTGTATCACCTTTAAGGTGTCTGGTTACTCTTACACTAGCATCCCTCTTGAGGGGTTTTCCCTTTTCATTGTACTATTTTTATTAATAAGGGTAAATTACATTAGAAGGTTCCAACATTTGAGGGTAAGTTCATTTTAGATTCTAACGTTTCGAAAAGTTCATCCTGGTCCCAATATTTGGAGTAAGTTTATTCAAGGTCCTAACGTTTGAAGAAGTGTGTCAATTTGAATCCCCAAGGGCACGTGTGAACACGAGAAGAGTTTTCTGAGTTTTGATTAAATATTCTCTCCTGTTGACACGTGATCTTGGAGATTAAATTGTCTCACTTCTTTAAACGTTGGGACTTTAAGCGAATTTACCCTCAAACGTTAGGATGCAAAATGAACTTTTCAAAACATTAAGACCCAAAATGAACTTATCTCCAAAAATTGGATTTTCTAGTGTAATTTACTCTTATTAATAATAATAATTAAAAAAAAAAACCATTAAACCCTAATTTATAGTAGTTTGCCAAAAAAAAAAAGTTTTGAACATCAACAAAGACCAATTCATTTTTTCTGACGAATTTGCTACCAATCACTATTGACTACACTCCAAAGCAGGGTCCACAACTTCATACCACAACCAATCATCATGACTAGTCCTAGATAGGACTAAACTTGAAGCGTTTCTTCAAAAATATGAGCAAGATGACGCAAAACTTAAGCAATATCATACCACCAGGTGTCAAACAGAGAAAGCAAAAGGAAAAGAGGCAAACCCAATCTGAAATACTTGTCAAGGTGACTAAGAAGTTGTTCATATTTGAGGCAAGTATAGCAGATGCAACTACTAGTTCAGCAGATACATAGCAATGGCAATGTGTTGAACTCCAAGTAATGACACTCAAAACCAAGAGTCAGTAGCCTAACATGCAATGAAAAATATGCAAAGTTACCAAATCACTTCAAATCATATTGTTTCAACCTAATATTGTTTGTGCAATCTACCATACTCATTGAGAGGTCAAATCTGCCAACTCGGGAAGCTTGATAGAAGCTGTACCTATTGTGACACTCTCTTGTATTATTTTGTCTTTTGGGTAGGGAAAGGGGAGAATGGGGGGCACTTGTCAATACTTTTATTATTATTTTTATTTTAGGGGTGTTGCTTCCTCACCAAAATCAATGTCTTTTCCTGTTGGAGCTACAAATGCAAATAAATATCTTTGTGGGGGTGTGGATACAAGCTCTTACTCATTGGTTGACTATCCACAGCCAATGATAGCCTATTTTACACATTACCCCCCCACACTTTTTTTGTAGCCTTGTACATGTGATTTTAATAAAAGTGTGTTATTCTCATATTGATTGTTGCCCGTGTTCCTTTATTCATTGTTGGTTACTTCTTATTGCTCTTGTGTGTTGCTATAGAACTTAAGGCCCGATCATTGGTCTTGCTAGATTGTGTTAAGACTTGCTTATTACTATAGCGGTAGGATAGTAAGTGCCGCATCATTCAATTGTGCTAGTAGAAGCCCCCGGACCATGACGGTTGGTATCCGAGCACAGGTTATTCCAATGGAAAAAACCATCACACAGCAGGAAGAATTTGCTCATAGGGTTGATGGCTTAGACCAACGGGTTGCAAACATTTCTTAACGTATTGAGGACATGCTGGCACTTAATGTTGAGGCAACATGGTAGAATACTACCACAAGAGTTGGTGGGTTGGCTGAGGAATTCAAGCTTCTTGTTGCACTTCATAAAGAGTCTCGGGCAGCTATTGAAGGGATAAGAGACGAGTTGGCGAGATATGCCATTGTAGAGGTAGTGAAAGAGCTAAGGCAACAAATCATACTGTTGACAAAAGTAGCTACGAATGCTCTCACAATGCCCAACTCCTGCTACTCATCCAAAAGTGCCAGAACCAAAACCATTCACTAGCGTGAGGGACACCCAAATGTTGGAGAACTTCATCTTCGATATGAAATTCTCAAACATGAAACTCTCAAACATGAAACAATATTTTGCAGCCACTGGACAGACGATGAGGCACAAAGGTCTCCATAGCAATGATGTTCCTAACAGGTGATGCCAAGCTGTAGTGGCGCACCAAACATGATCAGATCCAAAGTAAAACCGCATATGTTGACACATGGGCAGAGTTGAAAACTAAGTTGCGAACCTAGTTCTTTCCTGAATAATGCTAGGAAGAAGTTGCATGAGCTTCATCAGGTGATGACATCCAAAGGTATGTCAGGGACTTCTCGGCACTTATGCTCGATATCAAGAGTATAAGTGAAGACGACAAGTTATTCTATTTCATGAAGGATTGAAGTCGTATGCCAGGAATGAGTTGCAGAGGCAACGAGTAGAGTTTGACTCAAGTGCAAGCAATCGCTGAGCACTTAAAAAACTACACCAATGATTCTAGAGGGAAGAGTGTATCATCGAGGTACAATGGTGGAAAGTCTAGCAAGCCGGGCATACCCAAGAGTGGGGAAGCCCCGTTTCAATGGCGATAGTGGTGAAGAAGGCCATAGAAATTCTATGGCTCTCGATAGAATGCAAAGAATGGGGCATCAAGTGGTGGCAAGAAGCCTACATTCGTCTGCTTCCTATGTTACAAACCTCACAAGGTAGCAAAATGCCCAAGTAGGGCTGCACTAAATGCCCTAATGAAGAAGGCGGAGAGTGTTTGTCAGAATGATGAGTTTGAAGAGGATTGTGAAGAACAACCTAGAATTGGAGCTCTACACATGTTGTCAACTGTTAGGAAAGCCTCCACGAGACCTAGTAAAGCCAAGACTAATAATGAATTAATATATGTTCAATTGCACATCAATGGCAAGAGTGTAGTGCAATGATCGATTCAGGATCCACACAATTTCGTTGATGTCTCAAAGCGCAGAGATTGGGGCTAGTGTTGACAAATGATACTAGTTAAATTAAAGCGGTGAACTCCAAGGCACGTCAGTCAAAGGTGTGAATCTCAACTTCACTACTGTCCCCCTAGACAACTTTAGAATAGTCTGGCGATAGACTTTTTAAGAAACGCCAAAATTGTTTCCATGCCAACAGCTGACTGCTTGCTATTTATGGGTGACAAACCATGTTGTGTACCTATACAAAGGTGGAAGATAGGCAATAGAAGTAACAGCAGGAAGAGTATCGGGGCAATGATGTTATCAACGCTCCAACTTAAGTGAGGACTCCAACATCAAGAGCCTACTTTCCTTGCTATCTAAACAAAGAAAAAGGATGGAAGGAATGAAGAAATAGCAGGGTGATTTAGAATGTCCTAAAGGAGTTTAATGCTATTATGCCAAACATGCTACCTAATGAGCTACCCAAAAAGGTCTGTAAATTGTGAGATTGAGATGGTTCTAGAGGCTAAGCCACGTGCAAAAGCTCTATACCGAATGTCACTCAGAGCTTGCTGAGTTGAGAAAGCAGCTAGATGAGCTGTTAGAGGCGGGTTTCATTAAGCCTCAAAAGCACCATACAGAGCTCCTTTCTTATTTCAGAAGAAACATGATGGGAGTTTGAGATTGTGCATTGATCTTCGAGCTCTCAATAAATTCATAGTGAGAAATCGTTATCCTATCCCTCTCATTGTCGATTTGTTCGATCAACTAAGAGGGCCAAATACTTCAAAATTGGATCTTCACTTAGGTTACACCAAATCCGCATTGTTAGGATTGATGAGCCCAAAACCACTTGTGTAACCGGGGCTTATGAATTCTTGGTGATGCCATTTGGTCTTACTAATGCTCCTACAACTTTTTGTACTTTAATGAACAATGTATTTCGTGATTATTTGGATAACTCTATTGTTATCTATCTAAACAACATTATTGTATATAGCAGGACATTGGAGGATTACAAAACATTTGCAGATGGTCTTTCAAAAGCTGAGAGAAAATCATTTAAATGTGAAGCATAAAAAGTATGCCTTTGCCCATAAGCGCATCAACTTCCTTGGGCATGTGAATGAAGAGGACCAGATCAGGATGGATGGTGTTTAAGTGGATGCTATCAGGAGTGGTATGTCCCAAGGAGTGCACAGAATTACGTTTATTCCTTGGACTTGCCAATTATTATCGACCGTTTGAGGGATAATCCAAGAAGGTTGCTCTCCTCACAAATTCTTGAAGAAGGATTGAGCAGGGTCCTCGAATGATTGTCAGGCTGCTTTTGAAGAGTTGAAGCGAGTTGTGACCAAGAAGCTACCGCTTTACCTGACATCTCTAAACCTTTTGAAATCCACACATATGCCTCCAACATTGCTATAAGTGAAGTGTTGATACTGGAAGCCCATCCAGTGGCATATGAGAGTAAAAAGCTAAATCCTACCGAGCGCAGATACCCAGCAAAATAGAAAGAGTTGTTAGCTATTGTGCATTGCCTCAGAACGTGGAAACAAGTTTGACGAAGTTCAAGTTCCTTATAAGAACTGACAATTCCGCTGCCAGCCATATTCAAACTTAACCCAAACTCTCAACCCAACAAGCAAGATGGCAAGAATTTCTTGCAGAATTTGATATGGAGATTGTGCACCACAGTGGACGAACTAATCAGGTAGCAGATGCACTGAGTAGAAGAGCAGATTTGGCATTTTTGGCCCAAATAGCCCAGCAATCTGCCAATCGAATTGCCAATATAATTCAAGAACAGATTAAAGAGTACTTAGGCTGAGACCTATTGGCCAATAATTTGAAGCAGTTGATTGATGAGGGTAAAACTCACAGGTTTTAGGTTGAAGGCAATCTGATCTACACTAAGGGTCGTTGCCTATATATTCTTAAGACAGAGAACTTAAAAAGGGCACTCATGAGAGAGTGCCATGATACATTATAGGCTAGCAATTCCAATTGGCAGAGAATGATGAGCTTGTTAAAACAAAGATTACTAGTAGCCAAATATTAAGAAGGATGTGATGAACTATACAAGAACTTGTTTGACTTGAAAACAAGACAAGATCGAGAGGCAGAAACTTATAAGGCTGTTTAAACCCCTTCTAGTGCCTTCTCGCCCAAGGAGCGCGTCTCCATGGATTTCACCTCTTCCTTACCAAAAGTGGGGGAGCTTTCATCCGTTTTTGTCGTAGTAGACAGATTCTCGAAATATGCCGCATTCATTCCAACCACGAAAAGCTCTAATTATCATGGTCTAAGGCTTTCACTAGCACACTTAAACCGTGCGGCGCTTACTATCCTATCTCTGTAGTAGTAAGCAAGCCTAAAATCTATAAGCAACACACACAAGCAACAAGAAGTAACCAAAAACAAGTAAAATGCGACACGAGCAATAATCATATAGGAATAGCGCACTTTTATTAATATCAAATGCACAAAGCTACAAAAAAGTCTATGGGGGTGATATGTAAAATAAAATATCATTGACAGTGAACAGCCAATTAGTAAGTAAGAGCTTCTATCCAGAAGAGTACCCGTACCCCTACAAAGAGCTTTATTTGCATTTGTGACTCTTGTAGGAGGAGATATTGATTTTGATAAGGAGGCAACACCTCAAATTAAAACAATAATAAAAATATTTAGAGGTCCCCCCCGTCCTCCTTCTAGCCCCAAATACCTATAATACAAGAAATTGTCACACCCTCCTCCACTTATTCTATTTGACATCCTCGGCAAGGTGTGCTACAGCTTGACCATGGTGCTTGAATCTTCTTGGCTTAAGCTATTCTCCTCTCTGCTAGAGGTATGAGATCTTTTTCTATCTCCTAGCTATGGTCTACTTCTCTCCGATTTTTCCACTTCACTAAGTATTCTGTACATGCTGTTCCAGTGATTAGATCTTTAATACTTCTTTTAGCGAGGATGTCGGTCGCTTTGACTTATTGCAGGCTGGATCTTCTAAGTCATGATAGTATGCCTTCAAAACACTTACATAGAAGACAGGATGAAATTTCAACCACTTGGTGACTTCACTTTATAGACAGCTTTTCCGATCTTGGCAATAGATAAGAATAGGACTAATGTACTTTTGCATGAATCTCTTGTCCTTATGCTTCAATGGTCTTATTTGATCTGGAAAAAGCTTGATGATAACTTGATCTTCAACATTGAATTCCTTAGGTCTACGCCTCTCATCTGCCCACTTCTTTATGCGCTTGGAAGTTTTCTCAAGATAAGACTTAACAACTTCGGTTATCTGCTTCCAATCATTTGCAAACATATAAGCCTTTGGGTATTTCCCAGTATACGGTGCTACCACTATGTGGGGCAACGGTGCTTGTCGATCCATAACAATTTCCATAGGACTCTTGTTAAAAGAAAAGCTCCGTTGGATGTTGAAGCAAAACTAGGCAATATCCAGTATGTTCACCCAATTCTTCTTAATGGCACCCACAAAATGCCGCAAGTATTCCTCCAGCATCACATTAAACTGCTTTATCTGTCCATCACTCTGAGGGTGGTGGCTGAAGGACATGCTAAGTTCAAACCCTAAAATGTTGAACTCAAACCAAAACTTCCCTGTGAATCAGGCATCCCAGACACTCACAATGTTCTGAGGCACACCCTAAAACTTCACAACATACTGAAAAAAAAACTAGGCAATCTATAGCATTAAAGCTTTTCGTAGTTGGAATGAAGGTGGCATACTTCAAAAATCTGTCTACCACAACAAAGATGGATGAAAACTCTCCCACTTTCGGTAAGAAAGAGATAAAATCCATGAAAAAGCTCTCCCATAGACCAGAAGGCACTAAAAGGGGCTCCAACAGCCCTACAGGTTTCTGCCTCTTAATCTTGTCCTACTAACAAGTCAAACATGTTCTAATATAGTTCATCACATCTTCTACCTCTTAATCTTGTCCAGCTAACAAGTCAAACATGTTTTAGTATAGTTCATCACATCTTCTACCTCTTAATCTTGTCCTGCTAACAAGTCAAACATGTTCTGGTATAGTTCATCACATCTTCCTTCGTATCCGGCCAGTAGTCGCCCTGCTTCAACAAGCTCATCATCCTCTACCAATCGAGATGGCTAACGCACAATGTATTATGGCGCTCATGTTTCCTGTCTTAGGAACATATAAACGATGGCCCTTAATATAAATTAGGTCGCCCTCAACCCAAAACCTACGAGTCTTGCCCTCATCAATCAATTGCTTCAAATTTTTGGCCAATAGGTCTTCGCCCAAGTGCTCTTTAGTTTGTTCTTGAATAGTACCGACAACTCGACTAGCGAATTATTGGGCTATCTGGGCCAAAGAGGCCAAATCTGCTCTTCTACTCAGTGCACCTACCTAATTAGTCTACTCACTGTGATGCACAATCTTCATAACAAACTCTACAAGGAACTCTTGTCATCTTGCTTGTTTAGCTAAAAACTTAGATTGAGTAAGGATATGGCTAGCAGCATAATTGCTAGTTTTTACAAGGAACTTAGACACCAACATGTAGTGCTTCCACGTTCTAAGACAATGCATAATGGCTAGTAGCTCTTTCTCTTGTGCTAAGTATCTACGCTCGATGGAATTTATCTTCTGACTCTCATATACCAGCGGATGGCCATCTTGTATCAGCACTCCACCTATAGTAATGTCGGAGGCATCTTTTTAGACTTCAAATGGTTTAGAGATGTCAGGCAGGGCAAAGACTGGCTCCTCTATCAAAATTCACTTCAACTCTTTGAAGGCAGCCTGACACTCCTCATTCTAGGACCATGCTCGTTCCTTCTTCAATGGATCCGTGAGGGGAGCAACCCTCCTGGGATTCCCCTCCACAAACCGTCTATAATAGTTGGAGAATCCAAGGAATGAGCGTAACTCAGTGACACTCCTTAGGATAAGCCACTCCTTGATAGCTTCCACTTTGGCCCCATCCATCCAAATCTACCATTCTTCAATCACGTGCCCAAAAAAGTTGACACACTTCTGAGCAAAGGCACACTTCTCTCGATTCACATACAAATGGTTTTCTTGGAGTTTCTGAAAGACCATTCATAAGCGCTTCACATGGTCCTCCAATGTCCTACTGTACACCACGATATCATCAAGATAGAACACCATAAATTTATCCAAGTACTCAGGGAACACATTGTTCATTAGAGTACAACATATTGTAGGGGCATCGATGAGACCAAAGGACATTACCAAAAACTCATAGGCACCATAGCGAGTAACACACGTCGTTCTAGGCTCATCCCCCTCAGCAATACGGACCTGGTGATATCCCGAGCAAAGGTCCAATTTAGTGAAGTATTTGGCCCCGCTCAATTGATCAAATAAGTCAACAATGAGAGAGATTAGAAAATGATTTCTTACTATCAACTTATTGAGAGCCCGATAGTCAATGCATAGTTTCAAATTCCCATCGTGCTTCTTTTGAAATAGGATAGGAGCTTCATATAATGCTTTTAAGGGCTAAAACCCGCCTCTAGCAGCTCATCTAGCTACTTTCTCAACTCAATAAGTGCTGGGGGCAACATTTGGTATGAAGCTCTAGCAGGTGGCTTGGCCCCTAGGACCATCTCAATCTCATGATCCACAAGCCTTCTTGGGGATAACTCCTTCGGGAGTTTGTTCGGCATAACAGCATTAAACTCCTTTAGGACATTTTGAATCACCCCTAATATTTCTTCATCCTCTTTCTCTATTAAGACAGCAAGGAATGTAGGCCCCTGATGTTTGAGCCCTTGCTTAAGTTGGAGCACAAATAACATCATTGCCCCGATATTCTTCCCATTGTTACTTCCGCTGCCTATCTTCTACCTTTGTAAGGGCACAAAATATGGTTTGTCACCCATGAATAGCAAGCAAACCATTGCTAGCATAGAAGCAACTCTGGCATTCCTCAAAATGTCTATCCCCATGACTATTGTAGAGTCGTCTAGGGGAACAACAGTGAAGTTGAGATTTCCACTCCAATCTCCCACCTTCACTTTCATACCTCAGGCAACACCTTTGACTAGACGTGCCTTAAATTTCATTGCTTTGATTTGGCTAGTATCCTCTATCAGCACTAACCCCAATATCTCGGCCTTAAGCACATCAATGAAGTTATGTATGGCTCTCAACTCTACCATTACACTGGCACTCTTGCCGTTGATGTGCAACCGGACGTACATGAGGTTGTTGTCGGTCTTGGCTTTGTTACTCACTACTAAAGCCTTCTCGACTGCTGACAACGTGTACGGCTCCCATCCTAAGCTACTCTTTACACTCTCCCTCACACACTTTATTTTGACAAACACCCTCAACCTTCTTTGCCATGGCATTGAGTGCTACCTTGTGCAGTCCGTTACACAAGAAGCAAGAGAATGTAAGCTTCTTGCTGCTGCTAGATGCTCCACTTTGCACTGACTGGTAGGAGCCATAAGATTTCTTTTGGCCCCCACTAGTACTGTTGTTGCTTGAACCTGGAGCTCCCCTACTCTTAGGTTTATCCGACTTGTTAAATCTCACATTATCTTATCCTGATGACACATTCTTTCCTCTTATATCACTGGTGTGGGTTGTTAAGCGCTCTGCTGCCTGTGCTTCAACCAAGTTTCCTACCCGTTGCCTCTACAACCCATTCCTGGTATATGGCTTTAACCCCTCTAGGAAATAGAATAGCTTGTCATCCTTGCTTATGCTATTGATGTCAAGCATAAGCATTGCAAATTCTTTGACATATTTCCGAATGTCATCACTATGTCAAAGCTTACACAACTTCTTCCTAGCATTATATTCAACATTCTCTGGAAAGAATTGAGTTCTCAACTCAACTTTCATGTCCTCCCAAGTATCAACATGTGCCTCTCCATTCTGAATTTGCTCATACCTAATGTGCCACCACAACTTGGCATCACCTATTAGGAACATAACTATCATGGAGACCTTTGTTCTTTCATTGGTTTGCCCAGTCACTGCATAGTACTGCTCCAAGTCGAAGATGAAATTCTCTAACAATTTGGCATCCCTCGCGCCGATGAATGCTTTTGGCTCTGGCACCTTTGGATGGACAACATGTGCCGCAGCTAAGGCAGGAGCCATCTGCTCTAGTTAACAATGCAACCTGTTGTTTTAACTCATCTACTGTCTGAACAATTGCATAACTCACCATCTCAGTACTCACGCCTTCGGTTGACACCCACATCTCTTCTCTGAGTGTGCCTACTGTCTCCCGAAAATTATCAACTAATTCATCGACCTTCACATTAGTCCCTTCGTTGGCTACCTCAAGGTCTGCTACCCTTACACTGAGTGCCACCAAGGTGTCAAGACGCTTCATCACTACTGCCATACTTTCTTCAAGGTTATCTACCTTCTTGCACACCTCGTCCTCGTCTTAGGCTCTGATACCAACTGTCATGGTCTAAGGCTTTCGCTAGCAAATTTAAACCGTACGGCACTTACTACCCTACCTCTATAGTAGTAAGCAAACCTAAAATCTGTAAGCAACACACACACAAGCAACAGGAAGAATCCAACAAGTAAAAAGGGACACAGGCAATAATCAATATATGAATAACACATTTTTATTAATATCAAATGTACAAGGCTATAGAAAAGTCTGTGTGGAGGTAATGTGTAAATGGGATATCATTAACTGTGGACAGTCAACCAGTGAGTAAGAGCTTCTATCCAGAAGAGTACTCACACCCCCATATAGAGCTTTATTTGCATTTGAGACTTTAATAGGAGGAGATTGATTTTGGTAAGGACACAACACCTCCAGATTAAAATAATAATAATAATATTTACAAGTTCTCCCCTTATATACCTATAATACAAGACATTGTTAGACTATTGCTACAAAGACTGCCCAGCTTTTCTTCAAGCATACTGTGAAGTTTTAGGATGTGCCTCAGAACATTGTAAATAACCAGAATGCTAGATTCATCAGGAAGTTATGGACCAAGTTGTTTAGCATTTTAGGATCTGAACTCATCATATCCTCCAGCTACCATCCTCAAAGTGACAGACAGACAGACAAAGCGGTTTAATGGGATGCTAAAGGAGTTTGCAGCACTTTATTGGTGCCAACCAGACGAATTGGATGAATTTGCTAGATATTGACCAGTTTTATTTCAACATCCAATGGAGCTCTTCCTCCAACAAGTACCTATGGAAATAGTTATGGGTCAACAACCACTGTTGCCTCACATAGTGATAATACCATTTACTAGAAAATGCCTAAAGGCTTATATGTTTGCAAATGATTAGAACCAGACAACTGAAGTTACTAAGATTTTTCTTAACAAAGCTTCCAAGCGTATAAAAAAGTGGACGGATGAGAGACATAGACCCAGAGAATTTAATGTTGGAGATCAGGGTCTCATCAAGCTTTTTCCAAATCAGATCAGACCACAAGAACAAAAGACTCATGCAAAAGTACATTGGTCTAGTCCACATCATTGCCAAGATTGAAAAAGCGGCCTACAAAGTGAAGCCACCCAAATAGTTGAAATTTTATCATGTCTTTCATGTAAGTTTTTTAAAGCCATACTACCCCAACATAGATTATTCAACACGCAACAAGTCAAAGCAGCCGAATGTTAAGTTCAACTCTAACGTTGGTAAAGCTGTTGAAAACATTCTTATTAAACGAAATGTCAAAAATACAACCACTAAAGCAACTTGCACAGAATACTTAGTAAAGTAGAAAGATCGTAGGGAAGAAGATAACAGCTGGAAGACAGGAAAAGATCTCATGCCTCTAGCAGATAGGAAAGCAACTCAAGCCAGGAAGATTTAAGCACTAGGGTCAACCTCCAATACACCTTGCCAAAGACGACAATATATTAAGTTTGCGGGGGGTAGGGTAAGGCGGTGTTTGACAGTCCCTTGTATACTATAGGGGGAAACTTGTAAATATTTTTATTATTATTTTTATTTTGAGATGTTGCTCCCTCACCAAAATTAATGTCTTCTTCTGTTAGAGCCACAAATGCAAATAAAGCTCTTTGTAGGGGTATGAACACTCTTGTAGATACAAGCTTTTACTCACCGATTGACTGTCCACAATCAATGATAACCCATTTTATACATTATCCCCACACGTAATTTTTGTAACATTTTACATGTGATATTAATAAAAGTATATCATTCTTATATTAATTATTGCTCATATTCCTTTTTATTTATTGTTGATTACTTCCTGTTACTCTTATGTATTGCTTACATATCTTGAAGCCTGATCATTAGCCTTACTAGATTGTGTTAAGGCTTGCTTACTACTACTATAGCAGTAGGATAATAGTAAGCGCAGCAAGAATCAATTGTGCTGGTAGAAGCCCAGACTGTGACACCTATAGCACCCCTCCACAATGACCCAATCGAGGTGAACTCCAACCCTTTTTGAGTATCTAAATTTGAGATAATTTGTGCACTTTGATGCATGAGACTAACAGAGAATAACCAAAACCGTGTTCGAGAGATGCCATTTTAACAGTACCAAAATTACACCATAACTTCCTACATTAACCCAACATCAACTTGATAAAGATGACACAGAACCCAACCCAACGAGAAGATAATGAGCACTTCTTTTGCAAGGCCACTAGGATGAGGAGTTAGTGGTAGATGGCATAAAGAGCATATCTTTTAAAATAACTTCCACAATAATCAACTAAAACAACTGGTGCTATTGCTATCAAAACGATATATATATAAAGAAATAGATGATAAGGTATAAAAGCGTCATCTTCTCAGTAATTATAACAAAGGCACAACGAGATGAAGTGTTCCCGAGGACAAAACAAAGACGAGAGAGAGAGAGAGAGAGAGAGAGAGACCTCAGGAGATAGACGCTTGCAGTGGCCGCACCAAGGGGCATAGAAATCGACGAATACGTAATCGAAAGAAGAAATCGCAGTGTCGAAATTGGACTCATCCAACTCCAACACCTTTCCATCTCTTGGAGAGAAGTTATCTAGGGTTGATGTTGAAGATACAAAGAAGACGCAGATCTGGGTTATTACCACTATAATTACACATACTCGTTCCATCATTATCTTCATCCTCTTGATGTAATCGATCATCATCTACCTTTTCCTTTATTTATTAATTAATTACGCATACCCTTTTGATTTCTTCTTTGTGCGGGTCTACGCCTGTAATTATGTCGTGTTTGAACAGTGCGGGCTTTGCTTAGAGAGTTGCAGATCTGACCTTTAATATTCATAGCTCTCCTTGTTTAGAACTTGGATGCTGTACATGGAAGGAAATAGAAGAGTTTTTTTTTTCTTTTTTTTTAATAATAAATGGGCTTTTCAATAATTAAGTAACGTCTCTCTTAGAGATTTTTTTTTTTTTTTGGGCCAGTGCTCTTTTAAGGGGGAAAAGCAAAATAATATTTAAGCTTTTAAAAAAATATTATAAATTTGTTAGTAGTATAATAATAATCTCATATGCAGGCGAGTTAACATGCCTTTTAAAGAGACGAGGTCATAAATATCTTATAAGAGAGGCATCAAGCACTTATAATATCGTCTTTTCAAGAGACTGTCGTCTCTTAAAAGAAAGGTTGACAGGCATATTTGCTCGTTGTTTTCTCCCTCCTTCCTAATTTTGCCACTGTTTTAAAAAGGAAAAAAAAAAACCTCAAATCCTCTCACAAACCCTAACCCTAATTCCTTCATTACAATGCCTTTGAAGCTTCAAATTGACATGTGATCTTAGAAAATTTCTATCAACAAGCATGATCCATCAATTGGAGCAAAAACCAATCGATTAAAATAAAAATTTCAACCATTAAGGCACTCCAAACTCATAAGTATTCTCCCTTTTAACTAGAAATGTTCGTAGATTCAATTATAAGTAGAATTGATTCATCTAATTGTCCCAAGTGTAATCTCAGTTGTCTGTATAAATCTAGTTTTTTTTTTTTTTTTGGTAAGCTATAGTTTGTATCCCAACAAAGTGAAATATGGCAATTGGTTAAAATCAAAAAGGAAAAAGAAAAAAGAAAAAAAATTGCATCAGTTTGTGTGAACTAATTTAAGGTTGTTAAATTTTAATTATTAAGTTTACTACATTCTTTCAATTAGATTTATTGATAGCAGACCAATAGATAGACAATTTTAAAAAATTCTACAGTCTGTTCCATTTAATTATATGATCAATTTCTTAACTTATTAACCTATTGCATTAACTCTATAATAATTTCAATGGTAGAATGATACATTGGACAGTTTTAGTAGGTTCAAAAGCTCCCACAATGAAACTACAGGAATCTTCGTACTTTTAGTGGTTGTAAAGATATAATAGAAATAGATGCCTAGGCAACACATTTCTTTATATAAGATATATGTTCAAAATTATGGAAGTGCAATTCATAACTCATGATTACATTTTATGCATTCAACATATGTTTTTTGAACTAGCATGATAGGTGAGGAAATGGATAAGACCAAGTTCATATTGTTTGCTCATAGCAACATTATAGAAAGGAACAAAGGTTTTGCTTATGATAGGCAGCCAGTTGCTATGGTCAATAGAAACTCAACTTATGAGCTAATACTAAACATTATTTGCCATAAACTTAAGGTAAATAGGTTCACACATTGGGTTGAGTTGTATCATAGGATAGCTATTAAAGATAGAAAGCTACATTATGATATTATTCTAGTAACCAATGATGATGCTAAACAAGAGATGTTGGTGTACACAGAAGAGTTAGTGGCTGCATATGTCCAGATATATGAAATGGAATTGTCATAAGCACCTGCAGGCGCAATGGGCATTGATGCAAATGTTGGCAAGCAAGGGTTAGTATATTCAAACTCACTCCAAATCAAACAATAGTGGACCCACATGTTTAGATGAGTAACTTTGAAATGGGTATACCTAACTGGAGTTGTGGTCATGATACTAATGTGATACAAGACTCATCAATAAGTGAATACAGTAATAACTATGATGATGATAGAAATGATTATGTGCTAGGTTTGTCCCAGCAGGTTTTGCTACTGATGTACAACCTAAGGGAAATGACTGGCACCGTTTTATAGCTTCTATAAACATTGATGTAGTAGAGAGCTCAGTGTCAGTATCCTTTTTCACTACTGATGTAGCAGTACGTATGCTGCATTCAATAATGAGCTAGAAATGAATGCTGCAAATTTGAGCTTCAGCGATGAATTCAAGGTTGGGATGTGGTTCGAGACTAAAGATCATCTCATATGGGCAGTTAAAATATGGCACATATCGAATAAGGCATCGGATCAGTCATACGGGGGCCATTATACAATATATGATAAGTTTAACAATTTGATCAGGTATATATGGATTTATATTATGTTCATCATTTCCTTATCTACATGTTTGATATTGCTTGCAGGAAAATTTCATTTACAGAGTCCTTGACATGCTACTAGAGAACACTCCTGCTACTACATGAGATGTCATTCGTGTAATAGATAAGTTCATGAGACTTAATTTAAATGATCCAGTGCCATCACCAGCACTAACACAAGCATAGGATGACCCATAGCCTTAACCTGTACAGAGATGACAGTCATAAAGAGAGAGACGTGGGAGAGGATGAGGTCAGGAGCGAAGGCGAAGCTAAGCTGCAGATATCACATATGAGCCTTCGCCCTCGCATATACATGTACCTGACGAGCCTAGCCCTTCACATTATCAGCATAACGTGTCTAGTCCATCATCAATATCATATGCTCATCTTAAGGATACCCCAATGCCATATATCACATACATAGAGGTCCATACCCCCTTGCTTCACAAAAGAGGCGACCATCATCGCCACAAGATATAGGGGAGGGACTCATCCAGGTGGATCCAAGCCCTGTCTCATTTCATCCATACAGCACTAGTTATGGAAATGGTGTTAAGTTCTCTAATAATGTCTTGATGATAACAAAAGGATGTTAAATTAGTTAATGTATTAATTCATTAAGTACAGGATGTTTGGCAATACAAAGATGTTTTAAGTCTAATCAGAAGTTGTTACAGAATCTTGTTCAAGTGATTTCTCAATAAGTTTTACTTGTCAGAAGCTTGTATAGAACCTTTGAAAAATCGTCTAAATAAAGTTGTACATAGTCAGAAGTTTTAAACAAAGGATTGATCCGTTTGCCGGCTAACTAAAGGATAGACAGAAGTTGTTTCAAAACCTTCAACGATAGAAAAATAAGTTTAACAGAAGCTATTTCAGAACCTTCAAGTTTGACACAATTTTTTTTTTCAGATTCACATGAAATTATTTTTAAACTTGGTTTTTAATATTTTTCAAGATTCAGCTTCACTTGTCAAGTATATTTAGGTAATATACTTGATGTGTTTCACTTAAGTTGGATTTCATATCATGGGGATCAAATTTGTTTTGGTATCCTCAAATATGTTTTACTAAGATGTATGAAAGTTTTACAGAGTTCTTATGGATCGCAAATATGATAAGATATAATATGTTTGTTACAAGAAAAGATATGAAAGATAAGGTTTGTTACAAGGAAAGATATGCTTGTTACGAGAAAAGATATGGTTGCTACAAGGAAAGATATGCTTGTTACAAAAGAAGATATGTTTGTTATAAGGAAATATGTGGGAGGGTATAATTTCGAAACAGCAAAATCAGAATCTTTCATGGATTTTCATCACAAAGATAGAGTTTTATCTTATTAATCTTTCATTCAAAATTAGATAAAGATCACGTCAGCTACAAAGGATGTCTCATCATATTTTCTAGAGGAGAAAATCGCGGAAATAATAGGATTTGAAGTTATTCAAATATGAGAAAATCACGGACAATTATTTTGATGATTGGCAACAACAAAAAGAAGATAAGGATCAAGGAAGTTTGTTTTTCAGTCATAAGTTTATCCAGATTTCAAATTCGAAACAACAAATATCTAGAGGATATTTCGGCCAAAGAAGAGAAATCCCTGGATCAGTTTTCAGTTTCAACAATCACATAACGTTAAGTTTTTAAATCTAGCAAAATTTAAGGGAGAAAATTGGGACGTGCTTATCCTTTTCTCAAAACCAGAAGAAAGGGTCAAAACTTTTATACATTGGGTGAAGTTTTAAAAAAAGCAAGAAGCGAAAAAATTTAAGGAAGAACAAGCAATAATATTCGAATAGAAAAGCATCTTACTCTTATGCTTTCTGATCTTAACTCATAGAGGAAATTTAAATTCTACTCCTCATTACTTTGCTACTTCTTGAGAAGTTTTTAAGAGTTATAAATCACTGTAGTTGAGTGTTAGCTTAGTATTGAAGCTAGGGAGACTCGGCAGTGAGACTTTGCCAAGTTGTTAGCTTGATTGTACTCTCAGTTTGATTTTAATATAGTGAAATACAACCGGTATAGACAACCGGGACTCCAGCGTGAAGCTGGAAGAGTAGACTGACGCACAAATCACTATACATCGCTGCCTACTTTTCTTTCTCTACTCTATTTTAATTCCTACAATTTGTTGTTATAATTGTTCAATTGCTTAAACTTGTTCTCACAAAGTTTACAAAGGGGATTTCAATTTTAAAAGGCCTCAACCCATTCCCCCCCCATTCTTGATTATCTAAGTGGGACCAACAGTTGCTATCAGAGCCAAGCTCAATTTTTAAGAGAGTATTTGTTTTAAAATCTTGATACTTACAATTAGTATCAGATCAGGGCTCTTTATTAATTTGAGTGATCCAAACAATATGGTTGAGAACAATGTTGCAATTACTCGTGCTCCATTTCTTGATGGTTCAAATTTTTCTTATTGGAAAATGCAAATGAAAACTTACATAAAAGCTAACAATTATGATTCTTGGCAGGTTATTCCCATTAGAGACAATGTGATTACCTTCAATGGTAATTCAACTCTGATAGACTCTGAGAAGAAAATTATGGAGAATGACAACAAAGCAAAAAATTTGCTGTTGACCACAATTGCTGCTTCAGAATTTTATTTGATATCTTCATGTGTAACAGAAAAAGAGATCTGGGATAGATTGAGTAAAACTTATGAAGGAACAAATACAATTAAAGAAACTAAAATTAATGATTTACTTCAACAATATGAATTGCTTAAGTTTAAATTTGATGAGTCTGTCAAAGATGCTTTTAACAAGTTCACTGCAATAACAAATGAGCTAACATCACTTGGCAAAGTGATTGGTGATCCTGATCTTGTGAGAAAAATGCTGAGAATATTGCCACCGTCTTGGAATGTAAAGAAAACAGCCATAGAAGAAGCACGAGATCTCAACAATCTTTCTCTTAGCCAACAAAGAGAAAAGCTAATGGCTTGTGAATCTCACAAGAAAACTACACAAGGAGATGAAAGTAGTACCAAAGGAATTGCATTCAAAGCTAAGTAAGTTGAATCTGATGATTTTGAAGATGAAGTTGAAGAAGATATAATACTACTAGCTAAAAAGCTCAACTGATTCTTCAAGAAACAAAGAGGTAAGAAATATAGTGCATTTAAAAAAACTACTGAATATAAGAAAAATGATGCAGGAAAAGCATATAAGGAAAAAGAGAAGAAAAAAGAGAAGAAAGAAATTCAGTGTTATGAGTGCAAAAAGCCATGACATATCAAATATGAGTGTCCTACCTTGATAAAGAAAATGGAGAAATACAAAAAGAGGAGTCAAGCAATGTTAGCAACATGGAGTGATTTGGATGACACAGAAAGTAGTCCAGAAGATTTTGATGAAGATGAGGAAGAAGCAAATCTTTGTCTCATGGCTACTTCTGAGGTATATTCTAAATCTGATAATGAAATAACTGAAGATGATATGCTTGTTGAAATGAAAAAGTTGTTAAAAGCTCTTAAAAAGGCTTATTTAAAAATAGCTAAGTATGATAATGAAGTGAAATCACTTAAGAATGAAAAGGAGGCTTTAAAACAAACAAATTCTTTACTTGTTGATGAAAACGACATTTTAAAGCATGATATTGAAAAATTAGATATAGATAATGAAAAATTAATAAAAGATAATAGTTTATTAAAAGAAGAAACCGAAGTTTTGAAAGTAAAAATAGACGAGTTATCTAATTCAATAAAGAATACGTTTAATAAATTTAATGAAAGTGACAAAAAATTAACAATGTTAATTACATCTCAAAGATTATCTTTTGAAAAATATGGTTTAGGATATAAGTATGGATATAGTTCTAATACATCTAAGAAAACCGTGTTTGTAAAAGCTAAACCAAATACAATTAATGAATTAAGTGTTAAAAAGCAAGATTTAAAGTCAAATCACATGAAAAGAAGTTATCCCTCTTATGAATACAATACCAGAAGGTATTCCAGAAGTTATCCTTTTTATGAATACAATACTAGAAGGTATTCCAGAAGTTATCCTTTTTATGAATACAATACCAGAAGGTATTCTAGAAGTTATCCTTTTTATGAATACAATACCAGAAGGTATTCCAGAAGTTATCCAATTCAGAATAACATGAAACAGGTAAACAATAGCTATTGGAATAACATATCATATACATGTTTCTTTTGTAATAAACTTGGTTATATTAAGAAATATTGCTATTATGAAATAAGCAAGCTTAGTAATGAACAAGTAAGACAAAGAAATCAAATGAGATTGTCTTACAAAGGACCCAAACTTGTTTGCGTCCCTAAAAATGTTTAATCATTTTGAATTTTGCAGGAACATGAAGCTAAAATTAAAGGAACATGGTATCTAGACAGTGGATGTTCCAGGCATATGATAGGAAATGCTTTATTGTTCACTAGCATAACATGGGAAGAAAAAGGATATATGAAATTTGGAAATGATAGTAGAGGTAAAATTGTTGCAACTAGAAATATTGGTATGTCTCCTTACATCATAGAAAATGTTTATCTAGTTAAAGGCTTAAAACATAATTTTTTGAGCATTAATCAATTATGTGACAAAGGTTATAAAATGGTTTTTGAAAAAGACAAATGTTTTGCTTTTAACGAAAATGGTATACAATTGTTTGAAGGATTTAGAAAGAAAAACATATATTTGATAAAACCTAAAGAAGTTGAAAATGCTTGTTGCTTGCTATCTATGAATGATAATATTTTTGCGAGGCATAAACGTTTGGATCATGTAAATTTTAATCAATTAGAAAAATTATCTAAAAAGGGTACAATAAGAGGTTTGCCTAAAATAAATATAAAACAAGATGTGAAATGCGATACTTGCTTGAAAAATAAAATGGTTTCTGTTTCACATTTAAGCAAAAATGAAATTTCAACAAAACGACCTCTTGAATTGTTACACCTTGATCTTTTTAGACCTACTAGAACTCTTAGCATGGGTGGAAGCAAATATGGACTTGTTGTTGTTGATGACTTTTCAAGATACACTTGGGTTATGTTCTTGCAATATAAAAGAGATACTTTTGATTCTTTTCAAAAATTTGCAAAACAAATTTAAAATGAAAAAGGAATTTCCATAATTAGTCTTAGAACTGATCATGGAACTGAGTTTCAAAATTGAAATTTATAAATTTTTGTGAAGAACAAGGTATATCTCATAATTTCTCTACTCTATGTACACCTCAACAAAAAAAAGTTATAGAACGTAAGAATAGAGCTATATAAGAAATAACAAGATCTATGTTAAATGAAAGTGGTATTGCTGAGTAGTTTTTGGCAGAGTATCTACAGCTTACTACATTATTAATCAAGTTTATATTCGACCCATGACATCCAAGACAGCATATGAACTCTTTAAAGGTAAGAAGCCTAATGTGTCTTACTTTCATATATTTTGTTCTAAATGTTTTGTGAAAAATAATGTTTTTAATCTTGGTAAGTTTGATGAAAGATCTATTGAAGCTATATTTTTAGGATATCCTTTAAATAATCGTGCTTATCGTGTCTTTAATAAAACATCTAAAACGGTTGAAGAATCAATAAATGTTAAGTTTGTTGAAGATATAAAAGATGATGAATCTGATGATGAAAAAGAATCCAACTCTAAACAATAATCTTGTTCAAACTAAAGTCTGAAGCACCAACTATTGAAATCCATGAATCTGGAAGCACATAACCTTTTCCAGAAGGTAATACAGAAGGTACTCCAGAACTAGAGAATTTGAACTAAAAACTTCTAAGGCTTGGAAATATAAATCTACTCATCCTTCTGATTAAATAATAGGTAATGTAGAATCTAGTGTTAAAACAAGAGCAAGTTTACAAGATTTTGAAAATCATTTTACTTTATTATCTGAATTTGAACCTAACAATGTTGACGAAGCTTTAAATGATAATAATTGGATTGATTCCGTGCAATATGAGCTAAATCAATTTCAAGGAAATAATGTATGGAATCTTGTGCCTAAACCTAAATGAAAATCAATAATTGGAACTAAATGGGTATTCAAAAATAAATTGGATGAAGATAGTAAAATAGTTAGAAACAAAGCAAGATTAGTAGCTAAAGGATATTCATCAGAGGAAGGAATAGACTTTGATGAAACATATGCACTTGTTGCTAGATTAGAAGCAATTCGGTTGATGCTTGCATATGCATGTTTTAAGAATTTCAAAGTTATACAAATGTATGTAAAAAGTACATTTTTAAATGGCTTTATAAAAGAAGAAGTTTTTGTAGAACAACCCCCTAGTTTTGGAGATCCTTTTAAACCTAATTACGTTTACAAATTAAATAAAGCATTATATAGTTTAAAATAAGCCCCAAGGGCATGGTATGAAAAGTTAAGTTTATTTCTAATTTCAAAAGGATTTCAAAGAGGAGCTATTGACACCACGTTGTTTTTAAAATCATATGATCAAGATATTTTAATTATTCAAATATATGTGGATGATATCATATTTTGTTCTACTAATGAAATATATTGTCAAGATTTTGCTAAGTCAACGCAGATAGAATTTAAGATGTCAATAATAGGAGAATTAACATTCTTTCTTGGCCTACAAATTAAACAAACAAAAGAAGGAATCTTTATTTATCAAGAAAAATACACTAAACAAATTCTTAAGAAATTTGGATATGCAAAGGAGCTGCAACACCTATGAGTACTTCAACAATGTTAGATTCTGACTCAAATGAGAAAAAGGTAAATGAAAAGCTATATAGAAGTCTCATTGGTTCTTTGTTATATTTAACTGCATCCAGACCTGATATATTATTCAGTATATGTTTGTGTGCAAGATTTCAAAGTGCACCAATAGAAACACATTTGACAACTGTTAAGAGAATTTTCAAATACTTGATAAATACTTCTAAATTAGGCATCTGCTACCCTAAAAATCAAATTTTTGGTTTATTAGGATACTCTGATGCAGATTATGCTGGTTGAAAAATTGATAGAAAAAGCACATCTGGTACTTGTCAATTCTTAGGTGACAAATTAGTTTCTTAGTCTTCTAAGAAACAAAATTATGATACTTTGTCTACAGTTGAAGCAGAATATGTTTATATTGGTAACTATTGTGCTCAAATGCTTTGGATTAAACAACAATTGCAAGATTATGGTTTACTATATAAAAACATACCTATTAAATGTGATAATACAAGTGCAATTAATCTACCAAAAAATCCTGTACATTACTCAAGATCAAAGCACATAGAAATTCGACATCATTTTATACGTGATTAATAAATCTAAAATATATACACTTTTCATCTCCAATTGAAGCTTAATTGTGTAAATTTTTGATATAAATGTGATGATTTGGTGCTTTGATGAGTTTATGTGTGCTAAAATAGATCATGAAAGGTTTAGTAAGTGATTGGGCAAAGAATCAGTGAAGAACAGTGCAAATAAGGCGAAAAATGCTCCAACACCGGCAAAATTGTGAGCCAACACCGCCGGCCTTCATGAATTCCACAGAAGCAGATTTTTTAACACTGGTATTGAACACTGGCAATGTTTGTTGATAATGCAGCCTCTGCAATTTCATTGTACGCCAGCAAATTATGAGCCAACACCGTTGGCGTTGATACAGCTTCTCGACCATCAGATTGCAATCCTTTAACGCTGGCTTTCGACACCGCCGGTGTTGGAAGAGAAACTGTCGGTGTTTATGCTGGTAGTTGAAAACATCACGTGTCTGTTCTGCGTTTAAAAGAAAGAAAAAGGAAAGAAGAGATGGACGACAGTTCAGAATTCTTAGTCTTCTTTAGAATACAGAGAAAATAGAGAGTAGTTACATAGATATAACTCCCTAGAGTAGATCTTGCATAAATTTGTTCGTGATTAATTGTAGAAGACTTGAACAGTGCATTTGTGACACTTTGTACGGTTTGCATTCTAAATTCTTCAATTTGTTTTTAGTTAAGTGGGTATTATTTTGTATTTGATGATAAATATGTACTTAGTTGTGATAATTATAATGTTATTAGTTGTAATTATTATGTTGTGCTAAATCTTGTATGGTGAGAACGTGATTAAATCCAGATTTGCTTAAATGATTGTTGAATTAATGATATTTGGTTGTTAGATTCATGTAAAAATTCTTGTTTGATTCCTGAAATGAACCTTGCATTTGGGAGGATCTTGGTAAGTGAGAAATTAGTTGAATCGGAAGAAACATCTGATTTCGTTGGAATTAATAATTGAGTTTTAATATCGAAATGCGAAAGCTGAGATATTATTTCTATTTAGAAACTTTCATTGTGACTAATGCAATGTTTTAAGTTGAATTTGAACTAAAGAATTAGGGAAAATTTGATTTAGGTCATTAGGCAATTATAGAATCGTGAGATTCATGATTGTTAAAGTTGATTCCTTTGATAATCGAAGTAGCAGAAGCAACTAGATTGTTCTAAGGTTTATAAAGATTTTTAAGACTTTGGAAAAAGTTTTAAATCATGTTATTTTCACTTGAATTTTCCTGAATCTAATTATTATAATAACATTAGTTCAATTTGATTAGCAAGTATTGGGATTTGATCTTAGTTCTCACTATTGGATTATATAAATTTCTATTAGAAAAACTTAGTTGAGTAGATTAACTTAAATTAGAAAGTAGGTAATTAGTGTAACTTAACAATTACTCTGAATTACATTGCCTAAATATTAACTGGAATCATTAATAATTGGTATTTAAGCTTTCCTTGTGGGAACGATACTCACTTAACACTTTACTACTTGATTCAATCTAGTACACTTGCTAGAAAATTCGCTTTTGAAATTCAAAAACATTTTTAGCAGATCAGTGATCATGTAATTAATGGTAATATTGTTGTTGAATTTGTGCCTTCTGATATGCAATTAGCGGATATTTTTACAAAACCACTTGAAAAATTGAATTTTGAATTTATAAGAAATTAAATTAGAATTTGCCATCTAGATTCTTGAAAAAATTCAACAAACAAAACAAGATGAGCTTCAAAGTTTTAAAGAAGCTGAAAAGAAGCGAGTAAATGATTTGATTAAAAGGATTGAAGGAAAATCTCAGAAGCTCCTCACTGAATTTAAGAATTATAGGATTCTTTATGATGAATTTAATGAGAATGTCAAAAATGATCTAAATCATAACGTCACAAATTTTGATCGTTTGGTAGACCAATTAAGAAAAATTGGAGATTCGATCACAACAAGGTTGAATAATCTTGATTCCAAGATTATTCAAAGACTCAATGCTGCCAAAAATGTTCAAGGAGAAATCTAAATGTTCCTCAAAACTCACTTTTCAGATTATGTTCGCAAGGGAGCGCATGTAATTGACCTAGATTCTTCACCTGAGATGCCTTCTAAACAACCTTCAGTTTCATCCTTTCTCTAAAGAAATCAAGAAAAGCTTGATCTGTTTTCATTTTTTTTAAGACTCTATGTTTCTTTCAAAGACTTGATCTTTTAATACATTTAGTTATCATTTCCTCTTAATTTTTTTAGTTTTTTTTATGCATAAATTCTTCTTGATGATAACAAAAAGGGGGAGACAGTTCGAAGAAAAACATAACTAAACAACTACAGTTTGATTATGTCGTGTTGTTTTCTTGAACATTAACGATGTTGTGATGATACTTGAATACTTGAATATTTTTGTATTTTTGATGATGTTTATTGCTGAATATTTTATATGGAAAGGTGTTTTGTTATCACAAAAAAGAGGGAGAATGTTAAGTTCTCTAATAATGTTTTGATGATAACAAAATGATGTTAAATTAGTTAATGTATTTATTCATTAAGTACAAGATAATTGGCAATACAAAGATGTTTTAAGTCTAATCAGAAGTTGTTACAGAATCTTGTTCAAGTGATTTCTCTATAAGCTTTACTTGTCAGAAGTTTGTACAGAACCTTTGAAAGATCGTCTAAATAAAGTTGTATATAGTCAGAAGTTCTTTCAGAAATTTTTAACAAAGGATTGATGCATTTGCCGCCTAACTAAAGGGTAAACCGAAGTCGTTTCAAAACCTTCAGCGATAGAAAAATAAGTCTGACAGAAGCTGTTTCAGAACCTTCAAGTCCGACACAATTTTTTTTTCTTCAGATTTGCATGAAATTATTTTTAAACTTGGTTTTTAATATTTTTCAAGAGCCAGCTTCACTTGTCAAGTATATTTGGGTAATATACTTTATGTATTTCACTTAATTTGGATTTCATATCATAGGGATCAAATCACATCAAGTAAATCTTACAAAGATTTTTATTGAAAATTTTGTTTTGGTATCCTCAAATATGTTTTACTAAGATGTATGAAAGTTTTACAGAGTTCTCATATATCACGAATATGATAAGATATAATATGTTTGTTACAAGAAAAGATATGAAAGAAAAGGTTTGTTACAAGGAAAGATATGCTTGTTACAAGAAAAGAAATGGTTGCTACAAGGAAAGATATGCTTGTTACAAAAGAAGATATGGTTGTTATAAGGAAAGATATGGGAGGATATAATTTCGGAAAAGCTGAATCAGAATCTTTCATGGATTTTCATCACGAAGATAGAATTTTATCTTATTAATTTTTCAATCAAAATTAGATAAAGATCACGTCAGCTACAAAGGAGGTCTCATCATATTTTCCAAAGGAAAAAATCACAGAAATAATAGGATGTGAAGTTATTCAGATCTGAGAAAATCACGAACAATTATTTTGATGATCAGCAACAACAAAAAGACGATAAAGATCAAGAAAGTTTGTTTTTCGGTCATAATTTTATCCAGATTTCAATTGAAACAACAAATATCTAGAGGATATTTCGGCTAAAGAAGAGAAATTCGTGGATCAGTTTTCAGTTTCAACAATAAGATAACGTCAAGTTTTTAAATCTAACAAAATTCAAGGGAGAAAATCGGGACGTGCTTATCTTTTTCTTAAAATCAGAAGAAAGGGTCAAAACTTTTATACGTTGGGTGAAGTTTTAAAAGAAGCAAGAAGCAAAAAAAATTCAAGGAAGAACAAGCAATAATATTCGAATAGAACACCATCTTACTCTTGTGTTTTCTGATCTTAACTTGTAGAGGAAATTTAAATTCTACTCCTCATTGCTTTGCTACTTCTTGAGAAGTTTTTGAGAATTGTAAATCACTGTAGTTGAGTGTTAGCTTAGTGTTGAAGCTAGGGAGACTTGGCAGTAAGACTTTGCCAAGTTATTGGCTTGATTGTACTCTCAGTTTGATTTTGATATAGTGAAACACAATCGGTATAGACAACTGGGACTTCAGCATGGAGCTGGAAGAGTGGACTGACGCACAAACCAGTATACACCGCTGTTTACTTTTCTTTCTCTACTCTATTTTAATTCCTAGAATTTATTGTTATAATTGTTTAATTGCTTGAACTTGTTCTCACAAATTTTACAAAGGGGATTTAAATTTTAAAAGGGCTAAATATTTGAATTTTTTATAATAATCAATTCAACCCCCTCCCCCCCTCCTTGATTATCTAAGTAGGACCAACAGATGGGAATGCCATACTCACACAGGTTGATCCATCTATGGAGCATCCCCATCAAGATGTGCATCAGCATACACATTCACTTGTACTTTTATCAGGCGAGGACGAGGGAAGCGGGGTACCAAAGAGTAGAGATTATATTTTATCTATTCTTATGTTTTATGATTGTTATATGAAGAATTTTTATATACTTTTGATATAATTAATTGAACATTAATTCAATCATTTCATATTATGTTTTATGAGCTTTTTATTACATTAGCGGTGAAAGGTTTGAGAATACCGTTGTGGTTGGATGGATTGAGTTTAGGATTATGTTTGGATAGTTTGGGATTGTGTTTGGATGGTTTAGGTTTGAGATTATGTTTGGATGAATTGGGTTTAGGATTAGGTTTGGGAATACTATTGTGGTTAGATAAGGCGAATTGGAAGTTATTTACCTATGGTAGATGGCTAATGAATGATTTATATAACTAATTATATATGATTTTGATAGATTATAATAACTAATATATCAATGAGAAAGATAATTTGTTCTAGCCTCATCTTTTGAAGAGATGAGATCAGTAATGATATTAACTTTGTCTCTTCAAGAGACAAGGTAGCTCCGAATTATGAGGACCCGTCTCTTAAGAGACGAGGTCAATGAGGTTAACTTGCCTAAAACTAAGATTATTTTCATTCCAATGACGATTTTGTAATTTAAAAAAAAACTTTAATATTATTTTTCTTTTCCCTTCTTAAGGGACTATAAAAGGGGGAAATAAGCTAATTTAATAAACTACAAAAATACCAACATAATCCCAAATTTAAGTAGGTTGAACTCGTTTCTTGGATAAACGAGGTTATAAGTGGTTGACCTCTACTCTTCGAGAGACAAGGTCATTAAATGTTAGACAACCTATTTTTCAAGAGATGAGGTTGCACAAAACAGAAATAAAAAAAAAAAAAAATCTTCATCTTCTCTTTCTAAACCTTCCATCATTCTTCTTCATCTTCTTCAACCATTTTCTTCAACTCTCAATAAAATTTCTTCAAAACCTAGAAGCCCCCAGTCATCACTCATAATAAATAATACTCCTTCACTACATGTAGATTCAATGTGCACTTTACTTCAAAATCACAACAATAAAGTTATAAACTTTGGCTCTTTACTTGATAAATACAAGCAAAAGTTAAGTTCCTTAATTGTACTTGAAGTTGTAAAGAACTATAAGCAATTAGGTAAGTCAAAGAAGCCCTTCCGTTATTTGAGAACTATAAGCAACATTTGATCCTTTTCTGCTGGTGCTGCCTAAGTTTCTTAAGCTAAAAACACGTGTTGTGGCATGCATCGATCACGTATCATAGAAACTCGTCTCTTTTTTATTTTTATTTGTGCAACCTCTCCTCTTAAAGAGACGATGTTATCTAATGTACAATTATCTTGTCTTTTTGAACAGACGAGATCATAATGAGCTCGTTTTTTAAGAGACGAGTTCAAATCGCCTAAATTTGGGATTATTTTATCACAATAGTATTTTTTGTAGTTTTTTTTAGTTAATTATATTAACTTCCTTTTCCCCTATAACAGTTCTAAAGTTTTCAAATCAACTGTTTTTTTATAATAATTTTTAAGCGATACTTTTTTTAAGGACCAGACATATAACATAATTAATAGAAGGGATTAGCATGCTTTGGGTCATTGAAAATTTAAGTATAAAATAGAAATAGTTTGGAAATAAAATATAACAAAGGAACAGTGAAAGAAGGATATTAGTAGGCTTATTTTTATTTTGTAGTCTCCTCTTTCTCTTTTGAAAGTAGAAAGACTAAAAGCTAATTATGATAAAATTGTTCTTTCAATTTCCATCAATGTTAAAACCTTTGCTTGATCCACTGAATATAGATTACATTAGGAATGCAAAAGGCTCATAAAAAACACCTAGAGGAAGACGAATGTTTAGACCAATTCAAAAAGGTCGCATAGTTAGTGCTTAAATTGATTCTTATTCCTTACATGCATATTTGACAAGATATTTTAGTTGCTTTGTTAAGAAATGATGAATAAATATAAGCCATAAACGAAAGTAAATAACGCTATACTATGATGTCTATTTTTACATATTACAAACTGATTTTCCAATATCAAATAAACATTAAGAACTGAATATAAATTTTAAATCTGGACTCCATCAACTCTATCTGCTAAATCTAGACTCCTACCAGAGTGAAGCTCCTTGAGGATACAAGCTAGGGTCTCAAGCGTATCCTCTATAGGAGTATGAGCAAAACCATAGCTTAGTGAGATAACTAGATCATATCACATATTAATCATTTATTCAAGCAAGTGAACCAGCAACCATATACAATGCAACAGTAATACATATAAATAGTACAAGCTTAGATAACCGGGATCCAAATAGGATATAGATTTATGTCCTCCCATCGGAGTTGAAGGAACAAAGTCTCAATGGTCCGCCACGCTTAGGAGAGACTAAGAACCAAAACAGAAAGGTACCATAAACAGTTCAAAACATTGATATTTCAAGATTTTGGAACTTAGAAACACCATTGAGTATTAGCCATTTCTTGTCGATACTATGGGCAGTGTTCCTTTAAATGTCACTTAGTTCCCATGGAAACGAATAGCATAAAGATACTTGATATGCCTGATTGCTCTGGTACCAAAAGATGATGTTCCTAAATTTGCTAGACATAATGATCGCAATTCGGGGTTCAATCGATATAAGAAAAAGGTGATATTTTTAGAGCTTTGTAATTTGGATGCAAGGAAATTAAAAGATATGACAACATTGACAACAAGTATGACACACTGAAATTAACTTGAAATACGCTAACCCTAGATCGATATGACTCATGAAATGGAGATAATGGTTTGTTCGCCAAAATCATAAGGATTGATAAGAACGGTTTGTTAGCTACAATTCAGTTAAGAATTGATAAAAACGGTGCCACAATAAAAAACAATGCTTGATAAGAGGAAAATTGAGAGAAAATCTCAACTAGGATTTTCAAATATTTAAAAACTAATTAGGTCTTATTACAAAAAGGGTATATATAACATTACCCAACAAGAAAAATAAAAAAAAATGAAATAAATGAAAATTTACTTTCTAGGTCGAAGGCCGGTAAGGTACACCGCCAGTTTATGTTTTAATGCCACAGGCATTAGGGTTCAACACTGCCGGCCTTGAGATGTTGTACTTAGAAGGCCAATGATCCAAGACTAATACGTTGCCTTCTATGTTCATGATCTATCTTGAATGTCACCAGCTTTTAGGGTACATCGCCAGCTTATGTTTCAACACTATCGGCATTAGACTTATGCACAGCTAGCCTTCAGTTACTGCAGCTTCTTGATTTCTTCTTGGCTTCAACTCCAGTCTTGTTTGCTTCCTCACTTGATCTTCATTCACTCTTAAACCAATAGTTGAAGCCGTGAAACAATTTCCATTGGAACTCCTATTTAGAACTAGGAAAATGATGTCCAGAAAAACTAAGCACGTTACTAGAGATCCAAAATGCTAATACGTAGCAGGTTATCACACTTTGATGCAAAGGTACAATTTATGCAATGCATTACATGTTTATTTCAAGGTCAATTAGCTATTAGTTCTTTTATGGGTGATCAAGCAATATATAGACACTGCACAACAATTATCACTCATTTGTTATCGAGTAATAGTCTTAGCTCTTTTATGTTGTATTTTTCAAGCAATCATACACCATTCAGCATACATCATTACCCGATTCCTCACACATAAAATCATTTTTGTTTAAAGCGTATACAATTTGAAACATCTAGGATTACAAGCACGAGTAATATGATAGATCAAAGTTACTCACCAGTCTATACTGACTTAACTGTTGTAGTAATCAACTGGAAAATCCAAGGACGATTCTGGGATTCCTATTAAGTAAATATGAAAGCATTCATTATTTACAGAACATACTTCATTACAAGCTATAATGGTGCTTATGAATCCTAAAGTTTGGTTTCACTGATTTTGTCGCCATTTACTCGTTTCCAATCCATTTTTATTGTATGATTAGCCATTTTAAAGATCTTGAAGTCCACTATCTATTTCTTATCTTTATTTGATGTTTTGAATAGGTTTCAATAGGAAAAAATTCCCACAATTGCTCGCATTTCTAGTTTAATAGGGAAATTTTGATTTTGTTATCACTTTCTCATTTTAACTCGGATTTTTACAAATAAATAACCATTGGAAAGCTTGTTTATTGTACTTTTTATATCTCAACTCATACATACAGTAGGTGCATGTTTTGTCATATGATTCCTAAAAGATTTGAATGGTTCCTTGGAGAGCTCTTAGAATTTTATGCCTTTATTCACTTATACCTTCATAGTAGGATCTCTAATTCCTTTTATTTTTGTTTTGCTTCTCTTGTTTTAAGCATGCCAAGATGATATCATAAAATCCTTTTTCATATTCGAACTCTGAGTTCTTTAAATGTGCTGCATGCTTAGTCTTGGGGTTATTGATTACTTCATTTTTATTTATTCATAAATTTCTATGTCACTTTAACTTATATCACTTGAAATCACATAAGGGTAGAGTAAGCTATATAGGTTATACATGATCACTACTTAGTTCTACAATATCATCCATTTCTTTAGGTTGGTTGAAGTTCAAGTTATGAAAATAAACATAGTTTCATCTTGTTTTTGGGATTAGATCTGAAAGCTTAAGCATAGTTCCAAATATGATCATTCATGTCTCATATTCCCAAGTCCTTTATGTTTTATAGATAGCATTTCAATGATCATAACCTTAGGATTTCTATCATACAAGGCCACATGGAATATAATATGCGCATGAGTTACTAGGTGATTTCTTATTTTGCAATTCATGAAATTCATCACCTATCCTTATGCTTACTAGAACCAAAGTAGATAGGTCATGTTTCCTAAGGAGTAATATTGTCTTTCTATAAAATTCTTTGGTAAGTATGCTACAAATATAACATGCTTTAAACGTGTAAAGTAGTTTTGGAGTGATACCTTGCTTTCTTGCTATTGCTGAAACTCTACACATTAGAATAAGACTTTGTTAGTCTATATCTAACACAATTTAAATTAGGAATAGGCTACATATTACCTTTTGAAATTCACGGCCAACCAACTTAAAGTTAAGCTTTTGCTTGCTTCTAGCTCCTATGCATGAAAGGGATATGTGTTTGTAGTGTACAGCTAGTGGGGTAGCAATTATGTCAAAAGCTCATTCAAATTGCTTTCATTGTGCTTGTACGTTTTGAGAAAAAGTGTCTAAGAGGGGACCATCTTCACAAGCCTTATTTAATGAAGTTTAGAGTGTGTTGACAATGATGCCTTGTTCTAGTAGGCTTGTGGTTTAACAAGTGGGTAGGGGTAGATGTGTCTTATTGTATAGATATTATAGGTTGCACATGTGATGTTTTAGACTCAAGTAACTTGCTTGTTGTTGCCGTGCATGATGAATTGCACATAAGGATAGTTTCGGTTCTAAATATGGATGAAAGAGACATGGTGAACTACTAAACCTAGGTTATCATTATGAGATGATTCAACAAGTGTGTCAAGTTGTCCATTTGTTATTTTCAGTAATGCTTTGTCACGGTTTTGGGAAACAACCTTGATAAGTTGTAATGTGAACACTCCTTGCAAGTAGCTTAGTCATAATGTTAGTGATAAGATGATGTGATGTTCATATGATACATTCATCCTCTTCATGGCTCATGGTTTTGGGAGATAAAGAGAGAGACGAGTTCTTTATTATTTTCCTAGTGTGAACGAACAAAAATCTATGGTGAGCTACACGGTTTAAAATAGGCTAGATGTTATCATGTTGTTTCCTTAACTTGCTAAATGATAAGATGATGGAAATTTCTTCTTAATAGTTGCTTTGGACTTTTCTTCAAGAGTTATTCTTCTTAAGACTTCTTTAAGTGACAAGTGGTGCTCTAGGGTATTGACAAGTGGTGTTCCCTAACAATGATATTTGGTGCTCCATGTGTGCTTATGTGGCGCCCCAAGTGTGCTCAAGGGGCATTCCTTATGTGCTCATGAGGTGCTTAATGTGGTGATCTAGGTGCTTGACAAGTGGCACCTCCTTGCATTGACATGTGGCACCTACTTGGATACATCTTGCTATAATTATAAGGAAAACCTATAAACTTGGTCAATTGAAGTGCTTGAGAGGTGCTTAAGTTGTTTAAATTGTGTCCTATAATGATTTCTATATGTTGCACACATCTCAATGTAGTGCAAGTTAAGGTTTGTATATCTTCTTAGGTTTACAGCTTCAGAGCATTCATTCTTATGTGAAGTCTTTGGTTAAATTCTAATCAAAACAATAATCATTATTTAAGGTGAAATCTTGTTTTTGGTATCTTTAGCTAACTTGGAGAATTTCATTAAGTTGCAAGCATATCAAGCCATATCTTACACAGTTCATGAGATGAAATTTATTGGGGTTTACACATCTCGTCCTCAGATTTCGAGACATTATTCATTTTTTCTCAAGTTAGATGAGTCCTTGCACTACCTTTGAACTGCATGGAGTTGTTGACTAGATCCTGGACATCTTTGACCATAGAAGAACTCCAACTCTTAGTAGCATACCTTCTTAAATGCCTAAGTTTTCAAGGAGACTAACCAACGATCACTTTCTTAGGCAAGTTATTCAAATTGTAAAAATCCCCATAATAGTGCTAAAGCAAGGGTTTTCTCCATTTGGAAAATCATTTCCAAGTTTCTCAATTGATCCCTCCTACAAGGAGACTTACCACATGCATACATCTCGACATCAATCACATCATCATTAGCCTCTAAAGGATCAGATTGTTCTTGTATATTGAACTTCAATGGAGGATATTCAAAAGATTGGTAAAAAGAATCGGTATTCTGATCCCTGGATCCTCTTTCACCATCAACTTCTAACTCAGTCAGTCCATAACTCATCATTTCATGTTGTACAATAGATCTTCTAAAGTCGATATCTTATGTTGATCATGCCCTATTGTCTTCTCGACCAACCGCTTAAATTGCCATGCTTCCATTTGGACCACCAAAACATAATATTAAGTAGGGCATATTCATTTAAAAAAAAAAAAAAAAAAAAAACAAAAAACTTTTGGCACATTCAATAAATGAGCCCTAACTTAAAAAATAATAAAATATCTACAAACGCATTTAGTGAATGTGTTTCCTTTGTAAAAATTGGAGCACGTTCTCTGAATGCATTTTTGATCGAGTAGATTCAGATTATCTTTTGAAAATATGGTATGTCTATACAAACCCTAACGAATTTTACACTTGGTGCTTGATTGATTGAAAGACCTAAATCAATTAATAACATGACATGCACAACACATGTTTAGTTAATAGCATAAAATTTGCATTAACTGATATTCGTAGACACCTCATTTTTGCACTCTTACAGCTTGATTTCCTAAATGGAAAAAAAAAAGTTTGAAGGGTCATGTTGGAGGTTGCGGTGGTCTTTGAGTGGTTTCATTGATGTTTTCTTGATTTGAAACGGTGATCAGAAATCGAAATTACATATGCGATCTGATAAAATATGATCCTATGGATATTTGACTTAATTGGCCAAAATTAGTCAGCATTGGTGACATAAATAAGCAACACATTCATTAAGTTGTAGCAACTTTATTGGTTAAGTCATTAGGAGAGTAGAGTAATGTCCTGGGTTCGATCTATGCTTAGGTAATTTTATTTTCTGATGATCACCCATAGAGCTTGCAGTGCACTTAACCACTGTAGATCAACTCCCCCACACATTTTTTTTTTGCTCAATGAGTTGATTTTAAACTTATTTTTTACCCTTTTTCTTATGTTGTTTCACCAAAATAATGGAGAAATCACGTAAAAGACATGGAGAGCTATGAATCTATGTCAAAAACTAATCCAAATTCAAATAGGATTGTTTAGTAGGGAAGATACAATCGTAATGGTCAAGTCTGTGCAGCGTATGTCTCACACTATACATGACCTTAGAGGAGTGATGTGGAAGTACACTCAAATAATGACTAAGAGTGAGATGGTAGAGAGTAGGAGTAGGCAATCTTAAGATGCTCTAATGCACTAGTGATAAGCAAAGAAGCTATATAGCACCAACTCCGCTGTTCAAGAGAAGAGATTGTGTATTCTTTGCTCTAAGTTCTGTTTGATCTCTTGTGAGAGTATTCTAACAATACAACGATGTTTTTATCAAATTCTAAATTTGTCAAGTGAGAAGGAGCTCTGGGTATTTATAGAGCTAGGATCTTAATGACATCCATTAGATCATACTGATCATCAGCAGATGAGATGAGTTCTCTAAATAATGGATATGAGCTCTCTGGCCCATAGAAGGCCTCTTTAAGTGTATGAGCTCCTTGTTTGAGAGTGAATAGGTCTGGCCCAATGGTCCTACTCAAAGCTTACTAATGTAAATCTCCCTTAGTCATCCTAAATATCGTGGACTCGACTCTCTAGGCCTTGTCATCAGCTCAAAGAGTCGAGATCTAGATTTAGCCCCTACATTTTTTCCCTTAACCAAAATTCTTTTGATGGAGTTCAAGTATTTTGGGCACTAGTTGTACTTATACATACTTTGATCAATATTTAGCATATAACATTGCCAAGTGCTTTTATAGAGTTAAAAACTCCACTTATCATGAATGAATCATTGAGTAAAAGTAAAATTTTAGTATTGCAACTCATCCCATTGATATAATTGTATTATAGTGGGAAAATTTGTGAGCACCAATTTAGTTGTGTGCGTCGTCTCATATTTATTTAAATGATCTTGCTCTCATGAAACCATATTTTCTTGACAACAAATAGATAAAATGGACCTGATACTTTATGGAAATGAGAATTTTTAACCTCAAAAATTTGTCAAGTGATGTAGCGATTTGGTCCGAGCCAAAGTAGATTCAAATTAGTACTTCCGATACGTTATGTGTTCCATAACTCTACACATAAAAAAATTACATTCCCTTAATGTTCATCCATTTATATAACCAAGAGATCAATTGCTCTTAGACTTTTGATGGTTAAAAGTAACGAACAAACTTGGCATTTGTCTAGTTGATGTCAATCGAGCCTTGCCATATCTAATGGTACTTCACACATGTCACACCACTGTATGCTTCATATCATTCACGTGATATATTTGCAATATCATATAATAGTTCATCGGCATTGAAATCCACCATTCCTTGCTTTTATTTCTATCCTTCTTTACTATTATTATATTATCTTTTCGTAATCTTTTATATTTAGATGATTTTCCTGCTATGCAAGAATACACAGTCATGTCCATTCCATAATCTCCCATATTTATCCATAATCCGCTAACATTAGAATTTCCGCAAGAAGCTTCCTTCATACTATCTCTGGCAATGGGCAATATCCCCTTAAATCGTTTATCAAATATTTAGTTTGATACACCATTATCTCAAGCCATAGTCAGTATCTTTACTGAAAGCAAATCCAAAACATACGAAGAGATTTAATATATCCCAATCTGCACCCTTTTAAAATGTAGTAATATTCATTCTATACATATGTCATCTTTGGCCAAAATGCTATGGAACATCATACTTAATATCAAAACAACCAAATTAATCATAAAATCATTCTCAACCCTTATATCTTGACAAAACCATATCAGCTTATTTATACAGACTCATGCCGTCATCCTTAGTCGGGAGATTTTTCTTTTTAAAGGCGAGATTTTTCATCTCGCCTATATACATATATATGCGCGCCCACATTCCAATGGTGACAAAAGACGATCTAACCCGTCTCATGATCTACTTTGACGATCGTAAATTCCAACAAATATCTCTAACTTTCCTGTTTCAAACCTGCCCTAGTTACTCGTACACTCACATTATATCCAAATATAATCAAACAAGCTACATCAAAATAAATCAATATTTCAAGCTTTATAGCCTCGGATCTCTTAATACATATCGTAGCCTCTCTTTTTATTTGATCAAGTCATATACATACATATCTTTGCATCTCCAAATTCTGTCTTCCGTTCCCGTAGAACGCCATAATATCAGGTTCAACTGCTCCACTTTATCCATTTTATATATATATATTTTCGATAACTCTTTCATTGATGGTTAGTCATCTAAATTGCCCATGACCCTGTTATTGGCACTTTCCCTATACGTAGCTTTTGCTCAGTATGTGAATCATTGTGTGTCCAATGATCAACGCCATGCACTGATCTTCAAGTGTCAATATGTTTCATGAGTCGGAGTAAGTAGACGAATGATAGTCCATGTCATATGCATATATATACAATGTATATCTTCCTTAAACGTATATAAAAAATTTTCACAAATCTTCTTTATTCTGATATCTTCCTCAAACATTTATACTACCGCATCCTTATCCGATAGCTTCACTTCCAGAAAGAAAGAACACGAATGACTTTACTCTCCAAATCTCCTTAAACAAAACGCAAGTCTCCTTATTCAATGTGACACCAGTATGCTATGTTCTTATCAGAGAATAGCTCTATTTTACCAACTATAGAAGTTGTCATGCCCATGATGTCGTCTTCCTCTTCTTCGTGAATTATCTCTTATTTTTAATTTTTTTATGCAATTGTTATCCTATGCATGGTTTGGATCCCTCGTGACTTAGATACTTTGACATATTCTTACTTTTCTTTTCTTCTTCGTTTTTATAACAAGTCATGTTCTCTTGCAGATTAAACCCTTCGAGGCTTCAACTATTGGCAAACAACCCTTAGGCAATTCTTGGAATAAAATTTGAAAAGTGTTCTTTCCGTTTGATGTTGACATAAAATCACGGTGATTATGGTACCTTGAATCCAGTAATAATTTCCAAGATGCTTGATAGTCTTGATACCCTTGATGATTTTGATATTCTTGGTACATTGTAATCTTGGTGACATTGATGTTTTTAACAATCTTCGTGTTCTTGATAATTTTCTTTACCTCATAATATTGTATTCACTTACCATGTATGTTTGAACCTCTTTCTTTATAAATTGATAGATGACAATTTGTACAAGGACAAAGCTTGGTAGTGGTAAATGAGTATTTACGATAGTTGTCTAGCTATCGTTCCCATGGTGGTTGTCTAGATATCACAATTGTTGTTCAGTGATAGTTATCCAACTGTCACAAATGAATAGTAGTACTAGCTATCTAGCTATCACAAAAAAGGTATTGGTTGTCTAGCTATGCCAAATGCACTTGTTGCCACAATTGATTTTGATAATAATATCCTTGTGATTTGTCTTTTACCAGCACAAATTCCAATAGCTCGTCGTCACAACCTATGACTTGCATTTTTTTTTAAACAACTCATCATAGTCTGAATCTTTGTCCACTTTTTGTATTGTTCATTGCCTTTTGATGTTTGTTTACATTGAAACTCATGCTTTATTTTTTTTTAATTTTGTAGGTGGGACATCTATCTTGTAGGTAGGATGTCCCATTAATCTCTTTCTCCTCTCCCAAGTGGTAGTGACAATATCCTTTGCTGTTATGCACCACTTCCAATAGTACTATCTTTGTTGCAAACCACTATGGATTGTTTGACTACCTTATCCATAGGTAAGAAGTCTAAGAGATCTCAAAACATCAGTATTACCGAGAAAAAGAACTTAAGAGTTCGTCCAAATGGTCAAGCACTAGAGGTGCCTTTTCCTCGCAATGTATGGCTAGATGCTACCATCACCAAGGATTTCTTTTAGGTAAGTGTGAAGAAGCACAATACAAATAAATATCTTCCTATTGATGGGACTTTACGCTTTATAGAACCAAAGCCCCATCCTCGACAGAGATTTCTCCTACAAGAGAAGTTGGTGTTGCATTTTAGGAATGAGAGGAACGAGCTTCCTGTCTCACACACTCGATTCTTGTGTCCAGGGCAAATCGTGGCTGGCTAGTCTAACTGGGTGAAATACATCATAAATAACCTAACATATGCTGAGAAATTACATAAGGGAGGAGTGTACAACACTATAATCATCCCTTTTGAGCTATACTTCCCTCGTATAAAAGACATGAAGCTTTGGCAGGCAATTCTTACTACGTAGAGTGCTTAGACACATTCTTTTGTGAATACATAGGGTGAGATTATGCTAAATCTTGAAGATGTCCTTGTTTTATATGGTCTTTGTACCTTTGGGTGTACTAACGTCGTTGTTGTTAATGGTTCGAAACGAGAAAAGAGATTCCAACCTCTCTTAATGGATGTTATGAAAGATGTTAAGGGGACCATGAGAGTGAAGGAGACGATGGTGATGGTGGTGGTGATGAGTTAGTACATCTATAAGGAGGTGAGGCTCAGACACATGTCAATTCCTCACTTTATGCAAGTATATATGGTGATGACATGGGAATTATACCTAGTGGACAATCCCATGGATGATTGTCTATAGATATTAAGAATGTTCCACCTTTACCTCCCCCAATTCATGACGTGCCACAACACGGTATAACAGGGAGTTCTAATGCAACAGTAATGTCATGAGGGGGATTTATCACTCTCCATGGCTACATTGTACTTTACTCTTTTCTACATTCATTAGAATAGTTGCATAAGATAGAAGGTGACTTCTTATCAGGTTCAGTTTATCTGGGCACTGAAGTGACAAGTGATATCATGGCATTACTTGGTAGAGCTGATAGGCTCTTAGATAGAACATATGATTCATTATCAACGACAAAACTGGGGTTTCTAATAAGTAGCATTGCAAGGTGTACCTTCTGATTCAGGCTGAGTAAAATGAAGCCTATTTCTATTAAATCTCGAAAAGTATTAGATTACCATAACATTTTTTAGCATCAAGATTGATTTAAGGCTAGCTCAATGAAGTTAAACCTGAGATCAACACAAGGCTTGGAAATAATTATCTTAACGCGACTATAAAGTCGATCATTAAGTCTTGAAGTAGTAATGCAATTCAGTTTGTCTTTCCTTGTACACTTCCTTTTGATGATAAATTATATGTTTGAGAAGTACTTAAGAAATGAAAAATATCATTGGCTTTCTTATTCTACTTTGCCATACCTTTGGATTTCTATTGTGAAAGTATATTCATGGTATTTATAAAATGCATTGTGCGCTTAAGATAAGGTGTACCCATCGAGCTGCACTTACATGAAATAAGTAGGATAGTGTTAACACCACCTCTAATGACTTGGTAAGTCTTTAGTAAATGTTGCGCATTGGAGCAATACTCTCGCCTGTAAGCAACAACTTCTTCATAATGCTACTTGTCAAATCCAAACAACAACTATATGCATGACATTATTTGAAATAACTTGCATTTTTAGTCAAAGGAATATTACTCACTACTTAACTATTAAACAAATGCAATCTTATGAAGAGTGAAATATCTTTCTTGGTATTTTTTAAGGCTTAGTTTTGATGTACGCCAACTCCGTTTATGGAGAATTAGATCTTGAATATTGATTAGTAATGGAAATAATAGATATAAACAACGTTGTTAATGGATATTACACACCAAAATAACCTAAGCTACACTCTCTCTCCCTTGATATGACACACAAGAGAGATTGAGTGTTTGTTCACCACAATCGCTAAGGATTGATAAGAACTCAAAGATTTACTCTCAAAATTGAAAGGCAAATACAAGGAAAGTGTTTTATAAAAAGTCTTCATTAGGGTTTACAATATAAGAGTGAGTATTTATATATCGCCTCATTAATGAAAAACTTGTAAATAATACAATTTAAATAAAGAAGAAATCATGCAAGTACAGGATGAAGATAATACCTGTGATGCAGGGTGTGATCTATTCTGAGCAATTCTCCGATGTTGATAACGGGCACCATTACAAGCATATCATAGACAATGATCTATTTGAACAAACATCCAATGTTGGTACGGGCTTCATTATGGGAGTTATCCAAGATAGCACCCTAAGTCACGAGCCTAATGCCACCCGTGATCTCTGTCATTTCCTCCTCCACCAATAACGGCCTGAGCCATGGCTGTGACAAATCTGTCTCCTTCAATTTCTTCATGTTCCCCTTCTAACTTCTTACAAATTGATCAATGTTCCTTTATGTTATACATTTCATAGCCATTTAAAAAGTTGTATTCATCTTTAGAGGGTTGATTTGCTAGAATTCTCAAAGCTAAATATTGTAATCCATTAGCTCGGGCTCTTGTAATAGTACTTGTTAAAAGATAATTCCTATTATTTCCCCTTGGTTAATGAAGATTTGACCTCAAATCTTATGGACTGGTTTCTTCATCATTTAGCACATAAGGTGTGAGATCTGCAACATTAAAAGTAGCGGAAACTCCATAATCACCTAGTAGTTCAAGTTTGTAAGCATTGTTATTGATGCATTCAGAACTCTAAATGGACCCTACTCGTGAAGACAAGTTCTAATTGCATTTGTTGGGAAATTGCTCCTTTTTAAGGTGAATCCATACTAGATCTCCTGATTGAAAGATATTAGCTTTTCTGCCCCACTCATCTTGTTCATTCTGTTTGACTACCTGTTTTCATAAATGATTTGTGACCTGCTAAAACTATTTTTGGATTTCCTTGGATCATTCAACTCCACTCAGACTTTCATCTTTAGAAGCATATATAGATACCATATCAAGTGGAATGGTAGGATTGCATACATAAACGACCTTAAATGGTGTCTTGCCAATAGAACTATGGACAATCCTATTATAGGCAAATTCCACAATAGAAATGCACAAGTCCTAATTTCTTAGGTTCTTACCAATAGTAGCTCGAAGCAAAGCACCAAGGATTCTATTAACTACTTTAGTTTGACCATCTTCCTGAGGGTGTGAAGCAGTGCTGAAAAGTAGTTTGGTTCCAAGCATTCTTCATAGTGTTTTCCAAGAATAATTAAGAAATTTGACATCACAATCGGAAACAACATTATGAGAAATTCTGTGAAGTCACACAATTTCTTACAAGAAGAGGTTAGCAATAAAAACAGCTTCATCGGTGGGATGATAAGGCATAAAATGTGCCATATTACTAAATCTGTCCTCACCACCATGATAGAATCCTTTCCTCTCACAGTCTTTAGCAATCCCAACACAAAATCATTGTCATATCTACTTAAGGTCGTTTAGGTATCAATAATGGCATATACATCCCAAAGGGTTCCTTCTTACTCCTAGCCCATTTGCAAGTAGCACAATATTCCACAACTGAATTCACATCACCCTTAATTTTAGGCTAATAAAAATGCTCCTTCAAAATTTCAAGAGTCTTTTTCTTCCTGAAATGGCCCAATAATCCTCCAGCATAAGCTTCCGCAACCAACAATTCTCTCAAAGAACATCTGGGCATGTAGAACTTACCCTAATTGTACAAATAGCCCTCGTGCATAAAATATCCATCCATAGATCTCCCATTAATCCATTTAGCGACTATGGATGCAAAATCATCGTCACTAGCATACAGCTCAACAATAACTCCAAATCCCAATAGTCGAGACTGTAAAGAAGTAATCAAAGAGCACCTGCAAGACAATGTATTAACCACTATATTCGAGCTTTCCTTCTTGTATTTGATTACATAGTTGAACAGCTCTATAAACTCCATCCATCAAGCATGTCATTGAGACAATTTATTTTAACTCTTCAAGTGTTTCAATGATTCATGATCTGTGTAGATAATAAACTCATGTGGCATAAGATAATATTGCCAAGTGGTGAGAGCTCAAATCAAGGAATAAAGCTCCTTATCATAAATAGAGCAATTCAATGCTGCTCCTCTCAGCTTTTCACTAAAATAAGTAATAGACGCCGCTCCTACATTAACACAATGCCTATTCCTACTCCTGATGCATTACACTCCTACTCAAAGATCTTCTCAAAATCAGGTAACACAAGTGCTAAAGCAGTTTTTAGCTTCTTCTTAATTTCTTCAAAACTCTTCTAGGCCTTTTCATTCCACTTGAATCATTCTCCCTTCTTAGCAGACTTAGTAAGTGGTGCAATAATAGAGTTGAAGTTCTAAATGAACCGCCTATAGAATGAAGCAAGCCTATGGAAGATTGTCACATTAGATATACTCTAGGGAGTAGGCCATTCAGTAATAGCCATGATCTTCGCCTCATCTAGTGCTATTCCATCTCCAGAAACCACAAACCCTAAAATACAACTTTTTCTTGACAAAACACACGTTTGGCCAAATTGCCATACAATTTCTCTTCCCTTAATACTTTAAACGCAGCAGACAAGTGTTCCACATGCCTTTTCAAATCAACACTACACACAGGAATATCATCGAAATAGACAGCAACAAATTTACCCATGAATTCCCTCAATACATGATTCATTAGCCACATAGAAGTACTGGGAGTATTAGTAAGTCCAAATGACATCACAAGCCATTCATAGAGACCATGCTTGGTTTTGCAGGCGGTCTTCCATTCATCTCCTAGTCTCATTCGAATTTGATGGTAACCACTTCTCAAGTCTATTTTCGAAAATATTTTGGTACCATAAAGCTCATCAAGCATATCACCCAATCTAAGTATCAGATAATGATAATTCACAGTAATCTGGTTGATGGCGCGACTATCAATACACATCTGCCACTTACCATCCTTCTTTAGTATTAACAAAATTGATACCGAATATGGACTCATGCTTTCCCTCACAAATCCTTTCTCTATCAACTCATCGATTTGTTGCTTGAGCTCCTCCACCTCTTCTGGATTCATTCGGTAAGTAAGCCTATTAGATAATGTTGCTCTTGGAATAAGATCTTTGGCATGCTCAATTCCCCGAATAGGAGTTAATCTTGGTGGCAATTCCTCAGGGAAAACATTAGTATAGTGCTTCAAAAGTCGTTGAATCACCTTAGGTAAAGTTATCTAGCTGTAAATCTTCAATATCTAGCTCAATTGTAATAGAAATACCGGTTCTTCTAAATCAGTGGCATGTTTTAGCTTAGCTTTGGTCATCATCAAGGCCTCCTTCTTAGATAGGTTGATTTTAGAATATGTGATCCTAACCTCAACTGGACTCATAGGTTTTAAAAGTACCTTCTTTCCATCCTTCACAAAGGCATAAGTGTTTTTATACCCACCATGAAGAACTCGTCAATAAAAAAGCCAAGGCCTACCTACGAGAATATGAGTGGTGCTCATGGATAGAACATCACACATGACTTCATCTTCGTATCTTCTCGGAATTGAGATTGGTACTTTAACTTGGAGAGTCACCTAAATTGACCCCTTATCACATAGCCAATGTAGCTTATAAGGATGTGGATGAGAAATAGTAGGAAGTTTAAGTCTCTCAACCATAGAAACAACTGCAACATTCGTACAACTTCCTCCATCAGTAATAACTACACAAACTTAATCCTTTACCTTATACTTGATATGAAATATGTTTTCTCTCTGCTCATCATTAGTGGTTTAAGCTACATTCAAGGCTTACCACACTACTAAAGACATGTTCGTAGTGAGACCTAACACTCCCACAGTTCCATCTTTCGCCTCATCAAACTCTTCCATTAAGTTTTCTTCCTTCTCTTTCTCATCTTCACTAACTACTTCAATCTCCACGTTCCTAGACATAACAACCATAACCCTTCGGTTTGGACACTAAGCAACAATGTGTCCATACCCTAAACACTTGAAATAGTTTACCTAGCTACTCCTCTTACCAGCTCATATATCCATCTTCCCAGTGTTTCCATTACCTTCTCTTTTAATTCTTTGATCAAGGAATGATTGATTGGAACTAGATACTCGATCAGGAGGTATTGAGGATCGACAAAGGATTCTCTTTCATTGCCTTTCAACCTTGCAAGCCAAATTAATAGCTTCTTCTAGGGTATGAAAACTCTAGAGCTCCATAACACTGGCGATCTCAAATTTCAACCCAGTTATGAAGCGAGCTGTAGTCTTCTCTTGAGGCTCTTCCATGTTGCATTGGATAGTCAACATTTCAAATTCGTTGACATAATCGTCCACATTCATTCCACCTCGTCATAATGATTGCAACATCAAGTATAACTCTATCGGTAATAGTCTAGAACAAATCTCCTATGCATCACCTATTTCATCATTCACCATGTGGTAATCTCAGCTTCTCCACTCATCCTTCTATTAGTTAATAAATTATGCCAAGACAATGCAGCATACCCGAAGAACTTTAATGCGACAAGTTGGACTTTAGCAAGCTTGTCATATTCACATCACTCAAAAACTTACTCCACATGTTGTTCCCAATCTAGATAGTAATCAGGCGATCCTCCCCCATTGAAAGGTAGGATTTTGATCTTAACCTTTCATTTCCTCGTTAAGTTTGAACTTCCCAAGCAATAAAGTTGTCACCTCCACCTTCACCTTCATCCAAGGGTCATCCTCCCAAATGCCCTAACATTTCTCCATCAAAGTAGTCAACTGATTGAGGCATTGATCAGTGGTCATGGCAGTAGCTTCTCTAGTATTTCGCCATTGATTACCCAAGTGTCTACCATACACGCTTTCATTGGACATAATTAACTCAATTACTAATGCAGCACTTTAGGGAAATTTTATCAAACACTTGGCATGTAGGATAACACCTTACTTCAAATACAACTTCCAAATATCACAATACTTTACCAACACAGCAAATAACACAACGCAATAACAACAACAATAATTCTACAATCCCTAACCTTCTTCTTCAAGCATGAGATCCAGGGTTTTCTACATAACACATACCCTCATCGTAACCTGGCTCTGATACTAAATGATGTGTGCTAACTCCATTTATGGTGAGTTAGATCTTAGATATTGATTTATAATGGAAATAACATATATGAACAGTGTTATTAATGGATATTACATGCCAAAAACAACACGAGCTATACTCTCTCTCTTTTGATATGATGCATAAGAAAGATTGAGTGTTTGTTCGCCACAATCGCTAGGGATTGATAAGAACACAAGGATTTGCTCTCAAAATCGAAAGGCAAATACAAGGAAATGTTTTATAAAAAGTCTTCATTAGGGTTTACAATATAAGAGTGGGTATTTATATAACCCCTCATTAATGGCAAACTTGTAAATCATACAATTTAAATAAAGGAAAAATCATGCAAGTATAGGATAAAGATAACACCCCTTATGCAGGTGTGATCTATTATGAGCAATTCTCTAATGTTGATAATAGGCACCATCATGGGCATATCATATGCTGTGATCTATTTTAAACAAACATCCAACATTGATATAGGCTTCATTACGGGTGTTATTCAAGATAAGCCCTAGGTCACGGGTGTGATATCGCCCGTAATATCTGCTATTTCCTTATCCACCAATAGCGGTCTGGGCTACGGCCTGACGGACTTGTCTCCTTCAGTTTCTTCATGTTCCCCTTCTAACTTCTTACATATTGACCCATGTTCCTTTATACAATACATTCCACAGCCATTTAAAAAGTTGCATTCATCTTCAGAGGGTTAATTTGTTATAATTCTCAGAGCTAAATTTTGTAAGCCTTAGCTTAAGCTCTTGTAATAGGACTTGTTGGAAGTTGATTCCTATCAAGTTTCATGCACTTGGGAGACTATGCTTGAATCAGTCTACAATTTCTAGGTCTAGTGTTCATATCACACGCTTTAGAGATAGATCTCATACTAAGCAACATCAATGCTTATGATATGCTCGGCATTGATACCGCACGTGTACTTATGTACACTAAGGAGACAAAAACTTAATTTTTTAGTAGTATAGAGAAAATAATTCCATATAAGTGAGAGAGAGATAGAGAGAGAATCAAGATGAAAAAAACCATATCAATTGTTTTTATTCATTTCCTTGCAAAGTACATTGCTATTACAAAGAGAGCTTTTCTTTTTCTTAATGTATGGAAATAAAATAATAAGGGCAATCATGAGTGTTATACTATTAGTCCATCTATAAGGAGGTTAGGTGTTCTTGAACTAGTGCAGGATCTAGGAAAGACATGTGAACTTCCTTAGAACCTTGAGATTGTCATAAGTTGTATACTTTCTATCCATCCTCTCTAATAAAGCTTTCAATCTTGTTAGATTCCTTTCATCTCTTCTTCCCCTACGAGAGCCACGTGCTCTTCTTTTCTTCCGTTGACCCTCTTGAGCCTCCTCCCCTATAGGTAATGGAGTGTTAAAGGACCTTGCAATTACTGTTCCCCTTCTTCGGCAAATTTTTTTAAGAAGGCTGATTCTGTGAAATATGCCTTATTATGCTCAAATGGGTTTCTTGTAGTTGGAATGAACACATCCTTACCCATCCGGTAGCCTTTAATGCATTGGTGCCATGTCGAAGGTACTAAATGGTGATCATGCAGCCATTTCCTACCAATGAGTAAATGGTAGGACACCCTCACCTCAATCACATATAAAGTAGTAAAACCATGGATAGGTCCAATCTTAAGATCCACATTAATATGACCTATTGTGTTTGTGGTTGTGTCATCAAATCCATTCACTACCATAGGCTACTTTATCAAGTGCCAGATATCAAGCTTAGCAACTTTAAACGTATCCATTAACATGACATTTATAGAGGAACCATTATCTATGAACGTCCTCCTTACAGGATATCCATTAAGCACGCCTTCCACATATAAGGGGAGATTGTGATGTGGGTTCTTCACACACATGTCAACATTAGTGAATAAGATGAATTTTTCAAGGACATGATCCATTATCTTCATAGGCTGCACTACATTACATTCTGCACATTGCCCCTCAGATATCTGTGTATATGTAATTGCTACTGCTAGCCGTGCCTTGTCATCAAACCCTAGGAGATCAAAAATACTCCTAAAGTTAAAAGATTTTAAGAGAGCTACCATAACAGCGAACATTCAAGTTCCTCAACTTGAGTCGACTTTCTTTATCTCCTTATGTCGTGGAAGGCGATGCCTCAATGCTTTCTGTTGTCTTAGGATCATAAGTTATAGTATTAGTAGCACCACATCGATTATTGTGTGCAGGTAATGGATTATTTTAGACATCTTCAATTATGAGTTCCCGCTTTATACTGTCTCATTGAATATTTTCTTCAAAGTCCAGCAATCCTTGGTAGGATGACTTACAGTTCCATGGAATCTATATAATTTGGGATCATTCTTCTCATCTATGATAGGTTGACGCTCAACTCTCAGGAGTTTAATATTCCCATCTTGTAACCACATGTCCAACATAGCATGGACATTTCCCATTGGGCAAAGAAAAGATAATGATGTTTTGGAGTCTTTAGGCTTCTCATTCCTTGGTTTCTTTCCTCCTATAGAGTGCTCACTTTGGACTATACTTACAGATGACATTCATTGATTAAACTTCTCATTATCTCCTTTTTGTAGTGTGACAGAATTATTGATCCTTCATGCATTCCCAACTAATGCAGCAAAAGAGACCAATGACAAGCTCTCTAGATGCATTACATATTCAGTGAACATCCCTTATATGCAAACTCCTTCTCGTCGCATATATCTTGAATGTCTAGTGCGCACTCTCTAAAATGCTTAAGTTCTTCCATCAAGTCTATCGATGCTTCTGTCAAATACACCCCATATTAGTGAGAGTAACCCATTCTTGAGTGGAGAAAATTTTGCCAGTGATGTGCCTTAGGCCATATGGATTCTTTATCATTTGAATGTTTATTATCGTTATAATATAAGTCATTTTCTTTATCGAAGTTGTTATTGACCTTTTACTTTGATAAAACTATTCCTTGAATAATTCATTATTCCTTATATCATTAAAGTATGTGACTTTAATAATAAAACCATAAGGTAAGAAATGACATTATTCTAAATTATCCTTAGTTATTCATTATATGAAATAATAATGAATTAAGACTAGCATGTTCGTTGAATGATGATCATGTTTTATTGATAATAAATATAAGATATCAATTTAACATATGGATACATGTAAGAGTACATTATATTGGAATAACCAACTATGAGAATACTATATGGATCAATATGATAAGTATTTCTCATTACAGTGTTGCTTTAGCCCTTTGACCTAATGACACCATGGATTTCTACATAACAAGTTTCGTTTTGACTCAACTCTTCGTCATCTTTAATCAGGTGATTATAAGATTGTACTTGGATATGGAATAAGTTATGCAGAGAAATGTGAGTGTTCGTAAAGAAATTTTTTCCTCTCATTAATTCGAGAGATATCTTTTGGGCCTCTTGATGAGTAAGACTAAGAAATACATGGCCGTACTCGAATGAATTGATAAGGAGTTATTAATATCATTTGCTTAAGTCAATTAAACTCTAGCATCAAGACAAATGTGATTAAATAATATAAGAGTATATTGATCCACACTTTATGTTTAATTATAAGATATCGTGTAACAAAAAGATTAATAATTGACTATAAATAGGTAGAGTCGAATTACCGATCTTAATTTAATTTAGGTAGGCATAATGTCTTACTAAAGCGAATAATGTCTTATAGGCCTAAAAGGTGTTTAAGAGTTACTGCCAACATTAAGTGAACCTATATGGTCACACAGAAAGAATGAATCAATCAGATCAGGTTATTTTAGATAACCTTATCGGAAATTATCTTATTATTTATTCATCTTAATTAGATTAAAATTAACAAATAATTATCAAATAAAATTCGTCATTTATAAAGTCTATGTGAAACCCTAATAAGATTAAAGGTAAAATCATCCATGACGATTACAACTTATAAATAGAAGGTGATAGTCACCCCTAGGGTTCAACTGTCGCTCGCCGTCACATTAGAATTATAGAAAAATTATGTAACTAAGTGAGAGACCCTATTATTAGAGATTCCAAAAATTTGGAATTGCTCTAACGTACTAGCATACGCATAAAGATCCGATTGGAAATTCGTTCGTGTGGATACAATAGAGGATGTTCGCGTTTGCAGCACCTATTGGTCTGTAATTCGAAAGCTTCGTAAAAGGTATATTGCAATCCCATTTTTGATTTAATTGGATCATATGGATCCGCTTGGGAATTTAGGTTTATAAAAAAAAAAAAAAAAATCTTTTCTCATGCCAGTTCCATTTTTGGATCGCTAAATTATGAACAAAATTTCTCTAAAAACATCTTGCACGTGCTTCCCCAGGAATCCACTAATCCAGGGGGAAGATTAACATACCATGTGTATGCCTTCTCTATGAGGGATTTGGAGAATTCCTTCATCTTTAAGTCATCATCTAATCCATAAACTTCCAATGTTTTAATAAATTTTAATAAGTGCTCCTTAGCACTTCCCTTCCTACCATTGAATAACATGAACTTAAGACTAACATAGTCATTAGGATACAGTTTAGTAGCAATGTGCTGATTGTAAGAGATTTTGAGATCTAATACTCCTATCAATGACTTATTCTGTATCTCCTTCAAGTACATGTCTAGGTCTTCTTTGGTAACAAAAGAACCTTTTAGGTAAAGGATGCAACTTCAATTAATGTAACAATAGGAGGTGCAGTGTGGACTATAGGTCCTCCAATTACAACTTGTAACGCAGCATGTGATGATGAAGAGCCTCCAAGGTGGACCCCAATATCTCTCGCCTTAGGAGAGGTTACACAATGAAAGATGGCTCTACAATAGGAGTTGTTCATTACTCTTAGGGGCAATTCCTTCATTTATTACAAGAGGATTGGATGATTGTGGTAGTTGGGTGGCCTGTTACAGCATAGCAATAGCAAGATTCGGTTATTACATAGAACCCATCATTTGTACATTTTCAAGGGTATTGTTGTGAGTGTTGGTAGTAGGATTGGCAGCTTCAAGTGCTAGTATGTTTTGATCAACATTTTTCATATTGACCTCATACTTTTGGTTGCTATCGTCAGAAGGGCCAGTTGTCCTCTTCCTTATGGGTGCCATTGAAAAGTTATCAACATCCTCTATCCTTAATGAAGTAGCCAAAAGGTAGCTAAGAGGATCTGATCGCAATGGTCACATGTGTATAGCATCTGTCTTGTACTACAAGTGGCCTCAGAGGAGCGATGTAGAAATACATGCAAGGAATGACTAAGAGTGAAATAGCAAAGAGAAGGAGTAGGCAATCTCAGGGAGCTCGAATGCACTAGTGACAGGCAAAGGAGCTATATAGCATCAACTCCACTATTCTAGAGAAGCAGTTGAGTGTTCTTTGCTCTAAGCTCTATTTGATCTCTTGTGAGAGTATTCCGATAGTACGATGACATTTCTGTCAAATTCTGGATCTGCCAAATGAGGATGAACTCTGGGTATTTATAGAGCCAAGCTCGTAATGACGCCCATTGGATCATACTAATCATCAATAGACAAGATGGATCCTCCTAATAATGGATTTCTCCATGAGCTCTCTAGTCCATGGAAGGCCTTTTTAAGTGAATGAACTCTTTCAGAAAAGTTGAGGGAGAACAGGTCAGTCTGATTTAACTGTCCCTACTTCAAGCCTACCATGTTAAATCTCCCTTAATCATCATAAATATCATGGACTGGCCCTACCACTCAGCCCAAAAAAATCGAGATCTAAATTTGGCCCTCTATAGATGGCATTCAAAATCAAGCTTAAAGTTTCAGAAAAATAAAAACACCATTATTGTTAGTCAAAGATCTTCATAAATACCTATTGACACAATAATCTAATGCATTTAAGCATTATCTTTGGCATGTGATTCATTGTAATGATTTATCACCTTTCCATGCCAAATCGAGCTTGATACAGCATAAAAGGATCTCATGGGGACTCACCTAAGGGGATCCACATCAAGGAAAACATAAAAATCTCACAAACAATTCGAATCCAAGAAGTTCATTAGAGGTTAGGGTTTCGAAGTAATTTCTTTGAAATTGAGATTTAATAGGTGAAATTAGGTAGATTCGTTAACACATGAAAGTTCCAAGTAAGTCAAGCTTCAATTTGATAGGTTCAATCTACTCCAAGGATCCCTTGTCACCATCGTCGCAAAGTTCATCTCCGACTGCCATTGAGGAGATGCGAAACTGCCATACGCAGTTGTCTTTGAATTAAGAAACTACCACAGGAGCGTTGGCCATCCCAAGCTCAGCTTATTCGACATCCTCACCACCGTTCACAACCATCGAAGCCGCTCTTTTCTAAGCCGCTAGGCGTTGTCTCCTATTCTAGTGACTACGTATCCAATCTGACCTGAGTCTGCCAGACTTGTGCGCACTCATCCATAAGGTAAGCTTTTTTTTTTTTTTCTTTTCTTTTGATAATTAATTGGTTAACTTAATAATAAAAGAATAACAAAAAAAAAAAGAAGAAAAAAAATAAAATAAAAAATAAAATAAAATAAAATAAATAAATAAACAAAGTATGAATATATGCTAATGTGTAGTTCTGTGGGAGGGAAAATAACAATAAAAAAAAAAGAATGATAATGATCCAAAATTAAAAAAAAAAAAAATGATTGCCAGTATGAAACACTAGAATAATGTGTGTGTGTTTTACCATCTCGAAAAAATTCTATTTTTCTAAAATGAAATTGCTAGCTTTATAAGAATGATATCAACAAAAATAATATTTTGTCAAAAATCATAAAAATATAACAAACTTAAATTGAAAGAGTTCGTTATAGGGATCATGGTTTATTTGAACGATCACTCCATTTAAAGATGGAGACAAGTCTTGAAGAGCAAGTTCCACAGCATATCACGTCCCACATACTACTCATGATCCCAGTCGTGATCATCATCACGCCTCCTAGGCCACCTATAACCAAAGCCATTAGCACATCATTGTTGTAGATATGTAGACACAGTAGAGATCATGGGATGCATGTGATGTCAGCTGTAATTGGCCAGTTAATGCCCATGACAACTTGGATCTTGAAGAGGAAATATAGTTTAAGGGGATCATGACCGTGATCGGCAAAGTGATACCTACCCCTGTTTTGCACTGTTTTAAATAATTGTCTCCTATTTTATCTGTTTGTCTTTTATTTTTTCATATTTACCCTTACCGGCTTTTGGGAATATATATAGGTCATTAAAGTTTTGTTAACATAGCTTTTGGAGTTTTGGCCACCTTAGTACTTTTGTCATTCTTGAACTTGGTTCTTGAATGAATTTGAGAGTTTTCTCAACCTTTGTTATCTTTATCAATCATGCGTCATATCAATTCATCAATACAACTAGTTCGATCTTTTCTTGGTGCTTAATATCCTAGGAAAGAATCGTTCATATCCTTTATTTTCTATTTTTATTAAACAACAAAATCATAATCATGAAACATCTTGTTGTAGAGGTTATTTGAGAGAAATCCGCTGCATAATTCTAACACATATTTTATTAGTATTAGTCTTAACAAACTAAATTTTTATAAAAGAACCATATGGTATTTGATTCCGATTAGTAGGTGCATAAGCACTATGGTGCGACATAAAATATGAAGGAAGCCTTTTATTTTCCTTTGTTTTTTTGTAAATATCAATTTGATTCTCTTTTTCTTGTAAATGTTATTAGAAATGTAACAACTGTAAATAGTAATTGAGTGATTTTGTAAATAGCTTGTAAATATTATATTTTATAAATATCTCAAATTTCAATAAATTTAAGGACATTAATGGAATGGTCTTTAATTAAAGAATTCGGGGTAGTAACCATATGGTTTTCATAAAGCAACCCCCAGACCTGCGAAAACTCTAGTTTAATAAAAAGTGACTTTGAATTAATTTCTCTCACAACCTTGTGGATAAGTTAGGATCAACCAAGTCATTGATCCTAACTTTAATGGTGAGCAAAAAAACCAATCAAACCAAACCAAACCAAACCAAACAAAAAATATGGCTTTTTTTCACAATTTGGTTTGAAATTTTTCCAATCCGAACCAATCTATAAATTTATGATTGGTTTGAATGGGTAAACCAAGCTAATCCGTAAAATTGAACCAAACCATTTTAAAATATAATAATAATATTTTACTTGCAACTGTAAATTCTTTTATAATGATTGATTAAAAGTCATGTATTTTCTTATGATTTTATTTAATATTTATTATTTGGTGAATATTGATTAAAATTAACCTGTTAATTTTTAAATTTATTTTTTAAGTTCATGAGATATATTTTTTTTGTTGACGACGTACTATTTTTTTAATAGCTCTAACTTTGTAAAGTATCAAATTTATTTATTTAATTATAAATTCTTATTATGTATTAATTGTTTAATGTATTTTGTTAGCGAATCATTTTTATTCGTCGATGACTTTTGTTGGAAGCTATTTTTTTTTATTTTAGCTAAATTTGTTGTTAGATGATCGACTTGATGGTTTCATTACAAATTATAAATTACAACTTGCTATGTACCAGCCAATGAATGTATTCTATTAGTGAATAACTGATTTTACTAAGGAATATAGATTAAAAGTATAATGGTTTATAAAGTATTTTATTATTGTTTGCAATATAAATTTTGTAAAGTGATATAAATATTTAAATTTCCACATAAATGTAAAAAACCAACAACAAAGAAATTTTTCAATTAGAATTTTAATTTAATCTGCAATCCGAACCGAACTTAACCGTTATTTAATGGTTTGGAAAATTTTAAATTCAAATCAACCGTTATTTAATAATTTGGTTTAGGATGAAAAAAAAAAACAAACCGTAAATGAAAAAAAGAACATAAATTATGGTTTGGTTTTAATGAAAACAAAACCAAACCTATCCATATCTGCTCTTACCTAGCTTATAATTTTTGCTAACTTTAATCAAGTGATAACTCCTAAAAATTTTTGAAAAAGTAAATTTCTTTTAATTCCTAATCGATAATTCTTATCAAATGGGTTAGGTTTTAATATGAATCAAAGTAAAGGAGATTAAACCAAAAATGAAAAATTCAGGCTCTACAATATTTCATTTGTTTGGTTCATGTTCGCACTCTTTTAGGAGTTGGAAATCCCAAAATCCTTGTCGAATAGTTTAATTTTTCTTTATCTTTATAGATCTAAAAATCAAATCTATTAGTTTGCCAAGCTACGAATACAACTAAAATAGCTAGGAGTTATCGCTCTTTCAAGTGCTTGCAATTTTTGAAAGTCACCAAGCTCCACAGGTGAGTTTTTGAGCCAAGGATAGAGTATAGGTGACAACCAAGCATAGGTTAGCACTTCAAGAGCTAAAATGCTTGATAAGTGCTTTGAAGAAACCAATGTTTTAGCTTGAAATTTTAGAGAGATTTCTCTACTCATCACATTATCTTGTTATTTATTTAATTGTGAGCTTGTAAATAGATAAGTTGGAGGTGGGTGTTGTACTATTTTTATAGTTGGAGTTGGCTAGTTATTGTGAATTTTGTGCTAAGAAGAAGGTATTTGAGATAAATTTCTAGTTAGATGGCTAATTTGTCACTTTTCATTTGAGTAAACAATTCAATTTTTTCTTTTAATTTTAATAGTTGAAACATTGAAATTCACTTGTTAATTGGTTGGCCATGTCATGATTCTTTGCTAGTTTTTTTGTTGTGTAGATGGATGTTTAGTTGAAATAAGCATTATTGAGTTATAATGGCTATTGGTTGAGCTAAGCTATCTCATTCTATCCATGTTTATTGGATTTAGATAATGATAAACGACTTGGTGCTTCCTTGAAGTCAAATTGGATTGTACTTGATGCGTTCGCGCTTGATCCTTCCTTAAAGTCAAATTGGATTGCACTTGATGTGTTCGCATCATTCTCCCATCTTGGCATTCAATTTGAATGGAACATCATTTGGAACATGTTGAATCTCCTGAAACTTTTGAGGTGTTTTTTTTTTTTTTTTTTGTCTTGGAAGACCTGCAAGGAAACAAGAATAAACTCCTTTGACCTTTTACCCGAACATGTTTAAACCTCTCCTGCTGAGCTTCATCCAAAGTCATTTGAAGTAGTAAGAAAGCCTATTCATCTTTATGTATCTTGTAGGAATTCTGATATCCATCATAGATAACTCGCCTGTCAAACTGCTACGGTCTGCCCAACAGCACTTGTGCATAATCCATAAGAGCTATATCACAAGTTATAATATCTTTATAATCTCCTACAGAAATGGATACCTGTGTTTGTTTATGTATGTGTAGAACATATGGAGAATTCAAACATTGAAGGCTGTATGGTTTTGGATTTGGTTTCACCTGCAAGTCCATTTTCTTCATAAAATCTTAGGAAACCATATTAGCATAGCTTCCTTCATCAACCACCAATTCACATACCTTCTCCTGCACCACACATCTAGCTTGAAATAAATTTTCTCAATGACATAAATGGCCTTGAACTTGTAAATGAGAAGAAATAGTAATAACAACAACCTTTTCTTCCTCATCTTGCACCACAGGAATGTTAACAACTTTTTCCTCTACCTTCTCCTCCATATCATCAACTACCTTCACCTCACCTTCATGAACAATCTTGGCTTCCTCTCCCTGAGGTAGATCTTCCATAACAACCTTATCAGTCTTTTCAATCTTCTCAACATTCTTGTCATTAAAAATTGCAGCTTTAGTTCATCCTTAACAATCTTCACTTCTAACTTTTCTAATTTCTTTAATGCCTCTTTAAAATCAAATTTCTCCACCCAATCATCTATGGATTTCTTTAACTGTTTTAACTCTTGTTTCATATCTAGCGTCCTACTCTGCCTATGAGAATCATCACAAATAATTCTCCTATTCTTGCTTTTAATAGGTCTAGATTTACCATTATAAAAATTTGATGCATGATTACGATATAATTCCTCTTCATGATGATTTTAGGAATGAAATCTCAACATATTTTCAACAACAGCAATTCTCATATTCTAATTTCATTACACCCACAATTTACCAACAAAAAGACACAAATTTACCACAACCACAATTCAACCCCCAAAATTCAAAAAATCATAAATTAAATTGATACGACGACTTACTGAATCAAAGTGTGCCGAACCAAGAGCTCTGATACCAACTGAAGTGAATCCAAGGGGGTTGGAAATTCTTTTCTTCAAAGATTAGGGTTCTTCATCTTTTTAGGGTTTTATTTGGATAAAAGAGATAGAGAAAATAAAATATATGAATGAAATCATAATTCAAAATGTGAATCATAACTACAAACTGGTTTGCAATAAGAATTGCAATTCGATATGACGCACGGATTACAAATCCAATTACTGGTTAAAAGAATCAATGATTTAATCAACAAGAACAAATAAAGAAAATTCAACTTTTAATATTCATAAAAGATTTGCAATAACATGCAATTCAAGTTCTTATCTCAAGAACTTATAAAAACTCTCACAAAGGAGAAACTCTCAAAAGAGAAACAACCCAAAACTTCTATATTGTAAAACTAAACAAAAGACCTATATATAATAATAACAAATGAAGATAAAAAGACACAAAATAATAATTAACTTCATATCATGAAGGCTGGTGGATTATATCTCAACACTTGCGTCTCATAATATCAACACAAGCGGTGTAGGCTTCGGCATTTAGAATATGCATTCTATGATGTTTCAACACTAGTGAAAGGTCGTCAGTGTATCTCGCTAAGCTGGTGGTGTATGGTGTCAAAGCCAGCGGCATATGGTTGGCGTACATGCTCTTACAACATTTAACAGCTTCATTCTTCCTTGTAGAATCTACAAGCTTCGATACTCCATTATTGTCGAGCCTGGATTTTTTCCACTAATCTGGTTCATTTTTCCTAACCCGATTCACATTAAACCCGAACCCATTTAACATGAATCCTCGACTAGGGGTTAAGAGAAGTTTTAATTTTTGAAAATGATTTAGAGTCGCCACCCGATAAATCGGGAAAAAAATAAAAAGCTAGGATCAATGGGTCGGTTGATCCTAACTTAGCTACTAGTCTGCGAAAATTTGATTTAAAAACCAAACTTTTAAAACCAGATATCATGGATTCGGGGGCTAACCTATTAAAACCAAATGGTTACCACTTTTGGAATTTTAAACTTATAATTTATCCTTTATATGCTCAAAAATTCAAATAAAACATTATGAAATAATATTCATAAATCACATTATTCATTTTTTTTACGTGCTTTTCTTCATTTTTATTTTTTTTTAGAATATCAATATCAACAAATGTATTTTATATTTACAAAATAGTTATCCACAATATTAAAAACAAAACATTTTTTTTTTAATGTCGCCCCGCAGGTGCCTACGTACTCGCTAATCGAGATCAGACAAAACGTAGTTCTTTTAAAAAAATTTTAATTTGTTGGTCAATTTTAATTTTTGAACTATTCTCAATTTAAGTTCATTAAATTTTATATTTTTATGAAAATCATTTTGATGGTCCTATGATCTAATCAATTGATTTTCATTTCATGAAAACATATTTTTCTAAGTCCAAAAATTATTTTTTATTATTTTATTTTTTTTTAAAAAAAATTTGGTTTTGGAAAATCCAATTTTTTTGCTTTTATTTATTTTGTTTATTTATTATTATTTTTTTAAAAAAAATCATCACATAAATTCACAACATATTCAGAATATTTCACAATATATTAAAATTATTTTTCATGCATTAAATACACATTTCTAAAAACAATTTATGTATAAATACATACTAAAAATATTCAAAAAAATATAAAAAATATAAAAAAAAATAAAATTATATAAAAAATAATTATTTTAATTTTTCTGGATTTTTCTGTATTTTTCTGAATTTTTCTGAATTTTTTATGAATTTTTATGAATTTTTTACTATTTTTTGCTATTTTTTTTATTATTTTCTGAAATTAATTATATAATAAACTATTAATAAAATAATGCGAATTGACCTGGATCGTTGGATGAAGCGGACGAGATCTGGAGCGTCGATCGCGTTGACTGATCCTGACCGTCTGATGGAATTGACCAAATCTGGGGCGTTGATCGAGATGATTAAATCTGGGCCGTCTGATCTGTCTTGATGAAATCTGGGCCGTCTGATCTGCTTGATCAAATCTGGGCCGTCTGATCTGCTTGATCAAATCTGGACCGTCTGATCTGCTTGATTGAATCTGAGCCGTTGATCTTGCTTGATCAAATCTGAGCCGCTGATCTGCTTGATCAAATCTGGACCGTCTGATCTACTTGATTGAATCTGGGCCGTCTGATCTGTTTGACCGTTGACCGATGACCGACCGGGTTGGATTCGGATCTTCGGGTCGGATCTCGGAGCTCCGGCGGGTGAAGAAGACGACTACGCGATCTTTCGAGGTGGATTCCGGCGGCTCCGGTGGTCCTCGGTGGCTGGAAGCTTGTCGGCCCGACTCCTCCTATGGTGGTTGCGCGTCCTCTAAAGGTGGTGGTTCGCGCCCAGAACCACCTTGGGCGGCGGTTCGCGGAGGTGGTTGCCGGCGGTACAATTCGAAAAATAAAAAAAAAAAATTTGCAGAGAGAAATCCGATCAATTCGAACAAATCTAAGCACACTAAATCATCCAAATTAAGTTTCTAACATTCTTACAACACTCAATTTGGATCAAATCTGATCCAAGAACTTCGAATTTAAAAAAATCGAATTTTAACCCTAAACTTGAAAACTTCGAATTGATCCTATTATGTATGTGTTTCTTCGAAATTTACTTGTGCCTTTTGATCCTAGGACCCCCTATTTATAGGTTGCAAGCTCAATTTTACGTTTCGTTTAGTTTCAAAAACGAATCGATTTTTGCCTCTTGATTTTTCACGAATTTAATTCGAAAATTCGTGATTAATTTGTTTGAAACTGATGAATTGATGATTGATTTCTCATATCCTTCATCAAATCATTTAATTTGGGTAGATAAATCATCCAATTTTCATTTAATTCTTGTAACTCCTCATTTAAGTGCAATTGAATGCTTTTACAAATTGAATTTTTTCCCAATTTTTTTAGCACGAATTTTGTGACTTTTGAGTTGTTTTTGTACATGAATTGTGCACTAATCTTTCATATTCCATAACCACTTTGCAATTGCTTCATCAATTTCAACAATTAATGTTGTTTTGTCAGTTAAAAACTGATGCAAAGTAAGGTAAAAGTCACTTTGAGAAAGATGAAAAGACAAAAATGATAAAAAGGCAAAAATTTGCCTTTGCTAGGGTTTGAACCTGTGTCCTTGAGCTTGAGTGTGTGTTTGGGTCAATGTGTTTAACCAACAGGCCATTTGGCCTGTGCCTTGATCACTTAGCCAATTTCATCAATACTTAAGGCTTTTGAAAAAAAAAGAGTTTAATTAAATTTTAAGCCTTAATTAATTAGGCAAAAATTGGGTGTCTACAATTATTAAATCAATTTTGTCCAAGATATTTTTAATCTTGATCCTTCCTTAAAGTCAAATTGGATTGCACTTGATGCATTCGCATCATTCTCTACTTCTTGGAAAAGATTCGAAGCACATGAGCAATAAAGAAAAGGTGATAAAGAGAGTGTGAGTGAAAGAGAAGAGAGAAACACGAGTGAGAAAAGCTGTGAGAAGAGTGAAAAACAAATCTGTTTGAGAAAAGAAAAAGAGAGAACAGTGAGTTTTTATGCAAAAGAAAGGATGTTAAGAGTGCTATGTGTTTGAAGAAGCCAATGATTGTACTTATGTACAAGGATGCTTATTTTAATACTAATGACCTTAACCCCTCTTTTCCTAGTGTTGTTTCTCTACTTTTGTAAGAAAATAATGATGTGTTTTTGAAGAAGTTCCAGTTGGATTACTGCCTTTTAGGAGAATAGAGCATCAGATTGATCTCATTCCAGGAGCTGCCCTTTCGAATAGTCCGGCATATAAATACAATCTGGAAGAAGCTGAGGAAATTCAGAGACAAGTTGAGGAACTTATGTCTAAAGGCTAAGCGAAGAGAGCCTTAGTCCATGCATAGTACCGGTGTTGCTAGTGCCAAAGAAGGATGGAACTTGGAGAATGTGCGTCAATTGTTGAGCCATCAATAAAATCACTGTAAAGTATAGACATCCAATTCCTTTATTAGATGATGTGCTTGATGAATTGTTTAGTTCTTGTGTTTCCCAAGATTGGTTTAAAAAGTGGATACCATTAAATTAGACTAAGAGTTGGTGATGAATGGAAAACGGCTTTTAAAACAAAATATGGTTTGTATGAGTGGTTAGTCATGCCTTTTGGTTTAACTAACGCACCTAACACTTTCATGAGACTTATGAATCATATTTTGAGAGCTTTTATTGGAAATTTTTTGGTAGTCTACTTTGATGATATTTTGTTGTATAGCAAGAACATTAATGATCATATTCACCATCTTCGTTTGGTTCTTCATGTGTTGAGGAGTGAAAAGTTGTTTGCTAACCTTCAAAAGTGTTCTTTTTGTACTGAATAGGTTGTATTTTTAGGATATGTGGTAAGTGCTAAAGGAATACAGGTTGATGAAGAAAAGGTAAAGGCTATTAACGAATGGCCTAAACCTAATATTGTTAGTGAGGTTAGAAGCTTTCATGGTTTGGCTAGTTTTTATAGGAGATTTGTTCGAGATTTTAGTAGCATAGCCGCACCATTGATTAAAATCATCAAGAAAAGTGTAGGTTTTAAGTGGGCAAGTGAGCAAGAGCATGAGCATGCATTTAATTTGCTTAAGGAAAAACCTATTTCTGCACCTGTACTAGCTTTACTTGATTTTAAAAGAACATTTGAAATCAAATGTGATACTTCTGGTTGTGGTATAGGGGTTGTTTTGATGTAGGAAAAGAAGCCAATTGCCTACTTCGGCAAGAAGTTGAGTGGAGCCACTTTGAACTATCCAACTTATGCAAGGAATTATATGATTTGGTTTGTGCCCTGCAAACTTGGCAACACTACTTGTGCCCCAAGGAGTTTATCATTCATACTAATCACGAGTTTTTAAAACATCTAAAGGGACAAGACAAGCTGAATTGAAGGCATGCGAAGTGGATGGAGTTCATTGCGACATTTCCGTACATAATCAAGTACAAACAAGGTAAAAAAATGTCATGGCAAATGCATTGTCTCAAAGGTATGCATTAATTTCTATTTAAGAGGCAAAATTATTGGGTTTTGAGTACATTAAATATTTATATGTTATAGATCTTGATTTTGCTAATGTGTATGAGGCATGTGAAAAAAGGAGCTTTTGGCAAGTTCTGTAGGCATAATGGTTATTTATTTAGAGAAAAGTGTTTGTGTGTGCCTGATAGTTCTTTAAGAGAATTACTGGTAAGCGAGTCTCATAGGGAAGGATTAAGGGGATATTTTGGTGTTTGGAAAATATTAGATGTTTTGGATGAACATTTCTTTTGGCCACATATGAAACGGGATGTTGAAAGATTGTGTGAGAAATGTATTACTTGCAAACAGGCGAAATCTAAGGTTTTACCCCATGGCATGTACATACCCTTACCCATACCTAGTGAACCTTAGGTAGAAATATCCATGGATTTTGTGTTGGGTTTACCTAGGTCCAAGAGAGGTCATGATTCTATATTTGTAGTTATTGACAGGTTTTCTAAAATGGCTCATTTTATTCTCTATCATAAAACTGATGACGCGATCACATTGCTAATTTGTTCTTTCAGGGAATCGTTTGCCTACATGGAGTTCCTAGGAGCACCATTTCCGATAGAGATGTAAAATTTTTGAGTCACTTCTGGAAGGTTTTATGGGCAAAGTTGGAGACTAAATTGTTGTTTTCAACTACTTGTCATCCACAAACTGATGAAAAAACAGAAGTAGTTAATAGGAATTTGTCTCAATTGTTGAGAGTTCTTATTAAAAAGAACTTAAAGAATTGGGAAGATTGCTTACCACAAGTAGAATTTGCATATAGTAGGAGTGTACATTCAACAACTAAGTTTTCCCCTTTTGAAATTGTATATGGATTTAATCCTTTGACTCCTTTAGATTTATTGCCCTTACCTATAGATGAGCTTGCTAGCTTAGATGGAAAGCGGAATTCAAAAGTAGTTAAGTAGTTGCATGAGAAGGTTCAACAACATATTGAGAGGCGAATGGAGCAATAAGCGAAGCAAGCCAATAAATGGCGCAAGAAGATTATTTTCGAACCAGACGATTAGGTGTGGGTGCATATGTGCAAGGAGTGATTTCCACAACAGCACCGTTCTAAGTTGCAACCAAGAGGAGATGACCCATTTTAAGTGGTTGCAAGGATCAATGATGATGCTTACAAGCTGGCCAGGTGAGTATAACGTTAGTGCGGCTTTTAATGTTTCTAATTTGTCTTTTTTATGTAAGGGATGCTGATTCGACGATGAATCCTTTTGAGTAGAGGTGGAATGATGAAACAACATCCAAGTATCCGCTATACATTTTAGTTGGACCGGTCACTCGAGCTAAAGCTAAAAAGATGAGGGAGGCATTAGGAGAATTCATTGAAGAAATTTAGAAGAAACAAGCCTTGTATGGAGATTTCATCACGGATCTATCATTGGATGATGATCAAAACCTTGTTAATGTTGTACAAATCCTTGGAGACTCATCAACGCAATCAGAAGTGGAATTGTGCTCGCAGGAGTCCAACGCCGGCCTTACACTGCCGGTGTATAATTGCAACACCACTAGCTTTGATAAACCTAATCGGCCTTATAACATTGATTTTAGACGACCTTGTTTTTGAGCTTCTACACCGTCGATGTAGAGTATTACACTGCCGACATACCTGAGAGACAACAATGACCAATAGCATTTTCTTTAAAGCCGCCTCGAACACTGGAAGTGATTTCATCCTATGTCGCCTGTGCTGCCATATAAGCCGTCAGCGTACTATATCGGCATACACATCCTGGAACATGCGACCTTTGATTTTCTTTATACGCTGCCAACGCAGTTGTAAATTTGTTGGCATATGTTACCATCGTACACTTGTGCACGAGATCTGTTTGAGACGTTTTAGTTTCTTTCATTTGTTTTATATATTTGGTTTTGTTTTTGGATGAACAATTAACCATTGAATGAATATTGATTTGAGAGAGAGTTTTTCTCCTCTAGTTCTATTGCGGACTTGTGAACTTATCAAGATTTAATCTTGTGGCGTTCAATACAATTCCAAAACCTTTTTTTTAGTTTGCAATACAACTTAAGGTAAAGGTTTCATCTTTTAATACCTTTGGTTCGAGTTTCAAATACAACTTTGGGTCAAGGTCCGTTCCAATCTGATTTAGCTTTCCTAAAGGCTTGCTTCTGCAAACTAATCGTCGGGTTTTAGGTTTAATATACCTGGAGTTCACATCATCATATGCATCAATTTCTTTTCAAAAATGGAACTTTAGTCGCATTTTCACAAGAAAAGAGGAAAAAAGGTAAAAAATTTTCAATTTTTTTGCTTTCTTCAAACTTCATCATGTGTTAGATACACTTCACTTCACTTCACTAAAGTTAAATCATGAAATCGTTGCTTTGTTTTTCCATCCTTCAACCTAATGAACCATATCATACCCGTATTAGATATATCATCTTTTCTATGGTTACTACACCTATTCTTATAAGGAACATACATTAAAGACCATTTGACATGTGATAAGGAGTCAACTGGTGAACCATCATTACATGTCAAATGATTTGATTGGGTCTCTAGTAATAATTCCCAAATTAGAGATACTTTGAGACAATATGGGCAAGCCCATTATCATATGCAATGTTAGATGATTGGTCACATCCTAATAGCCTTTTTGTATATGACTAAAGATAGTTCATTTGTATTTGTTACTCTTCTCACATAGTGGTTAAAAATACAGTCCTATGGTTTCGACCACTTCATTTTATTGTTTGCATTAAAACTCATTTAACCTACACACACACACTTGTATGGTAATTTTGTGATTAGTTATCAATTGTCATGGAGTGTGTTGACTATTTATTTAGATGAGATTTAATGATTCATAGTATCTGTAATGCCAAACTAGGGAGGATTATTGTGGACCTTTTTAGTGTCATGGTTGTGGTAATTAAGAAGAGATTATACCACAATTGTTGACCTATTTAGTTATTTCTCTCTCTCTCTCTCTGTAGTGATGTTGTAGGATTAGTGCTTGGTTTATGAAAGTTGGAGTGGTGGTGGAATACAAATTTTACTAGGGTATAAATCACGTATGAGAATTGTGGCTTCTATAAAATTAGAGCTCAAATCGCATTTTTTTTTATTAATGTTTGTAGTAATAATTCAAAAGAAAAACAAAGCAAATTAATAGATGTGCACACACAAATTCCCAATACTCGAATACAAGCACTGACTCAAACGCAAGTCAATGTGGGAGCAAATTTTGTATTTTGATTTTCTTTATCTTTTTTTTTTTAGCACAAATGGTGTGTATATTAATAGAATTCTCCCCTAAAGACACTCTAAGGTAATAGCATGTGCAAAGGTGACAGGTCACCAGCTAGTTACATTACTTCTAAAAGCATTTGTAAAGATTTTTGTTTTTTTTCTCCTTACCATTTCATGTACTATTACAGGCTTTATTTATGATCTAACTAGGCCTAAATAAGCCTAAATATATGTCAGCTTAAATATCTCTAAGTATATTGGGCTTATAAGCCCACTACATAATTGTTCTCGGCCCGTTTCACAATTCCTTTAACTTCCTTGGGTGTCTTATGCGTATGTTTAACTGGTGGAACATTTGAACCGAACTTGACTTCGTGTTCCTCTTTAGCTTCCAAAAACCTCATATCGGTTTTTAACATGAGTCTTAGCAAAATGTGATCAGAACTAGATTACTTAGTTTCTATAGGGAATAAATTGACTAAAAACTCATGGTGTGTGCATATTAATGTGGATATATTTTTCTTTATCAAGTAACTAGATATATTTATGTTTAGTGTCATTTATTAAGTGCGACAAGACATTTGTTAAAAAGTTATTTTATACATTTACAAAGCATTTTGTCTATTAGTTGTTTTTTAGCTATTTTTTCTAATATTACGACTATGATGATTGGAAATATCCGCACTTTTATGACCCATTTATTTGGACATAAGGAATAAATAATAATTTAAAAAGTTATACTTGAGAATAGTATTAGCAATAATAAAATATAAATAATAGACTACGAACGATGTCTTCCAATATTTACTTTGTTTAAAGTTATGTTACCATGAATACATATTACAATATTTACTTTTACTTATAAATTGCAACAATAAATAAAGGGATTTAGCTAATAATACCATTATATTTCTATTTGGTTATTTCAGAATAAAACAAAAATTATTTAAACCTACTTGATATATATATATCTATATGCACACACTCATATACATATATTATAGATATTTGTTAACCATGTAGTGTGATATATATATATGTATGTTACATATATTTATATTGTATAGCGTACACATACATAACATTTCGATTATATATACATTCATATAGACATATAATCTATTTATTTTATATATATAACATATATAACATAGATAATGTATGTATATTTTTTAAACATCTATTATACACGTTATACGATATGTATATATATAACATATATATTATATTATTTATATAAATATCAATATAATATATGCTATATAATAGGGATAATGGCACTAGAAGTACCTTCCTTTCAATTTTTAGAAAACTAGTGCCTAAACTTTCAATTTTAGCAATTTAGTTCTTGTATTTTTAATTTAGTTTCGATTTAATGTCTTCATTAATGGAAAAGTTGATACCCATTATATTTTTTTTGTATTTTAGTATCTGTACTTCAGCTTCAACTGTTCTAGTGTCTATAATTTTAATTTTTATGTATTTTAGTATCTATTCACTAATTAGTTAATTAGAAATTAATATTTTACTTTTCATAATTGATATATTAATTGAAAATTTAAATGAAAACTATGTATTAGTTCATTGATAATTAATTGTTGACTTTAATTGATATATCTTTTTGAGATAAAAAAGAAAATGATTTGTATGTAATAATTTCAACTGTGAATAACTTTTTACATGTGATCTTCGCTTTTGATAAAATCCTATATCATTGTAAAGGTAACATCAATTTTATTTGAGAATAAGATCTTACTATATGTTCTAAGATTACACAAACTGGATAAAATTTCGAAATGGTTATAATTTGTAATTATGTGTCATTTGCCTTATAACATAACTAAACTTGTTGAATAATATATCTCTTTATATTATAACATTTCTTATTTGGAATATTTATTTTGTTTTCCCTAAAAACCCTTGTGAGATTGTATAAGAAGTCCTCTATTGATTTTGGAATCAAAAGATTCATATTAATTGACTTATGTATTCACATCACGAGAGGACTTCTTTAATAATTTCAAAAGGGTTTTTTATGGATAATACAAAAAAAAAAAATATAAAGAAATATTATAATATATAGAAGTATTATTCAACAAGTATAAATTCATATCATAAAGCAAATGGCATCTAATTTTAAAATTGTAACAATTTTTAAAAATTTTACCCACTCTGTGTAACCTTGAAACACACAGTAAAACCATACTTTTAAATAAAATTAATGTTAAGACCTTTTAAGTGTGTTGATGGTCTAGATCAGAACCTGAGTAAGTCAAGCCCAACACACTAATGGACCAGGCAGCCCTGCTAGACCCAGACCTTGACAACAGATACTACAGTACATAACTCGACCTCACTCCAAGATACCATGACTTTCACTCGATTGCTCTCGCTCTATTCGTCACTTAACATATGTAGCTCAGTCAGACCAGACGCACAGTAATAGAGTAGTGGGTCTACCCATGTTGTTCACTACTGTTGCTAACCGCCCATCGCCCATGATGATTGTAACCACCAAGTCGATTGCCTATAAATATTCACCTTCCTCTTAGAAGAACGAGGAATGTCACACTTAATTAGTCATTTACATTCAATTCACGGGCTTATTATGACAACCTTTGATTTAAGCGTCAGAGTAGCCATACCGAACCTATGTCTAGCATGCTATTAACTGAGTTTTTGTCTTATAGGTCTTGTTCTCTTCATATTGATCCAAGCCCAAATCATATAGATCCAACCTCTACTAGATTTGAACAAGCGATAGTGTGATATAACATTTTATCAAAATAAAAAATCATGTGCAAAAAATTATTCATGATCTAAATTATTATATGTAAATAATTTTCATATTTCTAAAGTAATATCAGTTAAACATCTACAATTGATTCTCAATGAATTAAAATATAACTTTCATTTAAATCTTAAAATAATATATCAATTAAGAAATGTAAAATGTTAATTTTTAATGAATTAATTAGTGAATAGACACTAAAATGCAACAAAATTAAAGTATAGTACTATTATACAGTTGAAGCTAAAGTACGAATACTAAAATGGAAAAAAAAAAGTAACATTCATTAACTTTTTTGTTAACAGAGATACTAAATTGAAACTAAATTAAAATAACAAACACTAAATCACACAAATCAAAACTTTAAACATTAATTTGCCAAGATTGGAAAGTGTAAACACTTTGCTTTACCCCTATATATAATTCATATTTTATATATGTTATAAATACATATTATATATGTTGATATATATGTCTATATGATATATATTAACATCCTGCTATAGTACAATTATATACAAACACTTGAATATATCTTTTAATATAAAACCAATTCTTTATCAGTAGTTGTTCTAAATTCTTAATTGCATCCCTTTGTTGGTCTATTCCTCCTATTTAAGGTGCTTTCCTAGTTAATGTAACTCTTATTTTAGCATGCAAAATTAAGAGGATTAGCTCTAAGTGCTTTATCATGTGCCACAAGTTGAGGGAAATTTTTTTATACGATTCTTGTTTCTCTTAAAAAGGATTCTATATATATTTGTATGGTATATATATGTATTTATATTGTCTATACAATATGTAAATGCTACATAAATGATTTATGGTTTAATATAAATATATGATTTACATTAAACATTAGCTATAAATATAAATACGATATACGTTATACTTCATATTATATATATATATATTCTATATGTTGTATATACATATTATGTATAATTTACATAGTATATATATTATTTATAAAATCTAAATGTTTATACAGGTCCATCGCTGTTCAAATTTGATAGAGGATAGGTAGGAGAAATCTAGATTTAGACTTCAATGGAGATGGGCTTGCGAAACAAAAACATGGTTAGTGACATGTGAGGCATAAGTCTGGTACGATTACTCCAATACTTAAAGCCAGTTATAATGTTGAGAGGCAGGTAAATTATATGTGTAGAATGTAATGTTTTCGACATTACCATTTCCATGGAAGGAAGAGGCCCAAGGGTTACTATAATTAGATAGTTCTCGCTAATTGAGTGCATCGTGGGATCATGGGAGAGTGAACAAATGGGTGGTTAAACAATAGCGGTGGACGTAGGTAAATTCACTAATCCACTTTCATATGTGCTAAACCTATTAAAGAGTGTAGACCGAGAGATGTTAGGTTATAGGCTGACCAAGCACTAATTGAGTCAATTGAATAACAAGCTGAAGTGGCGAGTGCCTAAATAAGGCCTTAGGTTGCCATTAGCATAGATAGAGCTTTGGCCCAAGTGGTCGGCTTAATTGACTTATGTGTCCAACTCAATTCAAGTGTCCTTTGTCCTAAATTAGATTATTAACAAGGTTTGTGTAATATGGTCAATATAATATACACATTAGAACATGCACACAAATATAACCTATTCATTTTATGTAACAAATGAATCATAACATATATGTATATAACATAGATTGTATATTTATAATCTATTAATTGTATATATGCATGGATATGTTACACACACACACACACATATTATAAATATCTGTTGTTATTTTATGTGTATAAATTATGCTATATATTTTTATAATTTACATCATATATAATTATATTCTATAGATACTCTACATGTCTTATTTCTATGTACTTATGTAATCCGTATAATCTCTAAATGTTATATATATCACCTATAATTTAATATAGATATATAATCTTAATATTAATATATATTTTAATAATTATAATTTATATATTATAACATGTACACACATATATAACATATTTATTCCATATAAGAAATAAATCATAACATACATGTATCTATATAAATTATTTTCATATATACATATATATCTTATAAATATTTGCTATATACGTTATGTGACATATATGTATATGTTTTGTAATTATATCTACTCCATACTTTATATGGATTCTACAAGTTATACATATATCTATTATATATAATTTATGTATTTAATAGATTTTCTATATATAGTTTATAATTTAACATAAATATTTTTGTAATGTGTTTATATATATATATATATATTTTGTAATGTGTTGTATAATTTATAAATATAATTATTATAGTGCATGCTATATAACCTATATACATATATTGTTTATATGCATTTATACGTTTTATATAGCAACTAAATTAATCATACATCAATTTTTAAATTACATTTACATATATTTTTGTCAAGCCCAAATTTTGCTCTTATTCTCCTAAAGGTCCCCATCTTATCAAACTTGATCCATTTGATACAAAACACTTAACAAGAAACCAGTAGGTTTTTCGTAAAAAGTCTGGTTTTCAAAAAACAATTTGATTGGAATCACCATCAGCTAAAGCTGGAAAAGAGTGAACCAGAAACCAAATTGGTGGTTTGGTTTCCAATTCGGCCACTGGTTCGTGTGATAAACCAGAAATTGATAGATCTAAAGCTGCTATTTTAAAATCTAAAACGGTTATCTAAGTTTTAGATGGGCTTTAGAAATTTTGAATATATGAGCTAAAAGAAGGTTAATTTTTGGATTTTTTAGTTTTTTATTGTTGTGGTCGCACTTACTAGCCAAAATCAGGGCTCCATAATTCGTTTTCATTTTCGTAAAATTTTTAATTTATTTGTATTTTTTAATTTTAAAAACCCGCCAAGTTTAAACAATTAATCAATTGGTTTTTATTTTAGAAATTCCTAAAGAAATTTAATTTTTGTCTTTTGTTTTTGAAAATTCATATAAATACTAATTTTTGGAAAAGCCCTTTTTTTGTATTTTTTTTAGAAAAATAACTAAGTGATATCATATATAAGCTAGAAAAACATTTTCTAATACTATATTTATGGGGGAAAAAAGTAAAAAAGGAGTTTTTGTTGATTTTGTAATACTTTCTCTTTTTTTTAATAAAAAAGAGACCTTATTTACTGTGATTAAAAAACAGATAATCCTCTAAATCATATTGATAATTTATATCGCAAACCAAAAAAACATGTGTCAAAGGTAGCATATATTATAAAAAAAGTGACCTAAAAACTAATAATTCTTATAAAAACATATATATTTTGTTGATTTTCATAATTTAACCTAAAACTTATTTATTAACCTAACTAAAACTTATATCCTAAATTTATTTATTTACTAATTCATTTTTATTTATCCAACATTATATCATAATACTAATATCAGCAAAATAGCATGCTAACCATATAATCACACACGATAAACTTATATATATATATATATATATATATATATTTGTGTGTTCTTTTTTTCTCTTTCGTTTCTTCTTCTTCTTCTTCTTTTTACTGTTTTCGATTACATGTACACAAGTTTTCAAAAGAGGGAAAGCAGATTAAGAATGACCGAAAAGGAACATATGGCAAGTGAAACAGGGGAAATAGAAAACAGATTAGACTGGGCTTCTTCAAGTGCATGAATTGAACTTTTGCGTGTACGGATCGAATTTAGTGATGGATCTTCGGACCTGTAGAAAACGAAAAACAACGGCTATAGTCTTTCTCTTTTGTCTCGATAGAATTAAGGTTCTTGGCGAGGATTGGGGCGGTGATCGGGTTGTTGATGGCGGATTCGCGAGTCTCTAATACCTGCGAAAACAAGAAAAAAAAGCTATGATCTCTCTTTCTAGCTTGTGGGTTCGAATTCTGTGATGGGTTTTCGTGGGAGTTCGGCTCTGGAATGGATTCAAGCGAAGGTAATGGTGGTGGGGTTGATTAGCGTTTGGGAGTTTTTAATGGAGAAGGCTAGGTGGCGGATATGGGTTGCTAGCGGTGGTTTCCGCTAGCTAGTTGGGTTTCGATTATGTTTGGTTAGTGGGTGGTAGTAGTCGCGGTGGTTGATGGCGGTATGGTGATTTCATGGTTGTTGCATGTGGCGATAGTGTTGGTTTGGGAGGTTGTCAGAGGTTTCTGGGTTTGTTTTGGGTGGCTGGTTAAGCGCTCATGGCGATTTCCATGAGCTTATAGTGGAGACGAAGGTGAGCGAGAGAGAGTTCGTCGGTGGCTAGAGATTATTGTCCTGAGATCTCAGTTCTTCTTAAAACAATTTCAAGATTAACCCCCATTAAATTTTCAGTTACAAAACCTTATGAGTCAGGGGTTACAAACTTCAAACTTCACCTTTTCATTTTTTATCTTAAATCGATACTTTAGTGACTTAAATTGTGGAATTATTTGCACTTTTAGTATCATACCGATTAGGAATCAAAAGGGCGAAGCTAAAAAATGAGGCGATTCGATGAACACGAGCTCGTGTTCTTTGTTAATGGCGGATCGGAGCTAGGAGGGAGGCGCGCGTGCATTGATCTTAAATCGATACTTAAATGGCTTAAATTCTGGAATTATTTGCACTTTTAGTGTCATAAGGAATGAGAATCAAAAGGGCAAAGCTGAAAAATGAGGCCTCACTTACGGGTTTTTGTTCGTAAATGGTACGGATTTTAAAAAAAATATCCAGTAATAAAATCATGAGAGAAGAAAATACAGATCTGAAACGGTGAAGACATTGCCTATGACAGCGTTTTGAAATTTGTAAGGAAGGTGCCACTAACAATGGTGCCTTTAGCCATGGATGGTGTGTATAATAAAAACACAGAAGCGCCTTCATTAAATTCGTCTTCACTGCAGGATAAACAAAAATGAAGAATTAGATAGGGAGAGGATAGGTAGGCTGTGGCTGGATATCCAGAAAATGATGCTTTCTTCTTTTTATTTAGGCAACCTCTTAAAATCTTGACTACATTAATCAGGCAACATAACATATACTTATGGTACGTTTTATTTTGATAAAAACACCAAGAGGGTCTCCGTTTTCGTGCAAAAAGCATTATTTATTTATTTTTAAGTTTACACACAGTCAAGTTTGCATTTTAAATTATTAATTACACCCAGTCAAGTCTGCATTTTAAATTATTAAGTTTTGCAACCGAAAAGTGATTTGGTAGATTATTTTGTTCAAGTTCAGACCTGCACTGGATCCAAGTTTTCTATTTGACTTATGAGACAAGGCAGCGAATTTAGCTAATCAAATCAAATTCATGTCTTCTTACTCCACTTTCAAACTAGTATTCTGAGTTCTACATCATTCGTGGGATAACTTACATATACAATTACGAAGCCACTGCTGGAGTTTTGAATTTTCAAGGAATATGTTCGCACTTACTCATGTGCTGCAAAAGAGAATTTGCTTTCCTTTGAGCTCTATTTGTGCCGCTTCTGGATAGCTCCAGTAAATGTTCATAAACACCATACTGAAGCGCGCCAAGCACGAAAGATGAATTATTTAAACCCAACTCAAGAAGGACTGATGCAGCACACTCTTTGCTCTTTGGACTCCCATTTCCAATAATCTCCACCAATGTCTTGATAAAAGATAGTTGGCCAATTTCATTCCGGCCTTCAGGATGTCTCACAAGTAGTAGTAAAATCGAGAGAGCTTCATCGATCATCCCCAAAGTCTTGTACTCGAGTAAATGTAGCAATGGGGGTACAACTCCTGCCTTGATTGCTCTAGGTTTGTTCATTTGGTGCAAACACAAATTAAACAGTGCTGTGGCAGCATCCTTTTTACCTCTACTGGTACCATTCTTCAATAAGTCAACCAATGGAGGAATTCCACCTGAAATGCCAATGAGTGCCTTGTTTTCATCAAGCATTGATGTGCTAAACAAGGCTGCTGCTGAGTTCTCTCTGGCTTCATCAGTCCCGTTTTGCAAGACTCTGATAATAGCGGGAATAGCTCCGTCCTTCGCTATTACTCTTTTGTTCTCCTCATTGAGGGACAAATTAAGAAGCGCAGTCACTGCATGTTCTTGAATCTTAGAATCTTGGGACGACAAAAGATGAATTGCTGGGGATATTCCCCCGCTATTGGCTATCAGAGTTCTGTTTTCTGGACTGGACTTTGACAGGATTCGAATTTGCAAAATAGCCTCTCTACACACATCTAGCTGAGAAGAGGATAAGTCTTGAACTAAGGAGGATATTTCCTCCACAAGTTCAATAGAGAATTTGTCAGCTGTCAAACATATATCCTTTGTGGTAAGTTCAAAATTGTTCTCTTTACACCACTGCAAGATAACATTTCTCAGTGCATGATTCGGTGCCAATGATAAATGATCCAAATTTTGTCCAGTCTTTGGACACGTCCGGTGATTAGAATCTATCCACTTCTTTATGCTGTCTCTTTCATATGTCTAGAGAAGGGAAAAGAAAAGTCATCAACGTCCATTTCAGATTAGATCTTACTGAGATCACATATTTCACATTATGCACTGAGCAATCTATGCAAGGATCTCCTAATTTTACAAGTTGAATTCATATTTTTAGAATGGGTTTAACAGAAATACAAAAAATCCTAAAAAGTCAAGAAACTAAACTGGAAAGTAATTAAAAGCAAGAAATTCTAATGGAAAGAATCAATCATGACATAAAAATGGACTGATAACCACAGAATCCAACACCTGCAAATAGCATTTGTCTTATAAAAGGTTTCTCTTAACTTTTAGTTCTAAGATAAAGAAAAGCCTGCTTCATGATACCATGTAAAAGATTTTTCCATTTCCCTGCCATGAACAGTGCTCAATGAAGGTACACAAAATTGATAATCAAAATAAACGAATATCTGCATTCATCATGATAACCATGTAGCTTTTTCTCACAGCATCACGGATTGAACAAAAAGGCTCAGGTTAACTATGTAGCTAGTTCTCACAGCATCAAAGATTGAACAAAAAGGCTCAGGTTTGTAAGAATTACCTGCCCGGTGGCAACAATCACCGGATCTGCCATTATCTCTAGTGAGATTGGACATAGAAACTCATGTGGAATGAACAACGAAGGACACTTCCTCAGACTTCTGGCCGGGGAAGGACAATCTAGTACGTTCTTTCCCTCCATCCCAGCAATTTGTTTGAATTTTCCTAATAAACTTATAATTTGCTGGATATTCTCTGCATGTTGTCCCTCCTTTTTCAAAAGTTTTCTTACAGCTGCAGTTTCTGAATTCAAATCTCCCAAGGTGCATAACTCCAACTTCTTTGCAAGTCGTTCAAGGATTGCATTATCTGCATTTCTCTCATCTGTTTTTGCAAGTACAACCATTAGGTCCATAGCTAACTCTATATCTTGTGTGTCAGTCCTCTTTTTTGCTCTTTTGAGCTGCATCCGCATCAGCTCAACCTAGTCATACAAGAGGACAGAAACACAATATCCATCAGTTTTGCTTTCTCCTAAAATTAAAACATTAAGCTTCAAAGGTATTATTTCCTGCATGAAACAATAGATTGATTAGAAATTATCAGTAGGGAAACTGCAGTGCACCTACTTTTAGCTTAGAAAAAATTGGGGGTCTTTGGTCCAGTTTGAACAGAACAACTAGACACCAAAAATGATTCAGTTTCCCTCTATGCAGTGCGAAAATACACGGAAATCCTGTTGGCAAATTGTAGCACAATCACGGATCTGTATCCTCCTCAAGTTTCAGGAGAGTTGTTATTATTTACCATATAAATATGAATAATGCAACAATTTACTGGATAATAAATTGCTTGACATGATCCTCTGTAGACTGAATTTTCACCAGGTGTACCCCCTTTAATATCAACCAGCAGTACTATAAATTGCATCTTTTACTTTTCAAAGACTTGATACCATATCCAGCCCTATGACTCTTTACCACTACATACAAAAACACTGAAGAATAATTCTAATGCAAACATCCAATGCAGCAAGGCATTGCATATACCTCCGTCAACTAATTCTGATTAGTTATTTGTGTATTTATTTGCTGGTCAAATTCATTATTAAAACACCCCAAAATTTTTTGATTTAAAATAAACATGTCAATTAAGAAAATTAAATTGAATTATAATTGGATTTTTTTTTTTTTGGTTAACACCATAATTGGAAGTTAAATTAAATAGACATCACTTTAGGAAGCAAATTAATTCGGGAATTTAATGACACTAAACACAGGACCTCAGCTTCATTCTCAACTTTTCCAGCAAGAGTTCCCCTTCCTTTACTGTGAATGGGGAAAGAAGCACTGCCTCTAGGCTGTGCTGATACCAGGTTAGCCCACCAAAATTGATTACAGTTTCCTTTTCTCGAATTCAGTCATCTAAATCCAAAGGTAACGCAATCTTAATCTTAAGCGAATTCAAACAAGGAACCTTCACAGACAAAGTTAAAACCAATCACCCTGACCTACATGTGTATGGATCTAAAAGTAATATACCCATTTCTTATAATATAACATTCTAGAGAACCAAAAAAACTTTGTAACCAAACAACCCCCTCTTAAGGGACTGTTCAAACACAGCAATTCATAATATTCTAACCAACACAGCAAAAATTATTAGATCAAACTCCAAAAGTTGGAAAAATTGGAACTTAAATAAGGAAGTACAATCTAGATTCTGAATGTGCTAAGTAAATTTGGATTAATAATTTGGCCAAAGAAAAAGGAAAAAAAAAAAAGGATTAACAATAGTAAGAGCAAATAATGTACAGAAAAGAAGTTCTAGCACCCTGATTGAACCACTAGATATGAAATTAGGAGAACCATAGGTCAAAGAGAAGAAAAACAAGGCCAAACAGTCAAAAAAATGAACCCATCATTCAATCAGCTCAATTGAGTGGACATTAGCCCCTGTTCAACTACCAACCTGTTGTTTTGACTCACTCCCAGGGTTGATCCATGATCTTAAACTTTGCGTATCACCTAAGACTCTTATGGGCTGTTTAGTATGTACAATGGGCCTGGAATGGAATAATAATTTTAGTTTTCATTCCCTTTTCCGTATTTAGAAGCATGCAATTAGATTGCACCTTTAATAAGGCTGAATTATGATTTCATTCCACCCTTTCAATAACCTTTTATCATACCACATCTTTATTTTTATATGAAATTATTGATAAATACAATTATATACTCATTCAGTTTCATTCTTCTCCAGGATGCTTTGCATAGGAATGGATTTGCCACTCCCTTACTCATTAAAATCCATTCAATTCTATTTAATCCATTCCAGACACTTCATATGTATTAAATATAACATTAATAATGAACCTAAATAAAGTTTAAATAAATTTTATTATGTTAACAAAATGATTAAATACTTTATGTAAATTATGATTCTATGAGTTATTGGGAAGGACTAAGAAGTTAAATTGTTGGCAAGCAAGTTCCACATAAGCGTAAGTTTAGCCATGCTTCACTAGTTGTGCATGTAGGATTACTTACTGAAATCAATTCATATCTGTTTCAATTTGGTTTGGAACTTGTTGATGATACCATTTCCCATAACCATTTGAGATAGGAGAGTCATGGGCTAGGTATTGAGGGCCAAGGTCATATACCTATGATGAAATAGGTTGTAGGTTGACATCATTGTCACCTATGCTGATAAACGGGTTGTCGATACAATGGATTTGTGGCTGATATGGGTCTGAAAATATGGAATGAAGGTGTCCATAGGCCGCAACTGTGGCATGGGATGTGATTGTGTATGGGTCAGTGGACTCAATTACTGATGGCAGATGCTGATGGAGAAGTTAGGATGAGACTTGGTGTTGGTTTTGGTTATTGGCCATTTGAATATTGGCTTTGGGACTGTGGCTGTTTTGATTATTGCCAGCTGAAGCTGTGTATAATGGGTGTTATAAGTTGCTGCCCTATATATTGACAACATCATTTGTGGTTTTGCATTCACATCTATTTTCAATGGCACTTTACTTTCTAGTCTTCAAACCTCCCTTAATGTGGCACTTTCCTTGAATTGTTTTGGGTTGAAAAAATAAAAAGAAAAATAATGGATGGTAAAGATAAAGTCAGCTTAAATATCCAGACCTTGCGTGCGGTTACTAGCTATAAGGACATGCAGCAAAATTAGGGCCACCCACTGGGTTTGCAGTGCAACAGCTATGCTGAGTTTAAAATAGGTATATTGCAAATACAACCCATATGACTGTTTCATGTACACCTAGACCACCTGTCTTTAAAAGAGCATAAAGATCCCTAAATCTTTGAAAAACATGCATTTATGCTCCATTATACTATTTTTCCCTTAGATAAAATAATATAGAATAATTTAATTTTAATGAATATTTAAAAGATCAAGTGGAAATTGGTTATCTAGGAGTGCAAATGCACTTACTAAAAAATATTTGAAGGTTTAAGAGCTCAATTTCAAAGATAAAGAACAATGATCACATGAAGCAAATATCCATATTTGCATTTTATCCCTTCAAAAATCTGAATGATATAATGAGATGCAATGAGCTTTTGATGGGGATGGTATGAAAATTATGGGTACGCTCATCTGCTGCTATTACACAATATAGTTGTAGCTATCACATAAAACCTTTTAAATTTAATAAGCATCTCAATCTGTTAGATGGTGCCATACCTTTGTTCTTTTACTACATAGCTTGCAGACATGTAAGTTGATTCATCATACTGAATTTAATTGGAGGTTGCTGCCTTGTTTCTGTATTTTGCCACAGAAGCGGGCGTGAAAGGAATTTGACAATGTATAGTGTTTCTCATTAGGATGAATATCAATTAGTCATATCTCAAAAATATTAAAATTGTTTTTATTGTTGGCCATCATAAACACCTAGACGTCTTACCTACCACCTGAAAGAAGTTTTCAATTTTCTCCATTGCATCCATTTAGACTTCCATAAATCAGTGTATTTCAACAAACAAACGCACACAATAAGCACAATGCATTACAAAATCATTTAAATCCTTGCTAGGAATAGGATTTGCATACCTTTACCAAGAATTTGGCTCCACATAAAGACCAACACATGCACAGGAGATAATACGTGGGAACTCACTTGCTCTTTTACTTCATCTGATATTCCGAGCTCATCATAAGGAAATCATCCAAGGCCTGATATAGCTTACTATAAACAGCTTGAAATCTGCCCATAACCCCCTCATTCTCCAAAGCCTGCATATAATTCCACTAAACTAGATAATCCAAAACACACAAGCAAACAACGCATGCATTTATTTCATAGAAAAAGTTCTCTGTCTCTCTCTCTCTTTCTATATATATGTATATACATATATTATATTGAAAATAGAAAACTTGGTATTTTTTGTCACTAAAAATACAGATATATAACACAAATCACCTCCCATCAGGCCATTCTTAGTATTAGTATTGACAAAACACTAAAAGAACTTTCCACGAACCAAAAGGTAAATCATAGGACTCAAACTGAAAGCACAAGATGGTAGGTGTGAACAAAATTAAGATGATCGGTATTGACCCTCATGTTGGACTCGAGAATCAATCATCAGTGAGGGCTCGTTTAGGCTCAATCATGTAAAAGAAGTTGTACCTTCAAATTAAATTTACATTAAAGCTCAAATCAAACCGGAAATCAATAAAACTCGATATCCACATAGACTTGGAACAGATATTTTACAGAACTCGAGGTGTCATTTTAATTTAGTACTTTGAGTTGCTCAGGCTTAAACTCGATCGAAGTGGAACTTTAAGCAAACATCATGCCGAGCTCACTCGATTCAATGTGCGTACCAGTTCGATTCATTTCAACAGAAAAAAAGAAAAAAGTAAAAAAGGTTAAAAAGACGGTACAAAACGATAAACTAATTGCTTACCAGATAGATCTTGCTTCCACAACTACACTGCTTCAACAAATGTCTAGCAGACACTAACACCTTGTGCACATTTCTCAAACAACTCAAAGCCTTACCAGAAACACATCCCTGAATCTCACTCTCACTAGTCTCTTCCAAAAGTGGCACCAAAAGCTTCACTCTTCTAACCAAATTCAGACATTCTTTCTTCTGTGTGTTTCTATACCCAAAAAATGACCCGATTGCTTCCACCACCTCAATTGTTTCCTTAACAACGATACCGCTGTTCAAAGAACTTGAGACACTCTCTCCCTCCATTTCACACTACTACCTTAGTAAAAACCGACAACCAAAGAGAGAGATAATATACGACGATTCAGGATTTTAACTTTTTACTAGGAAACTGTTTTTAACAAGTTGGGGAACATTGACGAAAAATACTCGGTTTTCATCAGCTTGGTGTTGTGTAAGGCTTGACTTTATTCTATGAGAGTAATAAAGATATTTACTCGCTGAAGTATGGACGTGGGTGATTGTGGGGGAAAGTATTGGCATCGGTCGCCAAAATTTCGACTTGGAATAAAAGGATGACCGGCATTTCACTTAAAATACTACATTTTGATAATATAATGAGATTTAAGGATAAAACTATCGCACTGATGAAATTGGTATTCATCTATAATGCCAGACCAAAATACATGACATAAACTAAAATACCATTATTAAAAAAAAAAAGTTGGTGCTTGATTGAAGTACTGTACGGATCTATAATTGAGTTGAGAACAACCACAAGCTACTTAAATTTAACTCGGTGATAACTTGAATTCGATTCTACTGTAATTAAATCAAATTCAAGTTTATGCTACTTGAATAGTTATAAATTTCGAATTTACGTTTTAAAACATTCAACTGGAATAACTCATAAGTCTACTCAATTTTTTTATATTTATATAAAAAAAAATTATAAAACTTATGTTTTCTTATTTTTTAAGTCTATTTTCATAACTTGCTTTTTTTCCTTTTTTTTTTTCCTTCGCATCCAATGACCACATTTATTATATTACTACATTTTAACAATATAATAACATATATTTAAATGAAAATTTGCACCAGCCCATTGTACTGTGATATTAGATACAAACCAAAATCATATATGAAAGAAAGTTGATATTCAATCAAAATACTATAGTTGTAGGCAAGTTGAGACTACTCGCAAGTTACGGAGTTCAATTCGATGAAAACTCAATTTTGACTCAACTACAATCGAGTCGAATTCGAGCTACTCGAGTAGTTATAAGTTCAAATTTGAGTTCTATAACATTCAACTCGAGTAACTCGTCATCTTTGAATTTTTTATATTTATTATAAAAAATTATTAAGCTTTTGTTGTCCCATTTTTAAAACCTATATTTATATCTTAGTTTTTTTCACTTGACTTAACGTCTTTAAAAGATCATGCATGAGTTTTTAACAATAACACTTTAAGTACAATGGAGAAGAACACTTGATATTTTGCAAAGTAAACAAAATGAGGTCTTTATTGAGAAAAATTGAGTAAAACTAATTAAAACCTATAAAATGCTGACATCTTATTATCAAATGTTTACACTTCATTTGACTCACTTTATGAAAAGTTGATTCCTCTTTTTAATCACTTGAAAAGTGATACTTTAAATAAACTTTGTCTATACATTTTAAGTAACTTACCTCAAATATTAGGATTGTTCACGAATCTTGGTACTTTTGAATTGAATGGGAAAACCAAAGATAGTATCCATAGCGAAATTGTACTATTGACTTTTTTTACTAGAATAAATTACCTATACTATTAATTTCCATTTGGTATGGTTCTACAATTTAAGCATATCCTGAGAACCAAAAATGGAATAAATTAAAATACCAACTTTCATTTGAGAGACAAACATTAATATCATTAAACTATAAAGTCATTAACAATCACATAACTAATTAAGTAACTTCTTTTTGATAATCTTTAATGTAATAACTATTATTTTCTTTATGCAACCATTTAAAAATATTGCATTGTTAAAACATAGAAATTATCAAAAGTGAAATGAATCAAAACCAAATGAAATGGAAATGGAGTAATAATTTATTTCCACATTTAGAAAAATCTAAAAACCTTTAGCTCTACTCGTATTTAGATATATATGCAAAATCTTTAATTTTATTCATGTATTCAATGCTATTTGTCTAAATGCCTTAAATTCATAGAGAAAACAAATCGATTCATATATTAAAAGTAGGGTTAAGCAGGAGAACTATTGTATAAGGTAGATGTTTGTACTCCACTAGATTATATTTAAAAGTAGGTTGAATTATATAAGGTACCTGTTCACAGTATACTCGATCATACAAGCTCTGGTGAATAGTGAGACTCACATGATAGATTCTAGATATTGATTTTTCATAATCTATTATCTAAGAATGATACAGGAAGGAACTTGTACTTTAATGTCATTTCTTTCCTCTTATTCTTCTCCATTTAGCCAAGAGAAAATGTTAATAAAAAAGAAAACTCCAAGCCTATGAGTAAGAACCCAAATAGTTGTAGAGTTGGGAAACGTTCTATGTTCCATTTGGGTGGAACATACGCGTAAGGTTGTTTTGAAAAAATACATAAATACAAATTTTACCGAAAAAAAAAATCAAATTAGTATTGTTATGTTACATCTTTGAGTAGAGATACAAATATTTTTACTTGAATCATATCTTCAAGTGAAGATATAGCGATCTAGATGTAAAAAAACTTTTATAAACCTCTGTTTGCACTTTGGTTGTGCAATACAGGTCTGAAGTATATCTCACATCTAACATGCAATACACATATGATTTAAAAAAAAAAATTATCGCACCTCTGAGATGCAATAAAATAATACTATTCATGTAAATTTTTTTCACGGTTTGGTTTTGTGGATTTTTTTAAAGTATATTATATATATAATATTCTCCATTTATTTCATTATAGAATCAGTACCATGAGTCATTCAACAACTCAGATTTAAAGCATTGGTGATTGAGCCATTGAATGTTTATTGCATTATCTGCTATAATTATTTTAAGAGTAAGATGATGGGTTAGAAGGCCATAGAAGTTCCCCTTTTTCTTCCCTAAATCTATTAATTTTGTTTGTATGATATATAAACTTAAAGGAAAATTTCATGGTCTATTCATGTTTTTTTAACAAAACTAGTCTGTTAGCTATTTAACAGCTTATATTCATACTCAACCGTGATCACACGACTAAAATACTTAATATATCGATTATTATATATATTTTATTGATAAGATAATTGATTAAATAGTCAATTAATGAAACTACAGAAGTTCTCAAACTTAAAATAACAACGATAGAAAAAGAAATTAAATTGCACTAGTGTTACTAAAGTTTTAGGATTGATAAATTAATAACACAAATAACTTCACAGTACCGCATTTTGAAGATGTGATATTTAAAATCTAAGAGTGCCACATGTTGCAAATATGATACTAGTATAAATATTAATATGGATCTCACACGTAATACGTGCAATACCCGTATGTATCACATGTAATATATGCAATACATATGCTATATCATACTTGTGACATGTGACACATTTAAAAAATAATGTATCGGGTTTTCAATATGTGATATAGCCATGTCGTTTTGATAATATTTTTTATATAATTTGTATACGAAAAAAAAGTTTGAAAGATGTTTACTCTCTATACCAATTATGAAATTCTACGTAGCATATGGATAACCAAAGCGGCAAGATGGATAGAAGACATCAATGTCAATGGGAGGTTGTGCACCACTAATAGGCTCCTTTTTTTGTTTTTTTTTTTTGGGCCTTTAACTACCATTACATTGACTGAATCACGCGGTTTTTCGTGACAAGGATATGTGTCTTCACATGTCGACAAGCGAGCCAAAGCAGAAATTTTTCTATGTTTTATCAACGCCATCAAAGGTCCCACAATCCCCACTCGACGGTCCACACTCCACAGCACTACCCTTTTGGGCTGAGGCTCTCCATGCATCACGACCCACCAGCAACCCCCGTCTTGTTCATGCTTATGCGCAGGTGTACATCCGTTCAATGTATTTACCAGGGTCCACGGTGTGCTCAATTTGCGGGTCTAAAAGATAGCATAAAGTTCGTTCGATTTCACTCACAGAAAAAAATAAATCACCGGTCTATCAAATATATAAATTTTTAATGATCCAAACATATTAGGAATTATTTATTACTATAAACCCATTACATTTCTTTGGAAAAGGAAATAAATAATATTATTTTTTTAAGTTATAAAAAAAATACCAGACAAAAATAATATCAAATTTAGATGACATGAACTTCTCTTTGAAAAGACGAGTTTATGAGCAATCAAAATCTCTTCAAGAGACAATATTGGTATAACTATAATGATCCTGTCTCTTCAAAAAAAGAGGTTAGTGCTATAATAAAAATTAATGCAAGTATATAAAAATAAATAAATAATAAGAAATGTTTATACTACATCAATGTGAATAGAAAGTAATTATTATCTACTCACAATATTTAATGTATCATTAATAATAACACACTAAATAAATATAATTTTAAGACATGTCTATTTGCTTTATATAAAGATTACCAAATCTCACTTCTAAATAATACCATACTTTTTTTCTTTCATAACCTTTAAAAAATATTACTCTAGTCTCACATTACTAATATTTCAACTCAAGTGGATTTTTTGTATATACATAAATGCACATCCTTTGTCAAATTATATGTAAATGGCCTAAAGAAAATACTTGCATAATATAAATGAAAATAATAAAAATGTTTTAAATAATGAAGCTCATTATTAGGGAACAATTATGGATACACTTTTAAACTATTGTCTTATGTATCAGATAAAACACGTGTCTACTGTTGTTTAAAAAAATTACACAAAAACAAATTATATAAAAAATAAATATCAAATTAGCATATCTATATCACATGTTGAAAAAGAGATACAAAATTTTATACAAGTATCACATCTTAGAGGTGGGATACAACAACCTAATGTACAAAAGTTGTAAAAATTTGTGTATTGCATGTAGAGAATACAATTCATGCGAAGTACCAGTACTTTACGTGTATCACACATCCTATATACAATATATAAAGTAAAATACCCATACTTTACGTGTATCGCATATTGTACTTGAGATACATGTATCATATAGGGTATGCAATGTACGCAAAGTATCGGTGCTTTCCGTGTATCGCACATTAAAAAAAAAAAAGCTATATGCGATATAGCGATTGCATATTTGTAATACTTTTTTAATATAAATCATATATGTGTAATTTAAAAAAAAAAAAAAAACGATAGCACACAAGTAACAATTTCATTGTCTTATATGGTGGGTCTCTAAAGTATTAAGATTAGAGCTGTAAACGAGTCAAATCGAGTCAAGTTGACAGTACCAAACTCAAGCTCAACTCAAATTTGAACTTTAACTTGAACTCAAACTCAAACCTTATCGAGCTTTGATTTTAAGCTCGAACTTAACTCGATAAACTCAAACTCGAGTGGATTAAGCTCAGTTATTCTTTTAAATATTGATTTAATTATTAAGAGTATTTAAAACTTGATAAACTCGAACTTGATTCGACTCGATTTAATACACAATTAAGCTCGCAAACTCTATGATCCAAGTATTTCAAAATTCGAAGTCGAATTTGGTAGCTACTCAAGTAGCTTGAACTCGAGCTCAACTCGATGGTAAACGAGTCGAATTCGAGTTTTAGCCGAGTCAAACTCGAGTAACTCGTAAGCTGTCTCGACTCTCTTATAGCTCTAAATAAGATAGGCTTTTATTTTTGTTAAACATATGTAAATATAATCTTTAAACAGTTCCTGAAGATCCAAAACTATGGTTGAAGCTTAAATCCTAAACTATAAAATCATCAATAAAAAAGAAAAAATAAAAGCAAACACAGTGATCAAATTGCAAGTTTGATGACAGGTAAAACAGAAGGGTATACACTTAAAAAGTTATAAAATGGAAAGTCAAAATTTCAAAGCTTTGTGTTCATCTGTCTACGGAATTTGCAAGTTACTCACGACTCCAAATTTCCAAAAATTAGGAAAACTCAGTCCTTTCCCTGTCCTAACATTTTAATTCTAAAATATTTCCCATTGTAGGGCCACTTCGTAATCACACACCTCACATTCTATTTCTTTTTTGAAGTCTACTACGATGCCTTTGTGGCTATGAGACGTCCGGTCGTTCGGTTGATTCAATACTCACGCTTGTTCTTACATTTGAACTTGATTATTTGAAACTTTTTTTATTATTTTCTTTTATATTATGTAAGCATTTTCTTTAGCCATTTTCATATAAATAGATAAAGGATGTGTGTTTATTTATACATAAAAAGTCCACTTGAGTTAAAATATTAGTAATGTGAGACTAACGTAATCCACTTTTAGAGGGTACCAAAAAAAAAAAAAAAGAATAGAAAAGAAATCCCATTAGAATTGATCTTTTGGTGATACTCTAAATAAACCAAATAGACATTTATATAGTGTGTTGTTATCAATGACACATTAAATAATATGAATAGATTATAATTAATTTCTATTCACATGGATAATGATTTAAACATTTCTTATTATTTAATTTTTTGTATTCACATTGAAGAGACAAGATCATTATAGATACAAGTTGCCTAAATCTCATAATATTTTCGATCCAATGGCATTTTTGTTAGAATTAATACACAATGAATACTTAAGAGGGGAGGTGAATTAAGTATTACAAATTTTTCTGTTTCGTCAAACCAGATTAATTAACTAAGATAAGACAAGAATAAACTTAAACAAACAGATGCAGCGAAATAAACTAATTAAAACTAATTAACAAATAAGCAGAGATAAAAAAGTACAGAGAGAGAGAAAAAGAAGCAACACAATGATTGAACATGGAGTTCGGCCCACTGTCTACTCTCCACGGTACAAATGCCTCAAATAGGACTTTTACCACTATATTGATTATTCCAAAATTAATACACCTCTTAGACGATGAATTACAACAAAGCCTATCACAATAGGACTTTTACAATTGCTTTTCACAAAGGATTTCCACTTGATAAATCAAGTGTTGTGCTGGTAACACACGACCAGACTTCAAATACCTCTCACCGAGAACTTCCCGCCTAATTGCAATTAGGACGATGCTAGTAACTCCAAACCAGACTTCAAATGCCTCCCACTGAGGACTTCTTTTTGCCTTCTACGAAGAACTTCCCGCCTAATCGCAATTAGGATGATGCTTGTAAGTTCAGACCAGACTTCAAATGCTTCCCACTGAAGACTTCTCTTTGTCTTCAACGAAGGACTTCTCTTTGCCTCTACGAGAACTTTTCTCAATGCCTCACACGATGACTTCTTTTACAGATGACTTCTTTTACAAATGCCTTTTTTAAGGACTTTTCTCAAAGAGCTCCTATATGAGCAATTTACAAACTGAAAAGCTCTTAAGGAAATACACAAATTTCCTTTACAAAGAAACACTCCTACTTGAGCAGATTTACAACAGAAAATACTTTAGGAATTTTACAAATTCCTTCACAAACCGAGCTTCTTAAACGAACAGATAAACAACTTTTGTAAATCTTAAACAGTGCTCAAAAACTCTTATTTAGAGTGTATCAACAAATTTCAAAACAGAGCACTAATTGTTCTCTTAAAAAAATTACAAATTAACGAGAACGAGAACAAAAACACAAGTAAAAAAAAAAAAAAAACCTTACAGAACATTGTTTTTGTTTTTACTGTGCGTTCAAAAATCTAATATATTTATTCTCTTTCAAAGAGAAGAGGAAAATTCTATTTATAGCTCTTGATAAAAATTTATCCGTTATAAAAAAAAATTCTAACAACCTATATTTGTCTTTAATATACTTAACGTTTTAATAATGTGTAAAAGTCAAAAGCAATGAAAGAGCATTAAATGTGTCTGATACATGCATTAAATGCATTCCAACAGCTCTTTTCTTTCTGAAGTCGAGGGCAAACTTTCTGAAGTCGAGGTCTAAGGTCGAAGCCTAAGTTTCAGCCCTTGACTTTATAAATTTTGCCCCAATGGTAAATTTTCTGAAGTTGAGGTCTGAGATCGAGGCCTAAACTTCAGCTCTTGACTTTATAAATTTTGTCCAAAGGCAAACTTTCTGAAGATGAGGTTTGACGTCGAGGCCTAAACTTCAGCCATTGACTTTATAAATTTTGTCAAAGGGAAAATTTTCTGAAGTCGAGGTTTGATTGCCCAAAACTCCAGCCTTTGACTTTTCGATTTTGCCTAAAAACTCCAATGCTTGACTTTTCGATTTTGCCCAAAACTCTAGCTCTTGACTTCATAGTTTTGCCCAAAACTTCAACACCTAACTTCATAGTTTTGCCCAAAACTTCAACATTTGACTTCATAGTTTTGCTCAAAACTTCAACACTTAACTTTACAAATTTTGCCAAAAACTTAGTTTTTGTCTTTATTTGATGAATAGTGCTTCAACCTTTCTTCTACTGGGCTCGATAGCTTTGCCTTGACTTTTCTTCAACTTTTTGTTTTGTTAAAACTTAAACAACAGCAGGACAAATACAAAGCATATATATATTTTAAGTATTTAAACAATTAATCATTTAAATAATTAATTGTGTAACAATTTTTGTAATTTTTTAAAAAATGATATTATTTATTTCCTTTTCCCACATTTTCTTATTAGACTCCACATCTCTAGTATGTAAAATAAAGCTTTTAAGTCTTATTTTTTCATTTATTTACACATCTTGCCATCAATAATTACCCTTTTTTGCTAACATATAGGGACGGAAGCAAGATGAACTGGGGGCCAAACCTTAATTAATTTATTAAATATATTCATTTGCAACTATAATTGTTGGTCTCACTTTTATAATTAGGGATTAAATGGATTTTAACCAAAATTTGAAATTTTAATCCTTTAAAATTAAATCCCCTCATTTGAAATTGTGAGAACAAGTTAAGCAAACAAATAAATAATATAAATTGCAGGAAATTAAAAAAAGTAGGGAAAGAAAAGCTAAGTCAATGATGTATAGTGGTTCTGTCTTATGCGTCAGTTCACTCTTCTAGCTCTAAGCCGAGGACCTCGTAATCCTCATGGGTTTGTTCCATTATATCCAATGAAAACAATTTACAAAATAATACAATTCACTCTGCTCGATCATTACAACTTTTCTCAAGCTACAAACTGAAACTACATGGTCTAATCTCGTAAGCTAACAAGCTAGAAGGCAACAACAAGTTCCTTCCATCAACAAAGAAGATAAGCAAAAACAAAAATTTGCAGCAACGAAAAAGTGCACAATGTTAGATCAGAATTCTCAATAGAAGCAACGTGTTTTCTTTTTCTTTGTAATGCAACGTGTATTATTTCTTTGTCTCGTAGGTGTTTATAAAAAGAGGCTTCTAGATGATATAATTTGATCTCCAATGTGTCAAATATTTGTTGCAAGATATGGATAATCTTTCCCACAAAAATTTTAGATGATATCTTAATTTCTTATCTTAAAGTTGATTGAATTTGAAATTTGAACGTTACTTGATGCTTGAAGTTAATTTTCCAAAACTACCATGTACATATCTCTAAGAACTTGTTCAACCCAATTTCAAATCAAACTTCAAATCTTCTGGAATCAGATAAGCTTCATGTTAATCCAACTCTTCAAACGGTTCAAATAAAATTCTATAAAGATAGGAAATCTAGAGATGCTATCTTTTTCTTTTTATGAAGGCAACTTCTTCGAATAAACTTTGTCCTCTAACTTCATCTCTTCATGTGTTATATTGATCTGAATAGTTGGAGAGAGAAATTGCAGCAACTTAAAAAAAATTGTAGAAAATTGTTTTATTTAAAAACTTGATAAAATTGATATTGATCTAACCCTATGAATACTAACCAACTTTGATGGAACAATGCATATATTACCCAAATATACCTATTTTCACGGAACTAAGCCTTTAAAATACTTGTTTTGTATTGATTTGATCAAAACTAAACGATGAATAGTAAATTTGGGAAACTGTTTTGCTGTCAAACTATCAGTGAACCTTTGTAAAACCTTATGGATAATTTATCTTTACTCAAGTATGATTCTATAGAATCCTCTAGTTTGCTTTTCTTTATTCAAATAACATTCTGTAAAAGTCTGTGGGTAGCCTAATACTTATTCATTTAAAACTGCACACTTAATAATTTGGTTAGTTCTTTTCTATTTTGTTATCATCAAAACTTTTTTTTAGAGAATAACAATAATTATATCGCATCTTTTATATCTATAAGAATTTCGTTAATGATTTTTAGTGTGATGCTTTTCAAAACTTCATATGTGTGAAAAAATTCATCCATTAAAAAATTAAGCGTATTTAGTGCATTTAGTAAGAGAATATATATTACATGAACCTTAATTGTCAATATAATTAATACATGAAATCTAATATCATATAATTAGTATTATTTAAAAAAAAATTATGTAATAAAATCAAAATAAATTGTAATATGGACAATATAATTATTATACGCTGTACACTACGAAGAAAAGATAGATTTTCATAAGAATTCAGTTAGTTAAATATAATGTTTTGATATTTTTTTATAAATGAATTTAATTCTATTAGTTATTATGAAAGAGAAAAGATAAAAAAAAAAAAAAAGTACGAGTTATAATTCAATATCTACACTTGACTTAATTCAATAACCTCATAAATCATCCGCACAAACAAGAAAGTTCTTTGATCAATTATAAAAACTTCTGGTCAACCCTTTTTATTAAATTTTTTTTCTATATAATTTGATGGTCCGCTAATCATAATAATTCAATATCTATGACGCCACACTCCCGATACTACTATTAATTAAGAGAAGTGATTACAATTTAACTTTTAACGTCCAAAAATCAATTTTAAAATTTTAATAAATTGATGAATAACTCTAAAGCTTAAAATTAGCCCTTATAAACTTTGATCTTAATACCCAAAACCTCCCTCGGACTTATCAAAACTCTTTTTTTTCTTTTTTTTCTTTTTCTCAAAGAGAAATCTTCTATTGCAGAAGAGAAGTTGCAAATATAAATTAAGTCGACAGGATTCCCAATATATAAATAACAAATAAACTAACAAAACAGGGTTAAGACCCCAAGAAACTACAATGGAAAATTATATGATATGTTATTTTTTTAATGTGAGCCGTCTCATCACTTTTTAATTGCTCAAATCCATATAATTGTGATTGCACCACAGAAATATAAAATATTTAAAATATCAATTATTATAAATATATTAATTATTATATGATTGATTGGATAGTCCTTTAACAAATTTTCAAATATAATATATCCCTTGTTTTCCTAGGACAGCAGCCCAATATGCACACGCATTGGCTTGTCTTTTAATGTATGACTTGGTGTTGTGTGCAACAATATAAACATGGTCAATTAAAAATGTTCAAATGGCATGATATTGACTAAAGAAAAGGAAAAAAAATCGATAATTAACTTAATTTTTGAAAGAAAAAGAAAATTAATGTATCCACAAATCACAATCTGAAAAAAAAAAATACTTAAAAAAGAAGAAATATGCAATTTTAGTAATACAATGTAAATGTATTTGTAAATACACTAAAAAAATTGTTAATCGCATGTAGTTTGCTTTCATGGAATAATTTGTCATTTGCCTACAAAGGCAACAAAGAAGATATTAATTGAAGAATTTCGTTCATAGTAAAGTAAAATATTTTAGCATAAAATGTACTTGATAAACTTGTGTTAGGTGTACAAAAATCAAGTTCAATAAAGCAATTATTTCACAAGGAAAAAGAAAAACAAAAAAAGAATGCTTTTATACATCAGACATTGCACCGACGCAAGATGTGTGAAAATTAAATTAAATATGATAGATTGGTTTGATATAATAACTGAACCAAACTACGTACGCGACCAACATTATTATGCAGAAGTCTATAGAAAAATATTGTTAAATTCATTTTCATGTAGTTTTTATAAAATCTTTTATTTTTTTTCCTTTCTTAAGTTTTAATTTTATAATAGTATATACAATTTCATGTAGTACGTAAAATTACCTTATTTTCATATATTTACAATAAACAACTAATGAAAAGTAATTATTAACATCACAAGTTTCATAATATGAAGAATTTATTTATATATGAAAGTTAAAAGTTGTAACTTTCTTTAATTGAAGGAAAAACAAATGGAAAATATCAAAAATGGTATAAGAACACATATATTTATCAAAAATTCATTAAAAGTTTTGTGTTGTAGTTTAATTATCCTTGGATAATACATAAAACATTTTTAAGGTTAAGCTATTAAGAGCAATTAAAGGAATGTAACATTATTAAAAATTAAATAGTCAAGATAAGGAAGAAGTATCGCTACCTTAAAAAATATTTATGTTAACAAAAAAATAATATAAATAAATAATATTATTTTATTGTTAATAACTTAATATTATTTTATCTAGTTTTTATAGAGCGGGTACAAAGTAACTAGAGAAATGTACCTTATATTTAGTAGAGTATAGGTTTTAAGTTGAGTACAGTGTATGGAAAGCTCATACTCGTACCCTACACTGTGGGAGCCAATTCGAAAATTTTATACTTGGAATATACCTACAACTCTTAATATCCACTAGTTGGTGAGTTGTTCTTCGGATTTAAAACCATATTTAAACAACGCGAAGTTGAATTTTTTAAAAATTTATAAAACTAATAGGTTAGAAATTTGTTACATATGATATAGGTTATTCTTTACATGGTTGTGCACGTTTATTTATAGACTAAGGGCGCATAAATCATGAGATTTTATTTGCTGACGTGGTAGATGCTTTATAACATAATTCGTTTTTTATTTTAGGCGTGCGTGTCTGAATTGCCAGCTTAGAAGATGACTTTTTGAAGGGTAAGTTTGACCACTCGAATGTTGGTTGAAAGATAGGGCTCAACATAAGCTGTGACATTCTGTCAAAAAGGGCTTGAGTCTTTGTCCAAATTCAACCGATGGTTAAATCGAGATCGTCGAGGCCTTGAAGGTAGCATTCAATCTAAGCTCTGTTTTTCCTCACAAAAGTATGATTTGTCTAGCTTCAGTTACGCGATAGATCCAGGACTCAACATTGTGACGTGACAGAAGCTCTCTCGTAAAGTCCAGGGCTCGATCACCTCAAAATAGAAGTCGAACGTTATGTCGAGGGCTTAATGTAACCATTTTGCTTTATTTTACCTTTCTATTTTGGCCTTGACAAGCACTTTTTCAGGTAAACCAAGTTCTGTTTTGCACAATTATTGTTGTTTTATCCCAATCTAGTTCAAATCACTTTATTTCTACTTTTTCATTCTAGGAGTTGAAAAACAACATTTAAACAATAAAAACACCAAAATCATATGAATTTATCCAAAAACGCATCAAATTAAACCTAAATTCCTATGAAAAGAATAGAGTAAAATAGTCTTATCATCAACTCAAACCTACCTGATCAAGCACAATCCAGCTAGATATCTTGTACGATAAGATTACCCACTCACTACATCACTTCAATTAACATAGTCCATGATTAATTCTTTCACTTCTCTATTAAATTCTACATTAATTTAGTAAAATTATAGTTGTTAAACTTATATGTTCAATGTGGATTTTGATGAAACAATTAGTTGCATAATTAACTATTCAATTATGTTAAATTACACTTAATTAGTCAAACAGTGTTTTGTATATGTTAGAAAATATGTGTGTTTGTATATATTGTTTTTTATAGATTATACAGATTTAGAAGGGAAAAATTCTTAAACACAGCCTTAGTCACAGATCACGTTGAGGGCTCGATGAGTCCATATATTTGAGGCACGAAAAAGCTCATATAGTTGACTCAACGAAATCAAAGAGCACAGCTTTGATCACGGGTTACATCGAGAGCTCGATAGTTCATTCACTTAGGCATGGCAAGCTCAAGTCTCAGGCTCAAAGAAGTACAGACTTGGTCGGGGGCTGAATCCAATACTCGACAAGTTAAGGTGCGACATTCATCACGCCACAAGTGAATTCAAGGCTCGAAGAAATACAGACTTGGTCGATGGTCAAATTTAAGGTGCAACAAGTCTAAGGTACAACAATTTAAAATATGGAGCCAATTTGGCATAAAAGAGCTGTTACGCCCATTTAATGGTTAGAAACTATAAAATATTATCTCTAAGGGACATTTAAATGTTTGAAAACTATAAATATATGTTCCTTTGGAGATTAAAATAGCATTGCAAGAGCTTTCATTTGCAAAAAAAACAAATTAAGAATTTTTTTGATCTCTTGTTCATTATTTTGTTACATCTAAAAAGAGAAAGAAAGACGTATATTGCTCTATTCTTGTATCTGCTATCTACAAAAAGCACTATAGAGTGAGAAAGAAATATTTTATTTCCTGAATGTTATGATCTGGTGTATTGCTCAGTTTGAGCGTGTATGTTTGTGAAATTAATAAAGTGTGTGAAATCCTCTATTGGAGGTAATTAGTAATCATGGAGAGTAGAGAGTGGGCTGAACTCCATGTTAAATCTAGGCTTAAATTTTCTATCCCTATCTTTTTTATATTTCATATTATAGTATGTCATTACTATATTCATTGCAATTAAAGTTTAATTTGATCTATTACATAAAAGTTAATTATTTGTGCATTTTAGGTCAAATACTCAATTTACCTCCTCCCCCCTCTATCCCGAGTATTCTCTAATGTGTTTTTATTTGGTATCCGAGCATCATCTCTAATTTTCCATACTTAATCACATTTAGATTAAAGATCATTGTATCAAATAAATGCACTAGTGTTTCCGAAGGAGCAAGCCATTAATAGACCACCATTTCTAAGTAAGGTAAGTACCCATATTGGAAGTGTATAATGAAAATCTTGTAAAAGTTCAAAATAGATTAATATAGAATGTTATAGAAATGAGCCTTTAACTATAGAAGAAAAAGAAGAAAAAAATATTATAATGAAAAGATTGAAAGATTGGACTTAAATAAAATAGCTATGAACATATTATATTAGGGCTAAATGAAAGTGATTTCAATAGGATTTGTACATGCAAATAAGCTAAAGATATATGAGATGAATTAAAAAAGACTTATAAGGAAACTTTAAGAGTAAGAGATATAAAAATAAGTCTTTTATGTAGAAAATTTAAAATTTTAAAATACTTCCTATTAATCTATAGATGAAATGCATAACAGATTCATCAACATTATAAATCTTTTGAGTGTACTTGAAAAAATTTCACTAATTTAGAAATAAATTCAAAATTACTTAGGTCACTACCAAAGAATTGGAAAAAAAGAAACAGCTATTAAAGAGCAAAGAAGAGCTTCTTGGAGCCTTACAACACATGAGCTCATTAAGAAGGAAGGAGAGGAATCAAACGAAAAAAACCATTGCCTTAAAGCACAAGCCACGGCCCTTGTGAAAAAGAAGAAGATAATAATGAGGAACAAAACCTAACAAAAAATGCGAAGCTAGCTGCTTTAACGCTTCTGCTGTTTTAACGGACACACTTCTTTTAATTTGCAAAAACATGTAACTCATTTTTTCCTAATTAATAAAAATGCTGAGCTTCAAACCATGCAGCAGAGGAAAGACATCATTATTCTATGGGATAAATAACATACAGATGTCCATAAATGGACATGATCATATCATACAAACATTCGTTGTAACTTGTGTATTAATTCAAGCATATACGTGCAGAGCCACCACTTCAGGTAAACATATGCAAATAGAGAAGTACAGAATCAAATGTTCAAAAAACATAGAGCAATAGTTGCAACAGCAAATAAAAAAGGCTCAATACAGAAAGCTTTGCATGGGGGAGTCATTCATGTAGCAATCATTAAATATGAAGGGAATAAAACATATATGTTAACACACCAGTACTCAGAGCTGATATGAGATGGAATCTGTAGCATATCAACAAAAAGGACCGCATGTGTACAAATTTCAATGGTGTCTATGAATTATGATGTCAGGTAGTGGCGTTGTGCAGAGGAACAATGGTCCATGTGTAGAGTCAGCAAATGGTTTGAGGGTCAAATCTGAGTGACTGGTTGGAATATACGGTTAGTGTGAAGTAAAAGATCAAAAAGAAGCAAATATTTAAGAGATGGAGATGGAGCTGATGCTGCCATACCCAATTGCTAATGGAGAAAGAGAAACACGCAGCAAAAGATCAAAAATCCCTACAAGTTCACCGCAGAGAACAAGCCATGGTCCCAATAATAGGTGTTCCAACTACCAAGTGTAATATTCCTAGATATTACTTAAATTTATGCATTTATATCAATTTAGAGATTAAAGTTAATGAACACAGCAACGTGCAGCAACATGGCTCAAATGCCAAAATGTTTCTTTTATTGAGCCATGATGTCAATATAGCCAGATGCTATGGTACACAAAAGCAAACTTTCAAGAACTTCTGTCAGACCTACAAAAGAGAGAAAATTCCAAAGAATAGTGTCAGAGATCAATCTATCTCGCTTGGCCTTTTGCTGCTCTTTGTAACTGCAAGAACTTTTAGCAAGTCCAAGAAGAAGATCTCTTAATGACAGGTTTCATCTGCTTGTCCTCTTCTAGGGAAATCATTCCCAAATGAGAAGGATCCTCAAGCATCATTTTCGCAACTAGATATCCAGCAATTGACCATGTCTGGTATTTCCTTGCCTGTTTACCAATATATCTGCCAAGTTTACCATCATAATATTCAGGCCAGCTGTCCTTCAGTAGACGTTGCTCAGCCAGATCAATTGCCCGTCTTGCAATTTGTGGCCTTCCCGTCTTGATACAAGCTGCTGTCAACAGCCACAGAAGCACTGCCAAAAGAACAACAGTGAAGACGAATTTAGTACTTTTGAAGACTAAATAGAATGCATGTGAAATCTTTGTTCTGATAACACAAAAAAAATTTCTAGGAAGAACCTGAATATCCCAAAAAAGTTCAATTAGATATCTAAGTCCAACACATGAACCTGCGCAATCACTACAAGCATATTGCCAATATAATCCCAATGCTTCTCACCATGTCAAAATATACATCATATTAATGGGACAGAGCATTTCTACTATATATCTATAAAGATTAAAGAAGCAGAAATGAGTTATAAAATAGTTGACGGTACTCAGGAAAACCAAGCAAGCTGTTCCAAAGTGAAAAAATGGAAAATTAAAAAATTAATGTAAATTTGCAAATCATGCTGAAAGGACATATATAGAGAAAGAGGCCATTGAAAACCTATTCAATGATCCTGTATTTGCTCTGAGGTCACTGGTTCTAAAGGACCAACTTTAAAGTCTGAGACATCTAAAGAGGCTAATTGGGACGCTGAAAATCTGTTAAGTAGAAGCATATCCATGTGCCATGGGTAATATGATGAGAACTGAAAAAATTAAAATCAGCATAATAGCTCTTATGTCCAATGCATGTTTATATGAACCCACAAACCAGTGTGATTCTGTCTTTTATCACAGCACGGACTTGATTATCTTCACATCGATCCCAATAAATGCAGCAAACTTTGTAGTGGTCTCCTCTGATTTTAGAAGAATCAACACATTATTTGGAAATTCACAAAGACAGAACTGGCAGTCATCAAGTTTTGGAGTTGCCTCTCTCCCTTAATAAGTCAATCTTAATCATAAAATGATTCTTCAGGAGGAAAAGAAAATACAAAAGAGAATACTTTCAGGGTCTAAAGTAACAATAAAAAATTAAGCAAACCTGGCCAAGAACCTCCATTGTGGTAACTCCATCTGGTATTTTTGGGATCACAACCTGTTACAATGCGCCACTCATGACCTTCTAGAGCAGGATAAGCTATTTTTAGAGGCATTTCACCAACAAGTTCCTCCCAGCGAGCTTCAATGAGATCCATAATAGCCATTGATTGCTCAGGAGTTGCAAGAGATGCCAATATTGCCACACAATTACCCAAAGCAAACCATCTAAAATCCATCCTCGCAGGACTAACATTGCCAATGAAGTAACCACCACGAGTTGGCATAAAGTCAAACACCCATTCTGGAATTGAATCAGGAATAACATTGAATTTATTTACAGCAGTGTGGGAATATTCCTCTGTTTTGTAACGGTAAATGTCATTTAGTTGCTGGAAGTCAAGCCAAAAGTAACTGCGCATATGGAAACTTAATGCATGTAAACGCTTCACAATTCTCTCAATACATTCTTTTCCTTCTGCATCATGTTTTAGCATAGCTAAAGCACATCTTAAAGCCATAAAAAACAGTGCCTGAATTTCAATGGGATAACCGTAGATGCCCTGCAAAATAAGTGCAACTGAATAGCATGAATCCTAGATCATAATAATGAGAATTAACCTCTAGGTCCTAGCTAAAATCAATGATTCACTCAAATTTCGCCTGCACAATTATCAAGAAAGTAGGTCTTGGATCATGTATAAAACAGAATAAATAATAGCCTCTGCAATAAACATTTTTTTTTTTTGTAAATCCTCTGCAAGAAACATTACTCTAGTTGAAGAAGAGGAATTCTTATGCCCATGAATCATTTCCTAAATTCATCAGCCAGCAGAGAACTTAAGAGTCAAAGAGGCAGTCTGTTCCCAACTAAACAAAATATTGAACAACACATAAACCATTACAACTGAAGTAATCGACATGTTAATTTAAGAAACAGAAGAAAATCTAGACATACTCTGCCGCCATTACATAAACAGAAATATCAAAGTCTCAGCATAGGATGATCCATCAAAAAGAATAGCAAATGAATATAAAGTGCTCAGACAGCAGAAAATTCTAAGGCTAGAATTCTAAATGGCTAGTATGTACCTTAGGAATCTTAATTACATTGTACATAAAAATCCTGAGAATTAAGGGGTCATGGACAAAATTACACAAAGATGATAACAAATCAATATGCATCGAGTTCTGATTAAACAAACGCACCAGAAGTATTGGGGGAACGTATAAAATTTAGGAGGAAAAAGCATTAATAGTAGTGCCAAAAGCACCATATACTGCATTATCATTAATTAAATATATATAAATATATATTTTTAAAAATGATGGGAAAAAAAATCAAAACTTTACAAAGAAATGTTAAAATTTCTGGTGTGGGGAAAATATTGTTGAATTATTTTGACGTGATTTATAATTTGTACATAGAAAAACCTATTTATACAGAGTCTAATATGGTTGCGAGTAACAAATATTAATGCACCAACCCCCAACAACTTACAACATTAATTGTACCATCCTTTAGGACTAATTAAATAGTGCAAAGTCTACCAATAAAAACAAATAACTGTTTACAGCTCACCCCAGCCCCCAAACCCCCACCCCCACCCACCCCCCCCCCCCCCCCCCCCCCCCCCCTTTCAAGCTGGAAAATAGATGCCTTCCTTTCCCAGCTTGTTCAGACAAGTACGGAAAAGGTACACAAGTCTACCGAGCTACCTCTAATACATCCTTTTATCAATAGCTGCTTCCTGTTTAACTTCTCCTAATGTATGCTTTGGATCCATTGGGTAGAAATTGGTTTATACCCACTTTTTCCTATTTCCGCCTACAAACAAGTACATATTTTTGCTGAGACATGAAAATCCCTTCTCTAGAGTATGCTACCTTTATATGTATTTGATTTTCCCAACTCCTTTATTTCAAACTCTTTTACTAGCTTCTATTTCAAGTCATGCTTCAATGCTTGAATAAAATGTCAGTCAATTCTAACATGCTTCATTCTATCATGGTGCATTGGGTTCTTAACAATACTGATAGCAGATTCACTATCAGTGCACGACTTAGTAGAACTTTTGCACTTAATTTTTAAATCTGCATCAGTTTTTGTAACCACACCACTTCGCATATCCTTTGTGAAATAGCTCTGAACTCAACCTCAGCACTACTTCCTGCCACATTACTAATAGCTTCTTTCTCCTCCAAGTAACTAAAATCCCCTATGCTTGTGCAATATCTGGCTGCTGACTTGTTATCTTCAAATCACCTGCCTAATCAACATCAACAAGTATTTCTAGTCTTTATTCATTGCTCTTTCAAAACAATAACCCCTTCCTTGAAGTTCCTTTCCTTTCATATATGTAAGAATATTATAGATAGCACTGAGAGGTTTTCTAGTAGGAGCACGTAACTGGCTAACCATACTAATAGCATATGCAATATCAAGACATGTAAGAGAAAAATAAGTCTTTCTACATGTCTGTGATATGTCCTATATCAATTTCAAGATCATCCTCATTGACCTTTTTCTTCTAATTGCATTCCAAAGGAATTTGTATAGGCTTGCACCAAACATCCCAGTCTCTTCGAGTAAATCTAATATATATTTTCATTAAGATGAAGATTCCTTGAGAACTTCTTGCCATCTCAATTCCTTGAATTTATCGTATGATTTGTAGTCTCAGCATCAACAATCCATTTGCGATTGTATACAAAAGCTAAGGAAAAAGAAACATTATCTTTTTATGCCGTGGCAGCTAAAGAATCAGCATTGTTATCACTTCACCCATCAGTACACTGGGTAACTTTCATTTGATTTATCAAAGTCTAGAACATTTCTAATTGCTCAACTATCAAGTTCACATTAGAAGCCTTAGGACTATTTGCTTCAACCACTTAAGCATCTTTTTGCTTTTTTCACTTCCAACTTGCTAGTCTTCCATGAAGACTTCAGTAATTTTCTTGAGTTCGATAGGTTTTTGGACAATAGTCACACCAAATCTTTTCCTTAACTAAGTGTGCTCTTTACATGCAGCTAAAGTTGATGTTTGAGCTTGAATCTCACTATTTGAGGGATGCATCATCACCTTCTTCCTTGATTCTTCTCTTCATACATCAACAAATGCTTCACGAAAAATACGAAAAGGATTTCTTCCAATTAGACAATCCTTGACCTCATCCAAATCAGATTTTAACCCTTGAAAAAAATCAACAACCGTATCTTTTTCCAGCATTTTGCTATTTTTTGCTCCATCTTCAAGATGTCTCCACTCCACATTATAAAACAAATCCATTCTCGCTATAGCTCTAAAAGAATATTATAATATTTATGATAGACAAATTCCTTAATTGGTCACTCAAATTTTCGATCTAATCTCAAAATATTTAAATATATTTTCCATATCAGAACACATATCTTGTATGGCATCCCCACTTCCTTAGCCGTATTGCAACTAATTTTTGACTCTATTGAATTCATAAGCCAAGCGATAATTAGTGAATTCTTGGCCTCCCACATTGCATAGGAGTCTAAATTTGGATCATGAGCTTGGATAGTGCCTATGAGATATCCTAACTTTCACTTTCCTCGAGCAACTAATTCGACTAATTTGAAACCATTCTCTAAAATTCACCCCATTAAGTTTATCTCAGGTAATTTGAAGGGAGTGGTCGTCACTAGATGCAAGTTGGATCTCACCAGTTTGTTGAGCATCGGAGGATTTATCCCCAAGTGATATGAAGACAAGCCTTTGCCTTTCACCAAATGATGTTTTTCATAAAGATCACTGATTCGTGTATGATGTGTACGAGCATCAACCTCACTCTTATACAATGAGAAAAGATAAATTTAGCTTTACTCATGAAAAAAAGTACAACAGAAGGTACAGTTTATAGACACATGCGGTAGGTAGTAACATCTTCCCATCTACTACATAGTAAAATGTAGTTTACCCACTCTAATATTAAATACCAATAAACTCCAACACCCTTTAAACTGATATCCATTTTTCCAACAAACATGGTGGATCAAGTGATCGTTCAGTACATTCCTCAATGCCTTTCCTAATAGCAATAGAGTGGTCCTTTAAGGTCATAGGTAAGTTTTTGAATGGAAACAAGACTCAAGGACAATTCCAATACATGAAGAACCTTTTTAAGTATAATTATGAGTGTGAATTGTGTGTATCCCAATCCTGTGATGGTAGATAACGACCCATTGGCCATTACAATTTCTTAATTACTTGGCCAAGTGGTATAAGCACAAAAGAGTTGAGATGGGGGCATCATATGATCTTTAGAACCAGAGTCCATTATCCAACAACTGCTAAAAAGAGTGCTTTCATTTTAATTAATCGGCATGATCATGTAAGCACAATAATGACAGCTAAATCAAAAGAAACGAAAAAAAATCAAATGACAAAGGTAACAAGAATTTTAATTATAGATAAAGCCTAATGCTCTATACCATGAAGGAAAAATTTTACTGAATTATTTTGAAGTGATTTGTAATTGTACATAGAAGGACCTATTTAAAGATTAATTTGATATGGTTATATTAATGCACCAACCCCAACTACTTCAACATTGATTCTACCTACCTTCAACATTACTAAATAAGAAATGCTAAACCTATCAATAAATATTATTAATTATTTACAGCTCACTCAACATCTGGCAAAAAAATGAGGGTTAATGTTATAAATGTACATGAACTATGGCAAAATATGCAATTAAGAATCAAACTTTAAAATTGATTAATTTAATACCTGAATTTTGGAATTGATCAATTTAGTACCTAAAAAACTTTAAAATTAATCATTTTAGTACTTAAAATAACTTAACAGAGATACCGTTAGCATACATGAAAAATTCTTTCACATACCAAATTGATCAATTTGAAAGCTCAAGTGGTAAATTGATCAATTTAAAAATCCAGTTACCTAATTGTACTTTGTCAAAGTTCAAATACCATGACATTAATCCAAAAAATAAGTATCAGCCAAACATGCCAACATTGCTCTGTTTTAAATGACATTTTCAAAATCATCCCTTCTATGACCAGAAAAAGAGAAGATGATATTGAAGTGGTTTGACATAGCAAGTCTACCTGCCAATGTGAACAGAGATGATGTAAAGAAAAGGGTATGAAGGGTTTTCTCAGCTTTCCAAAGAGCAAGGCCAGTGTATGAATGGCATTTGCAATTCTTGAAACTGTTGCATACATGTAAGAATACGCAAGATCAAAAAGAGCACTTGACTTTTTCTTTAAGAAGGGCAGATATTAGAGTGCAATTATGGCCAAAATGACAACAAACTTTTTTGTGTTTTGGGTAACATAACAATGACCCTCAATATGTGTTCTGAAAATTCATATACACGCAGAAAAATGTATCAAATGTAGAATAATTACTTAAATATAATTTATCACTACACTAATGAACTCAGAACCATTACGGGATGAACAAGTAAAAGATTAAATGAGATTTTATAGAAAGTTTCCTAGTTTATAATTGAAACAGAGAAGATGAAACAGTTACTTTATGGAAGAATAACTTCACACTTCCTATAAATGACTTTGGAAGCATAAGTATATGAAGATTGATATAAATTGTAAGATGAACTTACCATTCTCCGATCTACCATTGAGCAACCATCAGCACAAAGCAGGGTGGGGAATGTGTCAAAACCCTCAGACAGGCAAAGAGTCAATATAAGCCTCATGCCCTTCTGGCACTCAGGTGTCTCTGCTAAGGATAGATCACCTGTTGACTTTGTATATGCACGAAGAAGAATAATCCACCAGAATCCAGAGTCAACTGGTGCAACCCTTCCAATAGCACTTTCACCAAAATCTGCAATAAGAGTGTCCATTTTTCTGACAGGGTCATGAAGAACCTTGAAACTAGCTGGCATTGCACCTTCCCCAAGCTTGAATCTATCTATCCTCTTTTCCCATCCTTGCAGATGTAAAGTCTTTAACAGAAAGTTCTTAACTATCTCAGGCTCGCCATTCATTAGGAAAGCTAGTGCACTGGGCACAAAATCTCGAACAAAGACCTAACAGAAGATACAAGTAATAAGCTATGTTAATATTGCATTTATTGCAGTTTAAAAACAAACAAATCTGACAATTCAAGATCTTTTGAAATCATGGCCAAATGGTAAACAAAATGCCCATGATCAACTAGTTATACATTTAAAATCACCAAATGTGAATAAAACTTGCCAGAGATGACTTAGATTTCACCTTTACAGTCTATAATAGCACTTTCCAATCTCATTGGACCAAGAGACCAGCTATGAATACTCTCATCAATGACTGATCAATTTCTGATGAGAGACATTCTAGAAACCAAAATTATAATCATGGAGGTGTGTTATACATTTTACCTGATCATAATTCAAGACCTCTTCAGAGGCATGGTCAACGGCAGCAATGGTGCCAACAGGCTGGCCTCGGAAGTACACCAAAGACCGTCTGAGAGCTTCCCACGCATCAGCCACCATAGGATGGGGTTCAAAGGAGTTACGAGTTGATGATGCTGGGGTGTCAAAACCTGACCTCCTTCCCGGTGAATACATGTTCTCATAGCTGTCAATAACAGCTCTAGTTAGCCCAATGGAAAGCTCGCTTAAAGACCTCTCATCAAATGATCTCTGGCGCTCAATGTTCAGCCGTGGCCTTTCAAGTAGGCGGGAAAGATCAGAATCATCCATTTCAGAAATGGAGCAATGAGAACTCACATTTCTAAGACCCCCCAACTCCTTCGTCCCATCCATTTTTTTCTTACACTCCTAGCTATTACTTTCAATAAACTAATAACCGACGAGCAAGTCTCTGCATTCACAGAGAGCATCAATTAGGATCACTCAGTGTCAAACAGTCTCAAAGAGAAAGAGAAAAAGAAAGAGCATATGAGCATATAAACTAACAATGGACATTAACTAGCTTAAGATAAACACTCCACAACGCATCCTATATTTGAACTAACGGTACATATTTTATTTCCAAACCATTTTTGGCGTTTATATCTACCACAGAAAGTCTAAATTTAGAAACTCTCAAAAAGAATAAGACTTTAAGAACCTTTAAGCTATACTAGTGATTTCAAACCTTTTTTTTTTTTTCCTTAAACAAATTAAAGAAAAAGATTAGCTCAAAATCAAAAGATCCAAGATCTACCACTGAAATCTCAGGAAACATAGAAAAAACAGCTAGAAATTAATATTCCAAAAACAAGAAATATGACAGAGGAACTGACCCATGAGACGTAAAGCCAGATCTGTAGTTTCCTAATAAACTAATAATGTACACAAATTAAGCTGCAAACGGATAGATTAAAAAGCTTAAAAAGAAAGGAGAAGTCAAAAGAAAGCTAACCTTTAAAAAGCAAAAATAGAGGAAAAGAAATCGGAGAAGATAATATCTTCCAGCTGATCGCCGGCAATCCCCCGCGAAGAGAATGAAGAAGAAGGAGAAGGAGAAGGAGAGGAGGGAAAAAGATACATGATGCGCTAAAGATGTTATTTATAGAGAAGAGAGACGGGGAGAGGAGATACCGAGGAGAGAGAAAGAGGGGCATTGGGGAGGTGTGTCCGAGATGGATTATTTGTGTTTCTCATGTTAATTTGATAAATGAATAAATGAAAACAGAGAAATGTAAGAATGGTAACTGGGAGTAGGAGTAGCCGGTGAATAGACGGGAAATATTAATACAAACCGTAGTTGAAACTTGAAACAGTACACATAGACAATAAAGTATTATTAACGGCATTTCCTCTTTCAAGGAATGAGAGATGGCCTGACTTTTTTTTGGTTTTAGATACTGACTTTCCACCAGTGCCAACTTGGCTTTGGACCTTTCCTAGTCATCTCTCCTATCCTATACCTTGTTTCCTCGTTTTCTTTATTCTATTTTTTCTTCTTCTTTTTTTTATGGTTTTAAATATTGGTTATTGGCTGTTTGTTAGGTCTGCACCCTTTTGACGGGGAGGCGCTACTCAATGCACGCTGTCGATTGTGGAAAAACAGATAAATTCTATGAGACCTTATCACCAACATCTATAACATAAATATTAATATTATCTAGGTTGGTTTTTTTGTCACGTTTCTATAGTTTCAACTTAATTTTTATTATTTTTAATCAGATTATTTATTAAAAATAAATATCAATAAAAAATAAATATTTTTATTTATAACCTGATTGATAAGATCAAATATTGATATAATACATATAAAAATATAGATATTGATAAAAAAAGTAGATAATCTAAATAGATTTTTAATATATATTATAATAATAAGATGAATGGTATCAAAAATATCTACACACTAATGAATTCCATTAATGTCTTTCTATTATAAGCTTTCACTTGTCATTTGTCCTCCGCATTCCGTCATTTTTCGCTTGGAACCAAATTCTAGCTCTGAGATAATAATGCTGACCGATGAGCAAGTTGATATAAAGCAAGATTCCACGGTTGGTAAATTTTCAATTCGGGGGTTATTTAAAAAAAAACGAAAAAGAAAATAAAAGAATTCAGCTTTGTCTCTTCTTCAATTGTCTATATACCATTCAATTGTCGTCCATGAAGTTTATAAGTGATTAATAAATAACAGAATATTACTATAAGAATGTGTTCACTTTTTGGACAATCATTCCAATGATCAAAAGAGGGGGATAGTAAAAAAACAAAAGGATAGAATAAAAATTAAAAAACAAAATTATATGTTATTAATCTTTGGTGTTTTGTGAACTTTCACTGACGGCTCATCCATTTGACATAAATACTTTATAGTTCTTCGTAAATGTGTTATTATAGTATTCACATAAGAAGGATGATCATTCATAATGAATCGGCGTTATATAAAATGATAAATAGCAATTCATGTTCTCACTCCAATCATTGTCCTTCAATGGTTTGTTTTTCATATTTGTCATAAACACTCATATCTTGAAAATATCACATATATAATTATATTTTCTATAATAAAAACAATAGGATATTTTACATTTTACTCAAATAATTATTTGGTTTACTTTTTACATCAAGTGAATATTTCTGGTAATTGGAATTTCATTCCAACCTTATCCCATATGGTAAAGTAAATGAGCTCTAAGTCTTTTTTTTTTTTTTACATCAATTATTTTTTTGGCCATATGCATCAATTCTTAACATTTGTAATAAACTATAAACTGGTTCTTTTTTTTCCAATATCTATGGTTTTTCATCAAAAAATAAAACTAAACAAATAATATACCTAATTAATTTTTAAAAAATAATAATGAAAAAAAATGTGAAAAAAAAAGAAAAACTTAAAAGAGAAAAAAATAAATAAAAACCATCTGGGAATCCTTATTCTTATTCTTGGGGTAATTAGAACAACTATAGAAATAGTTAAGACGCCACCTACTTATAAAGGCAGGTCGTTCAACCAACATGTGGTGGTAGTGGTCCTCATAGGATGGTGGGTGGACTCCTACCTCCACAAACGAGTTAAACAGTCCATTTTTGTAAATAAGTCAAAGCACACCCAACATAGAAGGTCATTCTGATTGCCCCTAACTTTAGGGCAACTCAACAACTTTCTTTTTAATTATTTTACATTTTGTTTCTATTATTTTGCACTTTATTCTGGTTTTTAATTAATTTAGATACATTATTTTATGTTGTTTAACTATTTTTATTTTTTAACAAACCATATCATACCATGCGCCATTTGTAGAAAAAAAAAAGATAATAGAGTCATGAAAATGGCTTGTTTGCAAGCTTTTGTAAATGTTGAGGATTAAAATTTTAAAAAAAGGAAAAAAAAAGTTTATAACTCAAATTGAAAAATTATGTGCTACTATGGATTAAAAAAGATATGTTCCCTAAAAAAAATACTAGTTATATTTAAAATTAAAGGCGTCATAATATCCATAACACTCTCCCTAAGTGTTCCATATGTAGATGATAATGAAATATACTTAAATCAGTCAACAACAAATAGCGTAGATAACTTAAATCGATCAACTACAATCACAAATTATACTCATGTGGCATACTATTAGCATAGTCAGGCCATGATGATAAGTACTTAGAGTAATGACTTATTTTTAGTTGCCCAACCCATAAGACAGTTGATAGATAGACTACAACTTACCTATCCTTATATGAGTCTCACTGCTAAGCGCATAACAATATAATATTTTCTTCTAACTTCTTATCCACTTAGATAACAACCAATGGTGTGTCATGATCATTTATGCTACTTCACATTAGGATTCAATATTCCACAATTCGTCCAACCTCTCCCGTTGATGGTCAAATTTGGCACAAAGACATCCCACGTAAACCCCTAAATTTCTTATAATTCTTAGAAAATAATCCTATAAGTCAAACACAAAAACTGAAAACCTTGAAAATCGACACAAGTTGAAACCGAATTCTAAATAAGATCAAATACAAAAATCCTTAACCTTGAGGAAAAGATAACCCTCAAAACAAAATGGAAAATCCAACAATTGATTGATTCAACATTTGTACGCCAACCGAATCATCTATCCGATCTCCAACACGTAAATCAAGATGATATATCCCAATAACGCTTGACAACAAAATACTAAAACCTTAACCCCTTTGGTGAATTTTAGAATTAACAATTTAGATTGCCACCAAAAGTCAAATTGAGTCAATTCATAACCTTGGACTCGATTAAACAGTCCTGGGAACTAAAAAATATTAAATAGATCACAAATAAAATAAAATAAAACTTAAATGTTGAACCAAAAATATAAAACAATCAAAAACCCCAAAATTTTTTTGATTTTATGAATAACTCAACAAGCCAGAGGTCAAACCAGAATCCTAAAAGTCAACAAAGTTTATGACAAACCCTAGTGTTTAGATTCGACAATCCTATGCTCTTAAATCCTAAGCAACGGAACTGAAGTAATTATTGATAATAGTTCGTAATAATATAAGGAAGCTTAAAAATATCATATTTGCAAATTTTTTGGAATAATATTCCGATAACATCATTAGACTCGTAATAATATAAGGATTTCAAAAGTATCAGTTTTAGAATTTTTTGGAATCTAAAAATATTTGACATAGCTCGTTTACGCGTATTTTTATTACTACCGGTATTTTATTTGTCTAGTCTACTATTTATTGTTCTATCTTACTATTAATTACTATTCACTTATTTCTACTTGTCCTTACTACCTACACCTATTTTCTTACTTTTTACCTTTTCAATACATCTTATATCAAATCATATCTTACATAGTAATTATTTTCTTACAAAAATTACAAATTTAATCTCTCTCTCTTCCCTCTCTACAATGGCTGGCGCCCCTACTCCCCGTACTATTCCCCTCAAATTTTTTCATTTTCAATTTATTTTATTATACACAATTTATCTCTACCTTCAATTATAAATACCCAATTTCCCTCCATTTCTTTCACACATTCATTTTACATAACAAAACTATCTCAAAATTTCTCTACAAACCCTCTCTTCATAATTTCTCTCTATCAAAACTCTCTACAACCAAATTCTTCCATAATATTTCTCTACACAATCCTTCTCTACATATAAACCATTTATCACATGCCACTACCTACATAATCTACATCTATCATCCTCATCCTTCAACAAAAACACTCTTAGGCAAAGCTTTCAACCATCTATTTACCCATGTCATGTAACTTAGTATGACTATGGTGTTGTTTCTTAAAATTCATATGAGTTGTAGAAGCAACAACATGTTCATGTTTTGTTATTGCACATGCCAAGAAATTCCGATTTTTATTATCTTGTTATTATGATGATCTTATGATTTATTGTTATTACGCTTCTAACTTAACAATATATATATATATATATATATTTCATAGAGCCTAAATGTTCACTAACTCTTACTAACTTGCTTTTATTATTCTTAATGCTCTTATTATTGCTTTTTCTTTTCTTGTTGGGATTAGTCTATTCTTAGTCCTGGGTTGCCTTGATGAAGCTAGGTCTTCCAATATTTGACCAGGTTACCTTGATGAAACTAAGGTTCCCAATACTTGATACTATTATCTTGCTTATTATTTGCTTCTTATATCTTTCTTATATTTTTGTTTTCATACTACATGCTCATATACATGCAACATCATAATGTTATTGTCTCAACAAAATCTAAAGTAAAATTTCTCTAATAACAAAACATGGAACTAAACTCTTTTGTTATAAAACTTGTCACTAAATAAAGAAACTTGTCAACGGCAACTTAGAAAATGTATTTTTACAATTTCTTCTCAAACTTATCAAAAGTTTTCCTAAGCGTTAATAAGGATGATTTTACCAAGGAAACAAAGGAAAAATAAAACCAACCTCTCTTAATGTTTACATATACTTACTACTAAATCAAGATTTTATTATCACCCACATAGGAAAAATTATTTCTACAACTTCTTTTCAAAACCCACAAAGACTTTTCTTATATAACGATGAAAATGATTTTCTCAAATAAGTTAACTAACAAAATAAACATTTTCTTTTATTATGATAAGTCACATAAAGTTTATTAAAACTTAGTATTAATAATTATTTGGTAAGCAAACTTTTCTCAAAAAGCTTACTTGTAGAATTTTACCAACTCCATAATAAAAAGTAATAACTACACTAAGTTTTTATGTTAAGATAAAAATCAACTCACTAAATTATGAACTCACTTAGAAAAAAATAGAAGTTCCCAAGTTTCTAAATGATAAACCATTTTCAAATAAATAAAAAGGAATATAAACATGACAAGTTACAAGAGAACAATAGATATTATCAAAAACTTAAGAAAATATTGAAACATGATTTCCTTTTAAGTAAAATTGGTCAAAAAGTTAAAAGATCAAGTTTTAGAAATGAAGATAATTTAAAAGAAGTTGGAAAACGAAAATATAAGAAGAAAATGACTTGTTTATCAAAGCCTTTTTTTTTAAAAGGAAAATATACACAACTCAAATTATTATAAGTTATCAACAACTTAATATGAATCTTGAAAACTTCATCTTTATCACTAGAAATAAGATTTGTAGAAGAATAAAGCTAAGAGAAAATTTATTTATTTGAGAAAAGAAATTGGAAAACAAAATAAGGATATACTCATCTATAATAACCCAAGAATTTATAATGTTCTTTCAAAACACTTCAAAGGAAAATTGTTAAAGTTCAAGTTTTAAAAACCATAAAACATTGTTTTATGAAACATAATCGTAGAGACAACGCCATGGGAATTTTGCAAACAATATGAGTCTATATATATATATATATATATATATATTCAAAGGATTTTTCAATCATATACATATCTATGTTTTTGCTAAAAGATTTTTATATAAGGAAAAAGTTTGAAAAATTATGTTTTGAGGAATTAGAAATTCGCAATGGTTCTATACCTTACCATTTCTAAACCCAAATGGCTTTTTATGATAAAAATAATCTTAGAAATAGATAAATCTTTTCGAGTAGATAGAAAACGATATATTATATGCGAAATTCCGAGTTAAAATTGGCAAGTTATGGTTATTTTAAATTAGAATTTTAGTCTACGCGATTTTTGACGAATATAATAAAATAGAATTGGAAAGCTTAAGTAGAAATCCTATGAAATAGTCATCCCAGGTATATCTTTTGACTAGGTGACGCGGAATACGAAATTTTCCTTCATGAGGATTATTATGACTGAGAAGATTATGAAATGGACGAGTAAGTTATTCCTCTTAATTTCGTTACTTGCTTGTGCTTGTAGAATAGTGCCATTAGAATACTAAGAAAAGATAAAAATGGACATGTATGGGGAATTTAAGGATGTGTGTGTGTGTGTGTGTGATTCTATGCTTATGTGATGAAATGAGAATTAAGAAATTCGCAACTTTGAATTGCTTGTTTAAGTATTTTGTCTACCTGCATGTATGATTGCTTATTGTTTGCTAAATTTTTTTATCACCCCTAATAAACCTTAATAAGGTTTGGCTTAAGAAAAACAAAATTCTTATGCATAGTATCTATCAAGTCACATTTCTTTCGGAAGGAGCTACTCCTACGCGTAGAGTTGGATGGGCTATTATCGTGCTGGGACACGGGCTTTGTTCCTTCCTAGAGAATCAACATCGCTTGGAGAATGCGACTCTAGATTCAGAGTCGAGCCAACAGAACGTTTTGGGCGGGGAGCTGGGGACTAATAGTAGAAGGTCGAGGATCTTCATCAACAATTCTCTAACCATTCGTTACGAAGGGATAAATCCATTTTATTTATAGTTTCTAGATAACTATATATATTTGTATAATCATGTGATTTGATGCATAGCATATGTATGAAAATTAAATAAACTTGTTTGATATCATGGTACGAATGAAAGGAATATTTCACAAAGCTAGTTGTAAGCTTATACCCCCATAGAGTTTTGTTGAAACAGGTATATCTGTGGCTCTATTCGAAGATCATGACATTAAGGAAGTCACGCATGGATTTTATTTTATGGTGGCAATAGGAACATATGATGAAGTTATTTTGTAAATTCTTTATATGTAATGTATGATATGTTAATATTTTGGAAATTTCTAAGAAGTGTATTTATATTAACTTGAAGACAATAGTAAGAGTATGCCCCTAAGATTTGTAATCAACCATGTTTATGTTTTACGATAAGTATTCTCCTTGGCTTGTTACTTAATCATTATTAATGTAAATTGCGCTACTCCGATGTGTTCCTCTGGTTATGATGTACGCCTTGTATACGATATAAAAGCCTTTGTGTGACTAAGATAGCCATTCTTAGGCTTTAATATTATGTACGGTGGACTATCATGTTTAAGGTACCCCTCGAGCGTGACACTTCAAGGCCCAGTCCAACCCGTTAGAGACTTAGGCTGACCTATTTGCCCCTTGGTCGATCCTACGTGACCCTCCACATAGAATAGAGACTAAAAGTGACCTCCTCACTTAACAAGCCAATCCTTCAAGCTAGATATTTAGCACAGCCAACTCAACTTACTTGGTATACATTCTTATAATCTTTATTGTTGTACTCTCTCAAAGAAATTGGGATGTGATGTGATGGTTTAATAGCCACAACTTTAGTAACTATCCCCAATATTGTACTACTCTACAATCCCCAGGATACCAACAACTACATAATTATTTTTTTATATAAATACTGCATCAGCGAGGTTTTGGAGGTAAGGAACATGCATACATATAGTCATTATTATGCCATATCAGTAACCCGCTTGCTCTATTGCTTCCACCTCTCACATCGGGCAAATATTAACTTGAGTGTTAGAGTAGCCACACCAAGGTTGTCAAACTCATGATTCTATGTAGAATCGCTAGAGGGTCAGTAAAATTGAACGCAAAGACGTAATTTTCTATAATCTTTGCATAATAGCTTTGAAAAACTATATATATGTTTATAGAAGATATAGAAAACTTAGAATACATAATAGATGTAAAAAAAAAATAAAGAAAGAAAGTTCTTTTTTTCATAATAACTCTTAGTCCATGATATAACATACAAGAAAAAAGAGCGAATAGAGTCAAAACTAATCTATTTTCTATTGTTTGTTTGAAATAAGTGATAAATTGAAAGATAATTAAAATTTTTAACTTATTAAATTCTTAATTATATAAACGAAATAAATAAGTTTTCTTGTAAACTTTGTAATTATAACTTCACTTGAATGGATTTTATAGATGTAGAATAAAGTTTTCTATGGGAGGGAGGGAAAAAGATAGAGAGAATGTGGAAACCAAATAGAAATAAAACAATAAAGATACATCATCCTAATTCATAATAATTGATGAGATTGTAAAAACATAGTTTTATTTTTTATATTTTAGTTTATTCAACTTGAATAAGTAGAATCGATAAACTTGGTTAAAATCGTATAATTATACCAAAAAATGATTCAAAACACGAGTCAACTCGGAAGAGCCTTCTAAAATTGCAAACTCATAGAATTGTATGGGTGAAATCGCAATTTTGACAACTATGAGCCACACTGAACAAGTTCTCGAATGCCCTTTGACCATGTCTTATTTTGCAGGTAATTTCCATGTGCCTATTATTGAGTTCAATTACTTAGAAGCCATTACCAATTTTGAGCTAACAACAACTCCTAACTCCCTGACTAACTTAAATGAGTACTTTGAATCAATCCATAGCCTATGATAGGTTATAAATATAAGACTTAGGGAAATTTTTGAAAAGTTGGTTGAGCTTATTAAGTGCCATTTAGATCTTCTTGTATTGATTCTCTCATCAATTACTCCTTGCACTTTATTTGCTTTATCTTGTAAGAGAGAAAAAAAAAAGTGTAGTCCTATAGTAAATTAGCTTTCAATCCTTTTCTAAGTTATTATGCTAGAGTTGGTTTAGTGAATTTTGTAGGAGTGAAAGTTGTGTCTCAGGTACCCTTTGTGTTCATGAGATGAGACACAACTTAAGTGAAATTCTAAGTGCTCTATAATTATGATTGTGGTATAACTCTTTTGGAGAAATTTTGTGTGAGTGAAAGTTACGCCTTAGGTGTTTCTTGTGTTTGTGAGATAAGGCACAACTTAAGTGAAATTTTGAGTGCTATATAATTGTGATTGTGGTATAACTCTTTTATAGCTTTTTTTTTTTTTTTGGAGAATAAAGTATGTGAAGTCCTCCATTATGAGACATTTATCGGATTGTGAAGACTAAAGGATGTACCAAACTCCACGTTATATCATGACTCAATATCCTTATCTCTTCTCTCTTTACTTATTGTAGTTTAATAGTTATTGTTTACATTTTTTTAATTTGCATTTGTTTAGACTTAGTTTTGAAAAAGAGATAGCTTAACTTTAAAACTCAATTCACTCATCTTCTTGAGATTTATCCTTGTTCGTAGATTGGTTTTCCAACTAGTATCGGAGGAAGGCTCTACATCATGATGCTTAATCGTATCTAGAGAAAATATCATGGCTAGTAACATAATAGGCCTTTTAGAATGAAAAGGTATGAATAAGTCACCTATCTTAATCGATAGTAATTATGCATATTGGAAATGTAAGATAAATATGTTCTTAAAAGCTTTAAACTTATCTATGTGAAGTATAGTTGAAAATGGACATATAATAATATAAGGAAAAGATAAGAATAATTACACCAAAGCTGAAAAAGAAAGAGTTCAATAGAATGAAAATACTATAAATATTTTGTATTATGGATTAAATGAAAATGATTTCAATATAATCTGTATGTGTAAATCGACTAAGCAAATTGGGATGATTTAAAATGCACATATGAAGGTACATTTAGAATAAGAGATAATATAATAAGCTTATTATGCGGGGAGTTTGAAAATTTGAAAATGAATTTAAATGAGTCGATTAATGAGATGTATGCTAAACTCATTAATATTCTAAATCACTTGGCAATTTTTGGTAAGAGCTTTACTAATGTTGAGATCAACTCAAAAATTACTAGATCATTGCCAAGAAATCGGGAGCCTAAGAGAATCGATATTGAAGAGTCTTATGACTTTAGTGAACTTTCAAATGAGCAACTCCTTAACATGCTCAAGACACATGAAATGGGCAAAAGACAAGGGGTGGAAATGCAAAGAAAGCAAATTTCCTTTAAAGCATCATGCTCATATCTAGGCATAGATGAGGAGAGTGAAGAAGATGATGGTGAGGAATTAGATAAGCTGATAAAGAAGTTTATAAAATTCTTGAAGCTCAATAAGAAGATGAAGAAAAAAGATGTCACCAACACATCAAGATCAAGGAAAAAGGTAATCACATGTTTCAAATGCTACAAGTTGGTCCATGTTCAACAATATTGCCCCAACACCAAAAAGACTAGTAAAGAAGCATGAAGAACAGCATTGATGGCTGCTTAAAGTGATGACGGGTTTACTAATTCAAGTGAAGACATGTATCTCATGGCCATTGAAGATGAGGTGTGCTTTACTTCTTCTTGGATTTTATTTCTTGAATTGAGTCATGTGTAAAATAAGCTTTGTAATGAAACAAATAAAATGAAGAAGAACAATAGCATGCTAAGATCCTTATGGTTCGTTCACTTCGCCATAATAAATAAAGAGGAAAATGAATTCCAATTCAATAGAAATGTGATGGGGCAGTAATAACTCTTACAATATTCACTTAATGTAAAAAATAAAACAAGTAACTATTAAAATATCTACAATATCATTTATCTTTATTACATAGAGAAGATAATTATGTAGGTGATATTTTCAAAACAGGGGTACTAATGACAAAGTTGGAAAATAAATCATTGAATGGCAATTCATGGGTGTAGGGACATGAATTGCTATTCATCATTTTACATAATATAAATTCATTATGAATTATCATTTTCCTCAAGTAAACATCACATAGCTATTTATGTATAATAGTGAGGGAATGAATAGTAATCTACATCAAGTGAACGGGTTGTTAATGAAAAAGATTAGAGATGAATAAAATGTTTTTTAGGATGAGGTAGATGAACTAAAAGATGAAAATAAAAAGTTATGTGAAAAAAAATTAAATTCTTAAAATTAGAGAATGCTAAGTTGAATAGTAAAAATGATGGGTTGTGCTAAATAAATGAGAAGTTAAAAATCGAAAACGACTGATTTGAAATTGAAAATCAAACTCTAAAAGGAGATAAAAGTGGTAGTTCATATGAGCTTAGAAAGGAACATGAAATATTGGAAAACTAACTTTGATGAAACAAATGCGATCATAACCAAGTCCATCAAGGTGAAAAGAATTCGAATATATTTCTTGAAAAACAAAAGGGCAATTAAAACGAATTTGGAATTGGTTGAGATAAAATAAGCCTCACTCATAAGACTTAATTTATGAGTCACTCATAAAACATGCAATTATTGTATAAGAGTTTGTCATATTGCACACAATTGTGCAGTTATTGTGTAAATGTTTGATTTTGCAAGAGTAAGTATGTTTAGGTCTTGAAGAGAAGAATTCTTGATGTAATAATGGCAAATGACACAAGTATAAATGGGTACCGAAGAAACGAAAACTTGGTTTTGTAGTGATAAGTTTATTTTACTATATTTTATTCATAGGAATTGATGGTTAATATGATACATTTTCAAATAAATTCGTGTGAATCTGGTACTTGTAATGTTCAAATGTTGTTTTCAGCTCATAAGTTCAAAAGAAGAAGAAACAAAGTGATTTGAACCAAATTAGAGCAAAACAACAATAATTGTGCAAAACAGAACTTGGTTAAGCCTTGCAAAAGACCCATCGAAGGCAAAACAGCAAAGCAAAATAAGGCAAAATGGTCTATCATGCTCTACATCGAGCCATCGACATGACCTTCGACATATATTTTGAGGTAATCGAGCCCTAGACTTTATGAGAGAGCTTCTGTCGCGCCATAATGTCAAGCCTTGGATTTTCCCCGCGATTGAAGTTGGATAAAAATGACACCTTAAAGAGGAAAAACACAGCTTGGATCGAGTGATACCTTCAAGCCCTCGACGATATCAATTTACTCCTTGTTTAAATTTAGATAAAAACTTGAGCCTTTTTAGCAAGAATGCCATAATTCAGGTCGAGCCCTGACTTTCTAGCAAGATTCGAGTGCTCAACCTACCTCGCAAAAAAGTCACCTTGTGATCTGGCAATCCAGACGCATGCACGTAAAATAAATGATGAATTATGTTACATAGAATCTGCCATGTTAGCGAATAAAATTGTCATGATTATGTGCCTCGAGCTTATAAATAATCGTACACAAGTATGCGAAGAATCGGTATCATGTGTAACAAATTTCTAACGTAGTGTAAAGAGAGAATTGTTGAGCAAAAGACCTGTGCTTAATTTGTAATTTTATTTTAAATTCCATTTCATTTCTTCAAGAATTTGTGCTTAATGTCTGCATCCATGGAGAAATAAACATTTAACTTAGGATTTGTAAATCCAAGACCTGATTCATGTGATTTTAAAATTTTTTAATGATTATTACTAGGTATTTGTAATTTAGCTAAAACTTAACTTCATGGGTCTAAATGCGTGGTGCACCTTTTATATTTACATCTGCTTTGAACTGAATAGATTAAAAGATCATTCTTTTGAATAGACCTAAGCTATTAATGGAGTTGCTCATAATCACCATGAGAGAGGGATGTTGAAACTTTCTATGGCTTGTTTTAAAAATTCATTAGGTTGGTTTTAAAACAAAGGATTCTTAAATTTTAGGTGAATCTAGACCACTGATAACTTGTGAAGAGATTTCGGTGGTGTAATCTAGATCTAAAGTCATAGATCTTGAGAGAGGCTTTAATTTACATTCGTAAGTCTAATAGTACAAATATATCAGTGTACAACTTCATGAGTTTATTAAAAAATCACATGATAAGGACTTAGTGATGCAATCCCTATGGCTTTTTCTTGCATTTTCAAGCTTATTTTACATTTTGCCTTGAAAACCTGTGCATAATCATTAACCCTAGTATAACTTCTGTTTTCATTATGCTTCGCTAAATTTTCTTTCTCTAAATAATAGATAAAATGTGAGTAAGGTAGATGCCCACGTCCCTTGAAATATAACCTAATATTTTCTATGCTACGTTGGTAGGTGACTTACCTGATGTTGGTAGTTTCTTCCGAAATTAAACAAAACTTATTATTTTTATAAAATTTTCAAAAACTTCAACTTCTCGTGTTCCTTAATTTTTTTTAAATCTCAAAGGAGCACGACCAACCAAGTTTTTTAGCACCGCTATTGGGGATCAGTGTTGGATTCATGAAAATGAAGTTCAACAGTGCATTATCTACAATTTTTTATTTATTAGACTAGTCACTAATTTTGTGAATAGTGTGAATAATTTTCTTTTTTTTTTTGTTCTGTTTTTGTTATATATATACATATATATATCTTTGTTTATAGTTTTTCTTTTATTTTTGTAAATATAAGCTAACCCCTTTTGTTTTCATTTTCATGTATATATGTACATATTGTATATATTTTTATTCTGTTTTTATTTCGTTTCTGTATATTGCCTTTCATCTATTTGTAAATATACTTGTTTAATTCTGTTTTAATTTTTTTTAATATAGTTTTATTCATTTACTGCAAATTCTTTCATTTTTAATTCATTTATTTGTTTATTCTTTTATTCTTTTTTGTATAGTATGTTGTTTATGTTGTTTTCATTGATGTTTGTTATAACATAGTTATATTGTAGATTAATTCTATTAAAATAAAAATGTAGGATTATGACGAGGAGTTAATCTCACCTTTTGTTTTCCTTTACTCTAGAGCCTTAACGAATAGGAAGAATTAGCAAAACGATAGCAAGAGAAGAGCAAGGATTAAGTCTGAAAAATATGGCTGCTAAGACAGATCACGAAAATGGTTGAGGGACGGTTCAGGAAGAAGTTGACCCTATAAGAATAAGCTATCCCAGAACTATGTTAGAGTTTTATAGATCTGCTTTAGACAGGGCCAATACCAACACAACTAAGCCCATAGTTGCTACTAAGAACTTTGAAATCAAACTGAATGTCATCTAGATGGTACAACAATATATTTAATTTGATGGACTTTAGGATGAAGATCTAAACACCCATTTGCAGTAATTTTTAAACATCTGTGATACATTTAAGATTAATGGAGCTTCAGATGATGCGATTAGAATCAAGTTATTTCGCTTTTCCTTGAGAGGCAATGCTAAGAAGTGGCTAATAAACTATCTATGAACTCTATAACTACCTGGTAGTGGATGGTTGAGCAATTTTATGAGGAAGTACTTTCCCTCATCTAGGACAACCAAGCCTAGTGTAGATATAGCTTCCTTTCACCAGCTAGGCTCTGAGACTTTGTACAAATCTTTTAAGAGATGGAAGGAGTTGCTGGGATGATGCTTGCATCATTAACTTACTGAGTAGACCCACGTCCAAACTTTTTACAATGGGCTAAATTATGGCACTAGGCAACTCATAGATGTAGCCATAGGAGGGAGTTTGAATAATAAATCTCCTGAAGAGTATTTAAACCTGTTTGAGGACATGGCCAACAATCACTACTAATGGTCTTCTGTGAGAGCTAAGAAAGAGGAGTGGAGGAGTTTTTTAGCTTGATGTGGTAACCAATCTGACACTCAAGATAGAAGCCTTGAGTACGAAAGTGGACAACATGGCCATTGGTACTGGCTAAGAAAATATGGTTAATGGCAGTTTTGGACAGAATATGGAGGGTATGACTTCTAAGAATGTGAAGTATGTGAGCAACTTAAATGGAAAAAAGAATTACTCTTACAATAACACTTACAACCTTGGTTGGAGAAACCATCCAAACTTTAAGTAGAGTAATAATAATTTCCAATAATTTAGCTTAAACCCACCAAATTTTTAGAAATAGCAAGGTCAAGGGCCAAGTGTCCCCTAAGCTAGCAAGATTTCTTTAGAGGAATTAATTCCTCAATTCATTAAAGCATATGAGGCTAGGCAGTAGACCATTGATACTACATTAAAAAACAAATCAGCTACAATGCATAACTTGGAGACTCAACTAGGGAAGATTTCAAAACTCTTCTCATAAAGACCCCAAGGATCATTACAAGCTAATATTGAAGCCAATCTAAGGGAACAACACAAGAACTGAAAAAGAAAGACTCCAAGGATGATTCATCCTACCTTTCTTTTTATTTGCTCAGAAAGTTGTCAAATCTATTTTTGATTATTAGTTGATATTAAATGTTTGTTTGTTTTCTTTTAAAGACCTTTTGATTCATGGTGAATATTTGAGAAGGACGATTTGTGTCCTTGGTAAAGTTTGCTTTGAGTAAATGTTTTATGGTCGTAAAAATTATTCAGGTTCTGCTGAAACCTGATTTGACGTTATGATGATATTTTTGAAGTATATGCGTGTGTTTTTCCATAGAATTCTTTGTTTGAATGGATGAATAACAGGGATATGAATGAGCTTGTGGATCAATTTACATTTTGTGGATGTTTTAAGTGTTTTACAAGAGATCCACCTGATAAGTTTAGCCTCAAGCCAAGACCGCAACATGAAGAATTGAATGAATTTTGATTATAGTTGCAGTCGAGCCCTCGACTTTAGGCCACGACAATTCTAATTTTTTGTTCTTTTCATAGGTTTTAAATATAGACATAAATTCAGACCTCCACTTATTAATTCTTTTTTTTAATAAGTTGCGACTTGCATTAAAATCTCAATTCTTTAATTCTTTCTTTTATTAATAAATAACGCAGCAACCTAAATATCGAGTCCAAAATTTGACCTGTGACACGTTTTAATATAAAAGGATAAATACTGTTCTTTCCCTCTTTTTTTAGTACTACATTCAAAATTCTAACAAACCCAATAAACACTTTCAGAACCTTCAATAAACCTTGCACTCATAAATCTACTAAAAAATCATTCCTTTTTAATATTTTGAGAATCAAACTAGTACAGTAAGCATATCTCGTTACTTTTTCTCTATTTTTATTGTTTTATTTGAGCTCAAATGTCATATTACTTTGCATATTTAAGGTTTCAATTTCTATGAATTCTTGATATCTATTATGTCCGATAGAAAGTAACTTGCTTGAAGATACAAATAGGTTGATGTACTTTTATAAGTTAAATTTTAGGTAATCTACCACGGACTTTATTGTGACTCTTGCACTTCATTGAAGTTCTGTATGAGCTTAGTTTGTTTTATATAACTTAAGAAAGTTAATCTTGACATTAAAGGCAGCAAAATGAAGTTAGAACAACAATGTGATTAGAATGAAATGCTGTTAAAAAAAAGTTTTGTACAAATATACCCTAAAACTGCTATTTGAAGAAGATAATTTTCAAAACTAGGGAAAAATTCTGTTTGATTTAAGCTTTGAATGAATTAATATTTATCTTATGTTGCTTGCTTTGCTTTTACAGAAATGACATCTAAAAGATCCCAACAACAACCCCAAAAACAATCCAAAATGGCTAGATATGAGTTTAGGCTAACACCACAAGTACCAAACCACTAACCCCAGTAGGATCAGCTGATGAAGATAGGGAGAAATATAATTTGTATTTAGTTAGGAAAAAGATTGTTGACAATGCTGTGTTAAATTAGGATATGCTGAGGATTTATGGGATGGAAGAGGATTTTAGAAGATATTTTGCAAACCTAGCTTGGGAAAAGGCGTTTGAAATTAGGGAAGAAGCCTTTGGAGAAGTGACTATGGCCTTCATGGCTAGTTTCAAAACAAGAAGCCAAGTGCCTCACATGGAAGACTATCGAATTTTATGCGTTTGGAGGATACAAGACGATAACCATGAGATAGTTCATAATTGCCATGGGCCTTTATGAGGATGTTGAGATCCTCAATGATGAAGTGTTTAAAAGGCTGTGTACATCAGTCTCTGAGGAAGAGTGTAGACAATTTGCAGCCGAGGAGATTGAGGGCACATTTAAACCTTCTAAGACCACTAACTCGAACTTTAAGTGCTCAAGTGCTAGAATGTTGCACCACTTGCTCATTAGGAGCATTTGCTCTAAGGTAGAAGGTACATTAGCCATTGCAGAGGCACAATTGCACCCTCTCATCAACATGATGAGAGGAAGAAAGATAAATGTTGGGTTGTTTGTAGCATGGAAGATCAAAACTCAAGCCAGCCTCCTAGGCAAGGGAATATTCCTAAGTGGCTTAATAACTAGAATCCTAAAGAATTTGGATTTATGGCCAGGATAAAGGCCTACTAACTTTGTTTGCAAATTTAGAGAACTTTAGAAGAGATCCGTTAGAGATTGGAAGTTAAATGAAGTTAAAGCCCAAAATGTTGCTACACCAGTAGGAAGGGAAATGCTTGCAACTGAGTATGAGCCTACAACAGCTGAGCAAGTACCATCTACTATGGCTCAAGAACCAAAGCAGCCAGACCAACATTCTACTCCCACACAAGAAGCTCCATCTCACCCATCAGCAATCGTCTTCAAGAAAGTAGAAGCTGAAATGAAGGATATGAAAGAAAAGCTGGCTACCTTTGAGAAGAAATGTCAGGAGGATATAAATTATCTGAAGCAGACAATGAAGCAAATTTTAGATCTATTTACTCATGATCCTCCTCAACCTAGAAAATCCAAATCTCCAACACCTGAATCGATCTTAGCTCAGTTAGATAATCCGGATGATGATGACGACAATGATGTCAGGCCACCTTCACCTTTCACCTATATACCATCACCCCCTCATCCTACATACATACCATCCCTACACATATCACCAATCCATACGCATTCCCCACCTCATTCACATTTGCCTTCTTGCATAAGCATTGAACTTCAAACACAACAACCATACATTCAAATATAAATGGCTGAGTCGCCTGCTCACAACATATGTAAGGATAATGAAGCCATTTCTCAAACACATGGCCCACTTCAACCTCAACCCGAACTATGCATTTTGGAGCCCATACCCAAAACCACTTTAGCTCCAATCCACTTACTCCTAAAAACCTTCAGGAGAAAGGCTAAGAAGTCAATACCAAGGAAGAGGAGGTTGATTCTCCAAGATGAATCATCAGATGAGGATCACAATCTCATCAAGAACTGGGTGGAAAAGCATCATGATGGAAGCTACTGCTAGGGAAACTAAAGTAGCAGTTTAAGAAATAAATGAAGGAGGAGCACATCAACAAGAAGGCAATACCATCGTTCCTGGTGGCATTGACCTTAACTTTTTGCCTCTATAACAAGAGTTCACCCCACCAGCTGCCATCGGATGAAGAGTTTTATACTCTTGAAGCTAAGATTGCTGCTGCTATGGAAGAAGATAAGATTACAGAAGATCAGGCAATGGAGGAGGAGATTTGTCATATCATCTCCAATGATATTGTCCAAATTGTCAAAGAAGCAACAACAGCAGCTCAGGAGGACAAAGCTATGTCCTTACCTCCCCAAAAATCACCACAGCAATAACAGCAACCACTAGAAGAGGGAAAATCTATCCCTTCACCACTCCTCCTAATAAAAGCCAAGAGGGTAAAGCATTGTGCCAAAAAGAGAACTTCCAAAACCTATGTAAAGCACATCTTTGAAGCCGTACAAGAAGAGGAAGAGAAGCGATAGACTAAACCTAGAAGACAATGCCATCTATACAGGCATTTTTGTAGATATTTTTACAATGGTTCGAGATAGAGTCTATTATGAATGGCAAGTAGTGCCATATATTCCTCCAGAAGATAAGGAAGCCCATATTGCTGGCATTGGCCTTAATTCTATGCCTATGGAAAAGATGATAAAGCAGCTGACCTCATTAAGGGATTACAATCCAAAATAGATGCTGAGGTTAAGAAAGAGTATCAATCGAGATTAAAGGTGCAGAAAGAATATGTAGAAAAGGTAGATAAACGCCCCAAAAGGCAAGAGGATAAAAGAAAAAGGCAAGTGCGGGAAGATGCCTCATGGCACTTCATCTATCGACTACAAAAGAAAGAGAAGGGGATAGGAGAAAAGAAAGAGGCCTGTAAGAGGAAATCGAAGAAAAAAGTGAGATTGAAGTTGAAGATGATGAAGACGATTTAGATGACCACCTGCAAATCAGTGCTTGGTTAAAGAAGAGTAGAATAGGCACAAAAGGCAACAATAGAAGACCATCTTACGCCACACCTGCACCTAAAGAACTTCCATTTAGTGAAGCCATAGAAAAGAAAAAACTCTACAAAAGTTGGGTAAGGGTAACGACAAAGGAGCTCTTAATAATAAAAGAAAAAGAACAAAAGAAGAGATGAGACAAAGAGCTTACCCTTAACCAGCATGAGGAAATTCAATGAAAATATGAAGAGCATAAGAAGAAGCAAGATGGGGAAGAATAGCAAAAACAAAGGCCCAATGAAACCCAACTTTAGGCAATTGGATAGCAAAGGGTAAAGAGTACTACTAAAAATTATGATACCTTGTATGATGACAGCTTTCTAAGGAGCAGTGATGAAGAACCAACAACTCAGAAAACTAATACCGTTCCTCGAAAAAAAAAAAAAAAGAAGAAAGTTGCAACCAAATGGAAGCAGAAAGATTAGATAAGAATTGTTGAATCACAACCAAATCAAGCTGAGCTTATATGGCAAATAATCCAAGCATGATAGAACAACAACTAAATGATTTTTCTGTTCCCTTGCAATACAAAGACAGCTTGATGTAGGGATTGATTCGAAGGAGGTAGAAAGGGCAACTCAGATCAAAAGAATGGGGTAGGTTAAGAGAGACAAAGGAGCCAGTGCTTCCAAAGAAGCACCCAAGAGGAGTGATAAAGGTAATTTACCATATTTATTAAGGTTAGATTATGGATGAATATTGCTTTAATTCATGTTCAATTTAAGACAATTGGTATTTAATTAGAAAATATATTCATTTCAGGTTTAAAAAGGAGAAACATCAACCTTTGGATCGAATTAAACAAGAATTTGAGTTGAACATGTCATCCAAGCAACATCATGCCCGCGATAGGGACAATGATCATTTCAGATTAATATTTAAGAAGCAATCACGGGCGTAATTCAAAAGAAAAGCACTCACATAAGAGATCATGGCCCATGTATCAGCCATGATCAAGAAAGTAATCTCCTCTGACCTTTAATAGAAGCTTGTTACAGCCATTATTCATAAGGATTCAACAAAGCACAATGAAGATCATGACTTGTGATATGGCCATGATCATTAGAAGACTAATTTTTAGAGTTACATGAAGATTCAATTATGGACGTTATCATTTGTAGATTTATGATTCAAGGAGATTACAATCGTTATCTACCTTGGATAATTTCTTTCATGATGTAAGGGGCCGTGTAATGACCATGATGACGATTATTTGTAGGATATTTTCATGCCATTTCAGATCTAAACACATTTTTGAAGAGGAATAAAGGCCAATTGACACGTTTCTTCACCTATTAGATGCATCCAATGGAGGATACATATAAATACTCATGTGAAAAATTACAAGGAAAATAAAAAAGATATTCATCAATCATTATCACTCAGACACCACTTGTGATCATTCACCATTTGTTATTTTTGCAATCTTAAAAAAGTATCTTCTATGTGTAGGAAAGTATATATACAAGTGTACTGGAACATCATTGTATCAACATCTTCAAGTGAATCCATTTATAAGGGTTGTTTTTAATGTTCTATTCTCTTAAGTTCTACTTTTATTATGTCGTGTTATTTTCTTGCATCTTGCATGAGTACTAGTTAGGGTGCTTGTGCAGCCGTGTTTATCATGTACATATATTGGCTAAACGCTAATTGTTGTTGATTTTGCTTATCCCTATAGTGTATTTAAGCATACTAATTCTTGGTAGTGCACGACTTAATTTTAGACCAGATTTTCACAGGATGCAATTGAGAAATCTACCTGTGGAATAGATCTAGAGTATTGGGAGAAGTTGCTCATGATCCTAAAGATAGGTTTGTGAAAATTTCTGCATGTAATTGGAAATTACCTTAGGATCTTATTCTTAATGCGATCTTAGTCAGCTGTTAACTAGGAATAAATTCCAATTTAACAAGGTTGGGATTAAGGTTCAATAGTTCTTGAGAGAGATACTGATCTATTTGGTAGAATCCCACAATTAGGAAAGGCACAGAAAATAATAATGATGTAGTACATGTTAATTTATTGGTGAAGCAAGTATGATGTGTTATAGATTGTTAGAGTAACCTTAATTCGTTTATTAATTTAGTGAACATTGCTATAGTTAGTAATTAGTTTCATGGATTAATTATAATTGTCTAAGTCAATTTAATTTGCTATATAATAATCAATAAGGCAAGTAATAGTACTTGTCGAGGACCCTAAGGAATATGACTCTATAGTTTGTTCCCATACTACATCTGGTAGGTATACTTACCTAATACTAACAAATCCATAGTAATAGATCATAGTACTTAATTAGTAAAACTCGGTTGAAAATAAGTGCACTAATGAGGGCTAAAACAAAAACAACACAAAGGGTACCCGTTGGTGGTATACACATTAAAGAACAAATAGAGGAGCATACAGCTACACCAAGCCACGGATAAACACTCAATCCCGAATCAATTCCTCATAGAGAGGAGGCAAAGAGGTGGAAGGAGGTTACTTAGAAGTCCTAGTGCTAATAGAGATTATGGTGGTGGTAAAGGTGGTCAATCTGATAGAGGAAGTAAAAGAGGTGGTGGTAGAGCAGTTCTTGGGGCCAGAAGGGATAGAGGAAATGAGTTTAGCAGAAGCTAGAGATACTAGCTAGGAGACGATCATTAAACTCCCTAACTCCCTTATTCATTTTCTATGATTTATTTTGTATGCATGTTGCAAGGCAGTTCTTAATTCTTTACATTCTTTATATTACCTGTTCTTTCATGACCTTGGATCTTTGTTCTTTATATTCTTTAAATAAAATGTTATTCTTTGTGGCAACATAACTTTTTTTCTTTTTGGTGCAGGATTCTTTTCTAGCTAATTTTAGATATAGTATATAAGAGTGGTTAAGTTAGGAAAGTTTTTGTTTATTATTCAACCGTGGCTTTGATCGAGCCATGGTTAGTACTAATATGTTATCATGTTTTGCTTTAGTCTCTAGAATAGAATCAAGAAGGTAATCCAGCACGTGGCCACACGCATAAAAAAATCAAACCCTCGAGCCTTAAACAAAGAAGTTTACTTGAAACTTCTTATCTTTAAATCTTGCTTTGAAATTATGTCGTTTACTATCCCTTATTTGCTTTATCATGTTTTTAAAACATCGAGGACAATATTTACATTAAGTATAGGGGAAAGAAATTTAGCAAGATTTGGGTTGAGTGTGAAATTAAAGTTCTGTTAAAGAATAGAGTAACTATAGTTTAATTGATCAATTTTTTCCACACAAATTATAGGAAATTAATAAAATGGTTAAAATTTGACCAAAATTTTTCAAAATTTGAAATAAAATCACCAATTAACTTAGTAAAGCAAACAATGAACACCATCATACGATTGGGTTAATTTTACTATATATAAATCAATTTACAAATATCCATGTGGAGTAGTTTTACTTGTTATTTAATATAGTATTTTAGAGTTGGATTTAGGTAAGGTCCTCATTAAGGCTACTTAATTAATTTGTAAAAGCTTAAATGATCTATATGTTTTTCAATTTAGTCATTTTGAGAGCCATACGCTTAAGGTAGAAATGGGTAGGGGTTGGTCCGTCAAAAGAGTAATTTCTTGACCCCTCTTTCAATTTTAAATAAGCCATGAATAAAAGGAAAAGCAAGTGAAAAGATAGGGGCAAAAATCCTTTCAGAAGAAAAAGTAAGGAAGAAGGTAAAAACCTTCCCCTCTATAGCTTTGAAGTACATAAATAATTAATAAAAACAAAAATAAAAAGCACAAATAAGGAAGGAAATTCAGGGGATGAATTGATGTATATGCCTTTACCTTTGATTATGATGCTTAGAGAAATGACCAAGGAACTACATACCCATATGTATAAAGGGATAAATTTGATCGATTTCCTCTTACTTTGCTTGATCTTTTGAGAAATTTTTGCTTTAGAATTCTTTATTAAATAATAAGGGTAAAAACTAATTTATTTGGATAAGGTCTGTGATTTTAGCATAAGTAACTTTAGTACAGTCAAAGAGATTGATTAAATATTTAAAGTACTGAGGTGATTTAAGCTAAATTAACATGGTTAAATTTCCATTTATGATTTATCTTCCTATTTAAAAGCCTTTCCTTGTGAAATGATGTTTGCTTGAGGACAAACGCAAGCTTAAGTATGGGAGAATTTAATAATTTTATTTTACTCTATTTTATTCATAGAAATTTGAGCTTAATTTGATACATTTTTAAATAAATTCCCATGAATTTGGTACTTTTAATGTTTAAATGTTGTTTTCTAGCTCTTGGAATCAAAAGAAGAAGAAATAAAGTGATTTAAACCAGATTAAAGCAAAACAACAACAATTGTGAGAAACAAAACTTGGTTGGGCCCTGTAAAAGAACCATCGAAGGCAAAACAGCAAGGCAAAATAAGGTAATATGGTCTGTCGTGCCCTACATCGAGCCCTCAACATGACCCTCGACATCTGTTTTGAGTTTATTAAGCCCTAGACTTTATGAGAGAGCTTCTATCTTGCCACAATGTCAAGCCTTGGATTTACCCTGCGATTAAAGCTAGACAAAAATCACACTTTCAAGAGAAAAAACACAGCTTGGATCAAGCGCTACCTTCAAGCCCTTAATGATCTCACTTGACCTTTTGGTTGAATCTGGATAAAAACTTGAGCCTTTTTAGTAAGAATGTCGCAGTTTAGGTCGAGCGTTGACATTTTAACAAGATTTGAGTGCTCGACTACCTTGTGAAAAGTCACCTTGTGAGCTAGCAATCCAGATGCATGTGCGTGAAATAAAGAATGAATTCTGTTATAATGAATCTACCACATCAACAAATAAAATCGTCATGATTTCTGTATATCTAGCCTATAAATAAACGCGTACAGGCATTCAAAAAATCGATATCATATGTAACAAATTTCTAACATAGTATAGAGAGAGAATTATTAGCCAAAAGAACTGTTTCTTTTTGCGTTAGAATTCTCAAAGTTTTTAGGTAAGTTATAAACCCAACGCTTGTTTTCTACAAGGACTTGAGCTTAATTTGTAATTTCATTTTAAATTCCATTTTATTTCTTCAAGAATATGTGCTTAATGTCAACATCCATGGAGAAATAAAAATTTATTTCAGGGTTTGTGAATCTAAGACCTGATTCATGTGATTTCAAAATGTTTTAACGATTATCACTGAGTATTTATAATTAGTAGCTAAAACTTAACTTCGTGAGTCTAAATGCGCGGTGCACCATTTAGGTTCATATATGATTTCAAATGAATAGATTGAGAGATCATTCTTTTGAATAGATCTGGACTACTAATGGAGTTGCTCATATCACCTTGAGAGAGGGATGGTGAAACTTTCTATTGCTTGTTTTTAAAATTCATTAGGTTGATTTTGAAACAAAGGATTCTTAAACTTTATATGAATCTAGGCTGCTAATTACTTATGAAGAGATTCCCATGGTCTAGTCTAAGATCTAGAATTACTGACCTTGAGAGAGAGGTTTTAATTTACATTCATGAGTCCAATAGTGCAAATATATCAGTGTACAACTCTATGAGTTTATTAAGAAATCATATGATAAGGACTTCGTGAAGCAATCCCTAAGGCTTGTTCATGCATTTTCAAGCTTATTTTACTTTTTGCCCTAAAAACCTATGCATAGTGACTAACCCTAGTATAACTTCTATTTTCATTATGCTTTGCTAAATTTTCTTTGGCTAGATAATAGATGAAATATGTTATGATAGATGCCAATAATCCCTTGGAATATGACCTAATAATTTTTATGCTAGCCCGATGTTGGTAGTTGCTTCCGAAGCTGAATAAAACTTATTAGTTTTATAAATTTTCAAAAACTTCAACTTCGTGTGTTCTTTAATTTTTTTTTTGAATCTCAAACAAGCACAACTAACCATGTATGTACCTTCGAGGTTTTTCAAGGGCTTCAATAGTGATATTGCCATAATATGCATATAATGAGATAATGTCACAAATGGTACTTAAACTTTGATAGAACATATGATTAGGTATCTAAACTTTGAAAATAATCAATTAAGTATCTAAACTTTGTAATTGATCAATTTGGTACCTGAAAATCTTTAAAATTGATAGATTCAGTAACTAAAAAACTTGATGTAGATACTATTATCGTGTATGATAAATTCTTTTAGGTACTAGATTTGTCGATTTCAAAGTTTATATACTAAATTAATCAATTTCAAACTCCGGGTTCATATTTGTATATTTGTCAAAGTCCATGTATCATATATGACGTTAACCTGCTTATAATTTATATCTTATACTCATAAGTGTTGTGTTTATAATGTGATAATTTGTATAATTACATGGTTTTTGACGATCTTCCCATCATTGTGCACGAATAGAGCTATTGGTGCTAAAATGAGGTTTTAGATGCTTAATAATAGTTTTTCTTAAATTAGATGGCTAGAAAATACCTTTTTCATGCCAAGTATCGCACATTAGATTTGTGTGAATGAACAAACTTGCATAGAAATGGTTTTAGACAAGTTTGTGCTTTTCTTGAGGAAACATCATGCATCTTATAACCATAATGTGCACATATTTGCAATATGTTGAAATATGTATGTTTGATATGGCCACACAAGCATGCAATGACAATTTGAACATGCTTTGTATATTGGAACTCGAGTTTATGTCTATTTGGAATTAAGTTGTTCATATTGTGTTTAGGACATTTTATCATATAATGTTCAGATGCTAGGCCTATAACATCTAGATAGTAGGTGTTTTATGCATGTGTTTGTGCAGTTTTTCCTTCATATGGCTTGAAATGTTTTTTTTCTTTAGGTAGGTATGGTTTCTGATGCAATGATTATGTGCATGCCGTGTAACTATCACACTATAAGTGACCTAGGAAAACAACATATGCAAGGGTAATCAAGAGAGAATCATATAAGAAAGAGGAGTAGGCAGTCTTAATAGGCTTTAATACATGTGTGACGAGCAAGAGAGCTAAGAAGCATCAACCTAACTAAATACCACAAGATCATATGTGTTCTTAAGTAAATCAAGTGATTGATTCACTAAAATGGAAATCTGGCAGTATAACGACGATTGTCTTGGCTATTAAGGCCTTTATTTATGATGTGTGTAAGCCAATTTGAAAAGGGTTGGAATTGGATAGACCAATTTTAATAAGCCTTACTCCAAGCCTACCATGTCAAATTTCCCTTGATCATTCTAAATAACTAAGCTTAACTCTTTAAACCCTATCAAGTTAACCCAAATAAAAATTAGGGTTAAAGCCTTTATGATTAAATCCCTACGTCTACCTTTTTTGCCCCTTAACTAAAGTCCTTTGGATCGCATCGAAAGGCGTTTGGGATTGAATAAGCCTTTCAAGATGGAGAGTGTTTTGGCACATGGGGTGGAGCACTGTTAAATCAGCGCATCGCTTTTGTTCACTTGAATGATCTTGTTTGCTTGCTCCTAAAGCACCATGCTACATGTTAAATAAATCTTCTTCATTTATTTCATATGAATAATTTATTCCATTGCGGATAGTACAGATTGAGTGGATTTGAATTGAGCTCATCTCAAATTTTAAATCTCGTTACCCCTCCAATAAAGTCCTTACTTAAGTTGCGTCTTTTGCAATCTTTCACCATGTCATCATCCATACTTGTCTTGGTCTTAAAATAAAATCAAATAAATATCGCTTGAATTAAATACAATGGAACTACAATGTCAATCTTGCATGTTAGAGGCACTTATGTAATTCTTTATCAATACGAGATGGTGGCACATCTTTATGAGAATATTCAATTCACCATATGCCATCTGATCTCATGCCACACGGCGGAGAAAAACAATATGTATTAATACTATGGAGTAAGGTATTAGAGCAATTTTGTTTTCTTCTAGCAATAACATGAACAATTGCTTTCCTATAAAATACAATCTAATTAGATGTAAAATATTTTCCCAATAACACCACATAAAAAAAAAAGGATCCCCTATCTTGCACAAAAAAATTCCATGACCATGTAATTCCTACTTCCCTTGTTAAAAAAAATATCCATGACCCATATAATCAATATTGCACCATTGTTGTTTGTTTCCATTTCCTATTTCGTTTGTTTTCATTTTCCTTTTTCTTGTAGATGTACCGTTGGGACGTGTCAAAATTCCATACATCATGGTATCGGGTAACGTCTCATATATCCTAACACACACACAAAGAGTATTGCTTTTATTTCCTTTTCTTCCATATATTCCAGCACACACATATAGTTGCTCACTTGCTTTTTATTTCCTTTTTCTATGATTTTTGTCCTTTTCTTCGTTTCCCTCAATGTCTTCCTCCTTTATGTAATATCTTCCCTCTCCTCTCTTGATTTATTTTAATCCTTATTCTTCCTGCACAAAAACTCCATTAAAGAAGACGAGAAATCTCTCCTCTGAAACTTTACACTTCTTTATGTTCATAGCTCATTCAATGGCGATAGTACTCATAGATTGGTTGCATTCAGCTCCAACTAGCCAAAGTAAGCCATTATTAAGCTTTGTTCATTAACATGTTAAGCTTCTAGTTGGTTGGGATTCCTTCATATTTGTTCACAAAAGGACTGAAAAACCCAATGATAGTGAAGTCAGTATATAACTAAGTAAATGCTCAAGTTTATTATTTCACGTTTTCGTGTTTATTTATTCTCATAACATTTGCTATTATGTAGCACTTTGGATCTTCATTCAACCCGGAACTAAAATGGAACTCATTCCTGATAATGGCAACTTCTAATCTTGGTAACTCTTCATCTAGTTAAGCCTCCTTTCAACTCAATTTAGCACATTAAAGGTGACGCTATTATTGTCACTATACTCCATATGCCTATTTTGTCGAGCGCTATAATGTTTTTTTTTTTAACTCTGTTTTTGCTTCTGTGGTCTTCAATTAGCTTTGTGTCCTTGGTTGCCTTTCTGTGGCATTCCTTTCTTTTGGGTTTGTTAAAATACTAGTAGATACATAGGTGATGGGCTTCCAATTGCTGACTGGTTATCTAAGCATCTTATCTTACACTCATATGACACACCAATCATGACTTCTCGTAGAAACTAAAATATGGAGAGCTCTATTGTAATAATTTTACTATAGTAATCTTTATAACTTATACTACAGGAAGTAGCATCTTTTTTATTGATACCATTAATGTGTTACTCTTTGTTGTTTCTTTATGTTAATCGATTTCTGTTCAAAATTACACCTAACGTGTTGCTTGCATTTTCTTTAGCTTCGTAACCTTATGATAATCTATGATGTTATCTTGTCTTGTCTTTCAACTATTGATTTCTCTCGAGAGATGATTTTGATGATAACAAAAAGAGTTAAATGATTCTGACATAATTTGTTTAAGTGTGCAGCATTGAATATTAACAATATAAAACTATCTCAGAAAGTTTATCAGAAGGATGGAAGTTTTTAGTTAAGCATATTAAGGATACTCAGAAGCTTAGACATAGAGATATTAACTCATCAGAAAGTTACTCAGAAGGTTTCAATAAGACCTGCAGTTTTGTTTTGGTCATCAGAAGGAAGGTCAGAAGGTTTATGAACTATATGAAAATCGAGTGTTTTCCAAATCAAATTTAGATTTTGAAGACTTAGCTCTAGTGTTGAGTGTAATTTGGGTATTATGCTTAATGTGTTCCACAAAGTCGGATTAAAATCCACAGGGATTATAATTAGAATTTAAACTCAATTGAAGAACACAAATACATTATTGAAGAAAAACAAAGCTCCAACTGAACGAAGCTCAAATTGATTTTTAAATTATAAAAAGTGAATTATTTTGAGGAGAAAGTTAGTGTGCATAATATGAAGTATTTACAAAATCAGGATTTTGTGGAATGTGTTCGAATTTTTTCACTCAAAGAACATGGAAGCTTGATAGAAGATGAACAGTGACAGACGTTGCAGTGATTCAACGAAGGATAAATTCAAGTCCGATTTTTCAGTTTTAAGATAAGCACACAAGTTGTTGGTTATTTGATTTATCTTATGAAGTTGAATTTCGAAAATAATCTTAAGAATTCAAAATTCAAAGTGAGTCAATTGAAGGATAAATGCAAGGTGATATTTCAGATAAGACGAGCAGGATACATGCACGAAAATCTAGGCAAGTTAATCCGTTTGTTCTTCTAGCCGTTGCAGAAAATAGAATAAAAAGAAAAAGAACAAGATAGAAGGAACAATCAACAATAACGTGAATATCAGATCTCTACAGTGCTAAAGCCCCATTTGAAAAACTGTCATATTTACATTGTTACTGTTCATTGAGCAAATAATTCGAGGAAATTCAATTTTTTCATTCCTCTTGATTTGATTTTATATTTTGTAAGTTGAGAGTTACAAGTAGGCTTAGTTGATTGATTGTTTGAGAGAATCAAGCTAAGTGAATTGTAGCCAAAGGATTGGTGTAGACACCCAATTTTTGCCCAATTAAAAAATAGGTTTAAGTTTACAATAAATTAATGTCATGATTGAGTTCATCAAAAATATAATAATAATAATATAATAAAAAAGAGAGAAAATAGAAAATAGAAAAATTAAAAAATAGAGGAATAAAATATGAATAATAATAATTAAATGAATAATAGTAATGTAAATAAAATATATGTAGGAAAAAATTAAAATAAAGAAAAAATCATTTGAGCTCAATATAACATATATTTTATTAGCCTTAAGTATTAGTGGGTTAGCTATATGACCAAGGCACAGGCCAACGGCCTAACGGTTCAGACCATGGACATAGGAGCAAAGGGACCCAAGTTCGATCCTAGCCTAAGGCAGATTTTGCCTCTTTTTGTTCAATTTTTTTCCCAAAAGACACATCGGTTCATCCACTTTGAGACCTCATTTGATCAATGAATCTTTGTGTTTTTTCGAAATTAATTGTACAGACACAAACTAGGCATGGGATACATCACATCTATACATATTTCATGCATTATTTCATCCCAAAAGGCATTTTAATCAAAGCATGAAAATTGGGAAAAAATTCGAATGGACATGATTTTTCAAATTTCAAAATTGGCCGAATTGTATCAATTGATCAAATTAAATACACTTAATCAAGGAGTCATGATCTGTAAACACAAGATTCGTGATCAATTTGAACCAACAATCACGAATCGAGTCCCAATTTTGAATCGTTCTTATTTGAAAAAATATAACGATTCGTGATTCAAAAATTGAACCATTACAAAGCTTCGAAATGACAAATTGTTTCGAACTCTATAAATAGGATCACCCCACAAGCAGAAAGCACAATTCAATTTCACAAAACACACACTACACGATCGAGATCTGAAAATAGAGTAGAAAGTGTTCGAATTGCAAAATTTGCAAATTCGAAGTGATCGGGAGGATTTCGATCCAATTAAAGAGTGTTAGGATCATCTAGGAAGTGTTTTTGATTGATTATAGTGTTTAGAATTGCTCGAATTTGCATTTGGAAGTTCTGCAAATTTTTAGAAAATTTTTTAATCATCGCCGCCCTCAACCACCGCACGAACCGCCACTTCTGGTGGTTCTGGGAGTGAACCACCACCACCAACGGACGCAGCAACCCCATCCACGTCGGGCCGACAAGGTTGCAGGCTTCAAAAACCACCAGGAGCGGCCGAGGAACGCCTTGAAGTCACCGTCATTGTCTTCTTCACCCGACGGGTATCCAAGATCCAACCCGAAACCCGAGATCCAACCCGGTCGGTCGTCGGTCAACGGTCGTCGGTCAATAGTCAGCCAGATCTACGGTCCATATTCAATCAGAGGATCAGACGGTCCAGATTGATCAAAGCGATCTACGGTCCAGATTCAATCAGAGAATCAGACGGTCCAGATTCGATCAAAGCAATCAACGCTCCAGATCGAATTCATCAGATCCTGCGGTCCAGATTTAGTCTACAAATCAGACGCTCCAGATCTGATCCGAGAAAATCCAACGGTCCAGGTTAGTCCGCAAAAATTTATTAGTTATTTATTATATATTTAATTTCGAAAAATAGGAAAAAATTAATAAAAATTCGTAAAAAATCCAGAAAAATTCAGAAATATCCAGAAAAATTAGAATAATTATTTTTAATATAAATTTACATGTTTTAGCAATTTTTTATATTTTTGGATGTTTTTGAATATGTATTTGCATATAGATTGATCCTTAAATATATATTTGATGCATGAGATGTTTTGTTTTTGTATTTTAATTTTGTTATGATATATTTTGAATATGTTCTGAACATATGTGATGATTATTGAATTTTGAAAAATAATAAATTGTAAATAGATTTTTTAAACCAAAGTTGTTGTTGAATGATAAAGATAAAAATTGTTTTTTTTTTAAATCATGATATTAATTAAGTTTTTATCAAAATTATCTTTATAAATTTGCTATAAAGATAATACTCAAAGTTTTCAAAATTATTTTCATGTAGCATTAAATTAGCCATGAATTAATGATTTTTAAACTTAGAAAAATATATTTTTTATGAAATAAAAATCAATTGATTAGATCATAGGATCATCAAAATTGGCTTTCATAAAAATTCAAAATTTAATGAACTTAAAGTGAGAATATTTTAAAAATATAAAATTGATCAACAAACTAAGTTCTTTATAAAAGAACTACGTTTTGTTGATCTCGATTAGCGAGTACGTAGGCACCTACGGGCGACAATAAAATTAGAAAAAATTATTTTGTTTTGATAGTTTGAAATAATCATTTGTACATATTATAAGTTTTTTTTTAAAAAGGAAAAATATAAATGTTTGTTGATATTTAAATCCTAAGAAAAAATACATAAAAATAAAAATGAATGATTAAACTTGTAGATATTTGTTTTATAAATGCTTTGTTTGAATTTTTTAGTATAGAAAAGGATAAATTCTAAATTTTAAATTTAAAGTGGTAACCGCTTAGGTTTTAATAGGTTAGCCCCCGGACTCAGATATCTGGTATTTTTTTTTAAGTTTGATTTTTAAATCAAACTTTTCGCAGACTAGTGGCTAAGTTAGGATTAACCGACCCATTAATCCTGGCTTTCATTTTTTCCCGATTTATATCGGGTGGCGACTCTAAAAAGTTTTCAAAAATTAAAATTTCTTTTAACCCCTAGTCGATGATTCATGTTAAATGGGTTAGGGTTTAATATGAATCGGGTTAGGAGAAATGAACCGGATGATTTTCAAAATCCAGGCTCGACAATTGGCAAGAAAATCTTGTAATTTTTTACTTGATTGGATAGTGGAACACAACCGGTGAGGAGTATCGGGACCCTGGCTTGGAGCTGGAAAAGAGGATTGACGCATGAGGTGGAACCTCTATACATCGATTTGCACTTTCTTCTCCTTATCTCTCTTTAATTTCGTAATTTATTATTGATGTTTTCTATGTGTGATATATGCTCAAAAGGTTAATCAGAGAGTAAATCATTCATATTTTTTTTACTCAGAGAGTTAAGCAGAAGGTTTCCAAGTGTGAAAGTATTGTTTCATTTTTTAATCCGAATTTTTGCTTAAAGCTTTTATTTGTTAAGATTATTATTTTAAGAAAGTTTTAAAGCCATTTTAGTTGAATAACCAAGTGGTGTGAAATTTGTTTTAAATTTTTAAAAGTAAATTTGATAACCAATTCAACACCCCCACCCCGACCCCCTCCCCCCCTCTTCCCCCCTCTTGGTTATCTTTTCGGGACCAACAATTAATATCAGAGCAGTGTTCTTATACTTTTCTTGAGTGATATTTACAAATGGCTGAAAACAATATTGCTATTAATCAAGCTCCATATTTTGATGGAACAAACTATCTATATTGGAAAATGCGTATGTCCACTTATATAAAAGCTAATGACTATGGTTCTTGGCAGGTAATTGCTTTTGGAGATTCACAAGTGACATTAACTGATGATGCCAACTTCACTGATGGGGAACTAAAGCTCATTAAGAAGAATAATAAGGCTAAGAATCTTTTGCTCACCACTATAGCTCCTTCTGAATTTTATTTAATTTCTTCTTGTGATACTGCAAAAGACATTTGGGATACTTTGTCCAAAACCTATGAAGGAACTAGTACTATTAAGGAAACAAAGATTAATTCCTTGTTACAACAATATGAATTATTTAATATTAAACCTGATGAGAAAATAAAAGATGCTTTTAATCGTTTTACTGCTGTGACAAATGAACTAACATCTCTTGGAAAGAAAATGGATGATTCTGATTTAGTTAGGAAGATACTCAGGATATTGCCCAAGTCATGGGATGCTAAAAAGACGGCAATTGAAGAAGCCCAAGACCTGAACAAGTTAACTCTCAGTCAACTAAGGGAGAAATTACTAGCTTATGAGTCACACATTAACACAACCGAGGAAGCTGAAGGAAGTTCAAAAGCAATAGCATTCAAAGCAAGAAAAGTCACAAGTGATGAAACTGACTCTGATGATGACAACATTGAAGAAAGTGTTGGTATGCTTGCAAGAAGATTAAGCAAGTTCTTTAAAGGTAAGAAATATAACAATTTCAATAAAACTAACAAATCAAGTGCAGGAAGGAATTATAAAGAAAAGAAAGAAAAGAAGGAAATCGTATATTATGAATGCAAACAACCAGGCCACATCAAGTACGAGTGTCCAATATTGAAAAAGAAAATGAAGAAATTCAAGAAGAAAAGCCGTGCTATGATGGCGACATGGAGTGATCTTGATGCATCAGAGAGTGAATCAGAGGATACAAGTGACAATGAAGAGGAAGCAAATTTGTGCTTAATGGCAGCGTCTGAGGTACATTCTGATTCTGATGAAGATATTAGTGAAAATGATATTTATTCTGAAATGAAAAAACTACTTAAGGCACTTAAGAAAGAAGATTTAAAAATCACGAAATTAGAAGTTGAAAACAAAGCTCTCAAGAACAAGAAGGATGTTTTACGTCAAACCAACAAACTTCTCATTGATGAAAATGATATTTTGAAAAATGACAATGAGAAATTATTTGTCAAAACCGATGGTGTTAAGAAAGAAAATGAGGTTTTGAAAATCGAAATCAAGGAACTAAAAGGTAGAGTCGAAGCTCTCTCTCAATCCATCAAAAACACGTTTAACAAATTTAACGAAAGTGATAAGAAGTTGAATATGTTAATTAGTAGTCAAAGACCATCCTTTATAAAACATGGATTAGGATATGAGTATGGGAATTCATCAAATAACTTAAAAAAGACGATTTTTGTTAAAGAAAATAGAACAGCGAACAACCAAGCTACTGTTCAAAATGAGAAAAGCAAGAACAATAACAGCAGAAGGTACATTAGAAGATATGTTCAACCAAGCTACCCTATCAAAAGGTATGTCAGAAGGTACAGGTATGCATATAATGATTATCCAATACAAAATAATTATAAAAAGGGAAATCAAAGGTTTTATCAACAGCCATATCCATGTTCATTCTGTAATAAAATATGTCATATTGAAAAATATTGTTTCTACAAAAGAAACAAGCTCAGTACACATCAAGTTAAGAAACAAGATAAGACGAGCTTGACTTATCAAGGACCCAAGTTTGTTTGGGTTCCTAAAAAGGTTTGATCACCTTATTTTTATTTGCAGGAACAAGGAGTAAAAATAAAAGGAACATGGTACTTGGACAGTGGATGTTCAGGCCATATGACTGGAGATCCTTTCTTGTTCACTAGCATAATTTGGAAAGAAAAAGGGTATGTAAGATTTGGTGATGACGGCTGTGGTAAAATTATTGGAACAGGTACAATTGGTTATACCCCATATATGATTGAAAATGTTTCTTTGGTCAAGGGATTAAAGCACAATCTATTAAGCATAAGTCAATTATGTGATAAAGGCCATCAAATGAATTTTAAGAAAAACAAATGTTTTGCATATAATTCTAACGGAGATAAATTATTTGAAGGATTTAGAAAAAGAAATGTATATCTAATTACACCATCTGATATGAATGTTGAATGTTGCTTTTTGACTATGAATGATAGTATTTATGTATGGCACAAAAAATTAGGACACGTGAATTTCAATCACTTAGAAAAGTTATCTAAAAGGAATATTGTTGTTGGATTACCCAAAATCAATATAAAGCATGATATTAAATGTTCAACTTATTTAAAGAATAAAATGGTCTCAATTTCACACAAAAGTATCAATTTGATATCAACAAAAAGACCACTTGAACTCTTACATCTTGACTTATTTGGACCTACTAGAACATGAAGTCTAGGAGGAAGCAAATATGGTCTTATAATAGTTGATGACTTTTCAAGATATACATGGGTGTTCTTTTTAAAGCATAAATCAGAAACTTTTGAGGTTTTTCAAAAATTTGCTAAACAAATACAAAATGAAAAGGGTTTGACCATTATTTCTTTAAGATCTGATCATAGTACCGAATTTGATAATTCATCATTTATTTCTTTTTGTGAAGAACATGGAATACATCACAATTTTTCTGCACCATATACACCTCAACAAAATGGGATAGTTGAAAGAAAGAATAGGACAATACAAGAAATGACATTTTCTATGTTGAATGAAAGTAGAATAGCTGAATATTTTTGGGTTGAAGCTATTGCAACTGCATGTTATATCATAAATAGAGTATATATTAGACCTCATACTACAAAAACATCATATGAATTATTTCGTGGAAGAAAACCATCTATTTTATACTTTCATGTGTTTGGTTATATATGTTTTGTGAAAAAGAATGCACATAATCTTGGGAATTTTATGAAAGATCAGACGAAGCAATTTTTCTTGGATATTCACAACATAGTAAAGCATATCGTGTTTTTAACAAAACAACAAAAATAGTTGAAGAATCTATTAATGTACGTTTTATTGATGTAAAAGATGATTTTGATGATGATGATATCTTGCTTCTGAAAATAAAATTAATGATATAAGTGAAGAGAAGATTGTTACAGCTGGTATGAATATTGATCTTAATACTGAAAGTAAACAAAGATCTATTAAGGCAGAAGGTAAGGCAGAATGTAAGGCAGAAGATAAGGCAGAAGGTAACCTAGAGTTAAACCTTAGTAATCCTGAAAGTTCAAAAGCTTGGAAATATAAATCTTCACATCCACCAAGTTTAATTATTGGTGATATTGAATGTGGAACTAGAACTAGGTCTAAATTACAAGAGCTTGAAAATCATTTTTATCTGAATTAGAACCAAGTAACATAGATGAAGCATTAAATGATGAGAATTGGATAAATGCTATGCATGAAGAACTAAATCAATTTCAAAGAAATAATGTTTGGAACTTAGTTCCTAGACCTCAAGACAAAGCAATTACAGGAACTAAATGGGTTTATAGGGATAAATTGGATGAAAATGGTAAAATTGTTAGAAATAAAGCAAAGCTTGTAGCTAAAAGATATTCTCAAGAAGAAGGAATAGATTATGATGAAACTTATGCACCAGTTGCTAGATTGGAAGCTATAAGATTATTGCTAGCATTTGCATGTTATAAAAATTTTAAATTATTTCAAATAGATGTAAAAAGTGCATTTTTGAATGGTTATATTAAAGAAGAAGTGTATGTTGAACAACCACCTGAATTTGAGGATGCATTTAAGCCTGATCATGTTTTTAAATTAAGAAAAGCTTTGTATGGTCTAAAGCAAGCACCAAGAGCTTCGTATGAGAGACTTAGTGAATATCTCATAACTAGTGGATATCAAAGAGATACTATTGACACTACTTTATTTTTAAAATACTACAATGATGATATAATTGTTGTACAAATATATGTTGATGATATAATATTTGGATCTACTAATGAACAATATTGTCAAGAATTTGCAAAGCTTATGCAGGCTGAATTTGAAATGTCCATAATGGGAGAATTAAATTTCTTTTTAGGATTACAAATCAAACAATCAAAGGATGGAATCTTCATTCATCAAGAGAAGTGTACCAAACAAATTCTGAAAAAGTTTGGGTTTGAGAATTCAAAAGAAGATGCAGCACCAATGAGTTCATTTATAAGGTTAGATATTGATTCCAAAGGTAAGAAAATTAATGAAAAACTTTATAGAAGCTTAATTGGTTCTCTTTTATATTTGACTGCATCTAGGCCATATATACTATTTTCTGTATGTATATGTGCAAGATTTCAAAGTAGTCCAACTGAAACACATTTAAAAGCTATTAAAAGAATTTTCAAGTACATTGCTAGTACTGCAAAATTAGGAATTTGGTATCCTAAAACTGAAAATTTTGAATTAATAGGATATTCGGATGCTGATTATGCAAGATGCAAAATTGATAGAAAAAGTACTTCTAGTACTTGTCAATTCTTAGGAAACAAATTAATTTCTTGGTCTTCAAAGAAAAAAAATTCAGTTGCTTTATATACAGCAGAAGCTGAAATGTCTCAATTGGAAATTGTTGTGCACAAATTCTTTAGATAAAACAACAACTACAAGATTTTGGATTAAAATATAAAATATTTCAATTAAATGTGACAATACAAGTGCAATAAATTTAACAAAAAATCCCGTACATCATTCTAGGACTAAATATATAGAAATTAGACATCATTTTATAAGGGATCATGTTAATAATGGGAATATTAACATAGAATTTGTTTCTACTGAAAATCAATATGCTGATATATTTACTAAACCTTTGGATAAAATGGGATTTGAATTTTTAAGAAATGAAATTGGTATATGTAATCCTTTTTAATTAATTTCTTTAAAGTCAATTTAAAAAAATAATAATAATAAATTTAAAAATGGCGGTAATTTTCTTGAAAACATGCAGTTGGTGGCATTATTTCCTTTCCAAACGTTTATCTTACCAACGCTCCTTTATCTGATCACAAAAATCATAACTTTTCTTTCATTCTGATCTTGATCATTTCATTCACTTCGGTTCTTCAAAAATCCATGAAATATCATCTAGGAAATCCTTTCGTCTTGCATCAAAAGGGTTCAAATCCAAACACATAAAAGGCACCATTTCTGTAGAGGATGATCCTTCTGATTCTGAAGAAACCCTAGAAACCCTAACCAAAGATGGAAATCCAAGAGAAAAGCGTTCAAAATGAACATGATAAGATTTCCAAGGAAAAAGAACACGAACAGGAAAGCAAAGAAGAGGAATCATCTTCAGAAGAACCAATCGCATCCTCTGACACCCTTTCAAAGAGTAGCACAGACACTACTTATCTTGCTCCTCAACCTTAAAGGAAACGGAAATCCGCTCCAAGATCTACAAAGAAATCTCCCCTGGCCAAAAGATAAAAGATAACATCAAGTAAGATTCTTGAGTGTGCCTTTGTAGACTTTAAGTTTTTTAGTGAAAATGGATTTTTCTGTGAAGAATGGTTAAGTCGCATAGGATGCCAAAACCTTTGTAATATTTCTGGAGTAGTGGATGGTCTGTTGATTCATGAGTTTTATGACCATCTACACCAGATGGAAGAATCGGTTTTAAAAACAAAAGTGGGAGGAAAGACTTTTACGCTCAATAGGACAGACTTGATTAAGTGTTTTGATATGAAAGAACAAAAAGATGACATACGGATTCTGCAGTATGATAGAAAATCTTTATATAAGGAATTAAATGATGGTGTTGAAAATTTTATCGAGAAAGGTATTTTCTCTACTGAATTTGAGCTAATTGTACGCTTACTCCATAAAATTGTTATTGATTGTCTTCTACCCAAGAATGGCTGTTCAACAACAATTTCAATAGAGGAAGCAGTAGTGATCTTAGCCATGAAGAAAAATGTGCGTTTAGATATGGCAAGTATGATTCTAAGACACATATGGAGAACTAGGAACAACAAACCTTATGGAAGCATGTTGATGAAACTATTTGTTTTCAAGAAAATCCACATTCCCAAAACTCCTAAAGTTCCTATTTCTTTAAAAAAAAATAAGTGAAACCAATTTGAAAAAGATAAGAATTCAAGTTGTGGATAATTTTTGGTTTTCTAAGGATGGATCGTGGTATATACATCCCTAATTTTGTAAAGTTAGATTTGATTGGGAAAAAATTAAAGACATAGCTGAGGGGGAATTAGTGTTGCAAGCAGAGGGTTCCTCAGAAGGTACTGAGGCTAAGAAAGACAGAGAGAAATCCTCAAAGAAGAAAGGAAAGGAGAAAATGGCAGGGAAGAAGACACGAAAATATACTCTCAGAACAGGGCGTAAGTTTGAAATTAAGGAAGGTGGAGGGAAAAATCATGAGAGTGACTCAGAAAGTGAGTCAGAGGATATGCCTTTTCATGATCCAAGAGGTGAACCTTCTCATTCTTCAGTTCGGATGATTGTAGAGAAGCTCATAGGTCAACATTTTGATTTAATCAAGCAATCCTTGATAGAATCCATTCTTGATTCTATTAAAGATTTTTACTTTGATCGTGAGCCTAGTTTTGCTACATTTCATCATCCTCCAACTTCAGCTCAATATCTCTCTGAGTATATTCCAACTGCTGAACAAGCTGATCCACAGTCTTCTCCAATTCAAGAGGATGTTGCATTTGATCAATCTGCTCCTGATTAACCTGTTGATGCAACAACACAAGCTGAGCCAACTGTTCCATCTTCTACTCCTGCTGAGGTTCTAGTCTCTGACTTGGCTATCGTACCATGTCCCCAATCTGCAGAATTTTCCTCATCATACCAACCCTCAAAAGTGGAAGTGATTACTTCTGTTCTCATCTTTCTTCAACTACACAACTTAACTTCCACACCAATTCCACTAGTCATTCCACCCGCTCGCCAAATTTTTCGTCAGGGAAGGAAGAAGAAAGCTCAAAAAGCTGGATATTTCATTGAATATCCGAAAGATCAATGAACTTTTTGTTGTTATTTCTTTTTGATTTTCCAAAGACTACTTTATTTTGGCATGTAAGAACTTGAATCTTTAATGTTCTGTTGCTATGCGTTTTTTGTCATATCGTATTATCTATAATATCTCTTTCTTGATGCTAACAAAAAGGGGGAGAAGAGAGATAACAAAATATTGTCATGTATTTTTCATGTGTTTTTCAATTGTTGATGTTGCTGCTATATTATCGCATATAAACTATTGCTTATTTTGTTCACATGGGGTTTTGTTATCATCAAAAAGGGGGAGATTGTTGATTTCTCTCGAGAGATGATTTTGATGATAACAAAAAGAGTTAAATGATTCTTACATAATTTGTTTAAGTGTACAGCATTGAATATTAACAATATAAAACTATCTCAGAAAGTTTATCAGAAGGATGGAAGTTTTTAGTTAAGCATATTAAGGATACTTAAAAGCTTAGACATAGAGATATTAACTCATTAGAAAGTTACTCAGAAGGTTTCAATAAGACCTGTAGTTTTGTTTTGGCCATCAGAAGGAAGGTCAGAAGGTTTATGAACTATATGAAAATCAGGTGTTTTCCAAATCAAATTTAGATTTTGAAGACCTAGCTCCAATGTTGAGTGTAATTTGGGTATTATGCTCAATGTGTTCCACAAAGTCGGATTAAAATCCACAGGGATTATAATTAGAATTTAAACTCAATTGAAGAACACGAATACATTGTTGAAGAAAAACAAAGCTCAAACTGATTTTTAAATTATAAAAAGCGAATTATTTTGAGGAGAAAGTTAATGTGCATAATATGAAGTATTTACAAAATCAGAATTTTGTGGAATGTGTTCGAATATTTTCACTCAAAGAACATGAAAGCTTGACAGAAGATGAACAGTGACAGACGTTGCAGTGATTCAATGAAGGATAAATTCAAGTTCGATTTTTCAGTTTTAAGATAAGCACACAAGTTGTTGGTTATTTGATTTATCTTATGAAGCTAAATTTCGAAAATAATCTCAAGAATTCAAAATTCAAAGTGAGTCAATTGAAGGATAAATGCAAGGTGATATTTCGGATAAGACGAGTAGGATACACGCACGAAAATATGGGCAAGTTAATCCGTTTGTTCTTCTAGCCATTGCAGAAAATAGAATAAAAAGAAAAAGAACAAGACAAAAGGAACAATCAACAACAATGTGAATATCAGATCTCTACAGTGCTAAAGCCCCGTTCAAAAAACTGTCATATTTACATTGTTACTGTTCATTGAGCAAATAATTCGAGGAAATTCAATTTTTTTATTCCTCTTAATTTGATTTTATATTTTGTGAGTTGAGAGTTACAAGTAAGCTTAGTTGATTGGTTGTTTGAGAGAATCAAGCTAAGTGAATTGTAGCCAAAGGATTGGCAAGAACATCTTGTAATTTTTTACTTGATTGGATAGTGGAACACAACCGGTGAGAAGTATCGGGACCCTAGCTTGGAGCTGGAAGAGAGGATTGACGCATGAGGCGGAACCTCTATACATCGATTTGCACTTTCTTCTCCTTATCTCTCTTTAATTTTGTAATTTATTATTGATGTTTTATATGTGTGATATATGCTCAGAAGGTTAATCAGAGAGTAAATCATTCATATTTTTTTTACTCAGAGAGTTAAGCAGAAGGTTTCCAAGTGTAAAAGTGTTGTTTTTTTTTTTATCTGAATTTTTGCTTAAAGCTTTTATTTGTTAAGATTATTGTTTTAAGAAAGTTTTAAAGCCATTTTAGTTGAATAACCAAGTGGTATGAAATTTGTTTTAAATTTTTAAAAGTAAATTTGATAACCAATTCACCCCCCCCTCTCTCGGTTATCTTTTTGGGACCAACATCAACCACACTCTAGTTAACTGTATCTGCCATAATGTTATATTAAGGAAGTATAAACAAGAACTATAAGGTGCGCTTTATCATAAATTCTGTATCACAAGGGTTGGTCGTGTGCTTGTTCGATCACTGATACTCCTTAGCATGTATTATTTGAAGTAAACAACACTTTACTACACAAAATCAATATGTTTTCCTTGTCTAAAATGCTGCACAAAAGCACTAATCATGTGTTTATTTGAAATTCACTAATCTCGTTTAGTTTGTCACTTCATCTTTGCTCATTTGGATCAAATAAAATTGGTGATCTGTATTTGTAGAGCTATAGGTTGTGTGTGTGTTGCCATCTACTATTCATGCACATCACTTAGGCGCCTTAAATTTGGATAGCAGTTACTTGACTATAGATGTCTTACATTTGGACAGTAGCAACTCTATTGCATTATGTTAAGTACTTGTTAATTGGTCTTTCCCCCCTAACATGGAGGTTTGTGTGCTTGTTCTCTGGATAAACATGATCCCGAGGTTGTCACAATTAACTATGATTCCATCAGTTTGAATAAGGGCGGTGATGTTGATTCCAGTATTGGGAACAAAACAAGTAATGACTGCTCCTATGTCCATGACACTTTTAAGAAGCTATTGAATACAATCAAATCTATTGGTCAGTTACTATTGGCATTTCCATCCTCCTTGCAAGGTTCTAGGACTCCTTCATCTGCATCTCAGGCTACTTAGATTGAATTCAGTTATCAATGTTTAGCATTCCTCCTAATAGAACATGACATGCAAATGTGAATATCTGCTTCTTCTCAGCTTAACTTAGATTACTACAAAATAAAGTAAAAAGTTTTGTTTTTGTTAGTTGATTGTGAGATGTCATCTTGTACTACTGTTTTGGGAGAATTCACATGTCTACAAAACACTCTGTCATTCCTCAAAGTTTCTAGTTCCACTAGAAACAATAGTCCATGGAGGCTTAATCCTAAAAAGAGGAAGAAAAATTTGACTGATGGGGGTAACTTGTCAATGCATTATTGTTATGAGATTGACCATCAACTATCACTCAATTTTTGCTTCATTCATATTGACTAAAGTTCACTATGGAAACTCAATTGGTCGCTGTAGAAATTTGAGTTTACATTATATTTCTCTATCCTGGACCATTGCAAATGCCCCATTCATTGCTACTATGATTAGTTCCCAACTAGACAAATTTTTCTAACTATGTTTTGCAAGCTGAAAGCACAAACTGCGAGCTTGATCAAAACATTGTTGTTGCTAAGCCCTCTTAGTGTTTCTTGAAGCAGGTTCCTTTTTTAGATGTTGTGTCCTTGTCTTAGATATCAAATACTCTACAATACTCTCTTGTGAATTTCCCAAACATGTACTAAATTCCTATAGGTAGTTTATAAAGGATCTGTTAAAAAAAAAAAATAGACACTACTGCATATGTAGAAAATTCATGATAAATTTTGACCTTAAGACACTTAGAATTTGTCAAAACTCAAAACAAAAAAGTTTTAGAGCTCTCTTGGCTTTTCACAGAATTTTGAATCACCTCTAAAGGACTATAGATGAGAGAAGTATTTGTGATTTACGAAACTATGTCAAAATCACAAATCCAAACACTTCACTGAATGTTCCATAACCTCATGGCCAATTTTGTATTAATGCTTTTAGAATCCATCAAAACTCAAAATATGAAAGTTTTAGATCTTCTTCTTCTCTTTCCAAATCATTTTGAATCATCTTAATTGGAGATCACATGAGAAAAATGCACACAATTTACAAAATTGTGCCAAACTTGAACATATCAGAATATAACTTTATAGATGCAGTCACTTCATATCTAATTCTTTATTGATATGTTGTGAATTCATCAAAAATCAAAACATGAAAGTTTTGGATCTCTTTGTTATCTTTTATAGAATTTTATATCACATCAAAAGGACTTGGATAAGATAAATATCCATAATTTGCTAAATTTTTTCGAATATGCAAAAATTGGATACCACTATTAACACGCAACAACTTCATGATAAAAACTGACTTTGTACATTTAGAATCTCTTCAAACTCAAAACACCAAAGTTATAGATCTTTTCCTTAGATTTCCTTAGAATTTTAAATCATCTTGATTGGAGATTGGATGAGAAAAATGTGCACAATTTACGAAATTGTATGAAACCCAAATATATCAGAACATGACTTTAGATATGTAGCCACTTCACGTCTAATTCTATATTGGCACACTCCTAACACTAAAACTCAACACATGAAAGTTTATATCTTCTTTTCTTCTTTCTATAGAAATTTGAATCACCTCAATCTAATTTGAGATGGAAGAGATATCAATTTTCTAAATAGTGTCAGAGTTATCTTGTCCTACTATCTTCTGTTGCTTCTGATTGGAGATGTTTATTTCAATGCCTCTCGTTCACTTCAAAAAAAAAAAAAAGTGTGAGCTGAGATGGTGTTCTTTAGTTTTCTATTGAAGCTTCTTTTTGAATTCCAATATGAGGTCCATGAATCTTTAGATCTTGCAAGTAGTACTCTCCCACCTCTTTTTAATGGATCCCGCTAGATTTGATTGTCTCAAACAAGCATTACTTGATCTTCTTGTTGTCATAGTAACCAAAAATTATTCTTCATAGGTTTTGCATACCAAATCTGTATTCACCCCCACTAAAAGGCCCTACTACAGCAAAAACCAAACCAAGTGAACCATTTCTTGTAGCTTTAGAGGAAACAAGCTCAATTCTCTTATACACCATCTTGCATTTTGCTATTGAAACCTGATACCTCCAGCTACAGCTGTACATCTCTAAAACCATTTTAAGATATTGTTGTTCATAACTCAGTCATGTCATGCCTAAAGCTTGAATTTTTTTTTTTTTTTAGTTTGGCATTTTGCTTCATGTTTATAATGATACTTTCTTTAAGTTTAAAGCTTTGCTTTGTTTGATAGCAAGAATTTTCTTATCAACATTCTCTCCACTTGTGAAGCTAACCCATTTTTATTTTGTTGTATTGCAGGTGCTACATTTAATATCACTTAGATCGCATCTTCTTCCCCCTACTTTTGAAGTATGACACATAAACACTCTTAGCATTACTTTCTTCTTTGAAAATGAAGGTGAGTAAAAGGACAACAACAAGCAAGCCAGGGAAATGAAGTATTGACACAACCAGATGGTTGTGTGCCATAAGTTTCATTACCACGAGATGAATTAATTGATGCAACAATTTCAAAAACTTCATTTGGATAGACATATGTAAATAGGACTTATTTCCATGCCAACCTGTGGATGGTGAGTTGTGCTTCATAACTCAAGAGTCTTACGCAAGAAATAGGATGCTTATAGATGCATCTCCTATATTGCAATTAAAAAATGAGAGGAAAAAGCTACCTCTCTTAGAATGTCAATTTCATTGACCAAAACAATTTGTATAAGTATGGAGTCCTCGTGTGGAACATATCATTAAGAGATGTGGAAGAATCTTACAACAACCTTGGATATACGATTCAATATAGATTGGTTCGAAGTTAGGTTTTGCTTGCACCAATGATACGAGACGTGGCGATCCATCCTCTTTCACTGAAGTACTCGAACACACAGCTTTGTCACATCTTGGGTTGAAGTTACCCTACCTTAGAGGATATGTCTATGCTACTTGGTTTGCATGATATAGGATTAATGGATATCACTACTGCTAAGATTTTGGAGGAAGACAGTAGCTTGATAGACTTGTTGGAGACCCATATGGAAGTAGTTATAAATAGTCGTAGGCAGCTCACGTTCTCCTTGTGGCTCAAATACTTCTTTGGATAAGAAAAGGGAGGTGAGCTCATCAATGGGCCCGGCTACAATAGCAAGTAAGTATTCCTATATCGCTTTATTAGCATACATTATTCTTTTTCCAATTGTGGTTAACTCATTTGTGTTGGTTCGTTGTTTAAGGAAGAAGCTGATAGCCCTTTTCTCACTATAGCTTTCCTTATTTATATTCCTAGGTGGTCCTGAAAGCAGTATTGGTCCTCACTTCTTCCATTAAGTGGTTCGCATCTCATGTGAAGAACATTTCATGTTGAGCCTCCTCTACTTGGGGTTTTTATATCAACGATTAGATCTTTATCATAAAGCCTCGACATGGTCCAAGGGACGGTACATGGTGGTATGTTATGCAAATATGATATTCTTGCAACTGTTTTTGGCTGAGCATTACAAGAAATACTACGATTCACACTTGAAAAACCCAACATACTTAAATCGTAGGCTTGGGCATGGGTGAACAAAAAGCCTTGGGGATCGTTAACTGATGTGATTGATAATGTTCAAAAATATAATTTTCCCCTTTATGTTAAGGAATTAGTGGGTCACAATGGTACCCAAAATTCTATCCTTGAGTATCTAAAGACTTGATTAACTTAGTAGAAATGTGAGACAATTTATCTGCCGCTAAGGTGGGTTTTACAATTTGGTGCACACCTGAAAGTCTCCCTTGCTTCATGATTGGTGTGGCTCTTCTAAAGAATTTCTTAAGTGTAGTGTTGTAGTCTATCTAACCATCGAGTCACTTGTCAATTTAGGTTTAACTAGGGTGTTCCTCACAGTATTGGGATTATTGAAGATATCAATGAATGTTGTAAGGAACTTCACCAATAAAATTGAAGATGTATTTATCCAAACCTTGGACAGATCTTCTTTCCATCTAGTGGTTGTGTTGGCGTTATCTCTAGTGGGTAGATGACTTATTGGACACATTGTTCAGAAGAGTTTAAAAACTATGTTAATTCAGAAGTTGAAGATGCACTTTCAGGGCCTTCCATACACAAATTTGAGTTTTACTTCTAGCTTTTCCCAAATCAAAGAAGAGGATCTCTTGTCAAGGTCATCAGGCATATCAAGCGTTCACATATTCATGAGCTACCAATATTGACTGGCTGTGTCATTGATTCCTTATATACTATTGATATATCAATACCTATGGTTTTATTTCTTCTTTCTTTTTCAGGATGAGCTGAGGTGAGGAAAAGCTAATATCACGAGCTATAGTGAGGTTAATAGAAATGTTTATGGCAGTGGAAACACCAACACTTTTGAAATATTCTCTTCATAAAAATCTTCTTCACCAAAATTTTCCTTTATCCTAATCGATATAGTGTTAGGAAAGTACTGCAAGTAAGGGGGGATGGTACATCCATTGTAGTAACTGATGAGGATGAAATGGCTGGTGAAGAGCAAGTTTCTGATGGCTTTGGTAGTGAAAGAAGCGATCGTGGATATGAGAACATACAATAGGAAGATATTGATGCACATGCAAATGCATTAGCTACAAAGATTCATAGTGAGGGGATTGATGATGTCCCTTATAATAATGTCTTTAAACCTTTAGTGTGCCAGGATATTACTCTTGCTCTTCCAGGTATGAAATACTAAAGCAGGTTGAAAGAGAGAACCCACACCTGTGCATGACGACATTGGGAGAAAGTGTCTCATTTTTGAGTTTATTGTTCCCTCTATTTACTTAGATTCATTGAAAAAGTTACATGCATGTGATGGGGATTTTTGGGTAGGATCAATTTGTCCTAGTTTTGAAGTCACAAACACCATGGTTATGATGTTAGGTCGAACTTGTAAGTTGTTAAGTTGACCATGGAATTCATTGTTTTTAGTTGATTTAGAATTGTTGGTACAAGCTTTCAATAGTGCTCCTACTCGTGCTCTAGGGTTCAAAGTTAACAGTTTGAAGAGCATTACTAGTAAGGCACAGGGGATGTTGCACCATCAACTACTGATCCAACAATATGAGAGGCTCAAAGCTAAACTTAAAGTGATGCTGCTCGAATTAAAAAAAATCCTTGAAGGCTTTGATACCTCTTCCATCATAGAGTAGATTGCTATATTGATTGTGATGTTATTTATGGACCATATTGAGTTGCATAGCTTTATGAACCACCTCATGTTTATTCATACGTCATGATTTGAGTAACACTACCTTTTGCTAGTGTTGTTTTCTTGACTTGATGTCATATTTTGAGAAGACTAACTAATGCACTTTAAGGAATATAAAATTGATGTGGCAACACATCATATGATATGACTTTGCAAGCTAAAAAATTGTTATTTTTTCTGAGAGTAAAGACTTTCAACATCGTAGTGATTGTTAAAAGGGTACTAGCCACTACTTAACCATTTCACCAAATATAATAACTACGTACCTAAATAAAATTTGTGTGAAAGTGTTATGTGGGGAGATAAGCCTCTTACCAAGTGGTAGCAATGTATAAATATAACATATAACCAAAATGATAGATGAAGAGTCATGTAAAAACAAGTTTATGTAATTAAAGTCCTCGCCATCATTGATCATGCTATTGCTATTACGTATGAAACCTTTTTATATATTGAAAATTTATAGGAGCAATAATAGCATCAGTCTTTGGATTAAGGAGCTCGCAATACCCACTATCGTGGATCTTGTGTATGATGAAGGGACCTTCCCACCTCAATGTAAATTTTGGCGCTGGAATACCTCGACGAACATGCTTAGCTGCATGGAGTACAATATCACCTACTTAAAAGGACCTTTTTCTCACCAACCGATCATAGACTATACAAAGCGTGTGATGGTAGTCGATCAATTTGCTTTTAGCCATGTCTCACCCTTCATTTAGTGCTTCTAGATCTATCATAAACAAGGTAATAGGGCTAATCTACCATACTCATCTTGGTTTATTTATGGTCGATTATGCCTTCAATAATTGTTTAATTAAAGATAATTGTTACTTAATTAAAAAATATGTTTATTTCCGGTTACAAAGGAGAAATATCAACTTGTAGATCAAATTGAACAAGAATTCAGAGTTGAAGATATCTTACAAGTCGGATCACCCCCGTATTCAAGCCAGTGATCATCTCGGATAATTATTGAAGTAGTAATTATGGGCGTGACCGGTAGGAGAAGAAGAGAAAATCACTTACAGAAGAGATCACGACCTCCATTATGGTTGTACTCTAGGGCATGATCTTCTCAAACTTATCAAATTAAAGTGTTGTTGATTCTCCAATAAATAAAGTTTTTGATGATAACGAAATAGTTAAAGAAATCTAATCAATTTATTAAGTGTGCAGGATTTTATTTTAAGTTCATAAACTAGAATAATAACTATCTTTATTCAAGGATAAATGAAAAAATTGGAAATCCAGAGAATTATACAGAACATAAGCAGAAACCTTGATAAATCACGAGTGCTTCATCCAGAAGATACTCTAGAAGTTAAAGCAAAAGTATGCATTAGTGAAAGATAAAAGGATAAAAAGTTATAGCAAATATCCAGAATTTAATGCAGAAGATTTAAATGATATACAGAAGGTCATCTAGAAGGTTGTGTTGTTGCTAAGAATACATTACAAAAGGTTGTATTAGGGAAAATAAAAAACAAGAAGTTATTATCTGATATATAGAAGATTATTCAGAAGATATTCCAGAGGATATATATTTATATATATAAAAAAGATAAAATATGGAAGTTTTAACAGTTATCCAGAAGAATGTCTAGAGGATTATCCAGAGAGTCATCTGCAATTTTTGACAGCAAACAGTACTAATGCGAATTTACTGCTCATCTTCCCAAATGTGATCAAACACATTCAAGATCAGTACAAATAGTTATCTTGAAGACCTAGCTCCGAGATAATAAGTATATTTGGGTAGTATATTTATTTGTTCCACTTAAGTTTGTTAATATCCAAGGGGATTACTATGTTTTAAAATTTTAAATTTCTACAGTAAGTTCAAGTGTTCAAAGATTGGTTCAAAATTCAACACTATCTTGTCTGATACTGTGACAAGGATTTTGAATTTGAAGAAACAAAGGAGACATGATCCTATTTTAAAGAAATGCAAAATATCTTAACTAATGCATGATATCAAGAATTAATGTTCAATATCATTTTTTCCTCTCTCCTAAAGATCATGACGACATCAACTATGTTTGCAATGGATCATCTTCAAGCTTTATCCCCATCAGATGCTTAATATTAGAAATCAAGTCAGTTTAACGTCTTAGAAGAATTTCAAAATGGAAACGACCATAATTTTTGAATCATGAAAAACTAGCAAAGTTTATCTTCTTAATTCAGTTATAGAGTTTCAAAATTAACAAGATAAATCAAAAACAAAAACAAGAAAAAGGAAAAATATCTTTAACCCATTTGATTATCGATGGGTTTTTGAAATTTGCAAAGGATAAGGCACATAAGCAAGATTTGAATTTACAAAAGGGATAAGGAATACTAGATTTTATCCTAATTTTTCTACGGGAAAGGTAATCCATCTTCTTACAGTACTCCTTAAACATTAGAGAAAGAGAATATATTTTTCGAAGATAGAAAAGAAGACACACTTACTTACTCTTGCTTACTTCTACGAAAAACAAAAAGAAAAAAAGCACTGCTGCTTACAATCTTTCAAGATCTGATTTGTGCAAATTTTCTTTCTTTATTGCATACTCTTTTTTTAATCTTTTACTTGTGTAGAAGAAGGAACATGCTGTTGCCTTCTTAGTTATTAGCTTGATTACAAGATTAGACTATGTAGGATTGATTATTAGTTTAAAGGAAGCTGTGGGAATCGAGCAAAGAGAATTGTACTGTCTTGTAATTTGATTTATTTGGATATAGTAGAACAAACACGTAGGGATAACGGGGGCCCCGGTTCGAAGCTAGAAGAGTGGAATGACGCATAAGGTGAAACCTTTATACATCGCTGCCTGATTTTCTATTCCTTATCTTTTGAAATTTCTAAAATTTATTTTATATAGTTTTTATTTTAATTGTTTAACTTGTTCTCATGAATTTTACAAAAAGGATTTTAATTTTAAAAGGCTTAAAATTTCAAATTTTGATAATAATCAATTCAACCCCCCTTCTTGGTTATTGAATTGGGACCAACAATTGTAATGGCTATAATTCGTTGAAGAAGTAAAAACCACAGTAGAGAACACGACCTCCGATACAGTCGTGACCAATAGGGGAATGAATTGCAGCAGCACATGAAGGAAATGATCACAGGCATAACAACATGTTTAGAATTTAACCCGAGGAGATAACGACCTCTAATATGGCCGTGATGGAAGTTACTAATGGCACATTTTTGCACCATTTTGGAATTCAAGTATCTTTTTGAAGAGGAATGAAGTCCAACTAATGCATGTCTTCACCCATAAGATGCACCCAATGGAGGACACATATAAATACACCTTTAAAACGTTACAAGGGGATAAAAATTTTAGCAATAGATCAATCATTGTAACACACACCATTTGTCTCTCTTGTACCCATCTGTTGTGACCATCTTATTTATCATCATTATACTCGTGTAGGAGATTAAGTTGTATAAGATCTTGAAGTAATCATTGTTTAAGGGTTGTTTTCCTATTCTTTCTCCTTAAATTCTTACTTTGATCGTGTGTATTGTGTTTTTTCCTTACATTATGCATGAGTTGTCATTAGGGCTTGTGTAGCCATGTATTAACATGTACATACATGGAATAAATGCTAAATTGTTATAGAATTCACTAATCTCTATAATGTATTGGAGTATACTAATTCTAAGGATTGCACGGTTTAGGATTAGATAAAATTTCCATGGGATGTAATTGAGAAATCCACCTATGGAATAGATCTAAGCTATAAAGAAGGATTGCTCATGATGCCTAGAGATAGAGTTGTGAAATCTTTTGCATGTAATTGGAAAGTTACCTTGGGATCACGTTTGTAATTCAATCTTAGTCGGCTGTTAACTGGAAAGAGATTCTAGTAGACAAGGCTAGGATTAATATTCAATAGATTCGAGAGAGATATTGATCTAATTGATGGAATCCCGCAGTTAGGAAGGACATAACAAATAACGAAGATGTATCACATGTTAATTCATTGGTGAAGCAAGTCTTTTGTGTTGTTATTTGTTAAGTTAATTTAATTTCATTAATTATTGTAATGAACATAGCTATAGTTAAGATTAGCTAGTTTATAACTTTGATTGTTGAGTTGAATTAATTTGCTAGATAATAATCAATAGGGTAAGTAATAGTACTTGTCGACGATCCCGAGGAATACGACCCTATATTTCATTTCCATACTATATGCGATAGGTACACTTGCCTAGCATTGACTAGATCATAGAAACGAGATAATAGGATTTAATCATTTCAAACTTGATCAGAAATAACGCACCACAAGGCAACTAGTTCAAGCTAGGCATTGATCGCTAAATGTACTGAAGGGATCAGAATCTCCATGGGCACGATTACTTTGGCACCATACACTAATGAAAAAGGTATTGCTTGTGTTGGTTATCGCTTCAAAGTCCTATAAGCCCAAAGTGCTCGAGATAATTTATCATGCCATTCCTTATGGTTATAGTGTACCATGTCACTAAGCACTTTCAAAAGGGTATTGCTCGTAGCTTCTGCTTGAGCATTGCCCTTAGAGTAGTAGGGGGTAGACTTCACGTGATCAATGCTATAAGATTCCAACAATTGTTGAACATGCGAGTCAATGAAAGGAGTACCATTATTCGAAAAGATGTACTTCAGGATCCCAAATCTGCATATGATGTTCTCCTTAATGAAACTTGCAACCATTGGTCCTGTTGCTTTCTTTAAAGGAATACTTCTACCCACTTGGTAAAACATTTGGTTCCATCCAAAATTCAAATGCAATCTCTAAACAGTAGGTGAATGGGACCCATAAGGTCAAATGCCCAAGTATAAAAAGGCCATGGGGTTATCAAACTATGGGGTGGTTGTTGGTGCATGAATCATCTCTCTATGTTATTGGCAAGCAACACACCTCTTAACAAAAGTGGAACTGTCTGATTCCATGATTGACCAATAGTAACCCATGTCAAGTAGTTGATAATATAACTTCCTTGTACCTTGTACTCATCGCATTCTCCGATGTGTACCTCAGTTAATATCTGTTATGTTTTAGGAAATGTAATGCATTTAAGAGTCTTTCCCATAAATGAAACTCTGTACAACTCATCTTCATGCATTAGGTACTTCTACTATCATTTTTACCAATCTAGCATCCGTACTATTAGTTGGTAACACGTTATTTTCCAAATAATCAATGTATAAATGACGCTAATCTTTAGCACTTGCCATAAAATTGCATTCTTTTGCGTCTGGTAACTCAAAGCACTTAGGACAATGCATTTGCACCTGAGATACATCTTTAGCCATTAAGGGCCAATAATACCTTATACGTTGGATGCGGCAATATAAAGGAGGTCCTTCTTCCACCGACCAAATCTTGTGGTAATTGTCCAATTTGAGATGGGCTCATCTTGCACAAATGCATCACGATAGACCACCCTCCAGTTGTTTGGAGTACAAGGTACCATTGATGCAAATAAAATTCTTCAAAGTCATAATAGAAGCCATATTCGGATATGCTAGTTGCGTCTTGATACCAATACACCAGTCTTCACCATCTCCTCATCTTCCTCCAAGAATTGCAAGGCTATGCAAGGAATGGTTTTCTTAATAACTTTGATGTCTAAACTTTCATTTGAGGAACACATTGGAACCTTGGATGCTAGCATTAACAGTACATCTGCATATCAGTTCATAAACTGTTTAATATGTTCATATCTTATCGATTCAAACTTTCCAATTAAAGCTTGTACTGCAGCCCTATAAAGTGCAAGTGCTAGCTCCTTGAGGACATACTTGCCATTAGTTTGCTTGATGATCAAATTTGAGTCACCATGTATGCATAGATAAATTGCTCCAGCTTTCAAAGCAAAAACAAGTCGAGGCAATAATGCCTCGTACTTAGCTTCACTATTAGTGCAATGAAAGTCAAGTTTAAATGGCAAGGGTATCTCTTGGCCATTAGGTGACGTCAATACAATTTTAACCTACACACACCCCCCCCCCCCCCCACCCCCCCAACCTTGACTTGGTAATGAACCATCAAACTGAAGTGACCACTCTCCTCAAGTTTCAATCATGAGGGAATCTTCATGAAATTCCGCCAATATGCTATCTATGATCACATCTTCATTTTCATTTGGAAAACGAGCCAAGAGCTCAGTTAAGGCTTATGACTTAACAGTTTCAGGAGTTTATATTGTAATGTCAAACTCTCTAAGAAGTAACAGCTACTTTGCAACACTCCCAATCAACATTGGTCGTGATAATAAGTACTTGATGGGATCTAACCAAGTAACAAGATTGACCTTATGCACCATAAAGTAGTGATGCAACTTTTGAGTGGTAAATAACAGCACGAGACAATGTTTTTTGCTAGTTAGGTATTTGACCTTGCTTCCCCAAAGCAAACGACTAAAATAGTGGACCAATCATTCTTGGCCATCTATTTCTTGAGTAGGTAAGGCTCCGATGGATCAATTAGTGGAAATAAGATACAAAATCATTGATAATCCCTTTCACATGCGTGGTCATAGTATGAGAAGAAGTGAGAATTCCCTTATTTCTTTGAATTGCATCCTTATGGACTTGCTTCCATTCAAATGTAGCTTCTAGCTTCATAAGTTGATGTAAATGATACAAGATCTTTGCAAATGCAGGCATGAATCGCTTGATATAAGAAACTTTTCCCATGAAATTTTTCAACTCTTTTAAAGTAATAGGCGAAGGTATAGATAATATAGCTCACACCTTTGTAAGATCAACACCAATTCCCTTCCTATGGTCCACAAATCTAAGGAATTTTCCCGAAGCAACTCCGAAACATATTTCAGAGGATTCGTGCGAAGCTTATACAATCGACATCATTCAAAAACCTTCCGAAGATGGACCAAATGGTCAGATGCATGCTTTGATTTCATAGCCATGTCATTCATGTAGTCCTCCATGAAATCATGAATCATATCATGAAATATGTTTCTCATTGCTCTTTGATAAGTAACACCAGCATTCTTGAGCTCAAAGGGCATGATAGTATAATAGAGATTCCCAATAGGTGTTCGAAAGGCGATACGTTTAGCATCTCCAGTTACCATCTTCATTTTATTATACTTGCTAAAACCATCAATGAATGAAAATAGTTCATGTCCAGCGGCAATATCTACTAAGGTGTTTATATTTGGCAAAGGCAAATCATCTTTAGGACAAGTGTTGTTCAAATCTCGAAAATCCACATACCCTCATTTGACCATTCTTTTGCCTATCAGTACGACCGCGAACCAAATAGGGTATTCGATTGGTTTTGTAAAACTTGCATAAAGCAACTTCTCAATTTCCTATTTGATCTAAATTTCAACCTCAAGATGGAAAACTAGTTGTTCTTACTTAACAGGGGACGTGCCCGGAGTGATATTTAGTCCATGCATTACAAGACTATGGTCTAGACCTGGCATTTCATCATACGCCCAAGCGAATACGTCTCTATATTCTCTTAACAAATTAATTAGAGGACTCTTAACATCTTGTAGCAAACCTTTACTAACAAAAATTGCCCGTGGAGAATCTCCTGGTTGTGCTAGATCCAATTCCTCAAATTCTCATTATGTGGCTTTATTTGATCTTCCATTTGTTGAGGGGTAGGCTAAATTTCTTGAATTGATACATGATCTGAATGAGGAGAACAAACCTCCTTAGACCTCAAAAGCCATCATAAAAGATATACTATTCGCCCATCCTCTCTAACATAACTTTCAACAGCATCAACTTGCTTATTCTTCTTCTTACCGCCACTACAACCACAAATCTTTCTCTTCCTTTGTTGGCCTCTTGAACTTCTTCCCATGTGAGTAATGGTACACTTGAAGCTTTAGTGATAGCTGTGTCACGCCCCAAAGGGTACCCTAAATATAACAGTTCACTGTGTGCTAAACGAGACTTAAGAATCACTACTACAATCATTCCAAAAGTCTTGTATTAGATGCAAGGCGTTCCCTTACGATAATAGAATACATACGCATTTGGAGATAGATAATTCAACTTGATAGAGTAAGCATAAAAACATAAACCATGGATATCTCAGGATCAGTTACAAATACTAGGGACATTCTCCTGCTAAACAAAAGTCTAGATATTAGCTTTTAATATCATCCCGAACATTTAAGGTTTACTATGAGAGACTATACATAGCTAAACATAACCTTCCAAGGGAAAAACTCCTAACTTCGCATTACCTGATTTGGCTAAGTCTGGGGACGCAGCCATATGTACGAAAACTGCATTAAAAAAAAAAAAAAAAGCTATAGGGGTATAAGCTACATTAGCTTAGTGAGTTTCACTTCCAAAATTAAATACTACATCAACAATAGGGCAAGCAAGTTATATTAGACAATCATATGAAATGTACAAGTACGTGAGCATACAATACATAAGACTTTCCGGGAGTCCTATGTTGAATGGATTTACGCCCTCCATTCGAGGTTAGGTGTTTCAGGCTCATACGACCATAGATTTCAATTTTTCTCATTTATATAGTGGTTGATTTAGGTGCCCACCCATTCATTAATTTTGTAGTTGATTCAAGTGCCTACTCCACTTCCATTTTAATTCAGGCCATTCCATGCCAACATTCGAGTTTTCAGGCCCACCCGTTGCCTAGCTATTATGCTTTCTTCAAAAAAATATAATAACAAATGTAATGTGACTCCACATATGTTATGCATGGATAGTTTAGTTATAAGATCATGGCATATTATTTAAGCGAATTATAGGCGATCATAATATTTCAGACACTTCAATTCTATACTAAATCATACACATATTTATAGCAAATCCTATTTTGCTATTCTAACATCAATTCAACTAAATAGAATCCACATGCGCATTCCCATTTTATCTTGTCTTATTTCTAATGCCACTATCATTACAAGCACAGTCATAAGCATGTAATTTAAAGAAAGTGAACTCACTCGGCCATGGACACCAGTCTCTAATGGTAGCAATTCAGAAACAAGAATTCCATCGATTCAAGGTCACCTAAACGAAAAAAATCCTAAATGAGTATTTCATACCATATCTAATTCCAACTTATTAAATAAAAACTCTTGAGTTCGTAATTTTCGTGATAGATGGAAATTCTAACTTAAAACGGGCATAACTTAGTCATTTTAACTCGGAATTTCGCAAATAAGCTATCAATTTCTATCTACTTCGAAAGATCTATTTATCTATGATGTTATTCTTACGTTTTGAAAACTTTTAGGTCTTGGAAAGCTCGGATCAGATCTGATAAGTAGCTAAAACTTGCATTTCCGAAATTGTTTTGTGAAATTTGCATTATTTCTACCAAGTATATTATATGTGTATGCATTATCTACAAGTTATTATCATGAATGACATGATATGAACTATCTATATGCATTTCCTTAATGATTTTTAGTTAAAAAGATTTTTAGAAAACTTTTTGTTGGAATCTCTCATAATATTTTGATGATAACAAAAAGGAGTAAAAGTTTTTTTTAACAAATAAATAAAGTATAGCAATCAAAACCAAAACCAAAACCAAAACCAAAACCAAAACCAAAATATTTCATGATTGAACTAATCATCAGATTTTTTAGAAATTGTTTCAGAAGGTAGTTCAGAGTCATTTTCAGAAGGTATTTCAGATTCATTTTCAGAAGGAAGATCAGAAACTAAATTTGTTCCAGAACAGAATATGCACAGAATGTTGCGAATTTATTTATACCTTATCATCTGAAGGCCTGACTCCACGAAATGAATATATTTGGGTAGTATATTCATTTTGTTCCACTAAAGTTGGATAAAATATCCAAGGGAATTTATTTCATCAATTTTATTATAAGTTACGTCTATTTAATTTTCTTGAGGAAGAAGATCGTCAGATTTTTATGTTTCACGTGGTCAGCAAATTCCTAAAGATAATGGATATATTTTACCAAGTTCATGTTGGTTCAAATTTTCGAAACGAAGATCTTTTAAAGCTTATCTTCAAGGATAAAGGATATCACTATTTTTATGGGATAGTTTGTTGAAGTATTTATCCAAATTGTTATGGATAAACATATCAAGATATATGAGACATTATCAGATGACAGCATCAACGAAATTTGGATAAAGCTAAGAAGATTATTCGGGATTGATCATACACGTAACTGACACTTCAAAGGAGGGAATTTGCCAAGTCAAATATTTTCAATTTGAGAAGAATTCGAATTTTTTAGTACGACTTCTTTGCTAGCCGTTGAGATAGAACAATATATATAGGAAGCACAACAACAAGGAAGATATGATGAGAAGAACGAATCTTGCTCTAACTCTCTGTTGAAAGAAAAAGTCTTCGAGTGCATTTCTCTCAAAAGTCCTTGCGTTACAAAGTGTTCACAATATTTTTGTTCGAAAGATAGGATATTTATTGTATTTCCTTGATTAAGTATCATTCAATTTTTTTTTGAGTGAGGTTGAGTGTTGCAAGTTATCTGTTAGACCAATTGTGTGTTATAGGATAACCGTGAGAATTGGGACAGAGTGTATTGTAGCCAAGACGATTGGCAAGACAAGCTTGTAACTTTTGATTTTGGATATAGTGGAACAAACCGGTGTGGAATACCGGGTCCCCAACATGGAGTTGGAAGAGAGGACTGACGCTCGAGGTGGAACCTCTATAAATCGATTTGCATTTTTCTCTACCCTACTCTTTTTATTTTCGTGCAATTTATATTGAAGTATTTGATAAACTGTCACGTTTCAGAACCTGTTTCAGAGAGTTGTCTGTATTCCGCATAAAATTAAATTTGATCTGTTTTGAATTAAAATAGATATACAAGTGTGATTATCAGCTGTGATTAGTTTCTAAACAGCAAGTTTAATTAATTCTAAGTTTAATAAAGTAATCAAAAGGAAGTGAATTGAAAATTTCGAAAAGAATTTATTTTTGTGAAAAAGCAATTCACCCCCCCTCTTGCTTACATTATTGGGACCAACAATTGGTATCAGAGCTTGCCTCAATTATTATTGAGTGATCCAAGTATCATGGCTGAAACAAATATTGCAGTGAATAGAGCACCTTATTTTAATGGTTCTAATTATCCTTATTGGAAAATGCGTATGGAGACTTACATCAAGGCTAATGATTTTGACTCATGGCAGGTGATTTCAGTTGGAGACTATCAAGTGAACGTGACTGCTGAAGCACAATTAACTCAAGATCAGAAGAGAGCAATAGAGAAGAACAACAAGGCTAAGAACCTTCTTCTAACTACTATCTCACCATCTGAATTCTATTTAATTTCATCTTGCATTACTGCTAAGCAAGTATGGGATACACTTAGTGAGACCTATGAAGGAACGAGAACAATTAAAGATACTAAAATCAATGCTCTCTTGCAAAGATATGAATTGTTCAAATTCAAACCTGAAGAGAAAATTAAAGATGCTTTTGATAGATTTGTTTCTATAACTAACGAGCTAGCTTCTCTTGGAAAGAAGATAGAGGAAGCTGATCTTGTCAGGAAAATACTAAGGATCTTACCTATAGCTTGGGATGCAAAGAAAACGGCCATTGAAGAAGCAAATGATCTCAGCGCTTTAACCTTAAGTCAACTCAAGGAGAAACTGATGGCGTATCAATCTCACATAGATGCTACTGAAGAAGCAGAAGGAAGCAAGAAAGCCATTGCTTTTAAAGCAAAGGAAGTTCATGCGGATGCATCAGATTCAGAGACCAGTAGCAATGATAGTGATGACATCAACTTGTTGGCTAAAAGAATTGGCAAAATTCTGAGAAGAAAGCAAGGTAAGAAATTTACTAAAAAATTCGAAACTAAGAGATATGATGCAGGTAAATTCTTCAAGGACAAAGACAAGAAAAAGGAGATGAAAGAAGAGAAGAAACAAGAAATTATTTGTTATGAATGCAAGAAGCCTGGTCACATTAAATACGAGTGTCCATCACTGATTAAGAAAATTGAGAAGTTCAAAAAGAGAAACAAAGCCTTGATGGCGACGTGGAGTGACCTTGACGAATCAGAGACAGATTCAGAGGATAACTCAGAGGATGAAAAGGATGATTCAAACATATGCTTAATGGCACAATCTGAGGTAAATTCAGAACTTGATTATGTTTCTGATGAGGATGTAATGATTGAAATGCAAAACTTATTGAAATCATTGAAAAAGGCACATGTTAAAATAAATAAACTTGATTCTGAAGTTAAATCTCTCAAAAATGAAAAGGAAGTTGTTATTCAAACAAATAGGTTACTTATGGATGAAAACGACATATTGAAACATGATAATGAAAAATTACATGTGAAAGTGAATAAATTCATGAGAGAGAATAGTATACTAAAAGAAGAGACTAAAGAACTTAACAGAAGAATAGGAGACTTATCTCAATCACTAAAGAATACGTTCAGTAAGTTCAATGAGAGTGACAAAAAGTTAAATATGTTGATTTCCTCTCAAAGAACTGATAAAATAAAATATGGCTTAGGATTTGAACAAGGTAGCAGTAGTAAGAATGTTCAAAAAACTGTATTTGTTAAAGGAAAAGAATCCTTATTTAAGGAAACATCTACAGTTAACAACACTGTAACAAAGAAAAAATCTGACAGTCCAGTCAGAGGGTATTTCAGAGGGTATATCAGAAGGTACCCAGATCAGAACAGAAACTTTACAAGAAGAGGGCAAGTGAAGGAACAGGTAAGAGGATATTCTAGAAAATATCCACATCAGTTCCAGAACAGGAACAATAGATATGGGAATAGTTATTCTTATGCTTGTTATTTTTGTAATAAAATTGGCCATATTGAGAAGTTTTGTTTCTACAAGAAAAACAAGCTCATGAAACAACAAGTTGATAACTTTGAAAAGAAGAGCTTGAATTTCAAAGGACCCAAACTTGTTTGGGTTCCTAAGAAGGTTTAACCCTTTGTTGATACATGTAGGAACAAGAAGCAAAGCTTAAAGGAAAATGGTATCTCGACAGTGGGTGTTCGGGACATATGACTGGAGATGCTTCTTTGTTCACAAGTATTAATTGGAAAGAAAGAGGATATGTTAAGTTTGGTGACAATAGTAAAGGTAAAATAGTGGCAACAGGTACTATTGGTCTATCTCCTCATACAATTGAAAATGTTTCTCTTGTTGTTGGATTAAAACATAATTTATTAAGTATAAGTCAATTATGTGACAAGGGTTACAAAATGATTTTCGAACATGATAAATGTTATGCTTATGACAAGAATGGAACAAAACTATTTGAAGGATATAGAAACAAGAATGTTTATTTAGTCAAACCTTCAAATGTAACTTTCGAAAAATGTTTCTTTGCTATGTCTGAAAATATAAAAATATGGCATAGAAGACTTGGTCATGTTAATTTCAATCAACTCGAAAAACTATCCAAGAAGAAAATTATTTTTGGCTTACCAAGAATAAATATAAAACAAGACATTAAATGTGAAACATGTATGAAAAATAAAATGGTTTCGTCACCTCATAAAAGCAAGAATGTAATCTCTACTAAAAGACCATTGGAATTGTTGCATTTAGATTTATTTGGTCCAACAAGAACTTTAAGTCTTGGTGGATGTCGTTTTGGTCTTGTAATTGTTGATGATTATTCTAGATATACATGGGTGTTTTTCTTAAAACAGAAGAGTAACACATTTGAAGTATTTGAAAGATTTGCTAAGCAAATTCAAAATGAAAAAGGAATGTCCATAATAAGTTTAAGAACCGATCATGGAAGAGAGTTTGACAATGCTTTATTCATAAATTTTTGCGATGAAAATGGTATAGCTCATAATTTTTCCGCTCCTTATACTCCTCAACAAAACGGGGTTGTAGAAAGGAAGAATAGAACTCTTCAAGAAATGACAAGAACTTTGTTAAATGAAAACAAAGTAGCTGAGTTTTTATGGGCAGAGGCTGTATCAACAGCATGTTACATAATAAATAGAGTGTATCTAAGACCATTAACTTCAAAAACATCATATGAGTTGTTTAAAGGAAGAAAACCTACTGTATCTTATTTTCATGCTTTTGGATCTAAGTGTTATGTGTTGAAAAACAATCTAAATATGGGAAAATTTGATGAAAGATCCGAAGAATGTTTATTTGTAGGATATTCCTTGAACAGTAGAGCTTATCGTGTTTTTAACTTAAAAACAAGAATAATCGAAGAAACTATAAATGTAAAATTTATTGAGAAAATTGAGGATGATGATTTTGATGATGAAGAGAGTGAAGAATTAGTTAAAAAGGAGGATATTAGTTCTCAAGCAAAAGATGAGCAGAATTCTGAAACATCAGAAGAAGTTGCTCCTCAAAATGATACAGAAACTGAGTCAGAAGAAAACTCAGAAACTCCTTCAGAAGCTATTTCAGAAGGTATTTCAGAAAGTAGCAGAAACTGGAGGTATGTATCTGCACATCCATCTGAGCAAATTATTGGTGATTTAAATACAGGAGTAAGAACTAGAAGTAGTTTACAAGAATTTGAAAGTCATTTTGCTTTAATATCAGAAATTGAACCTAGTAATATTGATGAAGCATTAAATGATAATAATTGGATTGAAGCAATGCAAGAAGAACTCAATCAATTCCAAAGAAATCAAGTATGGAATTTAGTACCGTGTCCTAAGGATAAATCAATAATAGGCACCAAATGGGTATTTAAAAACAAACTTGATGAAAATGGAAAAATAGTCAGAAACAAAGCTAGACTTGTAGCTAAAGGATATTCACAAGAAGAAGGAATAGATTATGATGAAACATATGCACCTGTAGCTAGGCTTGAAGCAATTAGATTATTACTTGCTTTTGCATGTTACAAAGATTTTAAATTATTCCAAATGGATGTTAAAAGTGCTTTTTTAAATGGTTATATTAAAGAGGAAGTTTATGTACATCAACCACCTGGATTTGAAGATCCATCAAAAGAAGATTATGTATTTAAGCTAAGAAAAGCGTTATATGGTCTTAAACAAGCTCCTAGAGCTTGGTATGAAAGATTAAGTGAATTTTTGATCTCAAATGGTTTTTCAAGAGGAAAAGTGGATACAACTTTGTTCTTAAAACATTTTGAACAAGATATTCTGATTGTTCAAATTTATGTTGATGATATCATTTTTGGATCAACTAATGAGAAATATTGCAAAGAATTCTCTAGTATGATGCAGGCTGAATTTGAGATGTCCATGATGGGAGAGCTAAATTTCTTTCTTGGTTTGCAAATTAAGCAAACAAAAGATGGAATTTTTATCCATCAAGAGAAATATACAAAACAAATAGTGAAGAAGTTTGGTTTTGAGAATTGTAAAGGAGCTGCAACTCCAATGAGCACAACTACAAGGTTAGATCTTGATCTAAAGGGAAAAAGGTAAATGAAAAGTTATATAGAAGCTTAATTGGTTCTTTATTATATCTTACAGCTTCTAGACCTGATATATTGTTTGCTGTATGCTTATGTGCTAGATTTCAAAGTGCACCTACTGAATTACATTTAAAAACAGTTAAAAGAATCTTTAAGTACATTTCTTGTACATCTAAGATAGGCATTTGGTTTCCAAAGAATAAAAATTTTGAATTACTAGGATATTCAGATGCAGATTATGCAGGATGTAAAGTAGATAGAAAAAGTACTTCAGGTACATGTCAATTTTTAGGAGATAAATTAATATCTTGGTCTTCAAAGAAACAAAATTCTGTAGCTCTTTCAACAGCTGAGGCAGAATATATTTCAATTGGAAATTGCTGTGCTCAAATCTTATGGATAAAACAACAATTGAATGATTATGGAATTAATTGCAAAAATGTACCAATAAAATGTGATAATACTAGTGCAATTAATTTAACCAAAAATCCAGTTCAACATTCAAGAACAAAACATATTGAAATAAGACATCATTTCATAAGGGATCATGTAAATATTGGCAATATTAGTATTAATTTTGTCCCTACAGAAAGACAATTAGCTGACATTTTTACAAAACCCCTTGAAAAATCTCGATTTGAATTTATTCGTAATGAAATAGGAATATGTAATCCTTTGTAATTTCTGATATTTATTTTGCATTAATTGCTCGATCAGAAATTTCATTAGATTCATTTTCTTATACTCAAGTAGTCTCAATTTACGAGATTCTTTATGTTGGAAACATAAATTCGTGGTTAAGAGGATTACACGATTAAAGAGGATGAATAAAAGATATTTTGTTTTCTGTTGGAAATCTAAACAGAATTAATAACTGATCTTGTGCATCGTGCAATTTTTAACCATCGATTTTTTCTCTCTCCTTCCATTTCAAAATTTATCTTTTCTCTCTCAATCTGCAAAATCCTCTCGTGTGTTGTTCAAACCCTCACGTTTTTCCTTCAACATATGGCTCCAAGAAAATCTTCACGAATTCAATCCAAGGGTTTCAAATCTAAACCATCTAAAACCCCCGTTGAAATCTCTGTGGATTCTGACTCTCAACACAGTTCGAAATCATCTAAGGGTGTTCATGTTGAAACAACACCAAAGGCAACCGCGATAAGGTCTAAAGCATCTCAAGATCCTTCTTTGGCAAAGGATACTGAAAAAGAAGTGACTGAGGAAAAGAGTTCATCTGAGGAACTCGCTTCTGAATCCACTAAGGAAAAGGAAGTTGATAACGAAAGTGGTTCAGAATCGGATGCTGAATCAGAAGCTGATTCAGACGCAAAATCAGAGAGTGCGAAAGCAAGCTCTGAATCTACCTCACCCTCTCCGTCTTTTCAGAAAAAGAAAGCTGACCCTAAGAAGGTATCAAAAAGGGGAAATAAACAGAAGGAGGAAACCCTAAAACCTGTCAGGTTGGTTAAATCCAAAATCCACCCTTGTTCTTTTATCGATTTCCAATTCTTTGAAAAGAAAGGATTTTATGCTGGTTTTTGGCTAGACAGAATAGGAGCTAAAGGGTTGTGTGATTTACGCATTGATATAATTGGAGAATTAGTTGAAGAATTTTACAAGAATCTGAAATTTGAAAATGAGACATTGTTGATCTCGAAAGTTGGAGGAAAAAGGATCGTGGTCAATAGAAAGATGCTGATTGATTGTTTAGGTCTGTTAGATCATGGGGATGATCACGAGCTGATAACCTTAGGTAGAAATGAATCTATGCAACTCTTGAATGATGGCATTGGAAAGTTTCATGCCAAAGATATTTTCATTTCTGAATTCGAGTTGTTGATAAGGTTGCTGCACAAGATTGTTATCGAGTGCATATTACCAAAGAAAGGAAGTCCTACTTCCATTTCTAAAGAGGAAGCAATCATTGTTCTGGGGATGAAGTTGCAAAAACAACTAGACTTGCCTAGGATTATCTTACGGCACATGTGGAGAAATAAAAAGCACATGATTTATGGAAACATAATCATGAAAATTTTGCAAAAACATCATGTGAAGATGCCTAAGCATGTTCGTAGTCCTCAAATAATGAAGAAGATTGGTGATAAAGTGATTAAGCACATGAGTATTTCGATAAAGGAGAAATTTTGGTACAGCATTGATGGAGCTTTCTATGTTCATCCGAAGAATCGCAAGAGAGAATTGACTCTCAAAAGAATCTTGGACGAAATAGAAAAAGAGGATCCACATGGTGTTGAAAAATCAAAGAAGAAGAAATCTGATAAGGATGCCAAAGGAAAAGGGAAGGCTCCTGTTGCAGCAAAGAAGAGAAAAAGGGATTATGAGTTGGGGACTGGGACGAAGTTTGAGATCAAAGAAGGGCAGACTGTTGAATCAGATTCTGATTCAGAGACTGAATCAGAGGGTATTCCCTTGAAGCCACCAGGAGAAACGTCCCAACCTATCTCTCTCCAACAGATTGACAATCTCATTTCTTCTCGAATGGAAGCATTCTTGAAGAAATTTGATTTGTCCTCTGTTCAAAAATCTCCTTTAGTCCTCCCCATTCCTCAAGTATCTGAGCCCATTTCTGATCCTGTCTTTCCAACAACAACACCTGGTTCATCATCTCCACCTGCGGCTGACATTCCTAAAGATCCAACATCTCCATCAGCTGCTGGAATCCCTCATGGTGCTGATCCTGACTCCATTCCACCTACAGAGGATGTAGAGCAACCAGCAGAACATGTTCCTGAACCAACTCCACCAGTTGCTGATCCAATGGAACAAGTTCCTGCTTCTGCTGAGGAAACCCCTGTTGCAGCTAAAGATATTCCTGTTGACCCTACTCCTGAACAACAAGCTGCGGTTTCTCTCCTATCCATCCCTCAACAATCCCCTGCTGAACAACAAACTGATTTCACATCTCCAACTCCAACTCCTGCTAAATTCTCTGGCAGGAAGAAATCTCTGGCAAGGAAGAAACATCTAGAAAGAAATAGAGTCCTTTATTTTTTTAACAGACAATTTCTCTTAGCGAATTTTCTATATTTTGTTTTCGGTTTGTAATGAAAATATTTTCTCTTTTGGATATTTTTGTGATATTTTCTGTTATGCTGAAATCTCTATATTTCCTTGACTTGAATGAATTTTATATGCATAAATTCAGGGGGAGTTATTTTTTTTCTGATAACAAAAAGGGGGAGAAGATATATGATGAAAAACAAATCTTAAGATATCAATATAGTTTGTGCAATATGCTTATGATATGAGATTTGATTATATTTGTGAGTTAGTGATTGATCCGTATGTATGAGTTTTGGTTAAATCTGATATGTTTTTGATATATGATATTATATTTGTTTTTAATCATAAGGTTTTGTTATCTTCAAAAAGGGGGAGAATGTTGGAATCTCTCATAATATTTTGATGATAACAAAAAGGAGTAAAAGTCTTTTTAACAAATAAATAAAGTATAGCAATCAAAACCAAAACCAAAACCAAAACCAAAATATTTCATGATTGAACTAATCATCAGATTTTTTAGAAATTGTTTCAGAAGGTAGTTCAGAGTCATTTTCAGAAGGTATTTCAGATTCATTTTCAGAAGGAAGATCAGAAACTAAATCTGTTCCAGAACAGAAGATGCACAGAATGTTGCGAATTTATTTATACCTTATCATCTGAAGGCCTGACTCCACGAAATGAATATATTTGGGTAGTATATTCATTTTGTTCCACTAAAGTTGGATAAAATATCCAAGGGGATTTATTTCATCAATTTTATTATAAGTTACGTCTATTTAATTTTCTTGAGGAAGAAGATCGTCAGATTTTTATGTTTCACGTGGTCAGCAAATTCCTAAAGATAAGGGATATATTTTACCAAGTTCATGTTGGTTCAAATTTTCGAAACGAAGATCTTTTAAAGCTTATCTTCAAGGATAAAGGATATCACTATTTTTATGGGATAGTTTGTTGAAGTATTTATCCAAATTGTTATGGATAAACATATCAAGATATATGAGACATTATCAGATGACAGCATCAACGAAATTTGGATAAAGCTAAGAAGATTATTCGGGATTGATCATACACGTAACAGACACTTCAAAGGAGGGAATTTGCCAAGTCAAATATTTTCAATTTGAGAAGAATTCGAATTGTTTTGAACGACTTCTTTGCTAGCCGTTGAGATAAAACAATATATAGAGGAAGCACAACAACAAGGAAGATATGATGAGAAGAACGAATCTTGCTCTAACTCTCTGTTGAAAGAAAAAGTCTTCGAGTGCATTTCTCTCAAAAGTCCTTGCGTTACAAAGTGTTCACAATATTTTTGTTCGAAAGATAGGATATTTATTGTATTTCCTTGATTGAGTATCATTCAATTTTTTTTGAGTGAGGTTGAGTGTTGCAAGTTATCTGTTAGACCAATTGTGTGTTATAGGATAACCGTGAGAATTGGGACAGAGTGTATTGTAGCCAAGAGGATTGGCAAGACAAGCTTGTAACTTTTGATTTTGGATATAGTGGAACAAACCGGTGTGGAATACCGGGTCCCCAACGTGGAGTTGGAAGAGAGGACTGACGCTCGAGGCGGAACCTCTATAAATCGATTTGCATTTTTCTCTACCCTACTCTTTTTATTTTCGTGCAATTTATATTGAAGTATTTGATAAACTGTCACGTTTCAGAACCTGTTTCAGAGAGTACTTCAGAGAGTTGTCTGTATTCCGCATAAAATTAAATTTGATCTGTTTTGAATTAAAATAGATATACAAGTGTGATTATCAGCTGTGATTAGTTTCTAAACAGCAAGTTTAATTAATTCAAAGTTTAATAAAGTAATCAAAAGGAAGTGAATTGAAAATTTCGAAAAGAATTTATTTTTGTGAAAAAGCAATTCACCCCCCCTCTTGCTTACATTATTGGGACCAACACTTTTACTTTGTAACAATTTCAAGAACACTTGATTGAAAAAACTAGTTTTATCTCTTTGAAAATCATCCATATTTTTACTAGGATAAAGCCTTGATGACCTATATACCTAATACCTTCATTATCTAAATAAAATTCTTTATTTAAAAGTTGGAAAGTAGATGTTTAAATATGGGTTTTGCCTAGTGACGAATTTTACACAATTTTAGGAAATGAAAATATTGTTTTATCCAAGTTTGGATACCTTTCCTTTGTTTTATACTTTGGTAGAACATATTCAATCTTATCAAAGTCAAGTTTTTATTGCATCTATTCCCTAAGAATTTTATTTTTCTATTAAAATCCTCATTTTGACATTTGGAATTAGGTGTTTAAATGGGGGTCATTTTTAGATCTGAATTTTGAAACTTGTTTTTCAGATTATTTCTTGTAAAAAACTCATTTAATCTGTCTAAAATTAATTCCTAATCAAAGCTACTGCCTAAGACTTTTATTTCTTTAACAAAACTCTTGTTTTAGGGTTGAAAATTAGGTGTTTACTTAGCCTTTCACCCTAGTTACGAATCTTAAGCTTTTTGTTAGGGTTAAAACAAGTTCCAATTGTCTTTTATAACCTTTTTCTTGTTTTAAAAATTTCTCTTAGTAAAACTAAGATCAACTCATAAAAATCATTCCTCTATGATACCTATCACCTAAGCCTTTCATTTTTCATGTAAGATCTTCATTTTAGAGTTAGAAAATAGGTTTTCTAAATGGTGATTTCTCAAGATCCAAATTTTCAAAAATCACTTTTTGATAGAAACAAAATAGATCTTGAGTTTTGGCAACACCTTCATTAAGACTATCATATTACAAATCTTTTATGTAAATAAGATAAGCAACTATGACATTTAATTACTCTAAACAAATAGATCTATTATATTGCTCATGTTATGGATGCAAATGCAACATAAATAATATGTAGATGAGTTTAATGAAAGAGTATATGTACAAAATATCTATAAGAATAACATTTAGCAATAATATAGCAAAATAATAGTAAGAAGACTTAAATATTAAGATCCACAACATTGTGATGGTAAGGACCTCATGTTTAAGTGTTTCCACATCCCTAGCATAAAGCTCATGGGGATTTTAGTGGAACCACATATGTATGATCTTGCCATTACATGTTTTTATTATGATAAGGTTAAGATCTATTACCTATTTAGATGTGTGGAGCAAGAAATCTTGAAGAAAAATTTGTGTGTGTGTGTGTGTGTGTGGGGGGGGGGGGGGGGGGGGGGGGGGGGGGGGGGGGGGGGTGGGTGTGTGGGAAGGAGGTGGGGAGAGGGAGATCACGGCACAAGAGGGAAGAAAGGGAAAGAAAAAGACTTTTCCAAAAGTTGATTGTTATGAGAAATGAGAGAAAGTGAAAAAGTGAAAAGTGAAAAAGACATTATATAGGAAAAGAAATTAGGGTTTTTTGTGAATAATAATTGAAAAAAAATCAAACAAATGAGAGAGGGAGCAAGGGAGGGGGTGCCGATTTATGTAAGGAGGAGAGAGAGAGATTTGAATTTGTTTTGTGTAATAAAATTCAATTTTAAATAAGTAATTTAAATAGTAAAAGTTGTATTGGAAAAAAAATGTAAGGAAAATGATGTGAATTGTAAGAATAGGTTATAAGGATGTAAGAATAGAGTATGGATGGTTGTACTTGGTGAATAGTGTGAAAGAAATCAAAAAGTTGATTAGACAATTAAATTACCGGTAGCAATGAAAATAAGATAAAAGGCTATAACTGTAATTTTTATAACCCAAAAAATTATTATAATTATATTTTTTAATTTCTTATTAAATTTCAGTTCTAAAGAGTCCTATATATTATTTTTCTATTACCAAGTCCCGGGGACTAATTTTCAAGAACAGATCCCAATCGGGTTCAAAATGAATGAATTGTTCATTAGATCTGATCTTTTTATGTTTTGATAAATTATTTAAGACTATTTCTGGAGTTAACTCATTTCAATTGTTCCGGAGTTTCGTTCTCAGGATTGTCGGACTTAGGGTTTCCCGATCCATCTGGTCCCAAAGTATTCTTTTAGGGTTTCGGTTCCCAGCTCTAAATTCCGAAACCGAATTCAGATTGCTACAAGAACGAGGGCTTACAAGCTATCTCTCCTTCATTAATGTATCCATTGAAGAAGGTAGATTCAATGAAATATGAATTATCATACTCAAAAGGATTCCTCATAGCAAGGATGAATGTATCATTTCCATTCCAATGTCCTTTGATGCATTGTCAAAGGTACTAAATTATGATCATGCAGCTACTTTCTAGCTATCAAAAGATGATAAGACATAGGCACGTTAATCACATGAAAGTAATAGTACCATGAGTCGGCCCAATCTTGAGATCAACATTAACTCTCCCAACCATTTTTGTTATAGTGTGACTAAAGCCATTAATTGAAATGGGTTGCTTCACCAAACAACAATTATCAATACTAGCAGCCTCAAATGTAGTCTTAGGCATGATGTTTAGAGAAGACCCAGCATCAATGAATGTCCTCTTAGTCGGATAGCCATTAAGTATGCCTTCCACATACAATGGTCAATTGCGATTGAAGTTATCTACACACATGTTGGCATCAGTGAATAAGATTGCATTTTCATGTCCTTGAGCCATCCTTTTAACAAGCTACGCTGCACTATACTCGGCTTATTGTCCCTTAGAAATTTACACAAGTGCAATTGTTACTACAAGATCTGCCTTCATATAAAAACCAAGTAGATCAAAGAAGTTTATAAATTTGGAGGTTTTCAAAAGTGCCGCAACAATGGGAGCACAATAATTTTCTTCAACTTCAAATTGCTTTCCTTTTGTTACTTACTTCAGTAGGTAGTGCATAGTTGGATTCTACGATAGTAGGATCATGAGTAATGACATTGATAGCACCACATTGATTATCATGCACTGGAAATGGATTGTTCTTAATGTTGTTATTTTCGATAATGAGCTCTCCATTATATGTTCTTTCATCGAAGATCCTCTTCAAAGTAAAATAATCCCCAGTAGGATGCCCCATGATGAAACCTATAAAATTTAGGATCATTCTTCTCCTCCTAAGTTGGTAAACGCTCTACTCTTAAGAGATTGAGATTTCTATCTCTCAACCATTAATCTAATATAGCATGTACTTTTCCCATTGAGCAATGATATGTTAATGTTTCTTTTGCCCTCTCATGTTCAGACTTTTCAACTCCTGTTTTCTCCCTATCTTTGGAATCCTCACTTTGAGTTGCATTCATGGGCAGTACCCTTTTGTTATACTTCACATTTCCTCCTTTTTTTCATGTAATAAAATTATTGGTTCTTCGTGCATTCTTAACCAAAGTCATGTAATACTATGAAGCTTAAGTGCCAAGCCCTCGACATACTCAAATTACCCATCGATTGAAGAATGGACAAAAACGCAGGCATTTTAGCAGAATTTCCCAGCTGAGGTCAAGCCCCAACTTTCATGCAATATTCGAGTGCTCAGCTTACTATGCAATAAATGACCATATGAGCTAGCATTTACGATGTGCGCGTAAGAGCAAATAACAAATTCTATTATAAAGAATCCACCACGTCAACAAATAAAATTATCATGATTTCTATACCTGAGCCTACAAATAAAGGTGCATGGGCATGCGATCAGTAGTGTAACATATTGTAACAAATTCCCTAACTAATATAGAGGGAGAATTATGAGGCGAAAGAATAATCTCTTCTTGCTTTAGAAATCTCAAGGTTTTCTGGTAAAATCATTTTAATTCATTGTTTGTATTTTTGCAATATTCTGAACTTCAATTGTAATATTTTTTTATAATTTCATATTATTTCTTTAGAATTCATGCCTACTGTTTGTATCCATGGAGAAATAATCTCCAACAGCATAGGGTTTCTGAACCAAATCCAAATTCATGTGATTTCAAATGTGCTTTCATGTAATTATTGATTGGGTATTTGTAATTAATAGCTTGAACTTATTTTTGTGAGTCTAAATGTGTGGTACACCTTTAGATTCATATTTGATGTCAACTTAATAGATTGAGAGATCATTTTTATGAATAGAGATGTGGCTAATAATGGAGTTACACATAATTGCATCGAGAGAGGGATGGTGAAATTTTCTGTTGCTTGTTTTAAAATTCATTAGATTGGTTCTAAGCCATTTATAAGTTGTGAAGAGATTTTGGTGGTTTGGTTTGGACCTAGAGCTACTAACTTTGAGAGAGGCTTTAGCTTACATCAATGAATCTGATAGTGCAAATACACCAACATACAACTCCTTTTGAGTTTTTCAGGAAATCACATGATAAGGAATTGATGAAGCAAACACTAGGCTTCTATCTTGCACTTTTACAAACCTATATTGAATTTTACCCCGAAAACATTTGTAAATTTCCACTAACCTTAGGATAACACAAGTTATTATCATGGCTTTTTGAATTTTCTTTGGCTAGATAATAGATGAAATATGAGTAAGGTAGATGTCAACTATCCGTTGGAAAATAACCTAATATTTTCTATACTAATTTGGTAGATGCGCTTCCCTGATGTTATTGCTTCAAAAGTTGAACAAAACATATTAATTTTATAAATTTTTGAAAACTTCAACTTCGTGGTCTTTTAAAATGGTTTTCAATCTAATCGACCAACAGTGTTTTCAAAACAAAGCACACTCGAGCAAGTTTTCGAGTGCCATTGCCAAGGATCAGTGTTGGATTCATTAATATAAAGCTCAACAGGGCACAATTAAAAGCATTTCATTTATTAGACTAGTCATTAATTTTGTATATAGTTGTAAATAACTTTCGTCTTTGCTTCTAGTTTGTTTTTATCTTCGGTAAACATTTCTTTGTTCATAGTCTTTATTTTTGTAAATATCTGTTTATTTTGGTTTTTATAAATAATGCTAACCCTTTTTCTTTTTCTTTTTTTGTATATATGTACATAATGTATATATTTTTGTTCTGCTTTTATTTCATTTTTGTATACAGCATCTTATCTGTTTGTAAATATTCCTCTTTGGTTTTTGTTTTTGTCTTTTTGTACACTTTATTTCTTTTTCTGCATATTCTTTAATTCTTTTATTTGTTTATTCTTTTATTTTTTATGTACCTTATGTTGCTTTAGTGTTATATTATAGTGCTAATTCGTTTTAATAAGGCTTTGTTGTAGACTAATTCTTTTGAAAAAAAAAAAAAGAAAATGTAGGATTATGATTAGGAGTCAATCTCACACATTGTTTCCCTTTACTCCAGAGCCCCAGCAAATAGGAAGAATATCCAGACAAGTGGCTATAGAGGAGCAAAGAATTTTCTTAGAGGAGATGGCTACTAGAATAGACCCTAAAAACAATGGAGGAGAAGTTCACGAGGAGATTGACCCTGCTAGGATTAATCAACCCATAATTAGGCTTGAATTCAATAGATTCACTTTGGAAGGGGCTAGCATAAGTATAGGTAAGCCCAGAGTTGCTACTAACAATTTTGAAATTAAACCCAATATAATTGGGATGGTTCAACAATATGTGCAGTTCAATGGACTACAGGATGAGATCCTAATAACCATTTGCAGCAATTCCTGGAGATCTATGATACCTTTAAGATGAACGATGCTTCATATGATGTTATTAGGTCGAGGTTGTTTCCTTTTTCCCTTAGAGGAAATGTGAAAAAATGGTTAAACAATCTGCCTAAGCATTCCATTACCACATGGCAACAAATAGCTAAGAATTTCATGAGAAAATATTTCCCACCATCTCGGACAACTAAATTGAGAGTTGACATAGCACCCTCCCACTAGTTAAACTTTGAAACCTTATATGAATTCTTTAAAAGGTGGAAGGAACTGCTTGTACGTTACCCTTATCAAAGATTATCGAGTAGACCTGGGTTCGGACCTTTTATAATGGGTCAAACTTTGGAATTAGGCAACTAATAGACGCAGTAGCAGGGGGAAGTTTGAATAATAAATCTCCTAAAAAATGCCTGAATATGTTTGAAGATACCACCAGTGGTCTTTTGTTAAGGCTAAGAAGGAGAAGTCTAGTGGACTCTTTGAACTTGATGTGGTGACCAATCTAACCTCCAAAATAGAAGCCCTTAATAGAAAAGTTAATAACATGACCATTGGTAATAGTCAAGTGAATATGATTGATGGTAATTCTAAACAGATCATGGAGGGAAGGATCTCTGAAGCTGTGAAGTATGTGGACAACTTTAATGGCCAAAAGAATGACCTAGATAATAACACCTATAACCATGGCTGGAGGAGTCATCCTAATTTTAGGTAGAGTAACAACAATTTTCAACAACCTCGTTTAAACCTACTAAATTATCAAAGACAGCAGTGTCAGGTCAAGTGGTTCTTAGGTTAACAAAAGTTCTTTAGAAGATTTGATCTCTTAATTTATTAAACCTTCTGAGAATAGGCAATAGAATGTGGATACAACTTTGAGAAATCATACAGCTGCCATACACAATCTAGAGACCAATTAGGCTAAATCTTTAGGCTCTTTTTAGAGAGACCCAAGGATCTCTTCTAGCAAATACTGAAGCCAATCCCAAAGAACAATACGAGCCTTGAAAAGAAAGACTCCTATGATGATTATCCTACTTTTCTTTTACTAGTTTGTGCGTTTTTGCTGAGAAAGTTTTTGTTTCTATTTTAAAGACCTTTGAGAGAAGTTTTTGAGGAATGTTTTGAATAGGACGAATATTATCCTGGTAGAAATTCATGATTTTTCTATGGTTATAAGACTCTATTCAGGTTTTGAAACTTGTTGTGAATGATTTTTGATGATGTTTGTAGTTTATGAACATGTTTTTTTATAATCTTTGTTTAGATGAATGAATTACAAGGAGAAGAATAAGTTTGTAGAGTAATCCACGTATTTAGGTAGTTTGAAGTGTTTTACAGGTGATATGTTTGGTAAACTTGACCTCAAGCCGAAGCCGCGGCAAGGAGAATTGAATAAATTTTTCAATCGAGCCTATGGTCGAGCCCTTGACTTTAGGCCACGACGTCTCTAATTCTTTATTCTTTTTGCAGGTTTTAAATAATAGGCCTTGACGCGATGGTTATTTGGTCTTTTAATAAGCATGAACTTATATTTAAGTCTTGATTCTTTAATTTTTTTTTTTTAATAAATTATGTTGTGACCTAATTGTCAGGCCCAAAATTTTACCTATAATGCTTTTTAATATAAAAGGACAAAAACTGTTCATTGCCTCTCTTCATCACTGCATTCAAAAAGTTTTAATGAACCCGATAAAGCAAATATACCCTCGATATTCTTACATTCTTGAAACATCCAAAAATCAATTCTTTTCTTTATTTCAAGCATCAAATTACTAAGGTAAGCCCATTTCTTTACTTGTTCTTTATTTTTACTATTTTATTTGAGTATAAATGCCAAATTTATCTGCATATTATAGGGTTCAATTTATACATAATTTTTTATACCTATTATGTTCAATACAAAGTAACTTGCTTGATGATAAAAATAAGTTCATATAACTATCTTATGCACCTTTATAAGCTAAATTTTAGGTAATCTATCACAAACTTCGTTATGACTTTTGAGCTTTATTGAAGTTTTGTATATACTTAGTTTGTTTTATATTACTTAAAAAGGAAAATTTTTAACATTAAAGGCGGTGAAAAGAAATCAAAGAGAACAATGTGGTGAAATTAGTTTAAAAATTCTTTTCAAAAAGCATCCATCTAAGTTGCCCTGAGTTAGTAAAATAGTTCTGTTAAAATTTAAAACTAGGGCAAAAGTTTGTTTCTTTCAAGTTATTAATATTATTTTTATACTATTTGTTCTATTTTGCAGAAATGGCACTCAAAAGAATACAACCATAGCACCAAAAACAATCCAAAAGGGCTAGACATAAGTCTAGGCCCCCGGTACAAGTAAATACTACTCCACATAACCCAATAGGATCAACTAATGAGGACAGGGGGAAATATAGCTTGTATCTGAATAAGAAGAAAGTAGTTGAAAATTATATGTTGATTTAAGAAGTGTTGAGAAGTTATGGAATGAAGGGAGACTTTAGGAAGTAATTTGAAGATTCTACTTGTCAGAAAGTGTTTGAAATTAAAGAAGAAGCATATGGAGAAGTGACTATGGCCTTTATGGCCAGTTTTAGAATTGGAGGTAATGTACCAAGTATAGAGGATTCAATGCATTTCTATGCATTTGGGGCATACAAAGAAGTCACCATGAGGCAGTTCATATCTGCCATGGACTTGTATGATGAGGAAGAAGCATTGTATGGATGAGAATTTAAGGAGCTACCAATTGAAGTATCCCAGGCAGAATGGAGGCAATTTGCTGTAGAAGAAATTAAAGGCATATTTGCTCTCAAAACTACTGATTTAAGGTTTAAGAGTAAGAGCACAAGGATGCTACATTATCTTCTCATTAGAAGCACATATTCAAAGGCAGAAGGAGCATCCACGATCGTAGAGGCTGAGTTAGACCCTCTCATCATATTGATGAGAAGAAAGAAATTTAATGTGGGCCTATTAGTAGCTTGGAGGATCAAATATCAAGCCAGCTTGCAATATAAAGGAATATTCTTAGGTGGCTTATCACCAAGATCTTAAAGAACTTGGAGCTATGGCTAGAGCAAGAGCGCACATATGTAGTCTACAAATTTAGGGAACTCTAAAAGAGATCATTCATGGACTGGGGATTGAGTGAAGTAGGAGCTCAACATGCTAATACGCCAGCAGTTAGGGAGATGAATGAGTTAGCTCAAATCCTTACTCCAATTTCTCAACAGCCATCAGCAGTACCTATAGAGCCAACAGTAGAACACCCTAGTGTGCCTATTTAATAATCCTTAGCCTACCCATCAGCAGCTGAAGTGAAAGATGTTGAGGAAAAGCTTGCTACCTTTTGAGAAGAAAACAAAGGAGGGTATGGATGAATTGAAGCAAACCATGAAGCAGGTCTTGGGTTTGATTTCTCATGAACATCCTTGACCCGTAAAATCTAAATCACCATCACCTGAACTAGTCCTAACTGAGTCAAGTCATCCTGATGACGACGACGACGACGATGATGTCAAGCCACCATCTCCCTTCACATACATTCCATTACCCCCTTATCCTACATACTTACCATCCCTGCATACATCACCTCCTCATACACAATTACCCTCTCCCATATACATAGAACCCCAAACACTACCTTTTCAACCAATGGCTAAGTCGCCTGCTCATAAAATCTGTGAGGACAATCAAGCCAATTTCCAAATGCATGACCTATCCACACTCCTACCAGAACCAGTGGAGGTTACTGTAAAACCTAAAGCAGCAATTAAAGAATTGGATGAAGGAGGTGCACATCAACAAAAAGGCATTGACCTTAATTCCTTGCCTCTTAGAGAAGAATTAGCTCCACCAGCTGACCAACCACTATCTGATGAAGAATACTATGAGCTAGAAGCAGAAATTGCTGCTACTATGAAAGAAGTAGAAAATCAGGCAATAGAGGAGAAAATTCTTAAAGCAATCTCCAATTATGTTGTTAATTTGGTGATGTAGGTGAAGCAACAACATATAGAAGAAGACAGACCTATGTCTCATTCCAATACTCCTATAAAGAGAAGATGGGGTAAAGTAAAAAGATGTGTAAGGAAGAAGCCCTTCGATAGGAGCGAATTTAGAATTCAAGAGGAGGGATCTAAGGAAGAAGAAACCCCAATGACTCTTGATGTGGCCATAATAGATGAAGATGTACCCCTTCAAGTCATATTCCTAGAAACCACGGCCATAGCTCCTGAAGTCCCTGAGCAACCCCATTGGGTTGATATAGAAAGGAAGAGAATGGAAGAACAAGCAATAGTACTTGTTGAAATATCAGAAGCCATACTGTGGTAGAAGAAGACATAGAAGTGAGCAATGAAAGAGGCAGAAATGCCCACACTAGAAGAAGCTCCTATTGCTCTAAGTGAAAAACAAGGCAATGCCACAGTCCTTAGTGGTATTGACCTTAATGCTAAGGCTATGAAAGAAAAAGAGCAACTTCATGCAACCCCTGATGTTGATGAGAGTACTGCAAAACAAGCTACTGAAGTTGAGAAATTAAGGCATTTGATAGATGAGCTATCTAAGTAAGAAGCTCAAGAAGAAGCAAAAGAGACAGTAAGGCTGAAGAACAGTGAAAAACACAAAAGGAGAAGGCAAAGAATGTCTAATGTTGCAGTGGCACATAAATTAGCTGAACAAGCCAAAACATTAAAAGAAGTGGAAAATGATGAATCTAGCATCTCCAATTAGAGTAATAAAGAAAAAGAGGATGATGCGGATGATTTCTTAACAATAAGTGCTGGTTAGAAAGAACCTGAATAGGCATAAAGGGCTACTCTGGAAGACTAGCCTCTATCACACTCACTCAAGAAATACCACCTCTAGAAGAAGCACCTTCTACCTCACAACAAGAACCTCCTCCTCATAAAGCTACAATGAAGAAGAAGCTCGATAAAGGTTGGACAAGGGTAATAAAGAGCTTTTATCAATAAAAGAAAGAAAAGTAAAAACATTGAAGAAGAAGAAAGAGACAATAAAAGAGAAAGAGCTCGCCCTTGTTGAAATTGAAAGGAAGAATAGAGAGCTGAAAAGAAAACAGGAGTAGGAGAAGAAAAGGAATGAAGATGCCTTCTAGGATGACAGCTTCTTAGAGGACAATGATGCAGAACCAATAACTCAGAAACCCAATATTGCTCCTCCAAAGAAGATAGTTGAAACTAAAGGAGGAAAGAAATGGCAGAGGAGAGCTGTTAACCCCAAATTAAAAAGAGACGAGCTAATAAGAGCTTACATAGAAAACAATCCAGGCATGATAGAGCAACAATTGAATGATTTCCTCTCTGCCTTGGATATGCAGCTACAGTTCGATGCAAGGATTGATCCAAGGAGATTGAGACTGAAGCTCAGATAAGAAGAATAGAAAAAGAAGAAAGAAATAAGGGGGTAACTACTTCTAAGGAAGCTCCAAAGAGGAGGGTAAAGATAAAAATAACTGAAGTAATACATGTGGTTGGCATACACATAAGAGGACAGAGTAAGGATCAAACACCTATGCCCTCTTAAAGATCAAACCCTCTAAGGAGAGGCAGTAGCCAACGTGGTATAAGAGGAGGAGATACTGGAGTGATAAGTTAATTTTATTCTATTATTTTCATAGGCATTCAAACTTATTTTGATGAGTTTTTGATTAAATTCGTATGAAATTAGTGTTTTTAATGATATATTGTTGTTTTTCAACTCCTTGAATCAAAAGAAGAAGAATTAAAGTGTTCCTTTTACCAGATTTGGAGCAAAACAATAGTAAAAGTAAAAGAACACATCTATCGTGCCCTGTTTAAATACCGATCGAAGCCAAAATACAAGGTGAAACAAGCAAAAACTAGTCTGTCGTGCCTCAAATTTAGTTCACGATATGACTCTCGACAATTGTTTTGAGGAGATCGAGCCCAAGCGTCTATCGCACCTTAATGTCGTGCTGTAAATCTAACCCGCGACAGTTACTAAAGTAAGTACAAACTTTTGCCGTACTTATGTTGCACCTCAGAACATTAAAGCAATCGGACTCTCAACAGCATTCAAGTTAGCCCTTGATTGAAGAATGGACAGAAATGATAATGCTTCATTAACTCAAGTAGAGCCCTATCCTTAATTCAACACTAGAGCCTTTGATTCTTCCCTTAACGAAGTGATGGTTTTAGCGCTTGATCCAAACATGCATATGGATGAAGAATCTGTATTTTATTATACAGAATCTGGCACGTCTACAATAAATCATCATTTCTTTTTATGCCTTTGTCTAATAAATAAGCGTGCATAACATTGTAATAAGTGTGTTATACCCATAAAGATTTTTTCACAGCGTACAGAATTAACTAGCTTAGTGAGAGAATTTCTAGAGTAAAAGAATCTTGTTTTTTCTTGCTTTAGAGATTCAAAGTTTTTTGGGTAAAAACCATTTTAACCTATTGTTTGTAATTTCTACAAGACCCTGTGTAAAATATTAATATCTTTCGATTAATTTCATATTATTTCTTCAAATACTGTTCATCATGCCTAAATCCATGGAGAAATAATCTTCTACAGTTTAGGGTTTGTGAACCTAAATCTTGATTCATTTGATTTCAAATGCTCTTTCAATTCAATATTGACGGGGTGTTTGTAATTAGTAGCCTAATTTTATTTTTGTAAGTCTAATTGCATGGTGCATTAATTAGATTTATATTTGATTTCAACTGAATAGGCTAGGAGGTCATTTTTATGAATAGATCTATGGCTGCTAATAGAGTTAAACTTAAATATCGAGAGAGAGGGTGGGTGAAGAATTTCTATCGCTTGTTTTGAAATTCATTAAGTTTGTTTTAAAGTCAAAGGATTCTAGTTCTTTAAGTAAAAATAGGCTGATGATAGCTTGTGAAGGGATTCCGACAGTCTGGTCTAGTTCTATAGTTTATGATCTTGGAAGAGGCTTAAATTTAACTTAGTGAATCTGATGGTGCAAATACCCTAATTTCTCTAAGTTTGGTTTTAAGAAATCACATGATAAGGAGTTGGTGAAGCAAATCCTAAGCTGTCGTCTTACACAGTTGCAAATCGATTCCTTAATTTTGCTTAGAGAATAATTGTGAATATTTCTAACATCAGCATAAATTCTATTTTTATTATGATTTGCTAAATTTTTCTTGGCTAAGATAATAGGGGAAATGTGAATATGATAGATGCCACCATTCCCTTGGGATCTGAGCTAATTCTTTCTATACTACTTCGATAGATGCCTTTGCCATTACTGTTGGTAGTTGCTAACCGAAGTTGGATAGGACAAATTAGTTTTATAAATTTTGAAAAGCTTCCACTTTGAGTTTTGTTTTAAAAGTTATATTTTATACAACTCCAACACATAAAAAACCAATACGAGCATAGAGTTAATAGAAATAGTGGTAGAGGCAGTCCATCAAATAGAGGTAGAATTAAAGGAAGATTTGATACTCCCAAAGCCAGAAGAGAAAGGGGGAATAAATTCAATAAAAGTTGAAGATATTGGCTAGGAGAAGAACATTAAACCCACCCCTCCCTCCCGGCCGATTCTTTTATATTGCTTAAAAATTATACTTTAAGTTTTGTATTCTTTATTCATTATTCTTTATTCTTTCATGTATATAACATTCTTTATTGTTTTTAGAATAATTATATTTCTTGTGGAGATTCTTTATTGAAAAAAAAAGTAATTTCTACAAAAATTTTTTCCATAATTCAATCGTGGCTCTGATTGAGCCACAATCGTTACTATTAATAATTTTTTTTTTTATGATTGCATTACTCTCCAGCATAGAATCAGGAAGACACTTAAGTAGCGACTACTTGAACAAATCCAGCCTCGAGCTCTAACTAACAAAGCTTTCTTAAAACTTCTAACCTTTAATTCTCGCTCTGTAATTTATGATGATTGAAAATCCCCTGTCTATTTATCATGTTTGCAAGCATTGAGGATAATGTTCAATTGAAGTGTGGGGGAAAGGAAGTAGCAAGATTAAGATTTGGGTTCATTGGATATGAAAATTGAAGATTTTTTAAGAGAATAGAGTAACTGTGCTTGGAATAATCAAATTTTTCTTGCACAAAACTATAGAAAATTAATGAACTGGTTAAAATTTAACCAAAATTTTTTCAAAAATTTGAAACAAAATCACCAATTAACTCAACAAGACAAACAATGAAAATCATCATAAGATTAAGTTAGTTTTACTTTGTGTAAATCACTTTACAAATATCTGTGTAGAGTAATTTTACTTGTTATTTAATTTAGAATTTTAGAGTTGGAATTAGCTTAAGATCCCTAATACGGCTACTCAATTTACTTGTAAAAGCTTAAATGATTTGTATGTTTTCCAATTTAGTCATTTTGAGAGCTGCTAAATCTCTAATGAAGGTTCAAATAATGATTGTAACTTGATAATTTTTCCTTGTGCTCTATATAACCAAAAACAAAACAAAAATTTAAAAAATAAAAACAACCATGTGCTTAGGATTGAAATGGGCAGCGTTGGTCCCTTAGAAGAGCATTTTCTTATTCCTTTTTCAATTTTAAATAAGCCTTGATCGTAAAAAAAAAAAAAGAAGCGAGTAAAAACCCATCAAGAGAAAAAGTAAAGAAGAAAGCAAAAACCTTCCCCTTTGCAGCTTTGAAGTAGATAAATAATAAAAAAAAAACATAAAAAGCACAAATAAGGAAAAAGATTTAAAGGATGAGCTGATGTATATACATTCATTTTTTATTATGATGCTTAAAGGGATGATTAAGGAACTGCCTACTTATATGTATAAGGGAATAAAGTTGATTGAGTTTCTTTTTCACTTTGATTGATTTTTTGAATAATTTTTGCTTTAAAATTCTTCATTAAACAATAAGGGTAAAAGCTAATTTGCATTGATAAGTTCTGTAATTTTAGCAAAAGTAATTTTAGCATAGTTTAATGAAGATTAATTGAATATCCAAAGTGCTAAGGTGATTTGAACTTGAATTGATCTAGTCAAATTTCCATTTATGATTTATCTTTCTCTTTGAAAAGCCTTGCCTAGTTATTAATGATGTTTGCTTGAGGACAAGCAAAGATTTAAGTGTAAGAGAATTTGATAAATCCTTCTTACTCTGCTCTATTCATAGAAATTTAGGCTTAATTTGATGCATTTTTGGATAAATTTTTATGAATCTGATGCTTTTAATGCTTAATTGTTGTTTTTTAACTCCTGGAATCAAAAGAAGTCAAAATGAAGTGTTTTGAAATAGATTTGGAGCCAAACAACAACAAATCTTAAAGACAGAACTGGTCGAGCCCTGCAAAAGTACTTATCGAGGCCTAAACATTAAGGAAAAACAACGTAAAATGGTTTGTTGCACCCTAAATCAGGCCCTCAACATGACCCTTGACGAGCATTTTAAGGCGATCAAGCCCTAGACTTGAAGAATAGCTTCTGTTGTACGATACTGTCAAGTCCTAGATTTAAACTACAACAAATGCTGGATGAAGATCAAGCCTTTGCTCAGAAAGTACAAAGTGGGTCAACCCCAAGTGTTGAGCCCTTCACATACTCAAATTACCCCTCGGTTGAAGAATGGATAAAAATGTAGGCATTTTAGCAGAATTTCCCAACTGAAGTTGAGCTCTGACTTTCGTGCAATATTTGAGCGCTCGACCTACCATGAAACAAATGACAATATGAGTTGGCATTTACAACGCATGCATAAGAGCAAATAACAAATTATGTTATAAAGAATCTGCCATGTCAGCGAATAAAATCGTCATGATTTCTGTACCCGAACCTATAAAAAAAGGTTCATAGGCATGCAATTAGTAGTGTAGCATATTTAACAAATTCCCTAACGTAGTGTATGGAGAGAATTATGAGGTGAAAGAACTATTTCTTCTTGCTTTAGAAATCTCATGTTTTCTGGGTAAAATCATTTTAATTCATTCTTTATATTTTTGTAAGATTATGAACTTCAATTGTAATATCCTTTGATAATTCCATATTATTTTTTTAGAATTCGTGCTAAATGTTTGTATCAATGGAGAATTAATCTCTTATAGCTTAGGGTTTGTGAACTCAAATCCTAATTCATGTGATTTCAGATGCGCTTTCAAGTAATTATTAACTAGGTATTTATAATTAGTAGCTTTAACTTATTTTGGTAGGTTTAAATGTGTGGTGCACCTTTTGTATTCATGTTTGATTTCAACTACATAATTGAAATATCACTATTTTGAATAGATCTTTGGTTACTAATAGAGTTTATCATAATTGCCTTGAGAGAGGGATGGTGAAACTTTCGGTCACTTGTTTTGAAATTCATTAGGTTTGTCATTCCTCAAAGGGTATCTTAAATATGATAGTCCATCGTATATAATATTAAAGCTTACGAATGACATTCTTTAGTCATGCAAAAGCTTCGATACCATATGCAAAGTGTACTTTCACAACAAATAGGAGACACTGATGGGATGTGTTGTTTAAGATAGTGAAAATATAGCAATCAAGAAAATACTTAAACATTCATATTCATAATTTAAACGTCGATAGTCTTACAATATCATAGGGGCATTCCCTTGATAAATCTCCAAGATAAACATAGTCTTACTTAAATAGATAACTATACCCAAAAGATTACAAAGGAAATTTACTCTAAAGTCTTCAAATAGAATTCCCCTAAAAGCTTCCCAAAACCATAAGTCCTACCTAGACAATAAGGGTAGTCTCGAGTGCAACAACTATGATCCTGCAACATCAAAAATCTTTTTAGGGTAAGCATAACGAGCTTAGTGAGATGTTCCTTATGCAAAAGTACCATAAAAAAAACAATCAAATAAGTCCATTAGCAAGCATATGAAATGCAATAACCATATGATCAAGCAATACATACAACTATCTGGATTCGTATGGAGAATGGGTTTATGCCTTCCATTCAGGGTTAGAGAATGCTTTGAATGAGTCCAACAACCTTCTTGAAATTTGCGCGCGCACGTCTTGGGGTTCCAATCAATCGTACTACTAGTCCTCGGGCTTTTATTACCCAAAGCGATCGATCTGACTCGGTTACACCATGGGGTCGTATTCCCCGAACATCCTAATTCCTCAAGATATAGTTAGGCAGCTTACCTTTCCGGTCCTATGTTGAGGAGTAGTAGCAAAATGCGAACATGATATTCTAAGTGATATGCATGTTTAATTTAGTTATAAGGAATTTCCAATCCACAATTAATCTCATTTAAGGCGATTAATCAATATCCACACACATAGCATAATACATATAGCCAATTTATATTAATCAACTAGTTCCTATATGCTTATCGTTCATTGATCACACATAATAAATCACATATATAATTCCCCTAATAATTCCATGTGCATACCAAATTTATCTTTTGCCTAAATTCTGGTGCCTTACTTTACAAGCACATGCGCGAATACATAAAATGTAAAGGAAAACTCACTCAGCCATGGCGGTTTCTATCAGCTGAAGTAATCACTAGGAAAGAGAAAGTCTTGGTCCTTATCACCTAAACAAAAGAAATACATGAAATGAGTATTTCATCCAAGTTCTACTTAAATTTTTCTAATTCTATTTGTTATTTGCGTCAAAATTCATATTTATGGAAATTCTAACTTAAAATGGCCATAACTTGCTCATTTTAACTTGGAATTTTGCATATTAGATGTTCTCTATCTACTCAAAAAGATCTATATATTCATGAGGTTATCTTTAGCATTTAAAGGCATTTCTGTTTCGAAATAGGTCGGTACAAAATTGACACGAAATTTCTATCCTTCAAATTGTAATTTTTTTTCCAAATTCTATTTCATCCAAAATTCCATAGCAAACACATAAATATTTACATAGTTGAAAAATCCTTTTATATACATATAAACTCACATTACATGCATGCTTCTAGTGGTGTTGTCCCCACAATAATTTTTCATAAAACAATTCATTTTAGAAGTTGGATAAATGAAGTTTGCAAACCTTTCTTCAAATTGTTAAAAAGAAACCAAAATTGTGAATTATTGCAAATGAATGCTTTCCTATTATAACTATTATTTTCTTATTTTCTTAACTTCATAAAAAGATCAATTTTATATTTTAAATACTTGATTTCACCAATTTTATTTTTTAAGTGGATTTTTAACTAGTGAGTTGATTTTTCAGTTTTATTTAGAAAAATTGTTGGGTTCTTTACATTTCTCAAAGTGTTGGTATAAATCATTTAAATAAGTTTTTAATAAAATTTTGCATAATAAAGAATTATCAACATTAAAAATAAGTTCATTACATTATTTAGAAAAAGAAGTAGTTAAATTACTATCATAAGTTCAAGTTGAAAATCTCTCATAAGTTTTTAAAAGAATCAATCCACTTTCCTTAAGAGTCTAATCCTATTTTATCTACAAGAAAATAACTTATTTTGTTGTCTTAAAAATTTTATAACCACATCATCCTAAGTTTTAAACGAGAAATTTTCCTAAGTGTTAAAATCTTGTTTATTGGGAGTTTAGTCAAATTTTTAAGCAAAAGAAAATAACTCCTCTTATTTCCATAAAATTTTTAGTGAGACAACAATATTATGGCGATGCACGAACATGAACATGTAATTATGTTATATGATAAAAATAACTTATATAGAAAAATAAAAGGCATAAGAAATCAAATAAGCATATATATATATATATATATATATAAGAACAAGAAAAAAAATAGAAGCCTTAGCTTGTATCAAGGCTTCTCGGACTTAGACATGGATAAATTCTTTAAGAAAACATATAACAAAATCATTAGACTCTTAGATTTATTTCAAGGCTCCCCAAACTTAGATTATGGGCAATCCAAAAAGAAAGAAGGAAAATTTTTTTGACTTGATGAGGATAAGTCTAAGACTAGAATGATTAGTTTTAATAAATTAGGTGAAATGAATAAATAAATTCCATGAACATAAATAAAAATTACGTTAGTAAGCTTTTAGGTTCTAAGAATATTTATAAATATACTTAATAATATATAAAAGTTAGATTATGTGCAATAATAAAACATAATAATATAACAACAATAATAATAATACTTAAACATTGTTAAACAAAACATGAAGATACTATTACTTCCATAGTACCCATGAGTTTGGAAACACATAATATGGTCATATTATGTTAACATAAACATGAAGATGATTTTAGGAATTTACTTGAGGTATGTGATGAAAGATGATGAATGCAACAAGAAAATTTTGGAAAATTGGATGGTAACGGGAGAGGAGAGGTCACGATTTTAAGAGAGAAAGAGAGAGAGATTTGCAAGAGTTCTGTTGTAGTGAAGAAATGTGAGTAAAGAATGAAAGAATGAGGGGGTATTTATAGAGTTTTGGAGTATAATTTAGTGTGATTAAAATTAAATGAAAAAGAAAAGAAAATGAGATAGAAGTTGTTGAACTTTATGTTCACAAATGATTTTGATGAGAATAATTATTACACAATTAATTATTTAAATATCCTTAATTGTTTAAATACTTAAAATATTTATATATATATATATGCTTTGTACTTGTTCTGTTGTTGTTTAAGTTTTAACAGAATAAAAAGTTAAAGAAAAGTCAAGACAAAGCTATCGAGCCCAGTAGAAGAAAAGTGGAGGCACTATTCACCAAATAAAAACAAAAGACTGAGTTTTTGGCAAAATCGTAAAGTCAAAGGCTGGAGCTTTAGACAAAATTTATAAAGTCAAGGGTTGAAGTTTAGGCATCGACCTCAGACCTCTACTTCATAAATTTGCCCTCGATTTTAGAAAGTTTGCCCTTGGGCAAAATTTATAAAATCAAGGGCTGAAGTTTAGGCCTCGACCTCAGACCTCGACTTCATAAATTTGACCTCGACTTTAGAAAGTTTGGCCTTGGGCAAAATTTATAAAGTCAAGGGCTGAAGTTTAGGCCTCGACCTTAGACCACGACTTCATTAATTTGCCCTCGATTTCAGAAAGTTTAGTCTTGGGCAAAATTTATAAAGTCAAGGGCTGAAGCTTAGGCCTCGACCTTAGAACTCAGACCTCGACTTTAGAAAGTTTGCCATCGACTTTAAAAAGAAAAGAGCCATTGGAATGCATTTAATGCATGTGTCAGACATATTTAATGCTCTTTTCTGCTTTTGACTTTTACACGTTATTAAAACCTTAAATATATTAAACACAAGTATGGGTTGTCAGAAACTTCTTGATAACGGGTAATTTTTTATCAAGAGCTATAAATAGAACTTTTCTCTTCTCTTTGAAGGAGAATGAATTATTAAAAATTTTGAATGCACAGTAAAAACGAAAACAACGTTCTGTAAAGTTTTTTTTACTTGTGTTTTTATTCTCGTTCTTGTTAATTTAAAAAAAAAAAATTAAGAGAATAATTAGTGCTCTGTTTCGAAATTTGCTGATACACTCTAAACGAGAGTTTTTTAGTACTATTTAAGATTTACAAAAGTTGATTATCTACTAGTTTAAGGAACTCAGTTTGTAAAAAGAATTTGTAAAATTCCTAAAGTATTTTCTATTGTAAATCTGCTCAAGTAGGAGCATTTCTTTGTAAAGAAAATTTGTAACCTTAAGAGCTTTCAGTTTATAAATCTGCTCATATAGGAGCTATTTGTAAAAAGTCCTCAAAGGATACATTTGTAAAAGAAGTCCTCGTGTGATGCATTGAAAAAAGTCCTCGTAGAGACAAAGTAAAGCCCTTGTAGAGGCAAAGAGAATTCTTTCGTTGAAGGTAAAGAGAAGTCCTCAGTGGGAGGCATTTGAAGTTTAATCTTAAGTTAGCAGCATCGTCCTAATTGCGATTAGGTGGAAGCCTTCAGTGAGAGGCATTTGAAGTCTAATCGTGTGTTATAAGTACAACATTTGTTTTATTAAGTGGAAGTCCTTTGTGAAAGGCAATTGTAAAAGTCTTATTATGATAGGCATTGTTGTAATTCCTCGTCTAAGAGGTGTATTAATTTTGGAATAATCAATATAGTGGTAAAAGTCCTCTTTGAGGCATTTGCACCGTAAAGAATAGGTAATGGCCCGAACTCCACATTAAATCCTTGTGTTGCTTCTCTTTCTCTCTCTCTTTGAGCTTCCTTATCTCTGCTTATTTATTAATCAATTTTAATTAGTTTATTCCGTTGCATTTATTTGTTTTAATTAACTCTTGTCTTATCTTGGTTAATTAATCTGGTTTGATAAAATAGAAAAATTTGTAATACTTAATTCATCCCCCTCCCCTCTTAAGTATTCATTGTGTATTATTTCTAACAATTGGTATCAGAGCCTGGTCGCTTGTGGTTAATTACTTAAATGCAAAAAAAGAAAAGATCATGGCTTCTAATACTCTAAGATTCTTAGAGGGTCAGGCTATAAATAGGCTACCGCTTCTTAGTGGGGGTAATCATACTTATTGGAAGTGTATAATGAATATATTTTTTAAAGCTCAACATAGATTAATATGGAGAGTAGTTGAAAAATGACCTTTTACAATTGGAAATAAAAATGAAGATCAATATTCAGAAGATGATTGGAAAAAACTGGATTATAATGAAGCTGCCATGAATATTCTTCATTGTGGAATGAATGAAAGTGATCTCGATAGAGTTTGTACTTGTAAATCAGCTAGAGAAATCTAGGATGAACTTGAAGTAACTTATGAAGGAACTTCAAGGATCAAAGACACTAAAATAAGCTTGTTGGTTAGTCAATTTGAAAGTTTTAACATGTTGTCTGGTGAAACAATTGATCAAATGAATGATAGATTCATTAATATCATTAACATTTAAGTGTTTTGGGCAAGAGCTTTACTAATATTGAAATAAATTCAAAATTGCTTAGATCATTGCTAAAGGAATGGGAAGCAAAACGAACAGCAATAGAGGAAGCCAAGGATCTTAGCACACTGACAAAAGAAGAGCTTCTTGGTGCACTCAAAACTCATGAACTCATTAGCTAATCAAGAATCAAAGTGAGGAATCCTAAAAGAAGGCTATTGCTCTGAAGGTAACCAACGATGATTCTGATAAGGAGGAGATAAACGAAAATGTTGTGTTGTTTGCAAAGAATTTCAACAAATTTATTAAAGCTGGCAGCTCCTCAAAGTTTAGAAAGGAAAGGAAGGATGTTATGTGCTATAAGTGCCAGAAACCAGGACACATCCAACCAAGCTGTCCTCTCCTCAAGAAAGCACAGAAAAGATTCAAGAGAGAAGTACTTATTGCTACTTTGAGTGATGAAGAGTCGTCAAATTCTGATGGAAAAGGGTTATGCTTCATGGCGATCTATGATGAGGTAAATAATCCTTCATCTTCCTACTCTAATGATGAATTGCTTGACATGTATAAAAAAGTTTATAAAAAGCTTAAAAAATCTGAAGAAGATAATAAACAACTTAAAAATCTGAAGCAAAATGCTTTAATTAGATTAAAAGAGTTTCAAGATGAAATTAATGAGCTTAAAACTGAAAATGAAGAAAAAAAATGAAATAATAACAGCTCTAGGTTCTGAAAAAGACAGCTTGCATGAAAATCTTAGTAGCATGAATCTGAAAATTAATTAAATTAGAAATAAAAGTAGGAAACTAAAAACAGAAAATAAAATTCTGGTTGAATAGAATGATAAGTTAAAAATTGAAAATGATCTTTTAGATTTAGAAATTAAAACTATAAAAAATGATAATAAACCTGCATTTACTAGCAACAACTTCAATAACAATGAACTTTTGAAAGAGCTGGATGAGTTAAGAACAAAATATAAATCTGAAATCTAGCTTAGATTATTCGAAAGCTGCCATAGCTAAATTCACACAAGAAGAAAAAAATTAAAATACTCTCCTTGGTGAGCAAAAATCTGATCATAACAAATATGGAATTGGCTATGAAAAGTACAAGAATTATAAGTCTCATAAGACTCGGTTTGTAAAAGCCACTTATGGCACTTGTAATTATTATGGTAAGTCTGGCCATATTGTACATAAGTATGCAATAAGGAAGGCTTTGCTCTCGGATCATAATAGCAAGTATGTTTGGGTCGCTAAGAAAGAAGTTTTATCTATTTCTAACCCAAGAGGACCCAAACAGAAATGGGTACCAAAGAAATAATAACTTGCTTTGTAGGGATCCTTAAGTGGCAGCAACAAATGGTACTTAGACAGCGAATGTCTAGGCATATGACTGGAGTTGCTTCCAAATTTTCAAAGCTGGACTTGATAAATCAAGGGAGTGTTATCTTTGGTGATAATAGAAAATCGACTATATTGGGTAAAGGTAACATTATCCTTAATAAAAATCTTGTTATTAATGATGTGTTGTTGGTAGATAATCTAAAACACAATCTGCTTAATATAAGTTAACTTTGTGATAATGGTTTTAAAGTAACATTTTATGTCAAAAGATGTACTATAGAAATAATTGATAATAACCAAGTATGCTTTGAAGGATATAGAAGTAAAAATATTTACAAAATTAATTTAGATGATTTTAAATCATCAAGTCAAACATGTCTATATTCTCAAAATGATAATAGTTGGTTATGGCATAGAAAATTGGGACATGTTAGCATGAAATTAATTTCAAAACTTGCAAAGAAAAATCTTGTCAAAGGTTTACCAAGTTTAAATTTTCAAAATAACAAGATTTGTCAAGCATGTCAACAAAGAAAGTAAACTAAGACTTCTTTTAAGGCTAAGGATGCAGTTTCCACTTCTAGGCCATTGCAACTATTACATATGGATCTTTTTGGTCCCACTCAAACTTTGAGTTTAGGAGGAAAAAGATACACTTTGGTTATTGTTGATGACTTCTCTAGATTTTTATGGACTTTCTTTCTTGCTTCTAAAGACAAAACCAATTATGTATTTTTTAGATTTTGCAAGAAAATCCAAAATGAAAAAAAGTCTTAATACAACTTCAATAAGAAGTGATCATAGGGGAGAGTTTGAAAATATTCAAAGGAATAATTTTTGTGAAAAATATAGTATTTAACACTCTTTTTCAGCACCTAAAACCCCACAATAGAATGGTATAGCCGAAAGAAAGAATAAAACTTTAATAGAAATGGCTAGAACCATATTGTGTGAAAATAATTTGCCAAAATATTTTTGGGCTGAAGCTGTCGATACCACATGCTATATTTTAAACAGAATTTTTATTAGACCAATCATAAAGAAAACCCCCTATGAGATATGGAAAGGAAAAAGATCAAACATTTCTTATTTTCATCCCTTTGGCACAAAGTGTTATATCTTAATAAATAGAAAAGAATATCTAGAAAAAATTCATGCTAAATCTGATATTGAAATCTTTCTAGGATATTCTTCATCTAGTAAAGCATAAAAGGTATATAATAAAAGAACTTATGTTGTAGAAGAATCTATACATGTTTTTTATGATTGTTTGACTCCTACAAATGTTAATAATGATGTTAATGATGTTTGTGATAGAATAAATGATCTTTCATGTTCTGATATTGAAAATTCTGGTATTGTTTCTGCTGTTGATAATGTGCATGAGCATGTTAGTAATCTACCTAGGGAATGGAAATATGCTAGTTCACATCCAAAAGACTTAATAATTGGTGAAACTGCAAATAGGATACAAACTAGATCATCTCTTAGAAACACAACCAATCTAGTTTTTCTATCAAAACATGAACATAAAACCTTGGAAGAAGCTTTAGAAGATGAGTTTTGAATTCAAGCCATGCCAGAAGAACTAAACCAATTCACTAGAAGTGAGGTTTTGAATCTTGTTGCAAAGCCTGAAAATAAAATTGTCATAGGAACAAAATGGCTCTGGAATACTAACTAGGAATAAAGCTAGGTTAGTTGCTAAAGACTATACACAAGAAGAGGGGATAGATTTTGATAAGACTTTCGCCCCGATTGCAAGACTAGAATCTATAAGAATGCTTTTAGTATATGCTTCTCACAAAGATTTTATCCTTTATCAAATGGATATCAAAAGTGCTTTTCTAAATGGTTTAATAAAAGAAGAGGTCTATGTCGAGCAACTACCGGGTTTTGAAAATAATGAATTTCCTAATCATATTTTTAAATTGAACAAAGCTCTTTATGGTCTCAAGCAAGCTCCTAGAGCTTGGTATGAAAGACTTAGTAGCTTTTTGATAAATAATGGATTTTCAAGAGGAAAAATTAATACAACTCTTTTTGTCAAAAATCACAATTCTGATACATTAATCGTACAGATTTATGTAGATGACATTGCATTTGGTGCTACTGATTCTTCACTTATAAAAGTTTTTGTTAAGTCCATGCAAAAAGAATTTGAAATGAGTATGATGAGAGAACTCACTTATTTTCTTGGGTTATAAATTAAGCAATCAAAATCTGGAGCCCTTATTAATCAATCTAAATACATTAAAGATTTGTTAAAAAGGTTTAAAATGGATAGTTATAAGTCTAAACCTACACCTATGAGCACTAGTGTAAAACTAGACAAAGATGAAAAAAGTAAAAATGTTTGTGAAAAGATGTATAGATGTATAATAGGTAGTTTGTTATATTTAACAACTTCTAGACCTAATATCATGTTTTCTGTATGTGTATGTGCACGATTTCAATCTTGCCCAAAAGAATCTCACTTGGGTGCAGTCAAACGCATCTTCAAGTACCTTGTGGGTACTATTGAAATTGGCTTGTGGTATCCCAAACATATTTCTTTTGAACTTGTTGGGTACTCTGATGCTGACTTTGCTAGTAGCAAAGTAGATCGGAAAAGCACAAGTGGCACATGCCGTTCTCTTGGTAATTCTTTAATATCTTGGCACTTAAAGAAGCAAACTTCTATTGCATTATCAACTATTGAAGCTGAATATATAGCTGCTAGCAGTTGTAGTGCACAAATTTTATAGATGAAATTTGTTGATACCAACCAAGCATATTGAGATTAGATATCATTTCATTCGTGATCATGTACATTTGCTTGGAATTTGTTGATACCAACCATCAGCTTGCTGATATTTTTATTAAACCCTTGAGTGAAGAGCGGTTTTTCACTTTAAAAGGAGAATTGGGCATGTTAAATATTGATGAGTGCTAAAATATTTTCGAACCAGGAACTTCCTTGAAAATCTGATCTTAAGTCTCTTAACTGACAAAAATATTACAGACTTTAGCCTAAAATTTGCTCTTGCATGCATGTTTGTGTTTGTGTTTGTGTTTGTGCTCGTATGTCAATGTTTGTGCTCTGTAATTTTCTATTGTTATGAATTTGTTTGAACAGTCATTTTCTAAAAGAACACGAGAGAAACATGGGCCTTGCAACCCCCGTGTACCTCTTGGCTTCAATTCTGGGTTTGAAACGCAGAAGAGCACGGTTGATACACGGTCGTATACTTAGCCGTGTACCTCGTGGATTTCTTTAAAAAAAATAATTATAAAAATATGATTTAAGTTTCGAAATTATTATTATTATCATTATTTTTGCTATAAAATGATTATTATTATTATTAATGATATAATTACTATTGATCAGATTATTATTAATTTTATTATTTTTAATATAATCCTCATTATTAATTTTATTATTATCATTACAAATGTTAGTATTAGTAATATTATTAATAATATTAATATTATAAAAATTATAACTATTAATATCAATTATTATTGTTATTATTACCACCAATGACCATTATAATAAAAAATATTATTATGAATATTACTATTAATAATATTACCACTATTATGATTATTAGTAGTATTATTATTATAATGATATGTATTATTATTATCCTTAAGATTACTACTATTTTAATATAGTATTATGAAGAATAATATTAGTACTATTAATAAATTACCTTATAATTATCATCATTATTATTACTAATATTATCTTTTTTTTGTTAATATTAGTATACTTTATAAATGAAAATAAAGTATAATAATTATAAAATACATATTTTATATGTAAGAATAGAAATTTAAATAAGTTAAATTTTTTAATAATGTGATACCTATATATAACAAGAAAATTATATGAAGTATATGAAAAGAAACACGACAACACTAAACAATAATAAATAAATACAAGTACTATAATGGGTTAGGTAAGGAACAATATAAAAATCGCAATAATAATAATTATAAAAATATAAGCCTACTAAATATGAATTTTTTGGATACCCAATAGATATATATATAAATACCTAACAAGATCAAGACAAGCAAAATAAAAATAAATAATAAGTAGTAAATATTTGTTACCATAAAAACATAAAAAGACCAATACAAGTAATAGAAATTAAATTAAATATTAAGATAGGACACTTAGACAATCATAGAAGTTTAGTTACATTATTTACATTATGTTAATAAGTATTTTGTCTTAATAAGTGACAATAAATTATAAATAATATAAATAGAACTAATATATCTTAAATGAATTATTCTACTAAGTAAAATCATATTAGGATGATTAAGCTAATTAAAGTAGATTTAGTAAGTGAATTAGGTGATTAGTTTCAATCAACTTGGCTTAAATTAATATACTAGGTAAAATCATAAAAAGAAAGGAGTACGTAATTTCTAAAATACGTCTAATTTAGAATTAGTGTAAATTATCGTATAAGTTATACCATAATTAATATGGTGAATATATTGTTTCAAATATCTTATTTGGAACTAATAAAAGGATAGATTGGTTAAATAGACACAATTTAAGTTTATATATCTAAAAACTGACATTTAAGAAATATAGGAAGACTTTTCTTACATAACATGTATTGCTACAAATTTCATGACCTTGCAAGAAAAATATAGCTTTTATAAAATTTAGAAACTCTTAATTAAGTACGAAAATTAAATCAGGATTATTAAAATTTGAATTAGAACATAAAAAAAGTACAACCAGAATCATTGTACAAATAATATGTATAATAATAAATATCTGTACCTTCGTTCTATAGGAAATATTAAAGTCTACATTCTCAAACCCCGAGTACTTTCCAAGGACATATCAAGTAATCAAGAATGCTCAGGTGAGAGATTTCTGATGATGTGTTATTTGCTTGTGTTTGCTACTATTTATTGTTATGATTGATTGTATTGCTTGTCTAATGAATGACTGAATGTTGTGAATGTTATCATCTGCATGATCACCCGAATAAATGAATAAGTTTAATCACTCGACTAAGTAAATCGGATATACTCATCGCATGTGCTTGAAACCTCCTATAGGTAATGTCCCGGGTTTGCAATTAAATGTATTTTTGAAATATATTTTCAAAGGATCATGACTTGAAGAATCTCAGGTCGCTCCTTTATTACTTAAACGAGTTTTTCCAAAAGATTTTATGAAATAAACATAGGACATTTCCGAGTAATGATTTGACAGTGGATGTTGCCCGAGTTGGGATAAATGTTACCTGAGTTGAGGTCTATTTGCCATATTCACCTTTAGCAGGTGATGGTCAGTATTGGCGATAGATGTTACTTAAGTCGGGTCTACCTGTCTGATTTAGCATTAATTGGTGATGGTCAGTTTGATTCGCTATTATTTCGTAATGGACATATTTAAATATTAACCAGCATAAATCACGTGAACACGTTGGAAAATATCGCCTTTTATCGATGACATATAATCATTGGTTAAGTCTGGATGGACGCAACCACCAGGCAATCTTGTTAAAAATAAAACGAGACGTCCTATGTAAAGCAAATATGGGAGACGACTGATATGTAGACAGTGTAAATCTACATCATTTATGGCTCCGGACTCCCATAAATGTGTTGCTTGCATTCATCACATATATTACATTCATATTGTGTGTAGATAGATTTGCATGAATGTTTAATTAATGCTTGATAACTTGTGTGACCGATAGTAGTGAGGGATGAACTCACTGAGCTGTGGTTTCACTCACTCCCTAACAGTTTTTGTGCAGGAATAACGCCAGCTGGGATTAGGCTAGGGATGTGTGAATAGTACTTTTCCACTAGACTTTACTGGAATTAGAAATGTAGGTTATGATAAACTTAGCATACAAAATTTGATAGTTTGTATAAACAAGTAAATATTGTAATTTTGTTAATTGTTAACCAATTTTCATTATTTGGTAGGGGATACCGTAGAGAGATTATGGAAAAATCAGAATCCATAATGAATTTAGAAATAAATCTTATATCTATATTATATAATGTAAATAAATATGATAAAGTCTTGTAAAACTCTAACTTACAAGACGGTTCTCATATTACAGGTGCACATGTGGTGTGATAGCTTTTGATTGATCCTACCAGGCTCCCTTGGCGTGACAACCAGTATGCAACTCTCTTTGAGTTTGTCAAGAAATCACATGATAAGGAATTACTAAAGCAAACCCTGGTTTTCTATCTTTCATTTTTACAAACCTATCTTTAATTTTACCTTGAAAACATTTGTAAATTTCCACTAACCTTAGCATAACTTCTGTTTTTATCATGACTTTTTAAATTTTCTTTTGCTAAATAATAAATGTGATTAAGGCTAATGCCAATGATCCCTTGGAATATGACCTAATATTTTTTATGCTACTTTGGTAGGTATGCTTGCCTGATGTTGGTAGTTGCTTTTAAAGTTGAATAAAACATATCAGTTTTATAAATTTTTTAAAACTTTAACTTCGTGGTCTTTTAAAATGGTTTTCAATCCAACTGACTAACAATGTTTTCCAAACATATAGGAGTTTGAATTTTTTTATTATATAAGATAAACTTAGTATGTGAATTAGAGTAATGGTGTAATAGTTGGAGATTTTGTAAAATTATAGATTATCTATCCTAATTTATTGTTTGGTGAGGGATATTGATTCTCTGCGATTCTAATGATCTATGGGAAATCAAATTTCCTTAATAATAAAAGAGAAAGTGTAGTTATATATTCGAAACTTGTATAGCAAATATACAGGTAGAGCCTTGCAATCTCTGACTTGCAAGATAGTTCTCATATTGTGGATATACACATAATATGATAATTTTGGGTTAATCCTTCTAGGTCCATTTTTAGGATCGTAATAGGAAACAATGGCATGCTTGATGATAAAGAAATATGCATCAATTAGCATTAGAATTGAGGAGGCTCCTTAATGGGCCAGAAACTCTATGCTACAAACTCATAAGTACAACAATGCCTATTGATATCCCATAATTTATGCACTCTCGTCCAATAAAGATCCTAACTTGGAATGTAAAGGAAGCAAACTCTCCGCAAAAAATGAATGAAATCGATGAAGTCACAAACTTGTATACACCTGATATTATGATTCTACTCAATACCAGGATAGACACCATAGTAGCTTACACCATATACCATACCTTGCCTTTTGACGGTATCATTTATATAGGTAGTGATGGGCAACGAAGTGGTGTGATCCTTCCATGGAATAGGGATGTAATGGATGTTACCCTCATTAAGTAGGTTGAGTAGGAAATACATGTCATGGTCCAAGTTATACATTCTTTAACACCATAGTTTTTAACTGCTATATATGCCGATCCTTACTTATAATGTAGAATGGTGTTATGGAATGATCTTAAACAACACGCCCTAAAAATAGGACAAGCGCCACGGTGCATAATAGGAGATTTTAATGATGTTTTAAAAAGCTTAGAAAAATGGGGAGGCAAACCAATCCGAAAACAAAGAGCATATCTTTTTACTTAATGCCTATCTGAATGCAATCTCTTAGACCTTGGCTATATGAGACCAAAATACGCTTGGAGCAACCATAGGGAAAGCACAAAATGCGTACTCCTCTTCCTCTTACTCTTGCTCTTGTGTTTTATGGATATAAAGGTTTCCCCTAACAATTCGTTCTACACTCCTTAGAGTCTCACCTTGTTGTTGCATCATGTGTTGCATTTCCCTGCATTACCTTCTTTATAAAATCCATAAATTCATCTATATTAACGGTGTTTTCTCCCTTAAGAGCATTACCATCTCCACTTATAACATCAAATTTTCCAGACATCCTTAAAAGAACATGAAACAAAGCAATTACAATAGCAATTATCGAGCAAGAAATCTAATACCGAAGCCCCAAGCCGCAATCCGCAACCCTAAGCTCTGAATACAATATGATATGGATTGAAGAGTTCAAGTAATTTGCAGATTTAATGCTTTCTATTGTGATTTAGGGTTTATAGTATGTTTTTGAGTTTTTATAATGAAGAAATAGAAAATGAAAAGATATGAACAATTAATCCTTATATATGACACATCAAAGATAAAATCAAACTAATTGTTATAATCAATCGATATTACGCACAATGACAAGAAAAAACAAGGAACGATTTGGAACAAAATGCTCAATCTTATTCAAGAAGGAAATTTGTCACAAATAGGGATGTAATCGGAGCAGATCGTTATAGGGTACCCGCCCGCCCAACCCGCTATAAACCTTATAGGGTTTTGGAATAAAAACTAAAACTCGATAAGTTGCTGGGTCGAATTTTAGGTTATACATGTCACCTGTTAAGAAAAACCGACCCGATATATATAATAAAATATAAAAATATAAATTATAGTATGTGAAATTTGATTTCTATATTTTTTCCCATTTGATTTCGACGGGCAGTAGCTTAAGTATTTTTATAGAATGAATATTGAATTCATTCATGTCATCATATTCAGCATTGCATTTGCAGCCCATTGTAATCAAATGATAAAATAAAATAAAAAATAAAGGGTAAAAAGGACTAAAGGAGGAAGCAGTACATGTTAGTCGTTATAGCTCACAACTCACAAGTCATAAGACTAAACAAATCCTACCCTAGCCGCAACTCCTTCTCCATTTCTCTTTATTCCTCAATCACTCCAAGTCTCCAACTCCCATACTTCTCAGCTTTACTCTCTCTATCAATTTTTATCTCTAGCGTATTTTGGTTTGGACTTCACTTTCACTCTCTCAATCTTTCGTCTGCGTTAGTGTGAGTGCACTACGGTCTATCTCTGTCATCATCATCGGCTCATCTTCGTCTATCTCAACGTCTCACCCCCTTTGATCTCATCAAGGTGGCGATTGGTAATCTCTATCTCTCCTTCCCCAACCCAACAACCCCCCTCCCCCCCTGCGGATTAAGTAAGACGTAGTAGTTTAGATTTCAAAATTAGGCTTGTAATTTGATATTTATGAGTAACCATTGCTTTCATGATGCTAAAACGATATCTAGAAAGATTTGATGAATTGGAAGTTTAGTTGTTCAAATCAGGTGGATATGATGCAATAGTTGTTCATATCTGCTTGGTTTTATGACTATCAGCATGTGATTTGTTATGCGTTTGCCTTGATTTGTGATTTCACACCCGTAATGCGCGTGGGTCTGTTTGGTTTGGTCTGTTCTGTTCTTCATGGAGCATTATATTTAAAGAATGACAAGGGGAATTCACTAGACAAATCGAATATTTATGTTTATTTGGATTGTTCTGTTGTTCATGTGGGATATGGGTCTATTTGGAGTGGCCTATTCTTCATGTGGCGTATGGGTCTATTTGGAGTAGTCTGCATATGGATCTGTTTGGAGTGGTCTGTGTTTGTTCTTCATGGAGCGTGTAACACCCTAACCTGAAGGTATTACAACTCGCCACGTGTCCTCCTCTTATTAAGAACACGCCAAGGCTATAAAACATCATAACACAATTATACTAAATATAATCACCAAAACTCACAACTGGTTTACTTTAAATGATCCTAAAAAAAATAATCTCTTTGAAATCATAATCTAACAAAAATCCAAAACTACAAGTCATCAAAACAAATAAAACCTAACCAACTAGTCTCATAAAATTTCCAACAACTAATAACATTCACACATAAAATTCATAAAGTCTTCCATATCTCTCTCCTATATCCAACGCTCAAGATCTAAGAGTCCTCAACTGGATAGTCAAGTCCACTATCGCCATCCCCATGATCTACATATAGATCATAAACAACATCATCTTCACTTGTACCTGAAAAATAAAGGAATAAGCGAAAACGCCCAATACACCATACCACAAACAAATACGCATGAACATGTAATATAAAAATATCACATACAATCCTAAACTAATGCAGTAATCACATATTATTATCTTTGATTAGTAAAATAAACAACACAATTTAGAACCATATGTATCTAGTCCTAAACCCAAAGTAACTCATGACCCCGATTCACAACCTTTATATAAAAATAGTTTATATACATATATATTGATGTTGGGTACTCCCCATACATCATTGCGTACCACCATACAGACCGGAACGACTCCTAATCTACCGGAATCATTTCTAAGTGCAACTCCACTAGGGACAACACCCCACAAAGATCATCAGGGCGCCTAGTTAATATCACACTCTGTGTGGTCTTTACAAAACCATAGCCACACACAAACAACACTCTTTAAAAATTAATATGTCGAATAAGATTTAGTCAAATTAATTTTCTAGACCTACACGCACACGTAGCTGACAAGGTAAGGTCATACCTTTTTCAACTCTTTCACAACTTCAATATCACAAATCCTTTACAATAGATATAAACCCTAATTTACCAAAACCTAAATAACAATATACATCAAATCAAAATCCAATTCCACATTTATAATTAAACCCAAACCCTAAATCCATAATCTCAAAACATGAGATTTATAATATTAGATCTACACACCTATCTTCTAGAATCATCAAAGAACAAAACCCTAAACGCAGGTTTCTCCCAATTTTTCAAAAAAACCCTAAAATCCTCAATCAAAATAGTACAACTATCATAAAAGATTCCATCTTTAGTTTAACAAAGATTAAACAGATTCCATATTTACCTAAAACTTTGGATCTCATACATTCCTGACTGTAGAACCAAGATCTCCAATCACATTTACGGGTTTTGGTTTTCCAACGCAATCATCTCCAGCAACTCGATTCCTCCAAAATCAATATGAAATAGCCTTCAGAACACAACATCTAATGATAAACCCAATCATAAGAGTTTTGAGAGGGATTCTTACTTAGATCTTACCTTAGGTTGAGCTACGAAGAGAGAACTAAGGACCTTAGGTATTTTATAAGTCTAAGGAAACCCTAGCACAAAGGATGGATGTTTATTTCGTGTGAAATATAGGCTGGTACCAAGCTGGTAGCTTAGGAGCGTCTTTGATTTGAAACAAGGAATAGAAGCACATTAGCCCGCAATATGCCGGCGGCCTTTAGTTTAAACGCCGACTACCTTCATATGTAAGCCGACGGCCTTTGGCTGGCTTTCACCTAAACGCTACCATCTTCATAATTTTGTTCACAAATCATCCAAAGCTCCAAAGATGATACAAAGCTAGCAACCTCGTATTCAAAGTTGGCAGCTTAAAGCCATCCTAAATCCTTCCCTTCTTATTCTTTGCGAGCAACATCTTTGGGTCCAAAACCGTCTGTTAAATGAAAAAATTAACCTCTTAAACAATCTTATATTACATTACTACCCATTACTATGATTTATTCTTTGTATATTACAAAGCGTAGGGTTTGTTTGGAGTAGTCTATTCTTCATGGAGCGTATGGGTCTTTTTGGATTGGCTTGTTTTTCATGAGTTTAGACATGTTATATGTTATGACGTGTTTTTAATCTTATGAGAATAAAATTAGGAGGAAGCAAACATGATTTTGGGCTATTATGGCAAGCATTAGATGAAGAACAAACTATAAAAAAAATGCAATATGCAATTTCTCTTGATTCTATATGTAACATTCATATTGATTCATAACTTTATGCAGAAGAATTAAATTTCCGAAATAAAACACAACCTGTACTTAATTTTTCTTTAAGTGATATGCTTTCATGACTTATTCCTTGGCTTTTTATGACTTGTTCCTTGTGTTTTATTCATTTTATGATCTATTTATGGTTAGATATTGCTAAAACTGGTGTTGTATGTGTAATGTAGGGAATATGGATGGTGCTGAAATTCCAATTGACATAGAAGACAATGGTAATGGTGTTAAGGAAATTTCTTCTTTAGCTGAAACCGAGAAGGAAGTGGCATCTAAAGACCCAACAAATGCATCATGCTCTCAAGTAGCAAGTACTGCAGAAGAAACTAGCAATCCAAATAAGCGTAAGTGCAATTCTGTTGTCTGAAATGAGATCCTAAAAATACTATTAATGGGGAGGTTTTTGCTAAGCGTAAACATTGTAAAAAACAATTGAAAGCAACTAGTACAAATGGCACCAAACATTTGCATAATCATTTAGGGAGGTGTGTGCAGAGGAAAAAAACATGGAGACATTAGGCAATGTCTTCTATCAATTGAGAGGAAATGGGGCTTAGATAGAAGAATATCTACTATCACTGTAGATAATTGTTCAACAAACGATGCGATGATCAGAACTTTAATGTTGAAGTTACAAAAGGATGAGCTAATTCTTCTTGGAAAGGTACTCCATATGCGTTGTTGTGCTCATATTATAAATTTGATTGTGAGAGAGGGTGTCAATATTATAGAAAAAGCAATAGAGAGGATTCGTGATAGTGTCACATTTTGGTCAGCAACACCATCACGTATAGGGAAATTTGCAAAGGCATGTAAGCAGATAGATGTGTCAAATGCTTTGCTTAGATTGCAAAACATGATGGAATTTTACATCTGATATGCTTGTTAACGCCATTTCGTATAAGGAAGTTTTTTATAGAGCCCAGCTTATGGATAAACAATATAAGTGTCTTCCTACAAATGATGATTAGGATTTAGTAGAAGAAATTTGTAAGAGGTTGGAATTTTTTTATGAAGTGACTAATCTTTTTTCTGATTCGCAATATCCAACTACGAATTATTTATTTGAAAAAGGTGATCGAAATTAGAAAGGCATTAATTGATTGGAATGGCTCTATTGATTTGACTATAAGTACAATGGTTGATAAGATGTTTGAGAAGTTTGAGAAATATTGGGATGATGTGCATATTATCATGGTTGTTTGTACTGTTCTAGATCCACACTTTAAGTTGAAGGCTATTGATGTTGTATTTCCAGCTGTTTATGGTGAGAAGTCTACAGTGGAGATAGAAAATTTTAAGAAAACTTGTTATGAGTTAATTCAGGAATATCAAGCAAAGACTAAGTCTCGCAATAATAAGGGTATGAGTGGTTCTCCTATGGTGCCTTCAACAAGTGGTGATGGGCCTAATGGCCAAGTAAATGTGAAATCGAAATCGATGCAATACTTGACCACCATCTCTAATGATGGCCAAGTAAATGTAAAATAAGAGCTAGACCACTACTTAGATGAACCCGTGTTACCTTGGTATTGGAGTAATCATTTTGATATCCTTTGTAACATACGAATTGAATAGACAATCATGAGATGATATAAGATAAGAGGAATGTCAAAAGATGAGTTAAGGGAGTTTAATTTGAGTTTAGATTTACATTTGTTGAAGATGTGCATGTCTCCAATTTTCTACAGATCCAACGCCGGATTTTGGAAGGAATAAGCCGCCATAGTGGAGACCGGTGTAGAATGTCTACGGTGAAAAATTTTCTTATGCTGGAGTTGAATGCCGAAGTAAGTGTTTGTGTGTTTGTCAGCGTTGATTTATATTAGAAGCGTTGACGTTGCCTTAGGTTTTGCTGGCGTATGACGTTCTGAACGATGCGAAGGATTTTTGTTGCACGACAAACACAGCCTCCTGGGTTTCTACGCTGTCGGTATAGGAGTGAAAATTCTATAAATACGTGAGCACGAGCAGCAATTACGATAGACGTTCCTCCTTCGTTTTCTTTCTTCTTCTGAGTGTGTAGGATCTGTTCTTGATATCAAGTGTTAAGGTTTCATTTTAAGGTGAGTTTGATCAAAGATGAGTGATCCTAATCCATCTATAACATGTTTTCTCGGGTTTGTACATGATCTCTTAGGGTTTTATGGATGTTGTTGAAGGAAAACGTAGGAAAGCTTTAGATCTTGGGTTTAATCTGACCTTGTTGGATAAGGAGTAGGTTTTGTGGTATGATCAAGTAAGTATAATGTTCTGCTACATATTTTATGCGAATTTCATGCAAGTTCTTAGGACTTTGTGGTTGTTTGCATGAAGGAAACCCTAGCTTTGGGTGAGATCCAAATTGGTAGATGTAGGTTAGGTTCTTGATGATCTAAATCGGTAAGTTGTATCTCCTCTACAATGGTTTTAATCAATGTATGATTAGATAATCCTTATACGTTCTTGTTGATATGCAAATCTAGGGTTTTGCTGAAATATTCGGTATTTATAAAGTTTTGTGTGGTTCATTGTTGTTCTTGAGGATATTTGTGGAGTTTGATTAGAGTAACAGTGCGGATATTGGAGATTTCTTATAAGGTTAGGGTTTTTGGAGAATTCATGTATGTTAGAATATATTGATAACGTGTTTATTTTTGTTGATGGATGTATATATGTTGTAACAGGATATTTGGAGTTTGTGGAATTGTTATTAGTGTTGATATAAGAGTTTGTGGAGTTTTGGTTGTCTTTGTTGTTGTTGATATTGGATTTAAGGATTTGAGTTGTATTCTTGAAATTAAGACATGTACGATCAATCTCTACTTGTTGTTTTTACTTGTAAGTTTAGTATTGCTTGATTGGTTGTAGGGATAGAACTTTATAATAAACTTAATTCTATTCGGCTTAATATTTGTCTGCTTGGTTATGTTTGGCTTTGATCAGTAAAGACCTAGCAAACAGTGATACTGGTGATGCACCTTGATGATCTTAGTGTGAGGTTGTCCTAGTGGACTCGTGCTTTGATATAATTCCTGTAGAATTAGAATTGGGAGAATCGGGGATGTTTGGAAAGTACCCACTCATCCATATATAATATATATATATATATAATTACCTTATTTTCAAAAATTTTGTTGTTTTTAAAGAAGAGTCTAAGTTACTTCGAGTTCAGGACTAGAGTATACATGGTTCTGAGCTATGTTGATTTGCTAATTATAAAAGATAACAAACCGATTGCTTACATTAGACTAAGTGCATTATATATATATATATATATATCTAGTGCGTGTACATTTGCATTTGTTTTTAAGGATTGGAGTTATCGTATTGGGCTTCGCAACTTACTTTTTAAAATTTCAGGTACAGGTGATGAAGACATTATATATGATCTTTCGGGTTATGATATGATCTTTGATAAGGAGGATGGCGATAGTGGACTTGACTACCCAATTGAGAGTTAGATTTGCAGTTTACAAGTCCATCGAAGAAGAGAAGTGTTTGGATATAATGAAGACTTGGAAATTGTCTGTTTATGTTTTTATGTTTTATGTAAAGACTTTCGGAATAGATTGTTGTAGGAAGTTCTAGGTTATAAAGAAGGTTTTTATGTAAATTGTGGTTTGGTTTAGTTGGCTTGGTATTGCCAACTTATATGATTGTTTTAAATCAGAAATTTATTCAGAAGCTATATTCCAGGTTATACAGGTTGTGTTGAGTACTCTATGAGATACTTTATGTATGGTTACAAGTGATATTTGTATATTTGTGAATGTTAGAGCCTTAGCGTGTCCTTTTCAAGAGAAAACACGTGGCGGGTTGTAATACCTTATCTTAAGACGTTACATCCTCTTAAATTGAATGGAATCAAATACCCCATATTATAAATGTAGATGTACAAATCTGATTACAAAGGCCTTGAGCCTAATTATTATTTGGATTTAACTCTTACGGCTAATGTGACAGAGCTTAAAGAGTTAGGCCCAATCCAATTGAGATGATCATGGGAGTTTTGGCATGGAAGGCTTGGAGTAGGGTTCGTTGGAATTGGCCTGCCCAATTCCAACCTTTCTCAAATTGGCTCACACACATTACAATGAAGGCCTTATGGGCCTGGGTCCATAAGGGAGCCCATATTCGTATCCATAATGAGAGGGACTCATCCTGGCCGTTGGTTGTCTGTCTCATCTGACGGATGACATCGACGGCCAGATTCTCTATAAATACCTTAGTCCCTACCTCATTTGGACAAGGTGAAATCTTGGACGAACGCCGTCGTGCTGCCGGATTTCCGTCTTGGTGAATCAAACATTTAATTTACTCAAGAACATACACGAACACATAGTACTCAGTGAGGTTGATGCTATTTAGCTCCCTCGCCTGTCACACGTGTGTTAGAGCCTATTGAGATTGCCTACTCCTCCTCCCTACACGATACTCTCTTGATCATCCTATCACGTGTTGTTTCCCTAGGTCACGCGTAGCGCGATAGTCACGCGACACACACGTGATCGTTGCATCCGGATTCATATCCACACATTTTTGGCGACTCCACTGGGGACAGGGAAATCAACACTTGTGTGATGGCACCTCCAAGGAAGAGACCTACCGATCCACTGAGGGTACAACTCAAGAACTTAATGTTGATCCCGAGGCTACTGAACATGACATGCCAGCACTTGAGGATGTGAACCAACCTGCTGGTGCTCAAATAGACAATGCTACGATCTTGCGTGCTGTGCAAGAAAATACCAAACAAGTCAATCAATCAATGCAAGAGTCTGCAAAACAATTCCAACAATTCATGACAATATTTGCTCAGTACCTGCCTGGAATAGCTGCTATTGCTGCTACGCAACAAGGTGCGACTTCGTCGAACCCTGTTGTTGTTGCGCAACAACGCGCTTCTCAGGCACCTCAAGTTGCTCGACCTGTTGATCCTCTTCCTACTCCTGAACATGACACTATTGGAAGTAGGGAGCAAGCCCCTCCGTTGGAGCCTATAGTTACACAATTGCCTGTACCTCAGGTAGTGAACACTGGAATTCAGCTAGGAGGACCCTCAACTTCCCAGCCTACAGTACATGTTCAACCCGGAGGATCTTCATCCTCACAGACTACGCCACAGATTGTCATTGGTGGACCTGCTGCTCAACCAAATACAACTCCACTCCAGACTGTCACTCCTGCTACACCAGTTGAAGTTACTACTTCAACTCCTAAAGTTACTTTCGTCACAAAGGAAGATCTAGACATGTACTTGAGGGAAATACAAGCTAAGTCTGATGTGGGAGTATTGGATCTCAAACTCCCATACAATCAACGTATTGCTGCTAAGCCATACCCTCAAGACTATGTGAGTCCCAAATTCATGCTATTTAATGGTAAGAAAGGAAGTGCCAAGGAACATTTGTTGAAGTTCATTGAAACGCTAGAGGTTTACGGATTTGATGATGATCTCAAGTTGAAAGAATTTTCTAAGTCCCTTACAGAGAAAGCGTACACATGGTACGTTAACCTTCCTCCTGGATCAGTAGATTCATGGGCAACTATGTGCAAGATGTTCCTAGAGAAGTTCTTCTCCACACAGGAACGAGTGACCTTGACTGATATGGGACGGATTCGCCAGAAGCCCAAGGAAGACTTGATGGATTATATTGAGCGTTTCAGGGAACGTTCACTAGACATCCAAGACATATGTGACGAAAGAGAGCTGGTGAAAATTTGCATCCAAGGCATGTTCACCGAATATGCGGTACACCTGGAAAATCTCTCTTTAGCCTCATTCTCCACTTTGGTTGAGAATGCGCGAAGGACTAATAATTCTGTCATGCGACAGAGAGGAGGAAGCGTGAATTTTAACAAAAGAGGACCGTCTGTGAATGCAACTCAAAGTGAGGATCCCAAAGATGAGAAGAAACGAAGAGTTGAAAAGTCTGGACGTGAGAGAACAAAGGAAGTGCCAACATATCCTTGTTCGATGGGAAAAGTGCATGCTATGCTCGATCAATGGTTGAGAGATGGAAATCTTAAGCTCCCGAGGGTAGAGCGTTTACCAACTCAAGAGGAGAGGAATGATCCCAAGTTTTGTAGGTTCCACAGGATTGTAGGCCATCCTACTAGGGATTGTTTTACTTTGAAGAGAATTTTCAACGAAAGAGTGCAGAGTGGAGAGCTTGTTATTGAAAATAATGATGTTAGGAACAATCCACTTCCAACCCATAACAATCAGCGTGGTGCTGTCAACGTCGTTATTCATGATCCTGCCATGGTCGAGGCCAGTGATACACCACTTACTGAGGCAAGTAACACAAAAGGAAAACAACATGTAATTGAGGAAAATGATTGTGCACCCATTGCTGCGGCGCTTTTGAAGACTTCAAATTTTAGAAATTTCTTTGATCTACTTGGCTTTGATGAGAAGGCAAGGCTTGCAGCAGCAACTATGCTCGCGCAAATTTCCGAGGGACAATATGCCGAGTGTAGTGCAGCGCAGCCAGTCAAAAGAATGGCTCGAGCGCATGAAAATGCAATCTTGTTCACTGATGCAGATATGTGTGTAGACGGTCCAAATCACAATCGACCATTATATGTGGAGGGCACACTTAATGGCTATCCAGTTAAGAGGACATTCATTGACGCTGGTTCTTCTCTCAACATCATGCCTAAGACTACATTTGAAGCTGCCGGTATTGACTATCGTCGTTTGGTGAGCAACCCATTTCAGTTAATGGCTTTAGTCATACTACAACAAAGACCATTGGAAGAGTTAATGTTGATCTTAAGATTGGGCCTATCCGTGGTAGTGTTACTTTTCACGTGATTGATGCGCCTGTGTCCTACCACCTCTTGATAGGTAGGAAATGGCTGCACGATCACAATTTAGTGCCATCAACGATGCATCAATGTATCAAAGGACATTGGAAAGGGAAGGATGTATTTATTCCTGCTACAAAGAATCCCTTCGAGCACGATGAGGCAAATTTCATTGAATCTACCTTCTTCAATGAGTACTCGGATGAAGGTGAGACAGCTATTGCTAGAGCTTCAGGTGTACCATTACCCACTTGGGAAGAAATTCAAGAGGGTCAACAAAAGAAGAGAAAAATGCGTGGTTGTCGAGGAGGTAAAAAGAAGAACAAGCAAGCTGACGCTGTTGAAAGTTATGTTAGAGAGGATGGGCGAAGAGTATATCTCTTATGACGGTTTCCAGGGTCTAAGGAAGTTTGTTCTTCTTCAGACCCTGTACCGATTCAAGAAATTCAACCCGCCCCTCAACAAATGCAAGATCAAATAAAGCCACAGAATGAAGAAATTGAGGAATTGGATCTAGCGCGACCAGGAGAGTCGCCGCGGCCAATTTTTGTCAGCAAAGGTTTGTTGCAAGATGTTAAAAGTCCTCTCATTGATTTGTTGAGAGAATATAGGGACGTGTTTGCTTGGGCATATGATGAGATGCCAGGTTTAGATCCTAGTCTTGTAGTGCACAGACTAAATATCGCCCCGGGCACTACTCCTATTAAGCAAGGACAACGAGTTTTCCGTCCTGAGGTTGAGGTTCAAATCAAACATGAAATTGAGAAGTTGCTTCATGCAGGCTTTATCAAACCAATCGAGCACCCTACTTGGCTCGCAAATGTCGTACCTGTTAGAAAAAAGAATGGTCAAATAAGGGTTTGCGTGGATTTTCGTGATTTGAACAAGGCTTGTCCTAAAGATGATTTCCCTTTGCCAAATATAGACACCTTAGTGGATGTCACGGCAGGACATGAATTATTTTCATTCATGGATGGTTTCAGCGGGTATAATCAAATCAAGATGGCGATTGGAGACGCTGAGCGTACTGCCTTTCGAACGCCTGTTGGGAATTTCTATTATACTGTCATGCCCTTTGGACTCAAGAATGCTGGTGCTACTTATCAAAGGGCAATGACAGCCATTTTTCACGATATGATGCATGATTTCATGGAGGATTACGTGGACGACATAGTCGTGAAATCAAAACATGCACCGGACCACTTGGTCCATCTTCGGAAGGTTTTTGAACGATGTCGATTGTATAAGCTTCGCATGAATCCTTTGAAATGTGTCTTTGGAGTTGCTTCGGGAAAATTCCTTGGATTCGTGGTCCATAGGAAGGGAATTGATGTTGATCCTGCAAAAATACAAGCTATATTGTCTATGCCCTCGCCAACTACTTTGAAAGAGTTGAAAACTTTCATGGGGAAAGTTTCATATATTAGGAGATTCATGCCTGCACTTGCAGAGATTTCGCATCCCTTACATCAACTTATGAAGAAAGGAATTGCATTTGAATGGAAACAAGTCCATGAAGATGCGATTCAAAGAATTAAGGGAATTCTCACTTCTTCTCATACCATGACTATGCCTGTGAAGCAAGTACCGATGATATTATATCTCACTTCTACCAGCAGATCAATCGGAGCTTTACTTGCACAAGAAATAGACGGCCAAGAACGCCCGGTCTATTATTTGAGTCGCTCACTTCAAGGAAGTGAGGTCAAATACCCAGCTTGCGAGAAGCATTGTCTCGCGCTGGTGTTTGCAACTCAAAAATTACGTCACTACTTTCTGGCACATAAGGTTAACCTTGTCACACGGTCAGATCCTATCAAGTATTTATTGTCACGACCAGCATTGTCTGGGCGTATTGCAAAATGGTTGTTGCTTCTTGGAGAGTTCGACATTACAATACAGACTCCTAAAGCTGTTAAGTCACAGGCCTTAGCTGATCTCTTGGCTCATTTTCCGAACGAAAGTGAAGATGTGATCACAGATACTATACCAGCAGAATTTCACGAGGACTCACTCATGATCGAAACAGAAGGAGAATGGTCACTTCAATTTGATGGCTCATCAGGAAGTCAAGGGTGGGGAGCAGGAGTTGTATTAACATCACCTAATGGCCAAGAAATACCTTTGGCATTCAAACTTGACTTTCATTGCACTAATAACGAAGCCGAGTATGAGGCATTGTTACTCGGGATCGTCTTTGCCTTGGAAGCTGGAGCAAACCACTTGTGTATTCGTGGCGATTCGAATTTGATCATTAAGCAGACCAATGGTGAATATGCCCTCAAGGAGCCATCACTTGCGCCTTATAGGGCTGCAGTGCAGGCTCTAATTGGGAAGTTTGAAGTCGTAAGGTATGAACATACCAAACGATCTACGAACCGTTACGCAGATGCATTGGCAACATTGGCATCTAAGATTCCAATGCATGCTTCAGATGAAAGCCTAGATGTCAAAGTTATCAAGAAAACTATTCCTTGCACAACCTTGCAATTGTTGGAGGAAGATGATGAAACAGGAGATGATTGGCGTGTTGGTATCAAGAATCAATTAGCGCAACCCAATGCGGCCTCCATCGTAACCTTGAAGAATTTTATTCGTATCAATGGCGCTTTGTACTTTAAAGGACCGGAGGGCGTTCTATCGCGATGCATTTGCGCGAAACAGGCTCGGTTAAAATTAGACAAGTATCATAAAATCTGGTGTGGGGAAGAAGGACCCCCTTTGTATCGTCGCATTCAACGTGCAGGGTATTATTGGCCCTCAATGGCTAAGGATGCATCTCAGATGCAAATGCATTGTCCTAAGTGCTCTGAGTTACCAGATGCAAAAGAATGTAATTTTGTCGCAAGTGCTGGAGATTGCGTCGTCCGTACATTGACTATTTGAAGAATAACGTGTTACCAACTAATAGTACGGATGCCAGATTAGTAAAAAGGAAGGCACGCAAGTACCTAATGCATGAGGATGAGTTGTATAGAGTCTCATTCATGGGAAAGCCTCTCAGATGCATTACATCTCCTGAAACAGAAGAGATATTAACCGAGGTACATGCTGGAGAATGCGGTGAGCACCAAGGCGCAAGGAAGTTGTATTATCAGCTACTAGACATGGGGTACTATTGGCCAACCATGGAATCAGATAGTTCCAATTTTGTTAAGCGGTGCGTTCCTTGCCAAGAACATGGAGATGTGATTCATGCTCCTGCAGTTGCACTTCACAGCTTAACAACACCATGGCCTTTCCACACTTGGGCGTTTGATCTAATCGGTCCTATTCACCCGCCATCTAGAGGTTGTATTTGGATCCTAGTTGGAACTGAATGTTTTACTAAATGGGTAGAAGCCATTCCTTTAAAGAAGGCGACAGGACCAATAGTTGCAAGCTTCATCAAGGAGAACATTATATGCCGATTCGGGATTCCAAAGCGTATCCTTTCAGATAATGGCACTCCTTTCATCAATTCACATGTTCGACAACTGTTGGAATCATATGGTATTGATCATGTAAAGTCAACCCCTTATTACCCTAAGGGCAACGGCCAAGCGGAAGCTACGAACAAGACTCTTTTAAAGGTTCTGAGTCGTATGGTACACGATAACCATAAAGAATGGCACGATAAACTATCCCTAGCACTTTGGGCTTACAGGACTTCAAAGCGGCGACCAACACAAGCAACACCTTTTTCGTTAGTATATGGTGCCGAAGCAGTCGTGCCTATAGAGGTTCTGATCCCTTCAGCACGATTAGCGATCAATGCTGAGCTTGAGCCAGATGCTTTACGCATAATAGACTTGGAAGCCTTAGATGAAAGACGAGATATGGCCAAAAACAACTTGATCAACTACCAACACAAGCTTGGTATGGCCTACGATCGGTTGGTGAAGAAAAGGTCATTTCAAGTGGGTGATGTTGTACTTCGTGCAGCCGAGCATGTGCGCCGAAGTATACCTGCGCCAAAGTTCACGCCAAAATGGGAAGGTCCCTTCATTATACATGAAGTCCATGATAGCGGGTATTGCAAGCTCCTCAATCCAAAGACTGATGCTATTACGGCTCCTATAAATTTTCAATATGTAAAGAAGTTTCACATGTAATAGCATGATCAGTGATGATGATGACTTGAATAATATGGGCTTGCTTTCACATGATTCTTTCACCGATCAATTTCATTATACATTATATTTATATGTTGCTGCTGCTTGGTAAGAGACTTGTCTCCTATACGCGCGACATTCGTTCATTCATTCATGCAGCTTGTAATAGTTCAAATTTACTAAGCGCGTGGCATAATACATGCATATGAATTCTTGTGAAATCAAGTAGTGGGTAATACCCCCTTGAGAATTCTTATGAAATCAAGAAGCCTTTGCTCGCGAAAGAAATAATAATTTAAACGCGCAAAGTCATAACATATAATGTGCCGCTACACATGAATCTTACATTCTGTAAAGCGCACGAGTTCATCGTACTATGATACGATACCAAGTGAAGGGAACAAAACTAAGAGAAAGTAGCACCATGTGAAATATTGTGCATGAAACATGAAACAAAACAAAGACAAAGTTCATGAAGTTACATAACTTAATGCAATAATCTATTCTGCTATAGAAGCAGTATCAAGACCCTCAAGAGAATTCTCCAATTCGAGTTGTGTCGCCTCAAGTTCAGCCTTGAGCCTCTCGTAACGTTGGATTAATGGTCGATGGTGCAATACCTTTTGTGCCTTGCTAGCAACACTCTCCAAGCTATCAATTTTAAACCCCAAGGCACGAGCACTATTAAAAGCTTGTACCAATAACTCCAAGTCAGCTGAAGAAAATGAATTCCATGGTCTACCTAGCAGCATACACGCCCGACCTAACATCACAACCATAGCATTTGTGACTTCGGAACCAGGACAAATTGATCCTGCCCAAAAATCCCCATCACGTGCATGCAACCTCTTTAATGACTCCAAGTAAATAGGGGGGACCAGGAATTCATAAAACGAAACACTCTCCCCCGAAGTTATCATATGCGGGTGCGTGTTCTCCCCTCCAACTTGCTCTGGTATTTCATTATTTGGAAGAGCAAGAGTAGTATCCTGATGTGCCGGGGGTTCGGAGGCATTATTACAAGGGACATCATCAATTCCCTCACCGTGAATCTCTGCAGCCAACGCTTCTGCATATGCATTAATATCCTCCTCCTGTATGCTTTCATTTCCATGATCGCTTCTGTCGCTTCCAAAGTCGTCAGAAGCTTGCTCCTCACCGGCCATGTCCTCATCATCATCATCAATCACTACAGCAGATGTATTATCACCTCTTGCTTGCAATACCTTCCCAACACCATATCGATTGGGATAAGGGTGAGTGTTCGGCGAAGAAGACTTAGATGAAGCAAATATTCCAGAAGTGCTGGCGTTTCCATCGCCAGAAATATTTTTGTTAACCTCACTTTGGCTTGTGACTCGGCTTGTCCTCAACTCGTCCTGAAAAGAAAAAAAGGAGTGAAACCATGGTTAATGACATATCAATAGTATGTAAAGAAACGATAATATAGACAGCTTAAGTAACAAGATTTAATACCTCACAAAGGCGAGGACGCTTGATTTGACTGATGATTGATGCAGGAGGCATGGTCCGCCCAATCACCGCTTTTCCTGAAGTGTTATTCTTGTCATCTTTCGGAAGTTGAAAGTGGAACTCATGCTTATAAATGATCGACTCTGGCAAACTGTCATCTATAGCTGAAAGAGTATATTTCTTGAATGCCTCAAGACACCCTGTCCAATACGTTAACCATCCACTTGATGCAACACCGGAGCGATTGATAGATGGAAAAAACATCTGTCTGACAGAACAATAGAGCTCATGGCGTTTCTCAAGACTAATTGCCTCACAGCATCTATTGAAATCTGTGTCGATAGCCACAATAGGAGGCACACCTTGATCAAACCCAAACTGACGTGCAACCCGATGAGGTGAGTACAACATTACTCTATGCTCCAAGAATTCAGTAGAAGAATCACACCAATCGTGAAGCGCAGGCAAACCTCGAGGTGTACACCAGAGAACATATACTACTTCAGCTTCAGAAAGCTGCTCACCACATTCCATCAGATTCACTAAGGTCTTGGAACCCGAAGGGTAATATGTTGTGCACCACTCATATCCCTCCAATTCCTTTGTATAAGGGCGAAAGTCGACCTCATGAGCATCATCTATAATATCAAGTAATGAACCCAAAGGCTTCCTATCAACCCAAGCCCAAGCTCGAGGTTCAGGAGGATCAGGTTTTGCAACAGGTACACCTGGATATCTTTTGTAATGTTCGCTGAAAAACAAGTGTAGAAATCCCAAATCTACATTTGATACGATGATATATCGCCCCTTTGATCGAACTGAAGTCTCACTATAAAGGTCCAAGCGCCGATATAAAGACCCTAAATAAAAAGGCGCCAAGGCAACTCGTTCTCCACGAGCAAGACGAATCGCCAAGTTAAAAAGTCGCGGACTGACACCTTTTCCTGGCCCGCCGGGAAACACGTACATGGATAACCAACAAGCGATGAAAGCTTCTAACTCATGCCTGAAATGAATCGTAAGTCATGAGTAAGGTTAGATTGAAGTGATGACAATCAAGCATAAATAAACAAAGCAAGGAACGCATACTTACTCGCATCCATACCGGGGGCCTTCGGATCGAGTCCTTTCGTGCTCAAAAAAATGTCTTATCCACGCACAAAATGATGCTTGTCTACGACTGTCTCTCGCTTCTTGTCTATCAGCTTCTAGTACTTCCACCAATTTTTCATCCTCTTCTGAAATCTCAGCCGTGACAATATCAGTTGACCCAGAACTAGGGAAACTTAGCAATGTGCACACATCTTCTAAGGTTGGAGTAATCTCACCCCATGATGTCACAAAAGTATGTGTACATGTACTCCAACGTGCCAATACAGCTCGCCATGCTTCAACACTTTGAGAACGGATAACCATTTTAGAAGAAATCCATATAGCAAAATTGATCCCTGCACTTTCTAAACGAGACCTATAATGAGAATTCTTTACAATGTAATATACCCATGACTGCCACCTTGCAATATCTGTTTTGGGTAACTAAACACTGTCTCTGAAAGGGGAGCTCCTTTCTTTCATTTCTGAAACGTAAAATGGAATTCTCATCTATGTTCTTCCTATCGCTCACTCGGGGCTCTGGTTGGATGAAATGAAATTCACCATCTTTAGGAGGATGAGCACACAAATCCCTCTTTTTGATATCTTTCCAGAAAAAATCATTTCGAATTGTAGCATCAAGCCATTTACTACGTGGCAAGGGAACTTTGGCACATGACCTGAATTCGCCAATATTTCATTACTTTTGTCTGTATGGTTGCCACTGCGAGATCGACCCTTTCTATTTTCCTCACCATCCTCAAGATGTTTATTTTATGCACACCTACATGATAAAGGAGTTATATGCATATACAAGATCAAAAGAGATGCTAATATCATGAACCCAAATATGTGACATGAGACATATGCAACAAGTGCATCGGCTACCAGAGTATCTCATTCATTCACCAAATGACTGGGTGCACAAGATAAGAAAGAGTCTCCTCTTATAGTGGTGCGGTTCCAAGATCGTCGCATGGGCAAGTGAGACACAAATAACCGAGGAGAGCCTCTCTCATAGCGGTGCGGTGCCAAGATCATCATGTGAGGAATGGAACACGGACGCAATGTGCGGTTCCAAGATTGTCACATGAAGTTTGGGACGCGGACGGCTGAGAGTGTCATCGTACAGTGCATGGTCTCAAGATTGCCATTTATGCGGTCGGAACATGGACAACAAAGAGCTTCGTCTTAAAAATCATGAGGCACCGTGGTCATTAGATGAATGAATGGAACACATGATGAATGTGAATGATGAATGGAACACATGATGAATGTGAATGATGAATTTGAGTATTCTTCTTGAACGCAAGGATCATTAATAGTTGATGACATTAATATAAGTTCATAAAACAAGAAAATCATACTTGTAAAAACGAAGTCAAAAAGATACGTGATGAAAGATTCAACACTCCAATTTCTAAGCCTTGTAATGCAATCTCAATAATGTCCTTTCAATCTTGCTGAAAAAGGGTCGGATTAATATGGCGAAGAGTGTATATGATGAAATGCTGACTACATATGGAGTCACACCTGACACATGCACATGTTGATTTAGGAATTCCGTATGAACTCCATGGTTGATGAGGGGTTTCACATCTAAGAAAATGTCTGTTTAATTGCGATTGTGTAGAGCTGACACATGCACATGTGATCACTGTCTTGTTGATGGATTGTGTAGAGCTGGGAGGGTTAAAATAGCACATAATGTGGTCAAGAATTTGAAGAGGAAAAGCTCAGGTTTAATCCTAATGTTGTCACTTACAATTACACAACTTTGATAAGAGGGTACAGTATGAAAAGAAAGACAGATGAGGTATTTATATATACATGTATATAAGGATGAAGGAGCAAGGTTTGATGGCCGTTATAAAGCAAGGAATCTAGAAAAAGGATATCAACTATTGGATGTGATGAGTCGTGAAGGTTTCATTCCTAATATCTGCTCTTATAATGTGCTTATAGATGGTCTATGAAAGAAAGTGAGTTAATTTTCAAGGAAGCTATTAGATCGGTTCTTATTCCAACTAAGGAGACATTGACCTCTATGATTTGTGGATTCTGTCGAGAAGGAACTATCAACTCAGCATTAAAATTTTTCCACAGGATGGGTAGCGGATCATGTGACACTGGCTGCATTTACGACAGCATGCTATGAAAGCAGCAATTATGCACTTGTTTCAGATTCGACTGGAAAGATTTCTAGAGGAGTTGGCTAATGGTGATCTGTCAACCAACAGTAAGTCTTCCTGTTCCTCTATGAGATTGGAACAACCGTCTTTCAAAATACTTCCAAAGGGATGGTGTGCATTTGTTTGAATGAAAGAAAGAAGGAAAGCTGTGGAGATAGGAAAAAGATAAGCAATACAAGACCTAATCATAGCAGGGGCCAAGTAACAAAACAGAGATGAACAATATTAGCATCAAATCAAGCTCCATCCAATCACACATTTTTCATTTAAATCCTCATTGTACCATATTATATAACATGAAATAGAGATGGCTGATGCAAACCTGAGATGGACGGAAGATATCTGGCTACAAATACGACCTCTTCGAGCAATGAACCGGGGTGCAATTGAGTAGCAATGAACGTAGAACAATCCAGCTTTGTTGAGCTAAATGGCTGTCATGAATGAAATCAAGAGGATTAGTTCTTTCTAATTACAGCAGCAGAGATAAAAAAATATATACAATACAAAAGCAAAAAGACATAAGCTGGGAAAACAGAAAAATGAAATCCCATTCGAAAGAAGATAAAAGCAAGTGGAAACTCATTCCAAGGAAGTTTGTTCTCGTTGACTTCAACCTGGCAGTCTCAACGAAGAAGATGGAATCCTCAACCGACAAAGCTATTCAATGGCAGCATTATACAAATTTAAAACAAAAAAAAAATGATGAAGATGAAACAGAGAGAAGACAGACAAGGAAAAAGAAGGGCAATGAGGACGTATATATAGAAGAAGAACGTGAGCAAATGAGGCAAGGAAGCAAAAAGATATCTTGTGTGCTGGAATAAATGGGGCAATGTATTGTACTAGACATGACGAAAATTTGCAGGTTTGCAGGCCTGGAAGTGTGATGAAAATGAAAATATTGTGGGTTGCTGTTGCACCATACACATAGCCAATTGTGTGTCTATCCCAATGAGGAAAACAAAATGCTGTACCCAGCTGGCATTACACAGCAGCAACACACAGCAGCAGCACACAGCAGCAGCAGCACACAGCAGCAGCACCAGCAGCACACAGCAGCAGCAATATGTCTCCTTCTCCTGGCTCAATACAAGCAGCCCAACAATCTCGAAAGTTTGTTGATATGGCTCAACAACAGGATTCACCACAAGATAGACCAAATCGAAGACCCAGCCCTGACCAACAAATTCTCAATCCAGTTCACCAAGCTTATCTTCTGACAAACAGAAGGCTGCCCTATTAATGCAATCATCACAGCAAGTTAAACAAGAGATATTTGGGCTTTTATCTGGTAAGGAGCAAGAAATTCCATGCTGGCATGCAAGGGCAGAGTGTAGGTGAATGTGATAGTGTCGATGGCAGTTTCGTGATTTTGAGATGGCAGTTTCGTAATTTTGGGGAGTTTTGAATTTTTACCGAGCGAGACCATATTCTGAAGGGAAACGGCCCAACGAGCAATACTCATAAGCTTTGCTTATGATCCAAGCCGGTTTTCGGCCAAATTCCTTCGTTTAGGCCTTCAAAACCACGTTTTTACTATTTTTAGTAACTTTTCTTCATGTCATATCTTTTCATAGGATAATTCTTTTTATATGCCGTCTGTGGCATTAATCTCGTCCGCTCATCTATTTTCGCTCTAGGTATTATTTAGATAAGTTTCCTTTTTTGGTAAAAAAAAAAAAAACGCATGTGACACAAGTCACTCTTATAAGATATCAAAAGCTTGGTTGGCTCTCTAGGTGCAAGTGCCAATACTGCATAGTTTGGCATCAAAAAGCCTTTCAACCACAGTCTATGGTTGGATGAGAAAAATCTTTCCCTTATCAGATATCATGGGCAAGCATGAGAAACCTGCTGCGTCAAAATGTGTACAATACTCTATAACATTGCTGGGATACAGAAGCTGTTCAAAAGACCACCGGTTTGATAAAAGAATTGTATCACCTGTTTCCCGCAAGGATGCGATCGAAGTCCTGCATAAAGCTCCGATCCTTTCTGATTTGTTCTCATGGTCACACTGGGAGCAGATATTTACTCCTTCACTATGTCATTTGATTGAATTTTTGTTGAAAGAAGTTAATTCAGAAGAGTTACTGTGTCTCATTACTGTGGATGGGAAAGTGATAAGGCTTGATCATTCTACAACTTCTGATTCTTTCTTGGAAGCTGCTCTTAAAGGTTCTCCTTTCCTTACTGCAATGAAGCTTCTGTCTTTTTGTTCATTAGTGGGGGGAGTGAAACATGTTCCTCTGTCTTTGTTGAAATGCCATGCCTGTTATGCATTTGAAGCCATGACAACGAACCACAATCGATATTCTGTCTTGCATGGGGATGGGAAGGAGTTCATGAATAAATTGCAGAGTCAGGTTTCTGGCAGTGCCAATTGTGAATTAGCTGATAAGATTGGCACAGATCAAAGCTTGCCTTCACCAGCACGTTTTTTTTTCATTGATTGTCTTGGTTACATACCTTTAGAGTTTCTTCATGCCTTTTTTGCTGATATATTACTCTGTGGGTTGCGATCTGTTGTGAAGAATGCACCTACAATAAATTAGAGGAGCGGATGTTGCTTCATGGAGTGGGTCTTGCGCTTGGTATAGTAGAGTGGATTGATGATTACTACAGTGTCATTTTTGCTGTGGATAGCTACTCTGTAGAAGGTAGTCAACCATGTAAAAAGGTAACTGAGATAGAAAATAGGACATGCTTGGGGTATAGAGAAGATGCATCAGGATTGCTATCTCTTCAGTAAGGTTCTCCGTTACTTTGAGTTCGGACATGAGCTTGCCAGCTTTAGCAAAAGAATCCATTGCCTGAAGCTGTTCGATTAATATTAAGATTTTGAAGAAGAAAGCAAGAATCGATGGTAGTATGATGCATCCGTCGACTTGGTGATACTTAGTCAAGTATAAAGTTGAGACCAACAAGCTAAGTATGATCGAAGATTTCATAAAACGCAAGTAAAATCAACCGCCAAGAAGGATCATTTATGCAAAGGAAAACATGCCGATACACTATTGTTTCAGTGATGGTATAATTTCAATATGAAGACGGTATGCTCATCAGATGATACTACAGGAATATCTCTCAAGAATTCAGTTATTTGACAATATTGCCCCAGACTTTTGCATTGCAAGCTATCGAGAAACTGATACACCAAGCAGCGGTGCAGCTAAGTTATAGCGCACATGCGCTGGATGAGACTTCTGTCATTCAAAAGGGCTTGAAATAATGCCCAAACCCCTCCGATGAAACCCGAAGGACTTTGGTCAGGGGGCAAAATGTAGATGTACAAATCTGATTACAAAGGCCTTGAGCCTAATTATTATTTGGATTTAACTCTTTCGGCTAATGTGACAGGGCTTAAAGAGTTAGGCCCAATCCAATTGGGATGATCATGGGAGTTTTGGCATGGAAGGCTTGGAGTAGGGTCCGTTGGAATTGGCCTGCCCAATTCCAACCTTTCTCAAATTGGCTCACACACATTACAATGAAGGCCTTATGGGCCTGGGTCCATAAGGAAGCCCATATTCATATCCATAATGAGAGGGACTCATCCTGGCCATTGGTTGTCTGTCTCATCTGACGGATGACATCGACGGCCAGATTCTCTATAAATACCTTAGTCCCTACCTCATTTGGACAAGGTGAAATCTTGGACGAACGCCGTCGTGCTGCCGGATTTCCATCTTGGTGAATCAAACATTTAATTTACTCAAGAACATACACGAACACATAATACTCAGTGAGGTTGATGCTATTTAGCTCCCTCGCCTGTCACACGTGTGTTAGAGCCTATTGAGATTGCCTACTCCTCCTCCCTACACGATACTCTCTTGATCATCCTATCACATGTTGTTTCCCTAGGTCAAGCGTAGCGCGATAGTCACGCGACACGCACGTGATCGTTGCATCCGGATTCATACCCACACAATAAGCACTAACTAGGGATATGTAAGCAATTCCTGTGTTTATAGTTGCTTCTAAATCCGCCTTCAGTATAAGTGGACGTGTAATTAGCTCACATAGAAGCCGACTCCATCTAAACACAATAGATGCTGTCGAGCCCAAATTTTGCTCATTTTCTGTTAAAGGTCCCGATCCATATCAAACCTAGCCCATTTGATACAGATCACTCGACAAAAAACCAGTAGGGTTTTCATAAAACGCCTGATTTTCTAAAAAATATTTTGACTTGAGTCACCACTGGCTAAAGCCGGAAAAAGGTAAACCATAAACCAAATGGGTGGTTTGATTTCTAGTTCGGCCACTAGTATGCATAAAAAGCCAGAAATCGATGAGTCTGGGGATTGCTATTTTAAAACCTAAACGGTTATGTAGGCTTTTAATGGGCTTTAGAAATCTTGAATTATATGGGCCAAAGAGATTAATTTTGATTTTTAAAAAATTATAATTTTTAGTCTTTTTTTTAAATATATTTACATATTTACAAAAACATTTTTTTTGTTTAAAAAAATCCTAAAAGTTTTTTTATTTTTTTGACCGCCTCGCAGGTGCTACGTATCCACTAGCTGGAATAAGGTACCCGTAGTTTGTTTTGATTTTTGTAAAATTTTTAATTTATTTGTATTTTTAATTGTGAAAATTTCCAAGTTTAAGTTATTTAGCCAATTTGATTTTGATTTTTTAAAATTCCTAAAAATCTATTTTTTTAAATCCCTAAAAGAAACTATTTTTGGAAAACCCCATCTATCATTTTTTTAGTATTTTAGAAAATAATTAAGTGATAAATAGATATATAGGCTAGGAAAACATTTTTTTATATAATATGATATTATACTAGATATATGTATATAAAAGGGTAAGAGAGATTTTTTTTAATTTTGTGAAACTTTTTATTTTTAATTTTTGTAGAAAGATGAATATTTACAGGGTTAATGTTATGCTAAACATTTTGCGAATTCCAACAAATAATTCTTTAACCGAATAATCGCAAACTACAATTATAGCACATGATATAGAAACAACAACAACAACAACAGTAGCAGCAGCAGCAACAACAACAACGACGACAACAACAACAACAACAACAATAAAGCTAACAAACCTATTTTATTATTTTTATTTTTTATTTCAAAAAGGAACATTTGCTAATTTTACTAAAAATTATATCCTAAAATTTTATCTATTTACAAACTATACTTGTATTCCTAAAATTTTATTTATCTAATCATAATATTATTCATTAATACTAATAGAAATATAACATGCATATCACACACGCACAAATATGTATTTTTTTTTGTTTTTCTTTTCTATATATATATTTTTTGTTATTATTGTTTTTTCTCTCTTTTTTTATTTTTTATATATATGTTTTTTGCTTTTCTGAGTTACATTTGCAAATCATATGATAAACAAATAAAAATAAAATCACAAATACAGTTATACGGAAGACTTGTATTGACAATGGAAACTTTTAGTTAAAATTCAAAAGTTTGGAGCACCAATGGGATCGGGTCGGATGCTTCATGGGTCGGATCATAGTCTTCGTGCCTGTAGGACAAATGGAGTTAGCTCTCTATCTCTCTGTTCTAATGGTGTCGAAGTCTGGTGGAATAGTGTGGAGACTGGTGGTTTAGCTGGGTTTGGTTGTTGGAGGGTTGGGAGAGTTCGTGAATGACGGATTAGCGGCGATCGGTGGTACTCGATGGGCATCAATGGTTCGATGATGATTTGGGTTTTGGGTAGGGAAAATTGCGGTGGTGTTGCCTATTGATTGAAGTGGAGGTTGTTGGAGCAGAGGCTACGGAGGTGGGGCGGCAACGGTTGAGGTGGTTGTTTAAGGTGGTTATTGAGTGCCCATTGCTGGGGTTTAGAGAGATGTTAGAGAGAGAGCGAGACGCGGTGGAGAGAGAGAGACGAGAGAGACCCGAAAGCGAGAGAGAGGGAGTTCCTCGGAAAGATTGAGATCCAGAGTCCTTTTATAGAAGAAGACCCAATAAGAAGAAAACTTCTTCTGTCTATTCAAAATTTTCAGTTACTAATTTCTTGAATTTGCATTTCACTCAGGCCATTTAATGAACTTTAATTTGATAATAATAAGCACGTTTTAAAAAATGAAGCGAACAGGAAATGAAGGGGTAAGGACATTTAGAAAAAAAATTGAATCTTTGAATAACGAGATGGAGAGTCGGGTTTTGCACGAAAATGGAGTTTAAAAGCTTAAAAATGAGCTTTCATGGACGCTCGTTGCATCGGAGAAGATGGAGCGCGTGGGTTCCACGCGCCTAGTAAAATTTTCCTGCCGGTAGACGCCTGGAATCGAACCGGGCCATTTCTATCCTTATCGTTTTCCTTTGCCATCTGAGTAAATTAAATAACCCAAATAAGATAACCTAAAATGGAAATAGGTTAGGTTCGGGATGCGAGATAATTTATAATAAAACCTATAACATTATTATACGACAAATGAACTCAACATATGTATTATACTATACATTACATAAATACGCATCATACTTTAATTATATGGAATGTATTACTTTATATATACACAACGATTAATTTTCATCATTTTTTTTATTTCTACGTTTTTCTTTTCCTTTTTTAGTTTTCTTCTTTTTCATTTTTTTTTCAAATGCTTTTATTTATAATTTTCTATCTAAAACTATTTATATTAAAACAATAGGGGTTTCTTTATTTACTTTTTTTTGTACTTTTATAATTTTTATTATGCTTTTCTTTTCTTTTTTTCTTTGAATTTTCTATTTTTGCATTTTTGAAGGGGGCAAAATGAGGTATCAACAGAGGCATTGATGTGTTGTAAATCCTTGAATTTCATGCTAAGTTTATAATTAAAATAGAGGTAAACCAAAAACCCTAAAAGTCAACAAAGATTACAACAAACCCTAGTTTTTAGATCCGACAATCTCGTGCTCTTAACCCTAAAACAATAAACTGGAGAAAATTGTGGAATATGATCCATATTAATATAAGGAAGCCTAAAAAGATCAGATTTGTCAAAGTTTAATTTGCTTTGAACTCGAACGAGATCAGTTTTCAAAAACGTGTCCAGTACCCAGAAAAGTAAAAATATTTCGATGACATTGTTAGATTCATAATAATACAAGGATTTCAAAAATACCAGTTTTATAATTTTCGATAACTAAAAATATCATATATCATATTTATACGAGTATTTTTTTTACTACTGGTAGATTATTAGTCTTTTACTATTCATTGTCTTATTCTACTATTCATCTATGTTTACTTTTTTTTTTACTATATATTCTTGCTATCTATACACTTATTTCCTTTTTTTTTTCCAATAAACTTCACATCTCTCACATCTTAATAACTTTTCATTACAAAACAACAAATTAAATAAATTTCTTTCCCTCTCTCCTCTCAATGCTAGCGCTGGCTACCCCTCTCCCTTTTCCTTCATTTTTTTTTCAATTTATTTTATTACATCTAATTTCTATCCACAAAATTCTATAAATACCCTCTCTCCTCCATTTTTTTCCACACACTTCTCTTACATACCAAAACTCTCCCAAAATACCACCACAAAATCTCTCTCCAACAATTTCCTGTCTACAATTTTCTTCTTTTTTTAACCCATAGGTAAATGTCCTAAACCCTTTGCATGTTCATGTAACTTAGAATGAGCTTAGTGTATGTTTTATAAAAACCTATAAGATGTTAAGAAAACAACAATAGGTTCATACTTTGTTTTTGTTCTTGTTCATACCTACATTCTTATATTTTTAGATTATTAATAGATTATTTTTTATGTTCATGTAACCTAGTATGAACATAGTGTGTGTTTTCTAAAGACCCATAAAGGTTAAGAAAGCAACAGTATGTTTATGTTTTGTTCTTATTCATACATTATGATTTTACTATTATGCTTGTGTTATTATGCTCTTATTATGCTTTTTCTTTCTTTCTTTCTTTCTTTCTTTTCGTATTCTTTTTGGGACTAGTCTATTCTTAGTCTCGAGTTGTCTTGATGAAGCTAAGGCTCCTAATACTTAACCATATTATTATGTTTATATTGCTTCTTATATATATCTTTATTTTATTATGTGATATTATTCTTTTTCTCATGACTATATATTCATAAACATGCACGAACATGTTGAAATCGTCTCAACAAAAATAAAAAAAGAGTTTTCTTAAATAAAGAAAAATAAAAACTCTCTTTAAAGATAAATTTTTGCCACTTAGTAAATAATTTTCCCATAAAAACTTAAATTTTATCTTAACAAATCTTTTCTAAAATCTAGATAAGTTCATCACAAGTTTTTAGTAATAATAGTACATTGAATTTCATCAAAGAATAAACAAAATAGATTTATCACACACATTTTTTTAAACCAATAAAATAAGAAGACTTCTTTAAAAACTCAATATTGCTAATTCCTTGGTTGATAAAGGTTTTTCTTAAACTTATTTGTGAGGTTCTCACCAACACTCTAAAATACTAAGGACTAGACATGTTTTACAAGATCATCTAAAATTAACCTTCTAGAAACAAATATTACTTAGGAAATAAAATTAGTAAATAACTTAAAAGATCAAAATTATTTATTTAAAGTATACCTAACTTTGGAAAAATTAAGAACATATAAACATGACTATTTTAAGAAATTTTAGTCATTACCAAGAAATACTTAAAGAAACTATATATTTTCAACCACTAGAAATAAAATTTGTAGGAATCTTCAAAAGACTAAATTTATTTTTGGAAAATTAATTTATTCTCAAAAAGTTAAGAAATGAAGCGAAAAGAAGGAAGCACTCACTTATAATAATTCAAGAAATTTTCCCAACAAACTAAAGTGAATTTTCAAGTCTTAACTTTATCCAACTTTTAAGATATATTGCTTTATAAAAATCATTGTTGAGACAACACCACTAAATTCATGCATACAATATAAGTCTATATTTATAAATGTGTGTTGTATTCAAAGAATTTTTTAACTATAAAAATATCTATATTTTTTTACAAGAATTTTTTTTTGGAGAAAAGTTTGAAAAATTGTATTTTGAAAGCTGAGATTTTCGTAGTGATTTCATACCTTGCTATTTCGGACCCAAATGAATTTTATGATAAAAATAACCTTAGAAATTGATAGATCTTTTCGAGTAGGTAGAAACTGGTATATAATATGTGAAATTTTGAGTTAAAATGAGCAAGATATAACCTTTTTAAGTTAGAACCTCCACAAATTCGAACTTTACCGCAAACAAAAGATAGAATTAGAAAATATAAATAGAATCTTTATGAAATACTCATTTTGGATATTTCCTTTGTTTATGGAACAAAGGGGATGGCGTTTACTACCCCAAAGATTATTTTGATTAAGGAAGCTACCATCGCGACATGGCCGAGTGAGTTAACTTTCCCTGCTTTACAATATTCATGTTTATGCTAATAATTTAGTGGCACTAGAACTAGAAAAAAGATAAAATGGGAAAGTGAATGTGATTTATATTGCTTGGTGAATTGATATTAAGCATATCGAGTTTTGAAGAGTTTTATAATAAATTGTATTCTTACTACCATGTTGGAATGTCTGAAACTTGTATGATCACCTTTTAAATGGATTAACTAATTGCTAGAATTTTAATAAAATTGATTCATACACTTCACAAGATGAGTCTCATTACATGCTATTATACATTTGATGGGACAAGTGTATGGTAGTGGTGGTTGGCATAATCAGTAGTATCTACATGTAACGGGTAGTAGCTGGTAAGATCTACATATAATTGGTAGTGTTTAGTAGCCGGTAAGAACTATAATTTCTTTAGTTTGTCATAATTGGCCGGTATATCTAACCCCAAATAAAGGTATAAATTCATTCAACATATGATTCCCGGAAAATCATATGTTTTGTATGCTCATGTGTTTGTTGCATTTCACTTGCTTGAATAATTAAACTTGTTTGGAAATTTTGTTCCAAGTATGTTAAACCAGGAATGTTCTCACTAAGCTCGTAACACTTACACTCCTATAGATTTTTGTATGTGCAGGAGCATTTTCTTTTATACCTACGATCTCCATTTATCCATGTAAGTCATCTTTTGGGAGCTTTTGAGGTAAATCCAATCACGAACTTAGATCGGACTTCCTTTAAAATCTTTTAGTGAAGTTATCTAAGTTTATTGTAAACACTTAGATTTATGGTTCGATCCTTGAACTATGTTTAGCGGGGGAATGCCCCTAAGACTTTTGTAAATGAACTTATGGACTATATTATGTGGGTTAATGTTTATCTAGATTCTTGTATGTTTTACATTACTTGCTTAAATTACATTTCCTAGTAGCATTTCCTATTATCGTATTATATGCCTTAAATATAATATCGAGACTTTTGCGTGACTAAGGTAGTCATTCTTAAGTCTTAATATTGTATGCGGCAGACTGCCACGTTTGGGATACCACTTGGGGCATGACATGTGTACTCAAAGTTGGATATCAAATGGAAAAATAGGTAAGAAGTTTAACTGCTTAATGTTTATTCATGAAAGAGACTTTTATTTCCTATATCTTCCATTATGTTTTATATGATCTTTCTTATATTTTTGTAGGTTTTGACATAACTCAGATAGAGGATGAGATGAAAAATTTGCATATTGAGGATTAAGAACAAGTAAGCAAATATAGTAGGTTCTATAAAGTTATTGATTTTTTCTCCCTTCTACTACTTGATTACTATGCAATACATTTTTACTTTTGTTATTACATGACTAGATGTCTTTGGCTTGATGTTATTAGCTAATTGGTGACATCTTTGAAGATTGAGGATAGAGTTTTATCTATTGAGAAGGAAGCTAGCATTGAAATCTTGTGTTACTTTATTTTTATATGGGGATATTTTCTGACTACTCAAGACTTTTATTTTTTTATTTTTGTTTTTTTTTTTCTGTTGTAGAAGCATTATGTGTGGGTAATGCTTGCTGTGTGCTTTTATTTGTTCAAGGGTGGAGACCCTAAGTCTGTCTGGAAGTGTTTTATGCAAGACTTTCAAGCTTGCAAGACTTCTAGTAATTAATAGTGATGCATTTACATGTTAAGTGAACATGTTGGATGAACAAGTTCTACAAGAGATAGGACACAAGAGTGTCTAAGAGCATGTTAGGCTCTCATTTATATTTTGTGTGTTAGTGGAAATTACATGTTTGAATCCATAATGCATGAAGAAGTTTCTTAAGGCAATGACAGGTTGAACTTGCAGGGTAAATTAAAACCTTCTCCCTTACGTTTTTTGCCTTTAAAAAGGCTACTAGGATGGCTTGATAGCGTGATATATGGTAATCCTAAGATTTCTTTTTTTATAGGAACCATGGTGGTAGTTTTTTAGGAAATTGGAAGCTATAAAAGATTTCAATGGCTTGATAGCATGTTAGGCCTCCTTTTTTTTAGAAGAAAAAAATTGGTCAGAAATAGGCCTGTTTTGATGGCGAGAACAGGTTGGCATTTTCGTAAGAGCATATAATTGAAAAAATTTGTGGATAACAGTTCTACGTAACTGAATGCATAGCCAAACATGAAATGCATACCCTACCGTAACTAAATATGGGCAAAATGAGGGATCACAGCCTTAAATATATGTCATATTATTGAAATAATTACTTATTAGGTCGGGGTGGGTTTATAATCGTGTTCTTTGAACCTATAGGAGTGAGTTTTGGGAATGGTGTAAAAAGCCTTATCAGGTTTTTGGATACCCACTAAGAATCGGGTCGGTTCATGTTATAAAATAACCTATCCCAAAACCCCCCTCCCCGGTTGCATCCTTAGTCACAAAGAACAATACAAAGTTTACCGAAGGTAAAACAAACAACAAAAACTACTAATCCCATCACTAATGACTCTTATATACACCCATAAACCGGGTAATGGTAAATATGGAAAATAACAGGATAAATAAATAAGATAGGAAACTACTGTCTTAAAAATGCATAAAACAGCACAGATGATCCCCCTATTGATCATGGCCATGACACGGGCCGTGATCCTCTTGGATCAAACTCTTCTTCTTCATCTTCAAGCATCATAAGCCTTATTTGGGTCATTACGGGTAGCGTCACGGCTGTGATAAGGACGACGATCTCCCCTATACCCAAATTCATACGTAGACATCGTGATCACCATCTGGATAATAGGGGTAATCGCTGTCACCACCATCGTCACGGGCGTGATGATGATGCGGATCTTCGCTATAACTTGGTTTTCATGACCCGCTTCATTTACTGCCTTCATCATAAGTGTGATATGCAATTTTGATGATTTTCCCTTTAAATTGAGTAATTTATCCACACTTAAACATACCATATCATGCTCATCTCTAATGTGCATCATATATCTGCTAAAATACTCCAACTCTTCTTAATTTAGCTCATCGATAATGATCCACTAAGCTAAGTGCATTAATCCTCCATCTCTAGCTCGAGTCATTAATGTTGGTGTTTCTGCCCAAGGCCAAATATTGGATATTTTCATTTTATAATTTGTTAAGAACAATAATTTATTATTCCCTAATCGGATTAAGAATTCTTATGTTTGTAAATTATTTAATAATTTATTCCATAAATTATTTTATAATTTATTTTATCCCTAAGAAGATTAGGGGACTAAAGTTATTATTCACATGAATAATTAACTTTAGTATAAATAGAACATAAGAGGTCTCTTTTAGGATTAATGACATGTGTTGTCAACATCAAAAACCCTAGAGAGAGAGAGAGAGAGATCGTATCTCTTGGAGTCCCATTTTAAACTTGATCTAGAATCATTCTAGATTGCGCTAGCATGCAAGAAGGAGGATCCGAATCATATTGATTTGCGTGTGCATACCGTAGAGGATGTTCGCGACATTGCAACGTCTACAAATCCACCTCACCAACGAGTTTGAATTCGCATAAGGTATTAAAATTCAAACTTCTATTTTTCGTTTTTGAATCTAATAAAAAACACACGGATACTGGAATTAGGGTTTTTATTTTTTTTATTCTTTTGAAATTTTCGCTACAAAATCCATGATAAAAACCCAACAGTGGTATTAGAGCCACTTGTGTTTTTGATTAGATCGAAATCAGGTTATGATTTGCATGTGATGCGAAAATAAATTGCCTTTTCGTTTATGATTAAATTCGTTTTCTATTTGTATGATATATGAATGTATCATGATATGCAAAAATTCGAATTTTATATGTATTGCATATGATGCTGTGAAATCGTTTTTATTTGAAATTTGATCAGATCGGATTTATTATGGTACACGGATTAAAATCTGTTCAAATAACATGCAATTCATTTTGTTTGTTAATCTTATGCTTCGGAAAGATTAAAAGAATTATTTGTCCACACGATGTTGTCAATTGGAACCCTAATTGTTATGTTTGACATAACGTAATCCATGAACATATAGATGTTTATGATGAACTAGATTAACGTCCTCATAAAAGATAATTTAATATATATATATATATATATATATGTTATCTTACCATGAATATACCTCGAGAATATAGTAAGTTATGGATAGTCTAGAATCATGTCGATATACGAGACATATGAATTTCTCAGAAAAATTTAAGGATGTTCGTACTAAGATATGTATATTTTAAGGATGTTTTTCTTAATGTGTTGAATGAATTTTATAAATATAGATTTGTAAAAATTATTTAGCTTCTGGGGCAACGCCCATTATCCGGCTAGCGGGACCGCCGTCTGGGGTGCTGCCTCCTTGACCCTTGCATGAGGCACTGCCCCCTGAACCCCCAAGGGGGCGCTGCCTTCTTGAACCCCCCAAAGTATTCGACTTAATTACATAAGCACTAATTAATGACACTTAACATTAATGCGCTTTTGAAGTGTTTTATGTTATATGTTCTTATGAGTGCTTGAGTTACATGTATGGTGCATAGCATGGCCCTAGAACTTATCTGAATGACAGGTTTTATTTATTTATTTCATGGGTTGTGATTTTGTAAATACGACTTGCGTGTCATTTTGTTTATTGTAATTTAATTTTACTAGTTGTAGTAGGATTTTTGTATCTTTTTCATCATTGTAATGAAGACATGAAGATGTAATGAAGACCTTTCCTATTCCATGATGATGGAGAAGCGAGAGCCTTGATGAAGATATGAGGAGTTTTTCAACTAAGATCCATGTTGATGGATCTTTGCCTTAGGATTGTGCTATTGGTCTTCATATTGGCTTATGAAGATCAATATAGATTAAGGGCCATGCTATGACACGATTTTATTTGTTCTATATGTGTTATGTGTATCTTATATGATGATATGTTTACATGTTTGTGATACCATGTTTACAACCATATACTTAATATCCATTACATGTGATAATAAGATAAAATATCACCTTTTAAAATCCCTCAAATAATATTAAGTCATGAAAATGCCTTCCATGGTTCGACACTTGTCAAGACTTAGATCGTCTAATTGTAGGTTCTGCCAAAGCAGGGTGCAATAGACTATCTTAGTCACACAAGGTGAATAATGGTGCTATCCACATGTCGTAATGGTTAGATTTAAATAGGCTATCAAAACGGTTTTGGGCCTATGGCATTAGATGGGATTAGTAGGCCGGGACATGTGATGTAATCCCATAACGAGAGTTACATTTGATGTAATTGGAAAGGGTTTCCTACCTAAATAACTAAATTTTGGGTGTCATGCCATAGCTGACTCAAAGTTTAGTGAAATATGGATCTTGACCCACTAAGAAACTTTATTTTTGAATGGTTTCCAAATTAATACTAGAGGTTATTAATTTGATAAAATAGTGGGACTATGAAAATGGCTTAAATAAAGATAATTAACTTTGCATACCTCTATATGTAGATCATGGCAACCAACAACACAACCTTGCGATCAATTCTTGAAAAGGATAAGCTGAATAGTAAAAACTTCCTTGATTGGTATCGTAACTTAAGAATTGTTCTTAAGCACGAGAGGAAGTTATATGTGATTGATGAGGCAATCCCTGATGAACCTGCTCCTGATGCTCCAAGAGCTGAAAGAAATGCTTTTACTAAGCATAAGGAAGACTCATTGGATGTGACCTGCATTATGCTTGCCACCATGGAACCTGAGCTTCAGAAGCAAATGAAAGACATGGAGACGTACGATACAATTGTACACCTAAAGGAAATGTTCCAAGAACAGGCAAGACATGAGAGGTTTGCAGTCACCAAGGAGCTGAATTCTTGTAAAATGGCTCCAGGAAGCTCTGTGAGTGCACATGTACTCAAAATGAAGAGCTATATTGATAGACTTGAGAAGCTTGGCTCTCCAATTACTAGGGAGATGGCTACGGATTTGATCCTAGGCTCTTTACCTCCTAGCTATGACCATTTGTGATGAACTACAACATGCACAAAATGGATGTGTCTATCATGGAGCTGCATGGGATGCTTAAGAATGCAGAACAAAATGTTAACACAAACAACAATGTTCTGATGGTTCAAAAAGGACAAGGCAAAAAGAGAAGTGCCAATGGTAGAGGCAAGGGTAAAGCAAAAGGTCACCAAAGCAAAAAGGCCCAAGCCTCAACCTAAGGCCAAGCCACCCAAGGAAGGGGTTTGCTTCTTCTGCAATGAACCAGGTCATTGGAAGAGGAACTGCAAGCTCTATTTGGAAGATCTGAGAAAGAAGAAGGGTAGTGAGACTACTGCTTCAGGTATTTATGTCATACAGGTCAATCTATCTACTTCTACATCATGGGTATTAGATACTGGATGTGGGTCTCACATTTGTGTAAATGTGCAGGGTCTAAAGCAAAGTAGAAAGTTGGCTAAAGGCGAAGTGGACCTACGCGTGGCAAATGGAGCAAGAGTTGCTGCATTAGCTGTGGGAAATTTTGAATTAACTTTGCCTTCTGGACTTATTCTGATTTTAAATAATTGTTATTATGTGCCTGCTATGAGCAGTAACATTATTTCAGTTTCATGTTTGGACAAGGATGGTTTTAGATTTATTATTGAGAATAATACAATCTCCATCTATCATGGAGACATCTTTTATGGTATTGCTCATTTGATGAATGGTCTCTATGTTCTAAACTTTGATGAACCTGATTATAAGTCCATCTATAACATTAATACCAAAAGGTTCAAATCTAATAATTTGAATCCAACTTACTTCTGGCATTGTCGTTTAGGCCACATTAATGAGAAACGCATATCAAAGCTTCATCAAGAGGCTTTTAGATTCATTTGATTTTGAATCATATGAATCATGTGAATCTTGTTTAATGGGAAAGATGACAAAGGCTCCTTTCACAGGACAAAGTGAGAGAGCTAATGACTTATTGAGCCTAATACATACCGATGTATGTGGACCATTAAGTTCACCTGCTAGAGGAGGTTACTTGTACTTCATTACTTTTACAGATGACTTCGGTATGGATATGTATACCTAATGAGGCATAAATCCAAATCTTTTGAAAAGTTCAAAATATTCAAAAATGAAGTACAAAACCAACTTGGAAAAAATATAAAAACGCTTTGATCAGATCAAAGTGGTGAATATTTAAGCCAAGATTTTTTTGATCATCTTAAGGATTGTGGGATAATCTCACAATTGACTCCTCCAGGAACACCATAATGGAATGGTGTTTCTGAAAGGAGAAATCGAACTTTATTAGATATGGTTCGATCAATGATGAGTCAAACAAATCTTCCAATATCCTTTTGGGGATATGCCTTAAAAACTGCTGCGTTCATATTGAACAGGGTTCCATCAAAATCAGTTGAAAGGACACCGTATAAGTTATGGAATGGGAAACGTCCTAGTTTGTCTTTTCTAAAGATATGGGATTGTGATGCTTATGTTAAACAACAAGTGTCCGATAAGCTAGCAGCTAAATATAACAAATGCTTATTTGTGGGATATCCGAAAGAGGCAAAAGGATGCTACTTCTATAACCAATCTGAGAACAAAGTGTTTGTTGCTTGTAATGGTCATTTTCTAGCAAGAGAATTTGTCTCTAAAGGAATTAGTGGGAGTACAATTCAACTCGAAGAAGTTTGAGAACCACAAACTAACATAGAACCCATGATGGATGTTCAATTAGACTTGTAATTAGTCACCGAGCCTGAACCACTAATTGAAGGCCTACGTAGGACTGGTAGGATTCGTCATGAGCCTGGGAGATATGGATTGCTCGTTACTGACAATCGCTATGTGATGCTCATAGATTTAGACGAGCCCACGTCATACCAGGAAGCAACGATGGGTACCGACTCTGAGAAATGGTTATTAGCCATGAAATCCGAAATGCAATCCATGTATGACAATCCAGTATGGACTTTGATTGATCTACTCGATGGTGTAAAAACTATTGGGTGTAAATGGGTATTTAAGAAGAAAACTGACATGGATGGCAATGTGCATGCCTATAAAGCACGACTAGTTGCAAAAGGTTTTAAACAAACTCATGGTATAGACTATGATGAAACCTTTTCACCTTTAGTCATGCTTAAGTCAGTGAGAATTCTTCTTGCCATAGCTGTGTATTATAACTACAAAATATGGCAAATGGATGTCAAGACATCCTTTCTGAATGGAAACCTCATTGAGGATGTGTACATGACACAACCCGAAGGTTTTGTTAATCCGAGGAATTCACATAAGATATGCAAGCTTCAAAGGTCCATTTATGGATTGAAGCAAGCATCTCGAAGTTGGAATCTTCGTTTTGATGAAGCAATCAAAGAGTTTGATTTCATCAAGAATGAAGATGAACCTTGTGTTTACAAGAGAGTTAGTGGGAGCGTAGATTTTCTTGGTGCTTTATGTAGACGACATATTGCTCATTGGAAATGATATTCCTACATTAGAAGTCAAAACATGGTTAGGAAATTGTTTCTAAAAGGACTTAGGTGAGGCGGCCTATATTCTAGGCATCAAGATCTATAGAGATAGATCTAGAAGGATTATTAGCCTAAGTCAGAGTGCATACATTGACAAGGTACTAAAAAGGTTTGGTGTGGGGAGTTCCAAGAGAGGATTTCTGCCAATGTCACATAGAATTAAATTGAGTAAGACTCAATATCCCAATTCAAAGGAAGAACGGGAACGCATGAGTAGGATTCTATACGCCTCAGCTATTGGTTCCATCATGTATGCCATGTTATGCACTCGACCAGATGCCGCTTATGCTTTAAGCATCACAAGTAGATACCAATCAGATCCAAGAGAAAGTCACTGGATAGCAGTAAAAAAATATTCTAAAGTACTTGAGAAGAACTAAGGATGTGTTTTTGACATATGGAGGACGAGAAGGTGATCTTATGGTAAATGGTTACATAGATGCCAGTTTCCAATTTGATTCAGATGATTTTTTATCGCAATCTAGTTATGTGTTTTGTTTGAATGGAGGTGTTGTAAGCTGGAAGAGTTCTAAACAGGACACAATTGCATATTCTACTACAGAGGCTGAATACATAGCAGCATCGGATGCAGCTAAGGAAGCAGTTTGGATCAAAAAGTTCATTGGTGCATTGGGAGTTGTTCCTAGCATCACAAATCCAATGGACCTTTGTTGTGACAATAATGGGGCCATTGCACAGGCTAAGGAACCAAGATCACACCAGCGATCCAAACACATACTTAAGCGTTACCATCTCATTTGAGAAATCATTGAAAGAGGAGATGTTAAGATATGCAGAGTACCTACAAATGACAATGTTGCAAATCCATTGACTAAACCTCTTCCCCAGTCTAAACATGATGGTCATACTAGAGCATTGGGCATTAGACTTATGATTGAGTAGACCTAATGCAAGTGAGAGATTGCTAGTGATGTGCCGTTGGTCATATGGATTTTATGTCATTTGGATATTTATTATCTTATATAAGCCATTCTATTTTTCAAGGTTTATTATTGGTTTTTACCTTGAAAAATAATTCCATGAGTAAATTTGTTATTTCTTATGTCACTAAAGTATGTGACTTTAATAGTAAAATCATAAAGAAAAAAATAACTTTATTCTAAATTATCCCTAATTGTCCATTATATGAATAATAATGAATTAAGATTAGTATGTAGGCTGGATGATAGTCATGTTTTACTAATTATGGATATAAGATATCATTTCAGCACATAGATACATGTAAGAGTACATTGTATTGGAATGACCAGTTATGAGAGTACTATATGGGTCAAAATGATAAGTATTTCTCATTACAGTAATTATTTAAGTCCTTTGACCCGATGACACCATGGATTCCTACATAACAAGCTCCATGTTTTAATTCAGTTTTTTATCACCTTTAATCAGGTGATTATAAGACTGTTATTGGATATGGAATAAGTTATGTAGAGGAATGTGAGTATTCATGAGGGAATTTGTCCCTCTCATTAAATTGAGAGATATATCTTTTGAGCCTCTTGTTGAGTAAGACTGAGATATGTACGGCTGTGCTCAATGAATTGATAAGGAGTTATCAATGTTATTTGTTTAAGTCAGTCAAACTCTGGATTCAAGAAATAGGTAATTAAACAATATAAGTGTGTATGATCCACACCTTATGTTTAATCATAAGATATCACGTGACAAAGGAATTAAATAATTAACTGTCTATAAAGTAAAATCGGATCACCAATCTTCACTTAATTTGAGTAAGCATAATGTCTTGCTAGAGGCTGCTTATGTCTTGCAGGTCAAAAGGGTTTTTGATCTACTACCAACATTAAGTAAACCTACAGGGTCACACACAAAAGAATGAACTCAAAGAATCGTGGACTTAATTTAAATAAGTCTGATGGGAATGATAAAGTTAGTTATTTAATCTTAATTTGTTAAGATTAATAAAAAATTATTTAGCCTAGTGCAAATGGGAGATTGTTAGTGTTTCTGCCCAAAGCCAAATATTAGATATTTTCATTTTATAATTCGTTAAGAACAATAATTTATTATTCCCTAATCGGATTAAGAATTCTTATGTTTGTAAATTATTTAATAATTTATTCCGTAAATTATTTTATAATTTATTTTATCCCTAATAAGATTAGGGGACTAAAGTTATTATTCACATGAATAATTAACTTTAGTGTAAATAAAACATAAGAGGTCTCTTTTAGGGTTAATGACATGTTTTGTCAACATCAAAAACTCTAGAGAGAGAGAAAGAGAGAGAGATTATATCTCTTGGAGTCCCATTCTAAACCCGATCTAGAAGCATTCTAGATTGTGCTAGCACGCAAGAGGGATGATCCGAATCATATTCATTCGCGTATGGATACCGTAGAGGACGTTCGCAACATTGCAACGTTTATAGATCCACTTCACCAACGAGTTTGAATTCGCATAAGGTACTAAAATTCAAACTTCTATTTTTCGTTTTCATATCTAATAAAAAACAGATGAATGCTGGAATTAAGGTTTTTATTTTTTTATTCTTTTGAAATTTCCACTGCAAAATCCATGATAAAAACCTAATAATTAGTTCAAGCGAACGATAATTCCTATCACCTAGTCTCCCAAAAATGGATATAGACTTCCTACATTCATTGCAAGTGAAATTATTCATATGGAAAATTCTAAATAATGGTACACCAACAGGATAAAAAATGAGCTAGCAATTACAATTTTCAACTTTAAACAATCTAAGATGTCAAGATTCACAAGAAACCTTAGACTACGCTTTAAGAACTTGCCCAGCCCTACAAAATATCTAGACAAATTTATAGCCCCAAAACAGAGAAACATACGAAGACAGGGCCACATCTAATTAGATAATATTGAACTGTGAATTCATTGCAAGTATATTGATAATGTCTGACATTCCATGTCCGATGATTTTCACAAATGCATTGTTACAAATATGGAAAGAGCGAAATGAACTCTTATACAAAGGGAAAACCCCAAATCCATAATTACATAAGTAAATTAAAAATATAGGAGGTGAGTACTGGACGCTAATCAGAAAGGGGGAAAAAAACAAGAACAATGTATCTCCTTTAACATATTCTCCAATAAAGGAGTTACTGTTAGTTTATATATCGATGCATCAATTATAAATGGAAAAGTAACAGCAAGAGGGGTTCTATTAGATGAAGAAGGAAACTGGATAATGGGATACTCACATCAAATTGGTCGTATTAACATCCTAAGTGCTGAGATATGGGGATTTTACTTGGGTCTTTTCCACTGCAACAAATCAGGACTTTACCAAATATGTGTACACATAGATTTACAAGCATTTAAAATACTCTCGACTCAAAATAGAACAAAAAATAAATATACTTATACTCTTCATGCTTGTAGGAAAATGATGTATTACCTTAATCAAAATACTCTATTATGTATATCCAGGCATGGCAATCTACTATAAGATATAGTTTTGAGGACGTTGGACATGGAGGAAGAAGATGAGAGGGTCCTTTTTGTTTTGCCTAAAGCAATGTTACAGATGATCCTTTTGCCTCTCTCTCTGTCATCTACCTCTATTATTAAACATTATGTGTATTTTGTGCGTAAACTCTAATGTTATGAGAGACAATGAAAATAGACTAGTTTTGACCAACAATAGTACTATTGTTGGTAATGTTTGTTTGTAGGGGTCTCTACCCTTTAAGTTAAACCGTGTTTTCAATATATAACATATAAATATAATAACCCTTTAAAAAGAAAAACTTTCACTAGTTTTTAAAAACATGTTTTCATTCTAAAAGTTACTTTACATTTAAAAGTAAACTTTTGTTTAATTCTAAAAGCGGAATTAAAAAGAAATCGAGTAAGAGAAAAAAGTTTGATTTATTATTGTTTAATAAGAAAAATATTCATACTACTACCTTGTAATCTAGTAATATCTCTCTCTTGATCTCTCACATAAGAGTTCTAGATTCAAATCTTGTCTCGATTGTATTTGTAAATTTATATATATATATATATATAGACAAGAATTCAATAGGGTATTAATTCGAAGTGGACAAGTGGGCTCTGGCCCTCGGGCCGGCTCATTTAACCCACTTCAAAAATAGGTTTAGGTCAACTTTTTCAGCTTGTTTAAAAGTGGGCTAATTTTACCTATCTTGTTTAATCCACGAGTTAAATGGGTTAGCCCACTAGCCTACTTATATAATTTTTTTTTAAAAAAGGTAGGGGAAATAATTATTAACATAGTATTATTTTTAAGTTTTCATACTTAGGCTTAAACTTATATTAATTGTAATAAAGAATGACAAATTAATGTATATACTTCATAACATTTTTTAAGTGTATCTTTATTGTTTCAAATAAAGTACGGTATCAAATAAAATTATTTTAAAATATTTATTTTAACATATAGGAATAATAATGAAATTAATAAAATTATTTTAAAATATTTATTTTAATATACAAGCAATTATAATAATAATGAAATTAACTATTTATATATATTTAGAACCCTGCAAAATTTAATTTTTTTCTATTGTTTACATTTTATTCAACGTATAAATGGGTTATTTTAGCTCGTTTAATCCATAAGGATATATAAGTAGGTTAAATGAGTTGAGAAGTAGGTTGATCTGTTTATTACACGAGCCCAAGTAAATTGGGTTAAAGTTGAGAAATTTTAGCCTGTTTTTAAAATAGACTAAATTTTTTTGCCATTTAATCTACAAGTTGAAGTCGGCCAGACTAAATTAACCCGTTTAACCCACTTCCTCTTCCATTATTAACACATAAAATTAAAATACTAAAATTAAATTTTCATAAAAATTCATGGGAAAAGGAAAAAATATTACTATTTTTTTTAGAAATTATGGATATGCCATTGAAAAGGAAATATTCTCAGTTTTAGACAACTTGACCTCATCTCTTTAAGAGGCGAGATCAATGTTGTGCATGAACTTCGTCTTTTCAAGAGATAAGGTTCATTGTAAGTAATAACCTCATCTCTTGAAGAGATGAGGTCCTTAGTAGATAACCTTGTCTTTTTAATAAACAAGATTGTCGAGCTCTATATTCACAATAGGACCTTGTCTTCTTCATTTTGCGCGTGAAAAACACTCTCAAATTCCCATATCCCAAACTGAAACCCTAGCCCCCAATTTCCCAAATGTGATTGACGTAAAATCTGGGCATCATTTGGAGTTGGATCGATTATCAGGTGTTGGGAAAGTGATAAGATCGTGTAAAAGTGAAGAATTTTACGCGAATATCCCGAAATTGATAGGTAATTTTGTTTTTAATTTTTGCCTAAATTTCCACTATTTGTGATGTTGTATTAATGTTGAGATCCTACATTTACTGTTAGTATTGCTGCATTATGGTATGGGTTTAAGAAACGAGCTTTAAGTGGTGTTTTGTTTTGTTTTTTTTTTTTTTTTTGTCCATATCGTATTGTTCCTTCGTTTCAGACCGAAGGATAATTTTTTTTATTTTTTTCGTTTTTTTTGTATTATAGTTTTCTCTATATAATTGATATAATTATGATGTAATTGTGATTATAGTATTTAGTTTTTGAAATTAGGAACCAAATCATAAAATCATATATTGTATACATCATACACATGAATAATATTCTATTACAAGACTGGGGCAAATATAGTAGCATTAGTAAATATGCTTAAATATTAGATAAATGCGATAGATAAGTCATGGTGCGAATTTCATGTATCTGATGAGCCAGGCCTTCCACATTTTCTTCATTCCGAGCCTGGTCCATCGTCATCATCATATACGCATCTACATGAGACTCCCATGATAGACATAATATACACCGAATTCCACATCCCCCTCGCTCTACAAAAGAGGCAACCATCATTGTCACATGATATGGGGGAGGGACTCATCCAGGTAGAGCTAGAGCCAGACCCAGTCCCATTTCATCCTTATGGTACTGATGGTGGAGATGGGGATGCCACACTCACTCAGGTGGATCCGACCATGGAGTTTTCTCATTAGGATGTCCATCGGGATACACCATTCCCCTGGATTGTTGTTAAGCGAGGACGAGGGAGGCAGGACACACCAACAGTAGCTATTGTATAGATTTTTATCTTTTATGATTATTGTATATAGATTCTTCTTTTCTCTCATTGGTGTTTGTAGTTAACATAACATTCATGTACTTAGCACATCATTCATTTAATTCTTCCATATTCTGAGTTTTTTTTATGTTTGCTGTGAATGGTTTTACAATTCTACTATGATAGAATAAATTGAGTTTGGCACCGAGTCTTTTGATGGATTGGGTTTGGAAATACTTTTGTGATTGGGTTATGAAGTCTACAAGTTGTTTAGCCATAGTGGATGATGGCTAATGAATGATTTATATGGCACATTATGTATGATTTTGACATGTTATAACAATTAATATATAATGAGAGGATCATATATGATTTTCAATGAACTTGTGTGATGATAGAGCCAAGACGAAATCATTACTTATAATGCGCAATAGAGGCGATGCAAAATTGTCTAAAACTAAAAATGTTTTGTTTCTAATGGCATTTCCATAATTTTGTTTAAATAGTAATTTTTTTCTATTTCCCAAAATTCACATACGAAATTATCCTCATGAAAATGCAGCAGGAAGGCGCACGGCAAAGCCATTGCGTTGACATAGAAGCATTGAACCCTTTCCCAGTCTCTCTTCCTTCCAAACAGGAAGAAGAGAGAGATGCCATTGAAGCCCTTACTAAACCCATATGCCATAACTCTGATGCTGTTCTTCACCATTTTCATCATCCTCTTATCGGGATTTTCTGAATTCCCGTCCCTAAGAACATCATCGGAGCCCATACTTCCGAAGGCCAAATCTACTCCAGAACCCTTTACCAACTTGGTGGCTGCGTACAGAAAATGGGACTCTCATGTGGGTTGTGCTCGTTTCGTGGAAAAGTACAAGACTGAGATACTCAATGGGTCCGTGCCTCCTTCTACTTCTCTGCAAGAGATCGGAGAATCCGAATGTGGTCAATTGAAGTTAAAACACGTGAGTGTTCTAGTGAAGGGGTGGACCTGGATCCCCGATAATTTGGATAATTTGTATGCGTGTAGTGGATGTGGTTTGAGTTGTCTGTGGACTAAATCTCCGGTTCTCGCTGATAAACCCGACGCTTTGTTGTTTGAGACCTCCACACCTCCGATCCAGGTACCTATTTTTCCCATTCTTTCTAGATCACTGAAATTCTGGGATTAACCAGAAGATTTTTTTTTCGTTCTATTGCATTGGGGCATGTTCAAGTGTCAAGTCAAGTGATGCGTAGCATGCACATGACAAAAATACGGTGGGCTAACCTAATAAGTGCACCATATTGTCGTGATTCGGATTCGCAGTATACCGATAGCACAGAATTCTAAAGTTATCTTTCTCCTTGTTAATGGAGGACGATCGATCGTCATGTGGAATGAGATATCTTAAACATACTCGTTTCCCTTTTCTTAAAGCTATAGGCAAATCAAGTTCACCCATGTCCTGTGGCTGGGTCTGTCACCTTAAACATTTGGTTGGACCAGAGATTCTAATGTTGATAATCGGCTTTGTTCAGAACTTTTGACCACCGTGGATGTTTGTATACTTTGAGTTTTTTTTTTTTCACCTCCATCTCCTCGGATTAGACTCCGGTTCAGAAGAGTTTGTAGCATGATTAGTTTCCATAGCACGAGCAAGACTTGGACTCCCTTGATCCTGATCAAGAGAGTCTTGCGACAAATTTGCAGGAGCAGCGGCATAGGACTGAATGGTGGGCTTTGGAATAGGATAGGAAGGACTGGCATGCGTAAAAAGTACATCACTCTATTCGTTTGTCAACCTTGAATTACCTTGGTCAAAAGGGTTAAATATGGCTGATTTTCAAGAAAGACAATATTGATAGTCACATAAACTCGCTTTGTTGGTGAATGGTAGCATTTATACCCTTTTGTGATGGTTAATATCCGATAAATACCCCTTTGAGAGCTCTTGATTCAAATTTACGCTTGTTTGTTGTATTGTTTAAAATAAAAAACAGCACACCCGAAAAGCTTTGGTGGTAGGGAGTTTAACAAATGACTCTTGGATAAGACTCAAGGAAAACACTAAGAGGAGTCTTAAAATTGAGGACCTTTGATGGAATGATTAATGAGATATGCTATTGTTAACATAACATCTCCCCAGAATGTGTTTGGGATTGAATGAGTGAATATCATGGCTCTAGTGTTGCCTTGAAGATATGTGTTTTTATGTTCTACTATTCTATTTTGTTAAGGAGTAAACAAATAAGAACTTTAGTGTACAATCCCAATTTCACTTAGGTACCGTCCCAACTCATTTGAAAAATACTCCCTACCATTATTAGTACGAAGAATTCTAATGTTCCCGTCAACACATTCAAGACAATTTATAAAACTGCTTGAAAACATGACAAGCATAAATTTTTCTTTTAGAAGAAATACCCAGCAAACATGTGGATGGTCTTCAATGAATGCAGTAAACCACTATTACCTATTGTATGTTAGGATTCAGGAAAGTCCCCAAATATCACTATAAATAAACTGAATGGGTTTCGCTGGTCTGTACGATTGAATGTGATAGGAGTTTTTATGACATTTCCCCATGATGCAACATTCACAATTGAACCCATCCACCTTTTTGTTCTCAAAACAAATTTGGGCATAATCAACTCATATACCGAAAACTGGGAAGACCTATATGTTTGTTCCATAACATAATTTCAGATTCACTAGAGACAGAAATAAAGGACTTGGGCTAGGACTTAATACTGACCTTTGGACTTAATCCAAAAATGTAATACAGGCTATTGTGTTCCTTGGCATTGCCTATCATCTTCCTCAAACATTGGTCCTGCATAATACAACAAGTTGAGGTAAACTTCACATGGCAGTTCACATCTTTGGTTAATTTACTCACAGACAATAAGTTGTATTGCAGCTTGGGAACAAAAAGTGTGTCAAAGTTTTAAATCTGCCAGGTGTATAATGCCTTTTCCTTTTGCCGCCACAGATTTACCATTAGACATAGAAATCTTACTCAAGTTATTGCACATACTGTATCAAAGTGATATGTAGAGTTATATATATGATTTAAGACTCTTGTGTTTATTATTCAAGTTTCTCTTCCCAGACTTTGAGAGAGAGATGATAAAGTACCTTTCTAAGCTTTTGTTACCGAAAAAAGACCTAGAAATCTTTTGTATGGGGTTCATAGTTAGGGTTGGTGCACAAGTATTCAGGTCCGCCCATGGTAATGCCAACATCACTTGCTTGTGACTTTCCTTTATGAGAACCCCTTTGTAGGCTTCTTGATTTTTCTGATTAAAACCACCCATAGTGATTTAATGTTTAGTTGGAACAGATCGACTGCAACTTTGATACCATGTTAAAAAATATGATAAAAGATATAATAAGACATAAAAATTTAATAGAAGTACAATAACAAGATATTTTAACTCATTGTCCAAAAGGTACATGAGGAATAATTTATAGGCACCTTGAACATGGTTAGAGGAGATAGGAATACTAACCACATCATTTATTACATCGTCTACTTATGATCTATTGCATCTAGAACCAACAATTGATATTCGTAGAAACAAATAAAGCTGAAAAAGTAGTGAATCATCTAGAAAACGTACAATTTTGAATTTCCTTTACAGTTGCATAGCAAACGAAAAAATAGATCTTTTATGAGTTGGACATGACCTGCATATGATGGGGATTTTGAGGTCCAGTGGCTTGTACAGCACAAAATCTGGTTCACCAAGTCTTGCAATCTCCTTTGTATGATTTGACGGACAAAAATAGCGATGCTGCAGTTCTAATGTTATAAATCTCAGAATAGTGCGAATGGATTTTTACTGCTTGAATGTATAACTTCGGAATTCTTAATCCTAATAATTGCTCTGCCGAATAACATTTTGAAGCTGTACACCCAAGAGAACTTGAAACCCATTATGATGTTCATCCAGCTGCAAGAATGAGAACTGTGGATTATTGTGTAAATATATTCTGCTGATTTATTAACTTGGGTTCAAAGCAGAGGTCAAATCAAACTTGTATCCCATAAGTGAGTAGATGACACTAAGCCCCCTGCTAAAGTTTCTGTAAACTGTTGAATCATTATGATTCTCTTTTTCAGCCAAAATAAAGGTAATTATGCCGTAGTATGCAAGAGCATCGTGGACATTGTTACTTATCAAGTGTAGACGTGAAATACTGGCCATAAGATTCATAGCATTGCTTGAATCATTGCTATTATTGGCTCGTACTTTCTCTAAAGTGAGCTATGCAAGCAAGTTGATCCTTGCAGTCTATTTTCTGCTTTGGTTCAAGTGAATCCTATTATTATCTTCAGGGGAAGATTGTGACAAGTGAAGACGATTTTTGAAAGACTACTAATTCTTTACAATGAACTATCTTGGATCCCTTAGTTTTACATTCATCTCCACATATGTAGGAAACTCTTATTTATGGGAATATTAATATAAGGTCACCAAGTGTAGATCTTTTTACAAATAGAGGAAGAGATAACACAAGATAAATTAAAAATTGAGCCTCTAGTTCATCCAAGGAGAAGGCCCAAATAGGTGACAGAATCATCTATCATTCAAACACATAATCAATTGGAATCTCCAAGCACTGGCACTCTTAAAACTTAAGACGACATGTCCTTTTCTCCCATTCAAGGTAATCTTGTTCCTTCTTCATCTCCAAGTGATCATTTAGTAAATGACTTTTTTGAACTTGCACTTGCATCCTATTGCGAAATACTTATCTTACGGAAACTTGTCCCAAAATTATAAAGCATGCGCATCTAAAATATCTAATATGTTTGATCTTGAAAACATTAAAGAACTCTTGACGACCCAAATTGGAAGTTGGTAGTTATGGAGGAGATGAAAGCTCTTGAAGGGAGTGGTACTTGCAAGATGGTTGAATCGCCAAGGAGGATGCAAAACATTAAACTATACTAGGCAAGATTTGTGGGTAAGGGTTTATGCACACTTATAGAATAGATTACCAACAGACTTTTGTCAATAGTAAAAATAAACTAAATTCGAGCTTTATTATCCTTAACGATCAATTTTAATTGGTCTTCCCCACAACATGGAAATTTGGAGGAAGAAGTGTTTATGAATCTAGCACCTAGTCATGCAGAAAATTCCAATGGCAATAAAGTTTGCAGGTTAAGAAAATCCATATATGATCTTAAACAATCTCCTAGGGCTTGGTTTGAATGCCTTGGAAAACTATCAAGTGCCATGGTTATATCTGAAGTCAAGTAGATCACTCCATGTTTTACAAACACATAACTAATAGGAAGATAAGTATTTTTATTGTTTATGTAGGTGATATCATCCTAACAAGAGATGATAATGCAAACTTGAAAATTCAGAATAGGCTTGCTGAGAAGACTTGGGTCCCTTAAAGTACTGTCTCAGGATGAAGCTTGCTAGATCAAGAGAGGGAATATATGTTAAATAGCGTAAGTATGTCCTTGATTTACTTGAAGAAACAGGTTTACTTGGTTGTAAGGCTATTGGAACTCTAATTGAGCCAAACATTAAACTTGAACTTGCAAAACCTGAAAACGTGAGGAATAGGGAATAAAATCAAATCTTGGTGGTTAATTTATTCATCTGACTCGTCTAGACAAAGGTTTTGTACTTAGTGTAGTCGGTCAATTTTTGCATTCTCCATGTCATGAGCACTTTCAGGCTGTAAACAGGATTTTAAAGTATTTAAAAGGAACTCTTGGAAGAGGGTTGCTATACAAAAAATGTGGATATCTATAAGTAGAAGTGTATATTGAATGCTTACTGGGCAGGAAATGTCACAAACAGGATATTAACCTATACTGATTGTGCTTTTGTTGGAAGTAACCTAGTTACTTGGTAAAGTGAGAAACAAAAATGTTGTTGTGGGGAGCAGTGCTAAAGCGGAGTTCAGATTATTTGCATATGGTACGTGCGACGTACTTTGGATTAAAAGAATATTGGAATAGTTAAATGTTTCACATCCTTCACCATTGAAGGTTTCTTGTGACACTAAGGCCGTGATCTTAATTGCTTACAACCTAGTTCTTCATGATAGAACAAAGCATGTGTAGTAGATACGCACTTCATTAAGGAAAAAAATTGAAAGTAGATTAATCTGAATGATGTATGTGCCTATCATAGTGCATATTGCAAAAATACACAGACTACCAAAGAAGAAATGTGATAAGTTAATTGACAAGCTGGCAATGGAAGACATTTCCAAACTACCTTGAGGGGGAGCATCAAGAATGTCAAAGATTTGATTGATGTCATAAACTTTATTTAGTTTCTTTCTTTGTTAATATCATGGATTGTTAAACATTATATAGTTAGATATGAGTTGTAAAACTAGATATATAAGAGCTGTAAATAATTCTAAGATTGTTTGGATATTATTAGTTTCTTATTCTAATAAGGAAAGTTAGGACACTATTAGTTATTATTATTATTATTTTTTATTAATAAACCTTCTTATATGAAGGTAGCTTATTATATGTTTGGATATAAAAGATTATAGTTGTTTTTCTCAATATGGGATGACCAAGGGAGAATTGAAATGATGGGCTAGCCAATTCTAACCTTTCTTAATAAGGTTCATTTACTGCAAAAATAGTTTTTAATTGGTCTAGGTTCACAAGGAGCCTACATTGAAATCCATTGGCGGAAGGGACACATATTGGCCATTGATTGTCAACATGATCCGATGGATGGCATTGATGGCCGAGCTCTCCCACTTTTCATGTATGTGTTTGAACTTATTGAAATAGCCTATTCCTTCTCTTTATCATTTTTCCATCTAATCACTCCTCATGTGTTACGCCATGTGTAGCATGACTTGTATGCGGCATGCAGATGACTACTCCATCTGAACTTGTACTTGAATTTTTGGTGACTTCACTCGGAAAATAAAGACTACCAGCTTTAAAGTTGCTGCAATAGCATTCATGCCCTTAAACTGTTAACTTTATAAAAGGGAGAATAAAGAAGAAGAAAAGGAAATAGTATGGAAAGCTTAAGATAAAAAATATCTCAAAGGTCAACGCCAAGAGCAAAGTGTAAGGCAGAGAAAAGACTACCAGCTTCAAGATGGTCACACCTTTTGTTGTCAACTAAGGATGAAAGCTCTTCAAGTTGCTGGAATAGCATTCTTGCGCTTCAACAAAGGTTGTAAATAAAAGGGAAATTAAAAGAATGAAGCCAGGAGAAGAGCGAAATGTAGAGAGTATGAGTTGGCAAGCTAACCAAGTATTTGCCTAGTCACCAGCTTTGCAGCTCACTCTGGTAAACTAGAAGCTAGATAGGGTGACAAATAGTGCTCCATGATGACTGATTGTGGCTGGTTGGAGCTTGTTCCAGTCAAGTAGAGTATGTTGCGAGTTCAAGCAAAGTTCGATAGTGACTGATATGGTTGACAGGTTTCATCTCAACTCTTGTGGGTTCCCTTTATTTGCTACCCAAGTGACTAGCTTAAAAGCATGACTGCTAAAACCTGAGCTATACTGCAGCTAGTCAAAACTGGTTATATAACAATGAACTTTGACTTTGCTTTCGCTGCCACCTTCCTCTTCCATTATGGTGGTCAAACTTTAAAAAAAAAAAAAGGAAGAAAAAGAAAAGGCTGATGAGCGATGATGCAACGAAACAAAGGGAAAATAAATAAATAATAATAAAAATAAAAGAAGCTGGTGAGTCAAATGTATAGTGAAAACACATGTCGACAAAGGAAAGAAGAATTCGACCAATAGTGGTTTTACCTTCGATATTTGATAATGGACTCTATGGATTGCCATGCTATGGTGGTTTTCATTTTTTCCTTTTTGTCCTATGATGTGATAATTTTCATACGAGAAAGATTCTTGATAGTTGTCATTTGGCAAGCTGTGACACCTGCATCTCCTCTGCAATATGCTAGATGTAAAAGATTAAATCGGTACACTTTAGGCATTATTTGAGTGTGGGAAGCATATTATTGAATATGTGGATGGGAAAGTGAAATTTGGTGCTGATGATAGAGTACTTGTTTTCTTACTGTTCACATTGGACTTAAGTTGGCGTTTGCCTCGGCTTAATTTGGTTACATTGCTTTGAGCATGGTCCAATTTCACTGACACAAAGGGCTGGAATGTGGCTATTTGAATTAAAACAAACCCTTGGCTGGACATTGGACTGATAATTTGCTTATGTGCACAAAAAAGGGTGTATATGTTGCAATGATAACATAGCCCACTGTGTTAATACATATTTGACATATAAAAATGGTGCAGGAAGTTATTTCAGAGAGAAACCGATGGATTTTAAAGATGAGGATTTTTATTGGATTCCTTATGAAGTGATATGATATAAAATGCAATCTTTAGAATTATTAAGAAGTGGAAAGAGTTGGTTAGTCACAACCAGGAAAATATGAGAGGGATGATTCACATATATTTGTTAAAGTTACTTCAAATGTTTAACAATCAAAGTTGGAAGATCTCTCCATTTGATGGACGAATGCATTATGAAAATTCAGGCTATATAGAAATAAGGGTTTGAAGTCAATTTCACAAGAATTAACTAACAAGTCTAGAAATTATTTGGGGTGATGAGGGAGAATTGGCTTGGTAGCCTAGGGTTAGCGCTTGTTGGAATCAGCCTGCCAAACTCCAACCTTTTTCAACAAAGCTCGTGTACTACAAAAGCATCTTAGGTTTGAGTCACAAGATTCTTTACATGATCGACATCTAATGAATGAAACACATGAGTCTATAAGTATATTTTTTCCACTAAAAAGGACATTGTTTTGTAATGCATAAACACTTCATAATGCAGTTTTGTAATAGCATAATATCACTGTGTGCTTTGGTTTCCTTGATCCAGTACAGTAGCGATATGCCCCATTGTGGCTATATTGCTTGATTGTTAGCTATATCTTCAGCTTTCTTATTAATGACAGGGAAACCCAACTGAGCTTTTAGAGATATTTTCTACAGATTTTATTACTTTACTTTTTCTAGCACATGGCAGTAACAATAATAGTGGAAAGTTACTCAAGTGCATTCAGGCCTTGTTTGTTCACATTTCAGGGGACATATTTCATTGAGTCCAAGTTTGTAATGAGAGTTTGGAAAAGATGCTGACTGCCAATGCTTTTGAAATGTCAAAAGCTAATGTGAGAGAGATTAAAATTTAAGGAATCGAGGACTATTTCCATTCTTTTATTTCTATGGCACATTCTGACCAAAATCTCATAGGAAAAATGATGGTGAGATCCTTGAAAATACAATCTAACAAAGATATTATCTCGGAAGGTGAAATTTTTATTGCTAGCGTTGACCAATCTGTCTTTCTTGTGAAGTCCACGCAATAGAATTTATATCATGCTTTAGATTCTTTATTCTGCTTGGACACCTTCATTGCATTTCAGTGTGAATGTCAAATTTGCTTCTTGGATTTTGTACGAAAGTTCAATTTAATACCTAATCAAATATTTTGCGATTATATTTAATACCCTGTTAGCACTATTTACTCTGTTTGCTAACTTGAAAGAGTAACACATCATTTTATTTTAACCATTTCTTTTCTCCTAACAAAGTTTAGCACTAATAAGCTATTTCTTCTACAATAGAAAACAAAATAAATGATGTTAATGAGTTGGTAAAAATAGTCACAAAATGTTTGATTGAGTATCAAATCGACTATTTTAAAATTCATGTATCAAATTGAATTTTTGTGTAAACTACATGTATCAAATTTGACATTTTCTCAAAGAAAAAACCACTGAGTGCAAATTGGACACTCATATGGTCAATAAAGGTAGGATCAGCTCCTCCATCTGCCATGGAAAGCCAATTGAACACTATCAACTGGATGCTTATATTGCATTGTTAGTGAGTGTACAAAGCTAGTTTATGCATGCTTATGTCAAGAACACATCTAGATGCAGTTTATAGGATAGTGAGACACCTCAAAAGGGGCTCTAGGAAGGGGAAAGGAATGCAGAAATATGATGCAAACTGAGTAGGCTCTATGGTTGGTAGGAGGTCTGCTTCTGGATATTGTTCTTTTGTCTGGGGAAATTTGGCTGATTGGAGGGGTCAAAAGGCAAAATTTTGTGGTTAGAAGTAGCACTGAAGTTAAATATCATCCAATGGCAGATGGGGTATGTGAATTACTGTGGTCTAAGAAAATTCTTTGGGAGCTAAGACAGGCGATAAGCTTGCCAACGAAGCTATTACGGCAAAAAAAGCTGCTGTTAGAATCGCTAATAACCTTATGCAGCATTTTATGAACAACAAACACATTGAAATTTATCACAATTTCATTGAGATAAAAAACTTGAGTCCAGAACTATATGCATATTGTACCTATGCTCCAAGCAACAAGTAGCTGATATCCTAACTAAAGGAATGACTAGACCTATGTTTTGAGAATTCCACAGCAAGTCAGGCATGACAAACATCTGTGCACCAACTTGAGGGGGATTGTCCAAGTTGACTTGAATCCAAATTGTCCTGATTTTTCCATCTGTTATTAGATCAGGATCAAGATTTATCTGTTAACTTGGTCGACAAAAATTAGTACAAAACATAGGATCCTTTAACGTAATGTAGAACTCAAATAACAACATTCTAAAGGCTATGGGAGTTCATGAACTCAAACTCATTCCTGACTTAAAAGATACATTGGGGCATGTTACAGTTGAATAATTTATTTTACAGATATCCCCTTGTTTCTCTGGACTATTAAAATATTTTTTGATCGGTTTAACATTACAATCGTTAGCTTAGTCAACTGGTTTTGCTCCAATTATGTCTTGTCTGTAAGAAGATATTACGCATTTCTTGCACTGAGACTGCTTTATGTAATGCTATGAAAGAACCATCTTTGTTCCACGAGGCATAAGATTAAGTCTGAAATTTCTGTTAGATTAAATGCCACTCATGATCATTCTTGAAATCAAAATATTGTAATTATGCTCCACCTGTGCAATTTTATTACCATCTCATTATTGTATTGAATGTGCTGAATTACTGCAAGGAACAAACTCTTCTGCAACTTTGCCGGTTCTCTATTGTTGTTCATGATGTATAGAGTTATTTCTCATGATACAGGTCCTCTTAGTAGAATTTTAATTTGCTAATTTATGGACATATCATATCCATTTCAGAGGCGAAATGGAGATCCATTGCGTGTATACATGGATCTGGAAGCTGGCAGGAAGAGGTCGGGTCGAGAAGAATTGTTCATTAGTTACCATGCAAATGATGATGTTCAAGCAACCTATGCTGGCTCACTATTCCATAATGGTCGAAACTACCATGTATCTTCTTATAAAAACAATGTAAGTCGTGATAGCCGTGTTTTGCATGATCAATATTTGTGTTTTATATGCCACTATCCTTCTGCTCTTGCTGTACACGAGTGAAGTAGGATGTTGTAGACTAATCTGGGTTTGTTCTTCCATCCAGGATACACTTGTGTATTGGTCTTCATCTCGTTGTCTTTCTCAACGAAATGAACTAGCAAGGAGTCTCCTTAGATTACTGCCGGTCCATTCATTTGGCAAGTGCCTGAACAATGTAGGTGGCCCTGACATGGCCCTTACTTTTTATCCTGAGTGCGCCAATGATGCCAATGTCAGACCAAAATGGTGGGACCATTTGCATTGTGCCATGTCTCATTACAAATTTGTCCTTGCAATCGAAAACACCTGGACAGATAGTTACGTAACAGAAAAACTATTTTACGCTCTAGACTCTGGTGCAGTTCCCATCTATTTTGGGGCACCAAATGTTATGGATTTTGTTCCCCCGCATTCAATAATAGATGGAAGTAAATTTAACTCAATGGAGGAGTTGGCAACTTTTGTGAAAGCCCTCGCCAATGATCCAGTTGCTTATGCTGAGTACCACGCGTGGAGGAGATGTGGCGTGTTAGGTAATTATGGGAGAACCCGTGCAGCTAGTCTGGACACACTGCCTTGCCGACTATGCGAGGCCATCAGTAGAAAAGGAGGGAGAAATGCAAAAACTGTGTAAAGAAATAATTCTTTGAGGGATTCCCTTAGTGTTTTTTCCTTCCTTTTTTTTTTTTTTTTAAATTTGGGGGGTTGGGTGGGTGTTTGGGTGGCACATGGTGTCGGCAAAAATTTGTATCTTTACTTGCTGATAAATCACATTATGGAGGGGGATAAAAAGAATTACGTAGTGTAGGAACATCACGCTTCACTTTATAAGATCGGGAATTAATTCCAACTTTGCTGTTTATTGAGTTTCTACTATGCCGACTATGGATCTTTTGGTGTAGTTTTATTAGAAACGAGATGAAAAGTTCTGACTAGGTTAGTGGATTTCATTCACTGAGAAATTTGTCAAAATATTCCCGATAGTTTCACGTTTATATTACTTCAAAATTGCGCCAATTGTTTAATGCTTAAATATGGTGGCATTCAGAATCGGCTGGTTATTATATGAATTCAAAACACAACCAACTTCTCTATAAGCTTTATTAAATCCGATCCTATAATTCTATAAGATTTTCATAATATATTCAAATTCGCTTAATAGGATTTGTCTTAGGACTCAGAATCCAATTTTATATCCCTATTTTTTTTCCTACCTATTTTACAAGAAATCCTCACTAGATACAACTAAACAAATTGAAGAGAACCCTAGTGTATACATGCAGTACAACAACAAAGAGATTATGCCATAATTAAAACATTATTTGGCTTCAATCTTCATAGTTAAACAATTTTTTAGGGTTGTTGTTTAGACAATAAGACACAATACACCATTCCATAAGTACCTATTGTTAATAAACAAATTGGAAGAAACATGAGTATGTATTGGTTTATATTAGTTGTATAATGTTGACAAACAACAATAATCATGAATCCACAATCACTTTATATCCTTATCTATATTAACTCCAACAAATGATTAGTCCATAAGCTAATAGTACATGGAAATCACTACTCCAAATGCGAGATGGGGCCTTCCCACACTGGAATTGTACTCATTATTATATTTAATTGTTTTGGTATATGCATTGGTTGTTATTTATGTTAAGATCTACGATATTAAAAACTTAACAGAGCAACACTAAGGGGAAAAGGAAAAGAATAAGATATGGATAGCTTTTTAAGAATTTTCTATGCTTTTCCAAGCTCCTTGGTATAATAACTGAAATAAGAATAGATTATTTTCTGTCAAACGTTTCGATTGCACTTGCATTTGGAGTATTGATTCTTCGGTTGCCTCAAGCCTTTATTGGTCTTTTATGATTTATTGGAACTTTGAGTTGCATTGTCTATCAAATTTTAAGGGGGGAAAAATAGATAAATAAAAGCCTAGAACCACTTCATTGATACGAACTACGCCAAACAGTGACGCAGCCCAGTAATAATATGTTAGAATTATGACCCAAGATCGAACTCAAATCGATGGAACCGTGACCTGTTGTTATAAGGAAACAGGAACCTTGGTATAAGTATATGATGCCACAATCGAAGGTAGAAATTTGATTGATAAGTCGGATTTGAACGCCATGGTAAAACTGATAAGTCTAAGATTAGTTCGTCAAAGAACCAAAGAGAAATTATCTCAAGAAATTGTATTCAAAGTTATATGTCTTGTTCATACAAACCAAGGATATATATAGATATTATGAAAGAAACCTAAAAGGAAAAACAAAAAGATAATTCGAAAATTAACATAAGCTGCTAGCCTAAAAAGTAAGCCGACGACCTTTACAAAGGGAACAAATTTGCGAAACAAAGCAAAGTCTATACGCCCGATATAAGTCGGTGGCTTTGAAAAGTAGGCTGGCGGCTTTGAGCCGGCCTAAGTCTAATTCTCCACTTCTTCATCCGCTTCGAGGTTCTAGTCCATTCCCGTGTTGATCTTGATGATGTTGATCAGTTTAAGCTCCTCCTTGGGGTGTTTCAAGTGAATTTCCTCATCTTGAATGCTCTGAATCAATCTAATGAGTGTGTCTTTGAATCTTTTGGTCCTAGCTTGTGTAATCAGTCCAAATAGTGGCATCTCTAAAGGATTTACATTCCATCTACAAGCCTCGACTCCATCATTCCCTTCCTCTTGAAAAGGATTTGTTCTCAAATCATCACCTGCATCAAAATGACTCAAATAGGTGACATTGAAAGTTGCACTCATATTATACTCACTTGGTAAGTCTAACTTGTAGGCATTGTCATTGATGCGCTCAATGACTTCAAAAGGACCATTGCCTCTTGGGAGCAACTTGGATCACCTCTGAGTAGGAAACCTCTCCTTGTGCATGTGCAACCAAACCCAATCTCTAGGCTCAAAAACTATCCGATGTTGCCCCTTGTTTGCTTGTTTTGCATATTGCTTAGTCCGTCATTCAATATTCTGCTTTGTCTTCTCATGAATCTGCTTGACAAAGTCAGCTTTTTCTTGCCATCCATGTTAATATGCTCAAACAAAGGCAAAGGAGACAAATCCAAAGGAGTCAGTGGATTAAAACCATACATAATCTCAAAAGGAGAAAATTTACTAACAGAATGTACAGTACGGCTATAAGCAAACTCCACATATAGCAGACAATCTTCCCAGGTTTTAATGTTCTTTTTAATGATAGCCCTTAACAAAGTAGATAAAGTCCTATTCACTACTTCTGTTTGACTATCGGTCTGTGGGTGACAAGTAGTAGAAAACAACAATCTAGTCCCTAATTTACACCACAAGGTCTTCCAAAAGTAACTTAAGAACTTAGAATCTCTATCAGAAACAATAGTCCTAAGCATACCATGTAATCTCACCACTTCTCTAAAGAACAAATTAGCAATATGAGACGCATCATCAGTTTTGTGGCATGGAATGAAATTTGCCATCTTTGAAAACCTATCCACAACCACAAAAATTGAGTCCTTACCATTCCTACTCTTAGGCAATCCTAGCACAAAGTCCATGGAAATATCAACCCAAGGTTTACTAGGAGTAGGTAGTGGTGTGTATAAACCATGAGGTTGCACTTTAGACTTAGCTTGCCTACATGTAATGCATCTCTCACAAATCCTCTCAACATCCTTTTTCATATGGGGCCAATAAAAATGGTCCTGTAAAACTCCTAAGGTCTTTGCTATCCCAAAGTGTCCCATTAATCCCCCACCATGAGACTCCTTCACTAACAGCTCTCCAACAGAACAATTAGGGATGCACAACTTGTTTTCCCTAAACAGATATCTATCATGCCTATAAAATTTACTATAAGCAGATTTCTCACTACATGCATAACTCTTAGCAAAGTCTTGGTCTACCAGATATAATGCTTTAATATATTCAAAACCAAGTAACTTAGCATCTAAAGTAGAGATTAGCGAGTACCTTCTTGATAATGCATCAGCAACAACATTTTCCTTACCTTGCTTGTAGCGGATGACATAAGGAAAAGTTTCTATGAACTTCACCCACCTTGCATGACGCTTATTCAATTTGTGCTGGCCCTTCAAGTGCTTCAAAGACTCATGGTCGGTATAAATCATGAACTCCTTAGGCCAAAGGTAGTGCTGCCACGTCTCTAAAGCCCTAACCAAAGCATACATATCCTTGTCATAAGTTGGGTATCTCAGAGCGGCCCCACTAAGCTTCTCGCTAAAGTATGCAATTGGTCTTCCTCCTTGCATCAACACTGCTCCAATTCCTACAGTAGATGCATCACACTCAATTTCAAACGTTTTAGAAAAATCAGGTAAAGCAAGTAAAGGGGCATGGGTTAGTTTATCTTTAATCAATTGAAAGGCTCTTTCTTGTTCTTCTCCCCATTTGAACCTGACATCCTTCTTGCTGACTTCTGTTAAAGGCGCAGCTAGACTACTGAAATATCTCACAAAGAGCTGATAGAAACTTGCAAGTCCATGAAAGCTTCTAACTTGATTCACATTAGTTGGACTTGGCTATTCCTGTATAGCACTAATCTTCTCATCATCCACCTGTATTCCTTGTGCACTAACAACAAAACCAAGAAACACAAGCTTGTCTATGCAAAAAGTGCACTTCTTAAGGTTAGCAAATAATTTCTCTTTTCGAAGGACATCCAAAACAGATTACAAGTGAATGAGACGATCATCTAAGCTCGTGCTATAAATGAGGATATCATCAAAGTAGACAACTACAAATTTTCCAATGAAAGCTCACAAAACATGGTTCATCAATCTCATGAAAGTGCTTGGTGCATTAGTTAACCCAAAAGGTATAACTAACCACTCATACAAACCATTTTTTTTTTTGAAAGCAGTTTTCCATTCATCACCCTCTTTCATCATAATTTGATGATAACCACTTTTCAGATCAATTTTGGAAAATATACATGAACCATGCATTTCATCTAACATGTCATCTAAATGAGGAATGGGATGACCATACTTTACCATAATGTTGTTGATAGCGCGACAATCAACATATATCCTCCATGAACCATCCTTCTTAGGCACTAAGATTACCAGAACAACACATGGACTCATGCTTTCTCTCACATACCCCTTCTCCATCAGCTTATAAACCTACTTTTGGAATTCCTTGGTTTCCTCAGGATTACTCCTATAAGCTGGTCTATTTGGAATTGTTGCTCCTGGTACAAAGTCAATCTGATGTTCAATCCCATGCACAAGAGGTAATCCCTTTGGGATTTCCTCAGGAAAGACATCCTCAAATTCCTGCAAAAGAGATAGAACAACATTAGGCAAAGTGTCAGGTAATTCGTTAGTGCTAAAGTAAGTTTCTTTGTAAATCATCAACAGCATAGGGTGTTTCATCACTAAGGCTCTCCTCACCATGCTTACTCTTACCACACAACTCTCCTTTTGCAACGCTGCACTCTCCTTTTGTCTCACCACCAAAGCCAATTCCCTTTCGACTTAGCCATCTCACTCTTTCCAGCCTTCCTTTCTGTTTCATTTTGATTTTTACAATTTTGCTTTTCTTCGCTCTCTTGTTTTTCACTCTCCTTGTGTTTCCCAAAAGATTGTTTTAATTGCAATTGATCCTCGTACACCTGCTTAGGAGTTAAAGATGTAAGAATATGATTTTTGTCAAGGTGAACAAAAGAGTATATGTTTGAGAAGCCATTATGAATCACCTTTCTATCAAATTGCTACTGCCTTCCTAATAACAAATGAAAAGCTTGCATTGGTACTACATCACATAACACCTCATCCTCATATTTCCCGATGTGAAAAGCAATCAAAGCTCGCTTAGTTACCCTAGTTTCACCACTATCATTCGACCACTACAATCTATATGAATTAGGGTGTTTATTAGTCTTGAGCCTTAATTTCTCAACAATAAAAGTGCTAACAACATTAGTGCAACTGCCTCCATTAATGATCAAACTACAAATTTTGTCACCAATGTAACACCTAGTATGAAAATATTTTCCCGTTGCATTTCAGCCTCCTCTTTCACCTGTACACTCAAAGCACGCTTTACCATAACTACTAATTTTCCCATAGGAACTTCTTCATCATCACTAGCATCCTCTAATAGTGGCATATCTTCATCATCCTCACTATCTTCCTCAGTCTCATACTCACCATTATCGTGTAAGATCATGATGCGCTTATCGGGACACTGACTAGCAATGTGACCCCTGCCTTGGCATTTAAAACATGTAATATCACAATTTCTAAGAGTAGAAGAATTATATTTACCTTTAGTTCCATGGTTGGTCAATTTTGTCTTTTGCTTAAACTTTGGCTTATTGATGGTTGTTTCTCCTCCTTCTTCCAAGGATTTGATTTCCAATTGGATGAACTTGATCCAGATGCATAACGTGTAGTGCTACTACCCTTCCTCTTGAGTTGGTTCTCAACCTTAATAGCCATCTGAACCATATCCTTAATCTCAACATAATGTTGTAACTTCACTACATTCTGAATCTCTCTATTCAATCTAGCCAAAAATCGTGCCACTGTAGCCTTTTGGTCCTCCTCAATATTCGCCCTAATCATCGTTACCTCCATCTCTTTATAATATTCCTCCACATTACTGTCCTCCTGATGAAGTGTTTGTAGTTTATTGTGTAATTCTCTATAATAATAAGAGGGCACAAATTGCTTCTTCATCTCTTCCCAAGTCTCTATTGGTGGCTCCTTATTCCTCCTTCTATTTAACACTAGCTGATCCTACCAGACTATGGCATAATCTGAGAATTCAATGGCAGCTAGTTTCACTTTCTTAGACTCGGAATAGTTATGACAAGCAAAAACAATTCCACCTTTTTCTCCTACTCTAGATATACCTCAGGATCATTCTTCCCCTGAAAAGAGGGAATCTTCATCTTGATATTTCACAAATAATTGTCCTCTTGATTCCTAGCTCCTCTAAATCCTCCTCCACCATACCTCCTATGGCTATCAACATAAATTCTATCAAACTCATCCTCAAAATCATACTCGTCATGACCTTCTTCTTCCTTCTCTATCCTCACTCCTCTCTTAGGATTTCTACCTCTCTTTTGTACTAGAGGATTGTTCTTTGATTGCTCCAAGCCTTGCTTTAATTTTTCATGGAGTTCTTCCATTCCTTTCCTAAACATCTTATTCATCTAAGTAGTCAACACTTCCAAAATCAATTTAGTATCAATTTGTCCCTTCTCACCTTCAGTTGTACCTGTTTGTGACATGTTTTCTTACCTACAAGAAACAAGGTTAGGAATAAAATGACCCTCATAATTCACTCCCTCGCGTGTTTTCGCTCTATAGATGAATCACTCAAATCACTCGTGTTTTTCACACAAAATCAAATGTTGTTTCTCGCTTTAATTCCTCTTTCAGTTCTTTTGGAACTAATCGAACGAATCAAGGTCCACCACAGAACTCAAACAAGACTCTACAATAGAATCCTAACAGTCAGACAGAGAATAAGATCTTTCCACAACTTTCTATCAGGGCTTTTTCAATAGGGATCAAGAACTAAACAGATAACAAATCTTTTTACTAGAATTCAACAGACAGGTTTTTTTTTTTTTTTTTTTGCTTGAATTCCTTTCCTTTTTTTTTAATGGAACAATTAGAATGGAACTTTCATAAATTCAAATAACAAATCAAACAGACAAAGAAACACTAAGCGTTTAGGATATGAACGAATAGAATTAGGGTTTTGTATACCTTCCTCTAATTGAACTGGATTGGTGATTTAGCACAACCTAGGCTCTGATACCAAACTGATACGAACTACGCCAATCGGTGATGCAACCCAGTAACAATATGTTAGAATTATGACCTAAGATCAAACTCAAATTGATAGAACCGCGACTTGCTATTTATAACGAAACAGGAACCTTGGTATAAGTGTATGACACCACAATCGAAGGTAGAAATTTGATTGATAAGTCGGATTTGAACACCACGGTAAAACTGATAAGTCCAAGATTAGTTCATCAAAGAACCAAAGAGAAATTATCTCAAGAAATTGTATTCAAAGTTATATGTCTTGTTCATACAAACCAAGGATATATATAGATATTATGAAAGAAACCTAAAAGGAAAAACAGAAAGATAATTCGAAAATCAAGATAAGCTGACGACCTTTACAAAGGGAACAAATTTGCGAAACAAAGCAAAGTTTATACGCCGGATATACGTCGGTGGCTTTGAAAAGTAGGCTGGCGACTTTGAGCCGGCCTAAGTCTAATTCTCCACTTCTTCATCCGCTTCGAGGTTCTAGTCCATTCCTGTGTTGATCTTGATGATGTTGATCAGTTTAAGCTCCTCCTTGGGGTGTTTCAAGTGAATTTCCTAATCTCGAATGCTCTAAATCAATCTAATGAGTGCGACTTTGAATCTTTTGGTCCTAGCTCGTGTAATCAGTCTAGATGGTGGCATCTCCAAAGGATCTACATTCTATCTACAAGCCTTGACTCCATCATTCATTCATAAGGAACTGCACATAAGTCTTACACACAATTTTTGGTTTTCAAAACTTCAAGATCTGCATGTTGATTAAAACATAAATTAAAAAAAAAGGCCAAGAGTCTATGTTAGAACTGATTCATCAATTGCACTCAAGGAAGAAGAAGCGAATCTAATTCTAATTATAACAAAAAAAAAATATTTAGAGAAAGAGGGTAACACAAACAAAAACACTTTGCTATTTTATTTTTTACAAGTCCAAGACATGGCATAACATGAGTATAGTAAATATTAACTATTGATGTGGAGTGTGGATGAGAAGACACAATAGAGAACTAGAGAGAGTGGGGTTAAATTTTACTTGTTGGAATGTTTTCATTTTATTTTATTTTTTTTAAATTTTAGTACCAGGTCGAGTATCCATTGGTTATTTTATGGGATCCAAATTTGACCCTATACCTCCAAAAGGATTTTAGCAAATTAGATGAGTTGGAAATGCTATAACTACCTATTTAGTTGCATCATTAGAATTAGCGTATATTGGACTCCTTGAAGAAGGAAAAAAGTATAATCATGATTGGGGTTTTCTTTTCCCTTTTCTTCCCCCCTTCATGTCCTATTCACATTATAGCATGGAATAATGCTTTAATAGAATGATTATATTATAGAGTAGTAGCATGAAGTCCTGATAAAGACATTGTAAATAAATTTTGTTTAGTTGTTGGAATGTGGGGATGGTTAAATCCATTTTATATTAATTTGGAACATGCCTAATTATAACTTGAACCTAATTTCTTGGATTAGTAGGTTTAGAATAGGCACTAACCTATTGCTTGTAACCATTCTCATGAGGTTCAATAACTAAGCAAAGAGGATCAAGGACTTAAATTCATGATAAGTATAATGTTACCAATCTTTGCTCTTGTAGATCGAACAAAAGTTCAAATAATGAATAAGTCATGCTTGCTTAAAAATATTAAACTTAATGCTCTAAGTTTTTTCTAGTTTTCTTATAGAGCACATATGTACATATTTTATGTACAGGTATTGATATTACTTTTGATTGCTTTATGAGTGTTTTATTAGATTTTAGTGATTAATTGAGTTATATTTTGATTGAGGAGAATTAAGAACTTATATGGTGAACTTATTCAATTTTATGAACTTTTGGAGTTATTTTGAAGATTATCGGGAGCTTGAATGATGTATAAACCCTCAAAATACACCTAAAAAAGTGATGATGCATTGAAATTTTGAAGAATTTGTAGTTAAAGAGATGCACGTTTTATTTCATGCTCATGTAGTGCATGTGTGCTCTCTCCATAACAATTTTGCTTGTTGATTTAATTAAACCCAAGATGAAGGGGGGAGAGAGAGAGAGAGAGAGAGAGAGAGCAATTGAGGAGTAAAGGGAGAATAAATAATTTTGTTTTAAAGCTTTAGGATATGAATTGCTTTTATTTTACTCTTATTTTGTATTTTCTTGATAGATATTATGGAGAAGTAAAATTATAATATTTAGGTATTGATGAACTATTATGCCCCGAGAGCAAGGAAAGATCAGTTTGCCACATATATCACTTAAGTGATATATAAAAGGCTTCTATAACTAAGTGAGAAGTAAAATTGTAATACTTAGGTGTTGACGAATTGTCACACTCTAGGTGCATAGGAGAGATCAGTTTTACCACACATATCACTCAAGTGATATAAAAAAGGCTTTTATTAACTAAGTGAGTTTCTATCTAATTTTAGTTAAGAAATCATAATCAAAATTTTTGGAAATTTTGGTATATTTTTGTCTATTTTTCCATGATTTAGAAGTTTATAAGAACTTGTAAATCAAACCTATAACTACTATAATTTTCAAAAAGTATATTATTTATAAACATGGCCATTAAAAGGCTTCACTAAGTGAGCTTAGGTCACAGCAAAAGCTTAGGGCTTGAAGGTCTTCTAAAGTAATGGTGGATAGCTCCACACAAGACTATTTATTTATTTTTTTTCTTTTCCATGGTGGTATTGGAAGCCCTATTAAGCTCCAATTAGCAATGAGTGAAGTCAAATGCCTTCCATCCCCTATATTTTTGTTTTTCTGAAGTCATGAATACTCCTGTGTTGTGTGTTTTTAGGACACTGAGAACAAGTAGCTCACTTAAACTTTATTTAAATTACTTAAACTGATGATTGTTGCATTACAATTAGACATGTGTAACATGTGAGTATGTGCTTAATATTATTGTCGTAATGGGCTTTGCCATGCACATTTTATTATTTCAAGTACTGATGATAACTTTTATTTTGATGTTCATTATGATTTTTTTTTTTTTTTGGTTATGTGAGTTTAAAGATGAAGCTTGAGGCTGTAGTATGGCTTGGATACAATTTTGGTGGATGAGAGTTATTTTTAGCTAAATTTTGCTATACTTAAAACTCATTTTCGAACTCTATTTTTAGAATTTTGGGATAACTATGATTACTTATTTACTTAACTAATCTAACTTTAACTTCAGAATTGTCTTGTTCTTGGAAATGAGAAATAGATTTGCTTAAGGACAAGTAGTGAGCTAATTGGCTATAATGCATATGGCATGATATGTGACAATACTATGCTTTTAGTATAAAGTTACTTTCTTAGCATGAGAATTGATTGTGCTGCATGGTTGGAAATTTAAATTAGTGTATGACATAAATGAAATAGAAAATAGAATGATATCTGCATAATGTGGATGTGGTTAGATCCCAAGGATTGATTTAATATATGCATAAACCAGAAATATAATACGTTAGATGACTTATGTGTTGGAAGTACGCTTAGTTTGATTTTGATTATTCCATAAGACATAAATGTAATGTTTATATTAATTTTCTAGCATGCTAATTATGTACACTCTATATTAATATGGTTGTGACTGGATTAATGGGTTAATTAGTTATGAGACATAAGACTATAAACTTAATAACTAAAATAAGACATTAAGAATTATAACTTAATTAGTAGACTATAAGAATCTATTATTGGAAGGCCAAGTACCAAAATATAGCTCACTAAGGACTGTTTAACTTGAACCCCAAAACTAGTCATAACTTGAATAGTGAATTAGACAACCTAAAGAATATAAATTGATGACTTAGAAATACAATATAAATGCATATTCATACTCAATAGGACTTAATGTCCAAAATTCAGTTCCTATCAAGAGGATTCATATCACTATGAGTCTCAGCTAGAAAAACCTTAAACTAAATATGCCACTTAGGTGAAATTGATGACAATTATGAAATGGACTAAGTATTGATATAGTAATATGGATATGGAATAGATTACTAAGATTTATTGGACTTTTGGAAGTTTGAAAGTGACTACTTGATATAGGTGAATAGTAATTGCATGTTGTTTGCAAAGGATAGAACTTAAAACTAAACTAATACTTGAACTTAGCTAATTAATTGTGTTTTGGCTCCTCATAGTTGCTTGATCTAGCAAGTGACACCCTTAGACTAAGATGTAAACCTTGTTGCAACTATGAGATGATATGCTAGTTAAACACCTAAAGCCCCGCGACGATGTAAGTAAGCTCGATGGGTAATCGATAGGAATCGTCCATGGGAAATACGATTAACTTGAGTTAAAACAAATTTGTGACAAAATTATTCAACGATTATGACCACTTAGATAAAACATCATGGTGGACATTGTTCATCTTGTCAAGATGAAAATAAACACGCTTACTCAAATCATTATTGGTATCAACTTCACTCAAATAGAATAATTGCATACTTTTTAAAATTTCAAGCTCACTATTTAAGTAACTTTCATGCCCCTTATCATTTAATCACTCAAAACGCACTCAATTCACTAGTAAGAGACTTGAAACTATTGATCAATTGCTCAACAGGGTTCGTTTAAGTCAAGATTCGCTTACTCAATATCAAGTATAATATTAGATATCCACAGAAGAAATTCACATAGTTTGTTCACTAAACTAACATTTATCCACTCCTAATCCATATCTCAAGAACATTACCACTAAATGAATAACACAAAACTATAAACTCCCCCTACTTTGCTTTTTCTAAGCTTTTTTTTTAAAAAAAATTTGCACATTTTATTTTCTACTTTTTTTTTTTCATTTGAGCACACATGCATCCCCATTTCTTGATTTGATTTGCTTTTGCATTGGCATTGGGAGCTTTTCATTCCTCACTTTTCTCTCTTTTTGTACACACGACACATGCATCTTCGTACACATTTTCAAGGAGCTTTTTATTCCTCCCATTTTTCACAGCAAGACCACTGGATTTCATGAACCCTATTAAGATTTAACCTTTTTTTTTATTTTGACTAATTTTCTATCCAATATAATATTAAAGCAAGCTTAGATTTTATATAATTTATAATATCATATTGAAATTAAGAACTTCAAAGAACTTGCATATATATGCAAAATCTAGTTCGTAATCAACGACATTGCCTTAATCCAAAGTCTTTAAATCTCATACTAAATGAAGAGTAGTAATTAAATTTCATGATTTAACTTTAAAGAAGTGAAGAATTTCCTAGTAATGATTAAGTTCAATAAAGGAACAAAAATAAAAAATTTTAGGCCAAATTTGTCATTTTCTTAAGGGGTAAATTACACCAAATGGTATGAATATTTTAGGATAAGTTCATTTAATATATTAACGTTTTGAGTGGTTAAAAAAAGGAATCAATATTTTACAAAGTGAATCAAATGAGATATCAATGTTTTATGAAGTTCATTTAAGATATAAACATTTGGAATTATTTTCAATTAATTTTTCTTAATTTTCTTCAACAGTTATATTGATACTTTATTTGACTCGCAAAGCTTTAATATCTAGGAGTAGGCATGGATCGGTTAACCAGTCTATGACCTCAAGTTTTGAACCTAACCATTATAATCAGTTTTTTAAAATGTCAAATCTTAACCGGTCTATTATTAACGATTAACCGCTTTAACGGTTAACTATTTTTCTCGGTTAATATTTTCGATTTTCGATTTTTAACCATTTAGCATAATGGTTAACTATATTTTTAGTTGGTCCATAAAAAATTAAACTATTTTGTTTCTTAAAGTTACATGCTATTAAAACCTCATCTTAATTGTAATAGATAAAATCATGTCAGTTTATGCACAAAAGAAGAACAATACAAATAGTAACCTAAAAATAATAATCATATCTATTGTTTTAAACCCTCTCGAGTCCATCCCTAGAAAAATCAAATGCTCATATTTCGTATTACTTCTTTCCATTACAACACAACAGTTTTTAAAAGAAAATAGATAAATAACTAAAAACTTTGTTCATATAGATAGAATATAATATCATAAAACACAAGTAGTAGAAGTATTTTAGACCATAAGCAATGCTTAATAATATTACATTAGGGCTTCAACTCTTTAGCCTTTTGTAATTAAAAAATTTAATTATATATAATATTATATATTTATAGATACCGGTTAACCATTAATTGTCGGTTTTTCATGGTTACAAACCGAAACCGAAAAAAATTAAAACCATAAACCAAAACCAAAACCGATGGATTGATTAACCATATTTTTTAGATTAGTTTTATGGTTTCGGTTCTATTTCTCGGTTTAGTCAATTTTTTTGCCTACCTCTATTAATATCTCTTTTTAACTATTTAACACGTTAATATCTTAAATGAATTTATCTCCCCAGACGTTGAAGAAGACTAAAAAAAAAAAGTTCTAGTAGATGGGAAGGGAGACCATTTAGTATGATGAGTAGAATGATTCTAATAAAGTTTGCCTTGGAACCTCTACCATCTTGTTATTCACGAGTGTGCTTCCTATCTTTGAATTGAATAGAATAATATCTTTCAAGTATTGGTAATTTCTTTTGGAATGGGTTGAAGGAAGACATAAAAAGGGCACATTGAATAAACTAATAAAGCATCTCTTATGGTAAAAAATTAGGACTTCCCAATTTTACACTATCATATCATAGATTTTACTATCGAATGCACTTGAGAATTCACAGTTTGAATGGTTTTGTGGATGAAATTATACAAGGTGAAATAAATAAAGAAAATAAGAAGAAATATATATATATATATTATGTATATGCTCTCAAAATTTATGTTCATTGCGGAAGGAAATAGCAAATCCTTGGTTTATGAAATGGATTTTACATACTTAGAGAATAAAAAAAAAGAAAAATAATTGATATATTAATATTATTAATTAATATCCATTGGGAAATTAATTCATGTGTGTTTATGTTTTTTGCAAGAAGAGTTGTCTTTGTTATTAGAAGAGTTATTTGTTAGAGAGGTATGTTTCTAAGGAATGATATTTTATTCAAATGATGGTTTTGCACAAGATGAAATAGAGGATAGTTGCTTCTATTTTTAATTCCACCATTATCTATTTGCTTCTATTTTTTTCCCTTCATTTATCTTTGATGAACACCTGTAGTATTAGCAAGTTAAGGAAAACTTGCCCATAATAATATAATCTTGGGTGATGCTTACCTCTGATCTTACATACATTCCAAGGTAGTCTCTAGTAAGAGAACTATCATATGATTTGAACAGAGCTCGGTATACTAGTACACATGATGCTATCATATGATTTGAACAGAGCTCGGTATACTAGTACACATGATGCTGGTATAGGTTCAACCTTTATAAACAAGTTTATTGCAAACTTTCACTTATGTCAATATGCAAGAACTTCTTGAATTGGATCATATTCTAGCATATCAATAGCTACGTATTGAAAGCACAAATAATAAAAAGGTAACCGATACAATTTCATAATTATGAGATTAAAGACCAATGTGTGGGCTACATTGAAGTTCATATTATCAAGTCATTTCAATTATTAGACTGCAATTATCTATCCCATTTTAATGCGTGCTAAACTTTTATTTTAACATTAGCATTTGCAACATACTTTAGCAAAATTTACCACACCCATAAGGGCATCTTTATCCCTAGGTACTTGGTGAAAGCTCTAAGGAATATGAGTGATATAACGGTTGCTAGTGTAATAAAGTGGGTTGCTTAGTAATAAAAGTTCTTGTGACAGGTAACCTTACCATTCGTCCTCTCATTATTCCTTCATACTTATTTAATCATTACAAAAAACAATCCTTTCTCTCTACTCCCATTGGTCATTTCATGCTTATTTAATCTTTATAAAAAAAATTATAAACATTGTTTTAAAGTAATAAAATAAAATGGGATCAACAAAAAATTAATATAAATAGATAAGTAACTCTCTTAAAGTAAGTAGAGATAAAGTAGAGAGTTGTTTAATAGGTGGAGTTGTTTCAGATGCTAACACGATACTTTAAACTTTTAAAACAATATTTATCTCCGAGTACTTGGTGAAAGTAATGTGGCAATCGCTTGTGCAATAAAGTGGGTTGCTTATTAATGAAAATTGCTATAACAAGCAACCCTTCCAATCCTCCTCCTATTGGTCCTTTTACATTTATTTAATTTTTACAAGAAGTAATCCTTTTACTCCTCCCCCATTGGACATTCCACAATTATTTCATCTTTATAAAACATATATAAACATCATTTTAAGATAATAAAATTAAATTGGACCCATAAAAATTTTAAAAAAGTGGATAAGTAACTCTTTTAAAATAACTAAAGATAAAGTATAGAGAGTTGTTTAACATGAAAAGTTGCTTAGATGATAATATAACACTTTCAACAACTCCTCAAGCAACTTAAGAATAAAGATGCTCTAGAACAACTTTACCCGTAAGTTGCTTAAAGAGTTGCTTAACATGCCACATCAGCATACCAAATATTGATTCTCATCTCATGCAACTCCCATAGTGACTCTCTTTATTGATGAATTCCTAAAAAGAGCTACTTAACATATTTTTAAGAAGTTTTTTATTTGCCATGCACCATACTCTGCCAATAAAAATAGGAGAGAGAGCAAGAAAGTCGCTTAGTTAAAAAACTTTGACATTAATTCCTATGTTAAACAACTCCCCTAACAATTCTTTTTATTGGTTGTATGGGTTGCTTAGTATTAGTTTTTGTATTAAGCAATTCTAATAAGAGAGTTTCTAATGTCTCATTGACGGGCCCATCTGATTGCTGAAATGAATATAATAATTAAAATATTAAATACTTTAATGGTTTGATCAATTATGTGATCCGTGGAACAGTGATAAGATCATATAATTTTTCTTTTAATAAAGCTGCTAAGCAGAAAATAAGTCCACATTATTTGCATTAAATTTCAAAATATCTCAAAATACGTTGTCATGCAAACAAATGAATGCATCTCGTAAGGATGCTTAGATATCTTGAAAATTTGCATTTTACTTACTTGAGAAGAATTCGAAATGGGCTAGCATTCCATGCAAAATTCATTTGAAAAATTTCACAAATTGAACTCCAACAGCTGCAAAAACATGATTTGGTAGATGTAGGGCATAGGACTCGGGGTAAATTTTGTGTAAATTTGACGGAATGCGTTGCATCAAGAAGCAATTAGGTTTCTTAACTTTAGTAGAGCATTGTCAATGTCATGTATCTAAATGAAGAAGACAAAATTCCACGATGGTTATAGATTGAAGAGACAAGTTCATAATTATGCTCATATCTTTAAATTTTTAATTTGTTTTCTCACGAATCGTGTTTGGATTATCTAATTTTAATATTATTTTTGTTATAGTGTAATTTATTATTATTATTTATATCTATAATTTATTGATATTAGGCCAATATCAGTTTAATTTAATTAATTTACAAGTAACATTATCAATTTTTTATTAATAACATCTATTCAGTATCAGCTCTCCTTAAAAACAAAATTAAAATGATATCAAAACCTGGTATCGGTGTTATTTACTCCTTTTTTTTTTTTTTTCCTTCTTCCCTTCCCTCTCTTCTTGGGGCTCATACCACTTGCTTTCTATTCACATTACAGCCCCAACCCACAACCCCCACCCCGCCCACCGTGGAAAAAAAAAAAAAACAAAAACAAAAAGGGGTCCTTTTCTTCCATTCCTTCTCGTTTTTCTCGTATATTTATATCCCATAAGCTAATTGCTGCACGATTATTTTGGTGCTCATATAACTGCAAATTAAGTTCTAAATTTCTAGGGTTAGGTTTGATTTTCTTTCGTTTCGCTTCTTTTATTATACTATTAGCATAAAGGGGCATGGGTTCAGAGGGAGATTCGAGCGAGAATAGAGTCGGTTGTAATGAAGAAGGAGTTACGGTGAATATTCGTTGTTCGAATGGATCTAAGTTCACTGTGCAAACGAGATTGGACTCAACTGTGGGGGTTTTTAAGTCAATTTTGGCTGAGAACTGCGATGTTCCTGCTGATCAGCAGCGTTTGATTTACAAAGGTCGCATTTTGAAAGATGACCAAACCCTGGAAAGTTATGGTAGGTATTCCTCATTCATGGTTTTAGCTGCGAATTGTGACATTGCTGTCTTCAATTGATTTTTCCTTTTTGTTTCTTTTTAATGTATATTTGTAGAGTTTTGGTGTGGATTTGTGTTCAATTGGGCTTGATGAGCTGAGTTTGGATTGGCTTTTGGTTCTTTGTGATCGTTTCGTAAATGTGCCTTCTGGTAATTCAATTGAGTTGATTTGGTTTTGTTTTCGGGATGTGAGATTACGGTTATCAGAGGTGGAAAGTTGAATGCTTTTTGTATATATGTAACTTCCCATATAAGATGAGATTACCTGTTGTAGACATGCACAAAGAAGTTCTTTATGTATTTAGAATTTTGGTACAGAAATTGTGTGTTCTATCCGGTTGTTTACAGCGGTGTATTTCCCATTGCTCTTGTATAATATTGAGTTGGTGACTAAGTGAATTTGGCAGCTTGGTTAACTAGTAAGGATGCTGTTGTTGACAGATATATGTAAGGGCAATTAAATTATGTGCTTGGTTGGCTTCTTTTTTTATAAAAATTTGTTTGGTGAAATAGAATAACTCCTGGCTGTTTGTTTGAATGAAAGAGTTATTAAGAGCTTCTTGTGTTTCCTTCTGAGTTTTGCTTGATGTTATCCTCTAGGATTTCTCAAGCCTGTAACTGTCAGGTTTAAGTCTGGGAGATGTTTTTATGTAATAGAATTTGATCTTACATGGATGTTATTATTATTTTGACTGGTCACTTTGTTACAAGGTTGATGTAAATTCTGAAAGAGTGGTCATTGTGGAGATTAATGCTGTTGAGTTGATGGTGGATGCAGGAATTGAAATGCCCATGTGATTGTCTCTTAGGTTAAACGTTTTGTTTAGTGCTTGACTTGGATCAATGTACTCAGAATATGTGATTAACTTCTGGTTTATAGGGATATCTCTTGAAGATTGATGAACTAAATCTTGTGAAAGGCACTCTCAGGATCTATTTACAATTTTGCATTGAGTAACACCTAAAGACAAAGGCAGGAAGCCCACCTGTCGTGTCAAATTTATGTGGTTTTTGATGATTTGCTTGCGGTTCTACTTGTAAGATGGTTTGTAATCTCTCTTTCAATCCTGGATTCTCCTTTTCCGTATGATCAATAGATTTCATGGTATTAAATACATGGTTAATGGGTGGGAATAAATGATGTCCAGGATTATAGTTTTATTGTTTCTTTATATGTGCTGGTATGTTTTTAAGGTTATCAAACAATGAGAAAACTGTGATTTTTTTTTTTTTCCTAGTAACAGTATATATATTATTACTGATGTTGGAGATATTAAGGTTTATTGCAAAATAGGTGATTATTTAAGTCTTCAAAAGAATAAATTGTATCCAAGAGGAATAGTAGGACAAGACAAAATCTGAACATAATTGGTATTTTATCCACATCTCATTTCTATTTAGCTGGATTTCATGCGATTGAGGAAATTAGCTTTGTTACTGTCAGCTGTGAGAACTTTGTGTTATTATTTTTATTTATATTCCGTAAGCATGGGCTTGACATTCTTTATGTGATAGTAGATTTTGTGCATCCATTAAATTTAGGTTTTTCAATTGGTTTTCTGGTCTTTATTAGTTACACTGCTTACTTCCGTAATTACATTGACTTGTCAAAGAGGTCTTTGACATTGTTGTCAGAAAGAACCTTATGATCTCTTGGTTTCAGGTTTGCAGGCTGATCACACAGTCCACATGGTTCGAGGTTTGCCTCCAGCTGCAGCAACATCGCCTCCAGCTGCTCCTACTGGGTTTAGTAACAGTGCACCTGGCATCACTCGAGGTGTTGGTTCAAATGATGGCACTGGTGGTGGTCTTGGTGAATCTTTATTCCCAGGTCTTGGTATTGGTCTTGAGGGATCTGGTTTGTTGGGAGCTGGAATGCCTGAATTCGAACAAGTGCAGCAACAGCTTACACAGAATCCCAATATTATGAGGGAAATATTGAACATGCCTGCCATTCAGAACTTGATGAATAATCCTGAGTTAATGCGCAGCTTGATCATGAACAATCCCCAAATGCGTGAGATTATAGACCGGAATCCTGAGCTTGCACATGTACTAAATGATCCTAGCATCCTTCGGCAGACACTAGAGGCTGCGCGGAATCCTGAACTCATGCGTGAGATGATGCGAAACACTGACAGGGCGATGAGCAACATCGAAGCTTCTCCAGAGGGATTTAACATGTTGAGACGCATGTATGAAAACTTTCAGGAACCTTTTATTAATGCTACAACTATGGGTGGAAACAATGGAAGTGACATTAGTTCAAACCCATTCGCAGCTCTTTTGGGGGGTCATGCCAATGCACAAGCTCAGGGTGGAGCTAATAACCCTTCTGGTCCTGGTTCTGAGACAGCTTCAGGGCCTGCTGCTCCGAATACAAACCCACTGCCAAATCCTTGGAGTAGCGCCAGTGGTTAGTACAGTTCTTTTTTTCTGTTGCAGCTCTAACAGTTCACCACTTGCATGTAGATGTGGATTATACGCAGAGAGTTGAGACTTAGGTCCTGTTTATTTAAAAATAAAAAATAAAAACTTTTGTTAATAGAAAATATTTTCCTGAAAATGGCATGTTGTCTTGTGTTTGGTTGAATTTGTAAAAATACATTAGAAAGACTGTTCTGGTGTTTGACATATATTTTACATAAAACATAGTATAATATATATTATTTTATATTATAGAGTGTGGTTCAAAAAACAACTTCCCATTTTAAAAAGGCGTAAATCGTTTTTCTGAATAATGATAAGATTTTCCTATGAAAAGGAAAATGTTTTCCCTTAGAAGCTAAGATGTAGGGAAAATATTTTCCACTTAATTAGAATATTTTCAATTTTAAAACAAACAATAGGGAAGATGTTCTCCTGAAAATATCTTTCCCAAGATAAACAGGACCTTAACTTGCACTGCAGAATGCATAGATATTCCTTATCTCCAATGAAATTTACTTGTTTTTATGTATTGCTGAATATCATTAGACATAGATAGGGACTTGAAAAGGTTTTTTAGATGTCAAATTTTGAATCCTTCCATCTTGTCATTGTCAAGCACATGCTGTCATTTATTATAGATCTGATAGTTTGTCTGGAAATGTAAACAAAGAGGGGCACATGGTTGCTTTTGGAGGACAAGGGAAACCGTGTTACTTCACATAGGTTATTAATCAGAATGACAGTCATTTTCTTCTTTTTTCTGCATATATTTCCAGGCTTTAATTGTTTTGATACTTGATGTCGACTGGAGTTAAAATCCAGCGGGGGCTCATTATTTATTTTTATCTTTATTGATTTTATTTTTCATAACTGAATGTGTTGTGAGCCATCAGGAGGGTCCCAGACTAACACCACAGCGAGGTCAACTACTGCTGGGGACACTAGAGCACCTGGTGTTGCTGGCTTAGGAGGGCTTGGTCTTTCAGGCATGGATCCGATGGATGCTGGAATGCCAGATGCAACTTTATTGAATCAATTGATGCAAGATCCAGCTATATCCCAAATGTTGCAATCCATATTATCTAATCCTCAATACATGAATCAGGTAATAATGCACAAAGTCTTTCTGAAAGTGTCTAGAAATGATTAGTCATTTTGTTTCTGAGTTAACTCTTCGTATCTATGATAATAGATACTCAGCTTCAACCCTCAACTCCGTAGCATGTTTGATATGAATCCTCAGCTGAGAGAAATGATGCAAAACCCTGAACTTTTACAACAGTTAATGTCACCTGCAATGATTCAGGTATTAAATTCTTTTAAATTAATCTTCATAGTGTGTAGGGTGGCTTCTGTACACAAGGAATGTACTTTTTTTGAAAAAAAATTTTTGGGTAAGTATTCTGTTGTACATTTGATTTCTCTTAATTTATATAAATGACAAAGACTTTTACTTTTGACGTCCTTCTCTTACAGCCTACTTTCCAAATTATTTCAGCCATGGATATTACCCTTTTCCCCTGTACAGGTTTTCAGGGCAATTGAAGTCATTCCCTATTTGTGCTGCTCTGCCCTGTTCAGTCACTATATTTATACTTAAATGCCTCAAATTTTTAATTCATCATGGAGACTGGAAAAAAGAACTGAGAAACATGGTTGTGTGTGAAGTTAAATTTGAGATATAAGCTTTGCCTAAAAAAAATGAAATGTCATTTCTGAAATTTCATCCATCCATCTTATGTCACTCCTATGTATCATATCTGTATTTTCTTAAAAGGAAAATCTGAACTGTAAATTTAGATCTTGTTTTTGGTCTGGATTTGATCATAACATAGGGTCTTTGCTGTGGGATTTTGCAGTGCTAATTGAATTGAACAAATGGAAATTGAAAGACATGTTTCCTTCTAGCTTTGAATGAGACTGAGTTTTAGTGAAGAAAGTATTCACTTTGTCCTTCATTACATTTTTCTGACAATTTGCCATTGTTGTACTTATTCATCTTGGATGGTGATGATTAGTTAGGGAGGCTTTGCTTTTAAAGCTGTGAACAGTTTCTCTGAATGCTATACCATGGTAACAGAAAAAGCTTCTTTGGCTCTGCACCTTATAGCTTCCAAACATCTTATATTTCTTTAAGAATCGAGTTGGATTTTGATAGCTATTATCTAGGTTGATGAAAAATTATAAAAACATTAGTCTACATCAGCCCTGCTCCAACATGTTAGCAGTACAAATATTTGTGGGGCGATTCTACAGAAGTTATTGGAAAATAGTAGTTTGATAGATATTCTTTTGGATACCTTTTACAATTCTCTTGATCCGAATGAAAAGATGAGCATATAAACATGGAGCAATCCAAATAGGGTTATGAGAAACATTCAGATTAGAGCTAGAATATAAAAAGAGGAAGCAAGGCTCAAGCCTTAATTTGTGTTAGCCTTTTACCTCTAATTAGTAAGTATTTTTTGTCATATGAATGGTTTTGCAAGTTTTGTCATGATGATTATTGAAGGTTGAAATTTCTGCTGCACTATCTTCCGGTCTGGAAAACACTGGCAATTGCTGTAATGTTTAATATTTAGAACATCAGATTACTGCTTTTAAGATATTCGAGACACTGTCCATTTACTAGGATCAATTGATCAGACAAGAGCATCTATAATTTTTAAGACCTATACCTGGGTTTGGTGTTTTTTTTTTTTTTTTTTGTAATTATTATTATTAAACATAGAACAGTAAAAAAGAATTGCACCACAAAATTCAATAACTCAACTAATGATGATATATAATTTATCAACCATATATACAAGTTAGGATCTTAAGCATTTTTGGGAACTGCTAGTTGCATAAAGATCATGGGCAGTGTCCCGAATGATAGGTAAATATTGAATGAAACTATGAATCTAAAGCCTAACATTAATCAATATAGAAATTAAATTCTCATTTAATTGTGAAAGTTGTTATCTTTTTTTTTTTTGGGGTCAAAGTTGAAAGTAATCTTGCAATGAATTTTATTCATGCAAACGATATCCTTTCCATCAAGGATTGGCAATTTGAATTTCTTGCATGATATCCTTTGTTTTCTTTGTGGTGTCTGTTAATGGGGTGGAACATGTGTTTGCTGCTTCTTTAATAAGTAATTATCACAATATATTTCATACAAATTTAATTACCATTTTATATTTAAAAACATGTGATTTATGACAGTGCACAAAACTTGCGTATAAAACATATGATTTATTTAAACTTCTACCGTTGCAAAATTGCACTTAAGATATGTGATTAACATGCATTTGTATTGTAGGTTGTATAGAACAAGCCTAAATAGCATCTTTCATATGTGAGTTTTATTAGGAAGCATAAATCACATATTTTATATGTGATTCAATAGTATTATGGTAATTAATTTTATGTAAATCTTATTTGATATTAATTTCTTAGGGGCTGCAAATAGACAAAAAAATCCTGTTAATGCATCATTTTTTAGGCTAGGACTGTTTCCTTTCCCAAAAAAATGATAGATCTGCTAATAAAGAAAATGAAAAATGTCAAATTTGGTATCTGAATTTTATACAAAAAACCAAATTTAGTATTGAACTTGGAAGTGTTAAATTTAATATCCAATCAAATTGTTCATAATTATTTTTATCACTTCATTAATACTGTTTTCTTTATTCCTTGACGTACAAGAGACAACGTATTAATGCTAGACAGTATTAGGAGAAGAAGTAAAAATTCAATAATAGGCCGCCTTTTCCATTTAGTAGATAAAAAGTTTGATTGGATATTAAATTGGTCACTTTAATGTTTTGGTACCAAATTAAATTTTTATGCGAAGTTTAAGTATTGAATTTGACTTTTTCCTAAATGAAAGTGATAGAAAAGCATGCACAATTGACTTTGCAAGTATTGAGTTTCTAACATTATGTAATGTTGTATTGGCATCATGACTCATCTGGTTCTCTCTCCCCCCCCCCCCCCCCCCCCCCCCCCCCCCCCCCCTTTCTTTGTTTACTAGTTTTTTTAATTTTTGGTCCTTGTTATTGGCACATAACTGAGTATGTCAGATGGCTCTAGACCAGTACGAGGAGGTTACTTGTGATTACTTAAATTTTTCTTTCACTGTTTTCCCTTTGCAGAGAATGCTAGCTTTGCAACAGTCTCTTCTTCCCCAACTAAACCGGTCAATGTCAAACCAGTAAGTTATTCAGCAGTTGGTTACAAATGGCATTAAAGAGGGAAAAAACTACGTTTTTTTTTTCCTTTGTAATGAGTTAAAGTGCTATCTTTTCTTTCTGAATTAAGCAGTTAACTGATGGGACTGCTTCATTGGTTTACTTCAAGGTGTTATTGATATTACTGACATGAGATGGATCTTTGGGACAAAGATATTAGAACCTTTTATATACATGTATTATATATCAGAATTTTACCCAAAAAAATTATATTTCAGAATGGGTTGGTTGGAGGCTTGAGGATGTAGGTGGTTGGCAGCATTAATAGTAACACCATCTTCTTTAGATTGGTTTGATATCCTTGAAGAACTTCTCTCCCATATCTGAAATGATATTGACTAGTAAACTTACCCTAATATTGCTATGATTTTATTCTTTGTTAGGCCAATGGTACGCACTATATAATACTTAGTGCTCTTCTTTTCTAGTGGATACATTCTTTTTGGGCCAGTGCACTGGTGGTGCTTAATTACTTACACTTATGGTGTGGTTGTGCAGGGAGCAGGGTCAGACAGCTGGAGCTGCAGGTAACTACTGGCAGCATTTTAAGTACTTATTTTATTTTCAAAGATGCACCTTATTTTCTTGGTATGTTTCATTTTACTGGGTTGCTTGCGTTACGGGATTGGATGTAACAGCATGTTTGTGGTCTTTTAAGAATGAGATCAATTTCATTCAAATGCTTAGTGAATTTTCTGCCGCTTCTGCGGTTCTACCGATATTGAATAGCAATTATGGGCTAGAGAACCCAATGATCTTATAAAAACACTTATTTATGAGTAAACAGGACTAAATTTTTATTTTTCCTTTTTTCCATTCATATATTCGTTTCCTCAAAGCACAGCATGCAGGTTGATAGGGGATATATATATATATATATATGATATTAAAAAGAAGAAGAAACTGCAAGCCTTATATTTTGCTCCTTTTCTTGCACTTTTGATAGCTGCCTTCAATCCTATTCTAAATAACAACCGTCAACCTCTGCATAGGACAAAAATCACTGATAAAAACACATCACTGCTTATGCACAACAATTATTGCTCCAGTACAAGCCTACACCCACATATTACAACAAAACAATTGCAAACACATTCCACTTTACTACAACACCAGGCTACTCATTCCCAGCTTCCTGTGTCTTCCTGCATGAATACACCTTACTGAAAGGACTGATTTTATGCTGTTGTTTGTGATTGTGATTTATGCATAATACATGCTTTTATGGAATATGCTTCATATACCAGGAACACTTAATAATGCCAGGCTGGATTTATTGATGAACATGTTTGGTGGGCTCGGAGCTGGTAGCTTGAATGCTCCAAATGTGCCTGATGGTTAGCACTCTTGTTACACTGTTCCATCCCCTCTAAAGCTGGTTATGGTGATGCCTTTGACTCTGATTTAATGGAACTTTCTGGCTTTGCAGTACCTCCAGAGGAGCTTTATGCTACTCAGCTGTCTCAGCTTCAAGAAATGGGTTTCTTTGACACACAGGAAAATATCAGGGCTCTCCGTGCTACTTCTGGGAATGTAAATGCTGCTGTTGAACGGCTTTTGGGGAATCCTGGTCAATAAACAATATTCCCCGTGTTTCATGAAATGCAAGAATTCATGGAAATCGATCACTTGATTTTGACTTCTTTAAAAGGAAGGAAGTTCATGGACCCTCACAGATCTCCGGTGGACCTGTGAATAAAGAAGTGAGCAATACGGTCAAGATGTGAACTGAGCTTATGGGATAGGCTTTTACACCAGGCTATTTATGCACCTATCTTTTTCCTTGGAACTATTTGTATATATACATTTATAAGAATCATTTTTCTTCCTCAATTGTTGCTAAGTACCCAAGAGCATTGGTGTTGGGATTTTTCTTCTTTCCCTGCGTGTGTTGAAGACAGGGTATTTGTTGCTGGGATGGGGCATATTATGATGCCAGTTTGCAACAAGTTATGCGAGAAAGTGTTCCCAGTCGATTTTAGTAAAGAAGAACATGACTTCTTTGGCTGAATCCATATTTCATTTTACCAGTTATTACAACCTTCTCGGGTATTACATGCTTCTGTTACTCATTGTAGTTATTGTCTTCTTGTTTGCTAAGTATGTTGGAGGGCAAACTTGGCACTGCGGTTAAGATGCTCCCTTGATAGACTGTAGGTCACATGTTGGTCATATGGTTAATACACGTGTCCCTGCTCTCCTTTTATATGCAGTAGTTGGAAGCACTTTGTGCACCAGATGAACATATCATTTGCCAACTCTGTTGCAGTCGGCATGTGATTCTCTCGTCGAAGAAATAGGCGGAATAGATTCTATGCCGTCATGGTTTGTCTAAATATTTACAAGTGATCACATTACGTGAGTTTTGTCACAAACCGAATAAAAAAAGAACAATGCAGCATAAGGATTACATCATATGAGCCAAATATTGAATCATGTGAAAAGATTGTGAAATAGATTGTTGTATGCAACAGGGTTTTGGCATGAAAGAATAGTTGCACACTTCTCTTGGAATATATTGTCTTGGGATATGCTTTTGTTTGGTTCATTGGTTTCTAGTTGTTTTGCTATTTGTTATATGTTTTTTTTTTTTTTTGTTATTTTTAAATAGACCATCTGTCAAGGAATAAGTGGAAGATAAATATTTTTATTTATAAACAGATCAAATATAGATTGAATGTGGAGCGAAAATAAATACAAATGAATGAGACCCGTAAAATGAACATAAACGAAAGAAAAAGGGAACGATTTGTTTCCAATCTCAATCCCAATCTCGATGGTGCATTCCCCTTCCCTAGATTTGAACTTCGCTGACAAAATTAGGATTCGCTATTGATTAACATTAGATTCACACAACATATACGTGGATTCAAAGAAATAAACAATAAAACATGAGATATAACATGTGGTGTTTTCGTTATGGCTATTAAAGGGCTTTGTACATAAATACCTCACTTTGGAAAAATAAATCCTAAAATATGATATAGAAAAGGACATTTATAAATTAAGGGTTGAAGGTGCGATTTTGACTATTCTAAATTATAGCGCCCACTTGTTTGTTTTGGGGGTGCATAGAGAGCGCACGCCCTCTTTATAAAATAAAGAGGTCGTGTGCATAGTTGTCAAAATCATGAGTCAAATATACGTTTCTGCGAGTTTATGATTTTTTATATTTTTTTTAATTAAAATGGATAAAAAAATTATTATGTGTAGATTTTAGATCGAATTATGAATTTAGGTGTATAATTCTACACGTTTACGATTTTATATGATTCCATTGATTCTATGCATCCCAACGAGTAGTAAAATCACGATTTTGATAATCCTCGTGGGTGCCACATGCGCCCTTATTGCAATCATATCCCAAACACTTTTTTGCTAAGGCCCATCTCTCTCATTCGACTTTCTCTCAACACAAGCATGCCTCTCCCTCGCTAGTACTTATTAGGTGCAAGTTGTATATTCCTTTCTCTTCCTAGCTTTGCATTTCTATTTTTTAAGATAATTTTGTGTTTTTCATCTCTTATTTTACTTCACTTGTTCCACATTGTGCTCAAATCTCTACATGAAACCTTGTATTTTTTTCTTTGCATTAGATTAGCAAGATTTTTTTAACTTTTGTTGGTTGTCTACTAAATGAATGTGTTAGTGATACTAATTGTAGCATGTGGGAGGATGCATTGTCAAAATTTGATGATTGAAGTCGTTTTTGGGTACATATATACCAAGTGTTTAGTAAAACACCAAGTAGAAAGTGAGTACACTTAGTCTCATGATTGATTGTTTCGATGAAAAGTAAGGTAAATGTATTTATTATGGTCATTTTCCTTTTCATTAGATGGATGATTTTAGGAGAAGGTTGATCGGGAGGGCATCTTGCATGGTAGGCATTGTTGAGCTGGCTATAAGATATTAAGCCCAACACGGTGCGCCCAGGTTGCAACATGGCGATCATGGGGTTCCACATGAGGAGGAAAATGGGGAAAAAGAGATTGCAGATGATGAGCCTATAGTGAACCTCCTACCATGGGAGTTTGGAGTTCCCCGTTGCCGTGCCCAACAATCCAACAGACCATGATAAACTTGACATTCCACTTCCTCCCTTCTTGATGAGGTTGTGCCTTTACCACCGATTTTTTTTGAGGTATCTACCTATGGCATACTTTCATATGACTGCAGTTGCATTGGTGGTTTCTATTAGAGCTCGGAGGCAGGCCCAAGCTATGATACATACCCCTCCACTAGCAGCCATTCGGGGTATATCATCGGTAGCTCGAGAGGAGTGCATAATGACTATCACACATTGGACCCTAATTACTCCTTCGAGCTAATCCATACCCCTCCAGTGCCATAGAGAGAGCGACGACATCTAGACGACAAAGCAGTAGATATGGGTGAATTTGTAACCTAGCTGAGCTAAATTCATAGTTTCGTCACCTCACGGGACTTCACGCATTTACCAGAGCATTGAGATGGTAGATGAGAGGAGCAAATGTGGAGGCTGAAGAACCGAGACATAGGTCTTCTGTGTTTGCCATATTTGGATGGCTATTTTTAAAAGGGGAGATAGGAGTAGGAGGAAGGACTAGATTGTATTTTGTTGTTAATTGATGTTGTATGTACTTTGGAATGTTTTGAAACTTCTTTTGTTGATATATGTTATATTAGTTTGTGTTTATTTGCCATTTTGCTAAGTAATTGTGACTTAGAGTTGGGATTTGTCAACATGTTTAGGTTGATGAGTCAGGTTAGATTTGTTGGAATTTTGTTAATTATATTGTTTGGTGTTCACTTTATGTATTTGGAAGGATTTTATATAGTTGTGTGTTGTGCGGGTATTATTTGTGAGGAGAGTGCATGTGGCATGCACACCGTCTTTATTTCGTACAAAGAGTGTGCATGCCACATGAGCCCTCTTCACAAATCTCCCACACCTCTTATCAAAAGAAAAATAAAAAAAAGAAGGCGCTCTTAGCACGCACACCCTCTTTAGAATGGTTAAAAGTGTGACTTCTAATCGTGCCTTCAACACTTAATTTATGAATATCTTTCTTTTTTATACTGTATTTTGGAATTTATTTTCCCAAATTACAATATTTTTGTACAAAGCTCGCTATTGAAGCTTGAAGATGATAGGATTGCAAAATTGTAGCAAGCGATAAAGCATGCACTTGAAAATATTCAATTAAACATTGCAAATGTAAAAAAAAAAAAAAAAAAAACTCATATTTATCTACTAGAGCTAGGATTGATGATCAAGATTAGAATCAAGTTCATGTTATTAGAACATGTTTTGTGATTAGAATAACCAAAAATCATTATCTTCTATGTACCCTTATACACATTCTGTTAAGCTGATGAAACAAAACAAAGTTTAATTGAACAAATTATTCCATGAAAAGCAAACTTTATTGGCATTAATTCATTTATTATTCTAGACTTGTTAAATTATTGTTTTGATGTTTAGTTTTTGACTTACTGAAAACTCAAGTTGTGTTTCAAAAACGCTCTTTAGATAATGTTTTACAAGTGCAAAATTTTATGGGGTCCTAAAGAGCCACTATCTGGATAGTTACAAATGTTAGCCATTAATTATTTGAAGTATAGCTATTGGCTAGATGGTAAGGGCACTACCATCCACCAATAGCTAGTTTTGCTCCTAATCCTCTAATACTTCGAATGCTAGGCAAAATAGTAAAGGATTTTTTTTCCTACCAATCCAACTGCAACTTTGATTAGTGTCTAGGTGGTGGAGTAAATTATAGTCGCTATTGTATATTTAAGGTTAGGTTGGATTGTCTGATTTTTATCTGCATTGTATTTGTATTAGATCTACATTTGAAACTTATCTGTATCATATTTGCATTATATGTTTGGTCTCTTTATGAGCAAAATTGCCAATGTTTCATCGATATTTGTTTCTTGACAAACTTTTGTTTGAAGACGATAAAAATATGATGCTAAAATGATCAGAATATTACGAAACAAACAAACCCTGCCATAGGATGAGGAGAAGCTGGACGTATTGTTCAAAGACAAGTTGAAGATGGAAAGCGCGACCATCACATCCTAACAATTTAATAAGTAATAGTCCTACCATGATTGCCAAGTTTTTATGGAAATCAATAGAAATAATCCATAATCAATTGATAATCACTATGCGCAAAAATAGAAACCAACACTTAAGAGATCATATCATGTTTGATGCTGCTTAAATCCAGGTACTTACAAGCATGATTCCAGGCATGTTGATTAATTTCTTAAGATACATATTATAACCTTTTTTCCAATGGTTTAAAAACTTGAGAATATAAAGGATTAAATAAAGCTTTTAAATGAAATCAAACACCTTTTTAACATTCTTATTACATTATTTATCTTTTGTACATTACCTTACAAATTTTCAAGTGGAAGATATAATATCTTGGATTCTTAGAGATATGATTCAAATGGTGAGTTTAAGATTGATAGATATGTCCAAGTCTAAATGAACTTTTAGTAATATTGTAACGAGTGATAAAGCTACAAATATAATAGAATTCAAATTTTGTTGAAAGCCTAAAATTAATTAAAGAATACATGATTATTTGTTCTAATTTCAATGAGCAATATAAGAAAATTCAATCCTTTACAAACTTAAGGAAAATGCCAGATCAAGGAATAGGTTAGACACCTAACAAATCCAAATAGCTCAAGTCCATGTGCTTTATCTGATCTTAGGCTTTCATTCTCTATAAGCTAATTACTTATTGGATGAAAAGATTTACAAACAAGATAAGCTAACCTAAGCCACTCTATTACTTTAAGTAACTTAGCTAACTAAGTCAATCAACACCTATCTTTCCCAAGCCACACCATCGTAATTTTTTACTTACTCAAACAAGCAAATAATGTGCCAGTACCTAAGCCTTGCTTTAAGGACGTTTTCGAGTTATTCAAAACCATTATGTGGCTAGCGAACCCCCCAAAATGATACCTTATCCCCTACTTAATCAAGTAATGTAAGGATGAGCCCCTTCAGGAATATATACAAAGTTCTCTAAGCTCCTGCTTAAAATTTTGAATATTCATTAGGGAGTTAGACTACATGCCACAACACAAGGAGTAAACTTGTCCAAAGATGTTTTTAGGGACTTGGTTAGAAACAGACCTAAGACCTTTGAGTAATTTAGAGAGAAAGCAAAGACGTTCATCATTTAAGACAGTACTATTAGGACCCAACAGGAAGTGAAACACCTAAAGATTTAGCCTGCTAGGGATAACGAGAATATGAAAGATAAAAGCTTGATAACGGATCGACTGGATGGCAATAAGGTTTATGATTCTTTATTGCAATAGACAAAATGAGCGGAAAGGATTGTTCTTAACATACTTAAAATACACTCCTTTAGACAAACCCTTACGGGAGGTTTTCCTTAAGGTATGTAATAAGAACATACTCCTGCCATCTTAAGATGAGTGCCAATCTAATTGAAGGAATTTAGGAAGATTTGTGACTACCACAAAGATCATAGCTAAAAACAGTAATGATTACCACTAACTAAGACATGCCCTATAAGATGCCCTATAATGTGTCTACTTAAGGGAATACGTCATCAATACAAATAACTCTTTGAAGTAACATTCCTAATGCAAAGAGAAGGGCAAGGTCATCAAGAATCAAATGTCCAACTTGTCACTGAAAACACTTAGAACAGGGCTTGCAATGGTATTGTGAATACCATAGTAAGTAAACTACATAGAGGAGGAATGATAAGTTATTCCTGTTACGCCCTTAACGTTACCTTAAACGTGATAGCCCACAGTACATAATATAGAAATCTTAGAGTGATTACCTTAGTCATACAGAGGCTTCACATGCCATGCATAAGGCTTGCTCACAACAAAAGGGACGTCGAAGGAGTAAGTGCAATTCAAGAAGATAACAAATATTGCATGCAAGAGTACTAATCATAAAATAACTGGCCACCGAAATATTACATTATTTTTGTGGCACTCCCCCACAAAAATCCAAAAATGGTCTTTAGGTTACATTTATCCAAAAGTTTCTAAAACATAAAAGTCTTATAATCATATCAAAATAGATTTTAAAAGAAGTTTAGTTCTTAGTTTTTCACCAACTTTCCTCAAAAGCTCAAAGGTCTACCTGGAAATTACCTCGTGCATGCTAGTCTTGGGATGGAGCCATAAATATTCCTATGATAAGAGAAATTTACAAGGGTGTAAGCTTACAACATGCTTAATGAGTTAATTTCCTTCATACGCATCGAACTACCATGAGCAAACAAGTTTGTTAATTTCAAGCATATGCTCTGTAATAAGCACATGGTGCAAGCAATTATACATGTAATTCTTTGGAAATCACATATAAAATGGATTTATATCATCCTTGACAAGGGTTAGGACATTTTTTTTTAGTGTTTCTACGAACTTTCACTACTAGTCCTTGGGCACCTACCCATAGCAATTGATTTGGCGCAGCTCCTCCATGAGACCGCATTCTCCTAGCAACTTAGTTCCTCAAGCTAGAGTAGAGCCCGTACTATTTGTATAGTTTGTAGCCTACCCAGTCCCGTGCATAGGAGTAGCAGGCTTCTACATGTGATTCAACAATGCAATGTATGTCCATTTCTTTTATCAAAGCCAAATAGAGTTAGGATCCTTTTATGGGGTGATAAAACATTCATCATACACAATACCCATAATTAATATTAACAGCACGCATAAACAACCATAATGATGGTTACGATGTCCTTAATATCTTTTGTCACACATATATAGAAGCACAAGTAATTCCCACGAACCTCTTACATATCCGTTTTATCTTTCTCTTATCTTATCTAGTGAAACTAACTATAAGTACAAACATGATGCGTAAGTCATGAAACAAAACTCACTTAGCCATAGTCAAGGTTCCTTAATCGTAATAATCTTCCGGAAAAGGGGATTTGTTCTCTTCATTACCTAAATAAGGAAAAACACATAATGAGTTCTTTATTTTAACTTCATCTAAGTTTCTACTTCTAAGGATCCTATGTCCACTATATTTTCCTGTTACCTAGTTTAAATCCTAAAACGGTCATATCCAAGTCATTCTAGGTTAGATTTTAGCATATAAGTAGTTAATTTCTATTGTTTTCGTATGCTGTATCCATTTTGATGTTATATTTATCATCTAAGGTTGGCATAGTCTTGGATCAATAGGGGTTAGATCGCGCCTTTACTTGATTCACTTCCATTTTGGTGTTTTTCAATGGCTTAAACTCTGTAAAGGCTTCTTAACATACATGAAACTCAATCCTATATATGATCATAAGTAAAACATGAACAACAAAGGTGAATTCATCATGAGCTTAGTGATATTTATGTCAACTTAGTTAGGTGTGTTCATTATATCTATAAAAGTTAAAGTTTGTACAAAGAAAATCAAGAGTTAATGTCATGGTTAGCATTTGTTTTTCTTATGGTTTAGCCATTTTAAGTAGGAAATCGAAAAAGTGTTTTGAAACTTCAAATATAATTTAGCCTTAGCTGATGTTAAGCTTAAGGTGCTACAAGACTTCAATTACGTTAGTTGCCTTTAGGGTTTCATAAAGCATGATTCATAGGAAACTTGTTAGTCTTCCTTTATGTCGACTACCATTGCTTCAAATCATCTTCTACAGCTACTTAGATGATCCATTTAGAAGTATAAGGAAGTTGAAATGCCATAAACATGAGTCTTAGGCTCTTGGAATTAAAGAAAAGAAAGGAAAATGTTTATTGTTCATGTTCTTAGAGTCTTAGTTAGCTAAGTTTTAAGGAATATGAGTTCATATCCTCACATAGGTTTGCTAACATCCTTAGATATCTCATAAAACCTTTAAAATAGGAAACTCAAAGTTGAAAATACCCTTTCAACACTAATGGATGTCACAACATTAAGGGGAAGAAAAGAAAAACAAAACTTTCCTTGATTGGTCATCCTTAAAACATTGAAAACAAGTGGGCTAAGAAGGAAAAATAGGATCTTCACACCCCTTAGGTGCCATCTAAGTTTTGACACATAAAAGAAAGGGGATGGAGTTTTGTTTCATATTTTCCCTTTACTCAAAAATAAGATCTTAGCCACTAATGTCAAACTTTATGAAAAATATGAAGTTCAAACAAAACATCATCTAAATGGAATAGCTCAAGAGAACTTGAACTTTTCACTTTGTTATGCTAGGCCCTCTAAACAAGGAAAGTGATTTTGTGACGATCCAAGGTCATCGCTTACGTCCTTTTATGTTTAGAGATTTTTTGTCATCATTTCTTTAAAAAGTGAAGGCTAAGGACTTGAGTTTTGTGGCAAGTTTCCTTAGATAAAATTCTATAACATGGATGGAAATTGAGACTTATTTGTTCTAAGTTCCATTTCTACCATCTTAGCTCGTAGATATAAGGGTTTCACATAATGAAATACTTCCTCACATAAAGCATTTTGGCATATCATAAAAGTAAAGCAATAAAGAAAGGAATAAAGAACTTTCATCTAAATATTAGTGAGGTCAGTGTTAGTGAGCCTTATGCTTTAGTACACATATATACATATATGTTGGCTTAGTGTTAGAGGAGTTAGATTTAGTAAGCTTTATGCGCTAAAGAAAATATACACATATATATCATGTTAATATTAGGAAAGTTAGTGTTAGCAAGCATTTCATAAATAAACATAACATAAACATAAATATAAAGTATGAAGCCACATATTTCCTCCCCCTGACTTGATGAATCATAGGGAAACTCATAAGGAAATGACTTGTTGGTTTATACATATATTATACATAATGTAGACTTATGCTTAAGTGTGTTTACCTAAAGGAAGAGATGATATGAGTTTGTGTGATATTGGGGAGAGGGAAAGTGAGTCGAGAGAGATAGATTTTTTTTTTTTTTTTTTTTGGGGGGGGGGGGGGGGCGCGGGGGGTATGTAGCACACGCCAAAAGAAAAGGGAGGAGGAGAGACTACCAAAGAGATAAATGGGAGTGATTTCAAGAGTACTATAAGGGGTGTCTTGCAAGTAGTGTAAGGTATTTATAGGAGAGTATTTGGAGTTGAAAATGAGAAGAAAGAGGAATGGAAGAGGGTATTTAAAGTAAATAGGAATAGTGACATAAAGTAGATTGATGCAAACAGTAATGCATAGTGATGGATAATGCAGTAGAAGTGACAAACATTCTAACAATAGGGGGTTCGAATACGTGATACGCTTGGTTTTGCTAACACAATTCTAATTAGATAAATTGGTACGATATTATAGAAAATTATTTTATATCATTTAATTATTATATATTATTTTAATGTTCTCCTTTGATTGCATGTCGGTGATAAGATATTAGGACTATCTATTGTAGGGTTTCTATATCGGATAGTTTATCGTATTTTTTATTCGCTTTAATAGTAATACGTTTTCCTAAATGATTGATTTTTAAGGTTTCAATTCCAATCTTACTCATCTGATTTCCTTGGGTTATCGAATTTGTTTGATCATGTCTAGAGTTTCTAGGGTTAAGTATCAGTTTAAATTGGTTTTAAGGTTTTGGTTTTGATAGTATTTTTAGAGTTCACATCTAAACTTATCGAAACATCTAGGGTCTTACAGCCAGCTCGACTAGTTCCTCAGAAAGCAAGCATGTTTTGAGCTTACTTGTTCAAAGTAGAGAATGGACACTTTTATATTGCTCTCAAGTTGAGATCTTGAAGGAATCTAAATTCTCATTGGGATACCCTCATCATTTTGGCTCAAATGGCAAGATTCGATGTAAAGAAGTAGCTAATAGAAATTGAGAGCAACATCGATGTCATTTTCAACCATGACTATAAGCAGATGGCTCCTAAACTAAAGAAGAATCTTTAGTCCAAATATTAGTTATCCTAGCCAAATGAATCATTTCACTCCTTATAAAGTTAGGCAATGGCAACCATACTATGGCTCATGGAATTGAGTTTATAGTAGTTGATTGTTGGGCGCCTTATAACATAATTGTAGGGTAACCTAACCAGTCCATTTTTGGCATGGTCTCATCACCCGCACATCTAAAGTTTAAATTCTTAACCCTAATAGGAATTGTTGTTTGCATATGGGACTAAAAAACTTTCCATGGATTTGTACTTCCAAGCTATAACTTGAGAAGAGGTATTCCAAGGGTCAAGGCTATCATTATGGAGCAACCTAGCGTACGAGGGGAGCTAATGAAAGAAGTTAAATAAATATTGTTCAAGTATAGCTCCAAACAAACTACAAAGATTAGGATGTCCATGTCCCCGACCTATAAGAACAACTTACCCGATTTCTCTGGGCTAATTCAGACATATTCGGTCAGTGACTAGTTGACATGCTAGACATATTCCTATATTTTCTAACACATCGCCTAAGCATTGAGTTAGTTGTCAAGCTTGTTAAACAAAAGGTGGCACTTTGTAGTTGAGAGGCTAGTTACAATTAACAAAGAAGTGCAAACGCTACTCAAAGTTGATTTAATTAAGGAAGAAAGGTACTTGACCTGATTGGCTAATGTAGTGTTGGTGAAAAAAGCAAATGGGACAATATGGATGTGCATTAACTATACCGACTTAAATAAAGCCTGCCCCAAATGTTGTTGTCTACTACTATGATAAGCTAGCTCGTCCACTCCATATTTAATCATGTACTCTCCAGTTTCATAGATGTCTTCTCTAGGTACAATTAGGTTAAGAAGGAGTTCAAATATGAGATGCACACCTCTTTCATCACTTTCTTTATAACATTGTGCTAAAAGGTGATGCCTTTTTGGCCTAAAAAATGTGAGGGCAATCTACCAAAGGTTCATGAGAGAAATCTTCAAGCACTAAATTGGGCACAACATGGAGGATTATGATCCGCTGAAAATGTCTGTAGAAAAGCGAATTCACCAGCAAGTGTACTGGATCGAATCAAGTCATATAGTGACGAGAAAAGTATCGTTCCCACGAGGAATAATTAAATACCAAATTCGAATCAGTTCCAAATAATATTTAGGCAGTTGAATTCAGTAGTTATTTCCTAATTCTACTGATTATCTAATTCTTCTTTTGTCTAACCTAACTAAATGATAATTATTACTCAAATAAGATAATTAAAATGATTTTAAGTGGGAACACAAATTAACTCTAATTGTTGCTAATCATACTAAATTCAAGTTAAATTAACTATTAGAGCACGTGATTATTTATGTGAAACTTTATGATTATAAACCCCCAATTGAAGTTTAAAAACCAGTTTACCTCTAAATAATTAGATAGCTTCAGCTACTCAAATTATTAGTGGAATCGAAGCTTCAATTGAGAACTTTCCAATTCTACAATTGTCTAATGTTTAAAACCAATGTTCCGTAATTCCTTAGTGAAATATCGATGTCAAACATTGCATTAATTTTCAATTGAAGTTTCTAAAAAAAATTTAATAACTCTGCTCCCGCTTTTTGTCATTAAATATTAATTAAAAAATTCCTTTCTAACTCCAACTTCTCTCCCGATTTGTCAAAATTAATATGAATCAAATTCCTTCCAGATAGATTCATAGCAGGAATTAAACATAAATAATCATGGTTCTAACAATTTCAAAACAAGAATTCAACAATCCTATTAGCACATTTAGATTTTCATCAAGTTCCCACAATTAAAATTTAGCAATACGTTGTTTTAACTACATATATCAAGTCAATTCCTACAATTACACAAGTAATATACATAATAGCAGACAACTTAAATTGCATTGAATATAGAAATAAGATTAAATTGGAAAATCAAACCATACACTATTTCTTACAAGTAGTGTTGATCACAATACATGAACACCAGGGTGAAATCTTTAATCTTAGATTGTAAATCTAATTAAAAAAATGCTCAACTTTCTATTTTCGTGCTCTCTATTTTTTCTTTCTCTCTGGTCTATCTTTTTCACCGACACACTAAATTCAAAATAAACGGCACGAATTCTATTAACTTCCAAAACATACACCGGCAGTTACATCTTCTATGCCGCCAGCGTAGAAGCCGGTGTTAAGCAATTAGACTCTGAGTATGTCGAACATCGCCTAAACGCCGGCGGCGTTGCTTTTCAATTTGCCGACGTAGACATCAATTGCAGAAATCAGATGAGATCTTTTCCTACACTGGCAGTGTAGGAACCGGTGTTAAGGATTTTGCTTCTGTGGATTGATAACACCGCCTCAACGCCGACGACGTTGAATTCCAGTTAGCCGACATTTGTTGAAAATTTTGAACACTTGAAGATTCTCCATTGAACGCCGATGGTGTTGAACATTGTTCAATCGGTGTTGACTCTGTTTGGCTCTGCTCAAGATGAATTCTTGCTTCAAACTTAATTCACTACATTTATCTATCATCCCAAGTCCTCAGTGACTTGAATTACACAATTTAGCACATCAAAGTACCAATTCTTTCAATTTTGATTAAGATTAACACAAATTTAGCACACATTGAGAAATTAAAAGTGTATAAAATATGAGTTTATCAACTTCCCTGCACTTGTACTTTTGCTTGTCCTTAAGCAAAATAATAAAACTCAAAATTGAAATATGAATTACAAAGTATAATTCTTTCCTTGAGCTTCATGACTTGCGATTACAGTGCCTATTGCTTTAACCTTACTATTCACATGTAATTATATTACTCTAATCAAAATTTAATAGTAAATCCAATCCAAACCAAACAAACTTTAATCCTTGTGTTTAGCATAAGATTTTTCAGTCTAAAAGTAGATACTCAGTCAAAACAAGAAAAACAACCATTTAAACTTCTCCAGACATTTAGCTAATATACTATCCTATCAACATAAACTGAAAGCATAGGGCATCAAATTTTTCCTAGATTTCTCCTTTTATAAAGTCTTTTGAGTTTATATCTGGCATTTATTATCTTTTTATCTTCAACTAGCATTTCTTAAGCCTTCAGAGAGAATTCTCCGGACGGGCTTTAGTTCGCTTCTTTTCAGCTCTAATCTTTTTTTTTTTTTTTTAAGTTCATGAATTGAACTTTTGCCTTTCCTCACTTCTTGTTATCGTGAGCTCATTGAGTAGGCTCATCCTGGGCTCATCACCCAAGTGATCAGGTTTTAAGATAACCCTACGAACTCTTCTCACTTTAACATTCAAGTTTGTATACTCATGACTCACTTACTTGAGTCAGTAGAGTAAAAACTTTGCTTATTTTCATTCTAAATGTCCAATAAATTTAAGACCTTCTTATAAAGGATCACTAAGTTGAAAGTTTCCTTTGCCTCTTTCACTAAATATTAAAAAGACTATATAATAGCTAAATTTTCCTAGAAGTGAACCTGTTTATTTTTCACAGAAAGACTCGATCTACTTTCAAACTTCTAATTCCTAGGCTAAACATAAGGTAATTTGTTTTTTTACATATTTTAGTACTTAATTTCAATTAAGTAAACTAATTACATTAGCAGGTGAGTAAGGCATCTAAGCAACTCATTGTCTAATTACAGATTTCTGTAAAAAAAAAAAAATTGCCTTAATCTTGTCATATCATGCTTAAAGACAAAAGTTCCAAGTGTGAATTGATAATTTAAGTTCAGATGTTATTGATATCAATTGTAACAATATAGAAAATTGATATCAGAAGACATGATACACTTCCATTTCTAAGCTTTTTATCCCTTCCTCCACACTAAATTAAATAGTGTCCTCATTGTTTATCGTGCTCAACAATGAAAAGAAATAAAAATCACAATAAACTGAATTGGTACTTCCTTGACCAAAAAAATTCGGAGTCAAAGTGTGAGGTCTAAATGGATCTTGTTAGAGAGAAAATTTGTTTGAGCAAGCCCCGCATTCATAGATACAAAAGAAGATAAAAAGCAAACCAGAATAACTAAAACAAACTTATTAACATATATATGTATAGATCAATAGCTAATAATAATAAGTCTACCTAAATAATTGGTTGTTTAATTGAGTACATGCCAAGAATAAGAAGATAGAAGAAACAAGATTAGATAAATTTTTTGAAAGCTAGTAAGGACTCTAGCTTTCTGGCTCTGAAGCTGACTGATTTGGAGATGTCTTATACTTCATTTCCTCTGCTGCTGCTTGATTTATACATGAAAGAACTGACTTGAGCATGGTAAATAAGGAGCTTTCAACTCCTCAACATCTTTTGCCAGCCGAGCAACAGTAGGATTAGTGGTACAAGAAGAAGAAGAAGGTCGGGAAAGATGAGGCTGATGGTCTGTCTAGTGAAATCCCAGTAGGCCGATCCTCATGAGCCTCAATTTCCGGTTGTTGTACCTCCTAAGTACTTTAACCAATCCCTATGATCTAAAAGGAGCAGCTAAAATCTTTTTAGTAGGGATCACATCATCACTTGCAGGTACTTGAAAAATTCCTAGTCCTTTTAATAGTTTTGTAACAAATCTCCCACAAAAGATGAGCTTGATGCGAGTATCATCTGCTTGGCTCCACAGAAAAGTACCCACTTCAATACCCAGATCCACTTTGTAGCCTAAAATCAGGCTATACAAATAGAACATGTCAGCTATAGTTACCTTGCTGTGACTTGTTTTCGTGCAAGTTAATGTGTGTGCAACTATGTGGTGTAGAAACTTGTGGTCTGTCCTTTGAAATGTGGAATTTAGGGACTTTGAAGGGATATATGGATCTTTTGTACTTAGGATCAATTGTGCCCAATAAGTTTTAGCGTCCATATCAGTAGGCCACCTATTCGGCAAATGGTAACTCTCAGCTTCATCTTCATACCATCCCAACACAACTCCCATTCTTTTCAAAGCAATAGTTCTCATTAATCAATAGGCTTGGAAAGTGAAAACATTATGATTCGCCTCATCATCCTCCTCCAATTTTAATGTTGAGAGAAACTCTAAAGTTAAATTCCTGTAAGTAGGCTCTCTCATATCAAACACTTGGAACCATTTTTTATCTTTAACCAAATTTTGGATAGGTTCTTGCATTCCATACTCTGCTAACATATTCCAGTCCAAGTATTGGCTATTCATGAACTCCATTTCTTCAAGTCTCTTTCTTCTATCTTTAGCGTATTGTTTATTAGAAAAGAAGTTTCTAGTTGGAGAATTTGAAAAGGATGGTGTATTGGTCTTTTGTTTCTTCTTTGGTGCCATTCTTATATAAAAATATATCATTGAGCACACATAATCATGCAAGTCAATGCTAAATGATTATGTTAGACAAATCTATTTTAGTTGTCTACAATTGACTGACAATTTCATTCTAACCAAATTCCAAAATAATTGGTTTGAACTCAGAATCTATATGCCCTACATATGATTTATCATGAAATTCTAGAATTGTAACAATTAGGCATATCAATTAAGCTAATGAAGTGCAAGTTCAATTTTGGAATTTCTACACTCGCAAGTTGTTAGAACAACACTGGTAACATAGACTTTAATGTTAGATGAAACAATTCAAAATTTTGAAAACTATGATCTTTTTAATTTCATCAACAATTTGTCAAGTTGTCATGTTCAACAATAAAGAAATCACATTTGCATTTGACTTCTGAAATGAAAAATTCACTTTGGGGCACAAAAATTTTCAAAATTTTGATTAATTACCAAGTGTGAGTCCTCAATTTCAGTTACAAATGAAAAGCCCCAAATTTTAGTTCAAAAATTGCGAATCCCTTTTGAAAACCCTAGGTCAAATTGCATATTCAATCCACATTTTCAAGTAGTAATCCACATCATAGCAGCAATTCAATGATCAAATCACACAATAATAACTTCCTCATCAGCACAGCAAATTCCATTTGTCTAATCCCATCCTTCAATCCTAAATCCATCAAATCCACAAATACCGCTTCTTTCTCTAACAATCTAAAAAGCACGATAATATAGGAATCAAATTAGAGAAAAGATTTAGAAAACTTCCCTGAATTTTGATGGAAAGCAAACAACTTAATCCAATGTTCACATAAGTGATTGAATTAGTGAGTAAGTGGAGGTAATATGGGGTGGTAGAGAGAACTAGGATAATTGTGAGATGGTTGAAATGAGTAAAGGAAAGTGAGAGAGAGAAAACAAAACCTGTTAAAAACCATTTGTAGGTCGAACATCGGCAAAATTTATAAGTACACCGGCGGCGTTGACAGTTCATTTGCCGGTGTTAATCTTGAATCACAGTATTCAAAAATTAACACCACCTAAAATTCGGTGGTGTTAAGGGTTTCAACTACCAGCGTTAAAAAATTGAACACTGAGCATGTTCAATGTTGCTTCTATGTCGGTAATGTACTTGTGGAATAGCCGGCGTTCATCGTGAAAGAAGTTTAAAAAAAACTTACCCAGCCTCTACGCTGACGGCGTTCTTCTCGGCATTAGAGATTTTGCTACTGATGATTGTCAACGCTGCCATTATGCCGGCACCGTATAATCTAAATTTGCCAGCATTAACAATTCTGGAACTGACCATGTTTAACACTGCTTCTATGCTGGCAATGTTGAAAGCTTACCCACCGACGTTGATTATGGATGACATTTGTCAATCCATATTTACGTTGCCTTTACACCGGCAGCGTATAATCCACATTTCGCCAATGTTAACAAATTTGCTACTGACTTCCTTTATGCCTACTTGAACGCCAATAGTGTTGATTCCTCCATAGCTGGCGTTTGAAGTTTTGCAAAGTTTGTTGCACTTTTCTGATTCCTCCTTTCCAAAACCAATATTTCCTCCAACTTGCATTTCATATCTTGATCTGTACAAATACACTAACACACACAAAAATAAAAACAAAATACACCATTCACATAGATCACCATGGGTTGCCTCCCATGCAGCGCTTAGATTTAAAGTCGCTTAGCTTGACTTCCTTCTCTTTCATGGATTCTTGCAGCTCATGATAGTGATATCACCATCATTGGTTTCCCTTTCATAATAGTGTTTAAGCAACTGACCATTGCCTTTAAAAGTTCGATTGTCATTTGCTTTCAATTCAACTGCACCATAAGGGAAAACATGATTAATAACAAAAGGTCTCGACCAGCTGGAGCTTAACTTTCTTGGAAACAATTTAAGTCAAGAATTATACAATAAAACACTTTGACCAGGCAAAAATTCTCGTTTCAAAATGTTCTTATCATGCCATCTTTTTGCTCGCTCTTTATAGATCCGACCACTCTCATAAGCTTCATTCCTCCATTCCTCCAATTGATTCAACTGAAGACTTTTCCTATCTCTTGCAACTTTTAAATCAAAATTAAGGAATTTAATAGTCCAATATGCCTTGTGCTCAAGTTCATCTGGAAGGTGACATGATTTACCAAAAACCAATGTGTAAGGAGACATTCCAATTAGAGTTTTAAAAGTGTTTCTATAAGCCCATAATGCATCATCAAGTTTAAGAGACCAATATTTTCTTGATGCATTAATTGTTTTCTCCAAAATTCTTTTAATCTCCTTGTTAGATACCTCTACTTGTCCACTTCTTTATGGACAATAGGGGGGCTGCAACTTTGTGAAAAACTTCGTATTTAGACAAAAGTTTATCAAATTGTTTGTTACAAAGGTGTGTACCCCCATCAGTAATGATTGCTTTAGGTACCCCAAATCTAGTAAAAATGTTCTTTTTCAAAAATTTGACATGAGCATCATTAGTTTGTAAAGAAACAGCTTCAACCCATTTAGACACATAATCAATAGCCACGAGTATGTATTTGTTGGAAAATGATAAGGGAAAAGGACCCATAAAATCAATCCCCCATACATCAAAAAGCTCTATTACCAGAATATTGTTCATTGGCAACTCATGTCTCCTAGAAATGTTTCTACCTCTTTGGCACTGAGCACAAGTCATAATAAACTTTTTACAATCACTAAATAGCTTTGGCCAATAGAATCCACAAGCCAAAACTTTTGATGTGGTTCTTTCTACTCCAAAATGACCTCCTGCTTCTTTTTCATGACAATGTTTAAGTATGCTAAGCTCTTTAGACTCAGGCACAAATCGCCTAATCACTTGGTCAGCACATGTTTTGAACAAGTATGGTTTGTCTCAAAAATAAAATTTTACATCATGGAAAAATTTCTTTCTTTGTTGATAGGACAAACCATATGGAATAATTTTACTTACCAAATAATTTACAATGTTAGCATACCAGGGTAATTGTTGGATGTCTACTGCGTGTAATTGTTCATCAGGGAATTTTTCATTAATTGGAAGACTTGATAAATCAGTCTCCACTGGAGATAAGTGATCAGCGACCACATTATCTTCTCCCTTCTTATCTTTAATTTCCAAATCAAACTCTCGCAGTAGCAAAATCTAACAAATCAGCCTAGGCTTAGCATTGGCTTTAGCAAAAAGATACCGAAGAGTAGCATGATCAATGTATACTATGACTTTAAAACCAATCAAATAAGGCCTAAACTTGTCACAAGCAAAAATAATAGCCAAGAGCTCCTTCTCAGTTGTTGCATAGTTTTTCTAGGCCTCATTAAGTGTTCTACTTGCATAGTATATGACATGAAATAACTGACCTCGTCTTTGTCCTAACATTGCTCCAACAACATAATCACTAGCATTGCGCATTAGCTCAAAAGGAAGTTCCCAATCAGGTGCTATGATCATCGGAGTAGAATTAAGCTTTTCCTTCAAAATAGTAAATGTCTGCAAACACTTGTCATCGAAAACAAAAGCAGCATCCTTTTCCAAAAGATTACATAGAGGTCTAGAAATCTTAGAGAAGTCTTTTATAAATCGTCTGTAAAAGCCAGCATGTCCTAAAAAACTTCTGACTCCTTTTATAGATGTTGGTGGTGGCAACTTCCTTATGACTTCTACTTTTGCTCTATCAACCTCAATCCCTTTTGCAGAAACTTTATGCCCCAAGACCATTCCCTCTTTAACCATAAAATGACATTTCTCCCAGTTTAGAATCAAAATGGTCTCTTCACATCTTTTCAAAACATTGGCTAAGTTCTCTAAACATGCATCAAATGATTTCCCAAAAACTGAGAAATCATCCATAAATATTTCTATAAAGTTTTCAAGCATACAAGAGAAAATAGCCATCATACACCTTTGAAATGTGGCAGGCACATTACAAAGTAAGAATGGCATTCTCTTAAAAGAAAAAGTACCATAGGGACATGTAAAAGTGGTTTTTTCTTAATCAGTTGGTGCAATAGGAATCTTATTATAACTAGAATATCCATCAACAAAACAATAATACACATGCCTTGAAAGTTTTTCAACCATTTGATCAATAAATGGTAGAGGGAAATGGCCTTTCGGATGGTATCATTCAATTTTCTATAGTCAATGCACACTCTCTACCCTGTTACTGTACATGTAGGGATTAACTCATTAGCCTCATTTTTAACCACAGTTATTCCACCCTTCTTAGGTATAACATGCACAGAACTTATCTACTTACTATCAGAGATAGGATGGATAATACCTGAATCCAGCAATTTGAGTATTTCTTTCTTCACTATCTCCTTCAAAGTCAGGTTAAGTCTTCTATGTGGTTGAACTGTGGGTTTGCACTCATCTTCAAGCAGAATTCTATGAGTGCAAATCAAAGGACTGATTCCTTTGACGTCGGCAATTGTCTATGCAATTGCTTCTTTATGCTCTCTCAGAACATTCAAAATCTTTTCCTTCTGTTCACCTGTCAAATAAGATGACATAATGATAGGAAAAGTCTCTTTAGTTCCTAAATAAGCATGCTTCAAATGATCAAGCAATGGCTTCAACTCCAAATCTAGTGGTTGCATCAATGATGAAACCTGTTTCTTCTCACTACTTCCCAACTCTTCATAAAACCTTGTTTGGATTTCAGAAATTTCCTCCATTCTTTCTTTTCCTCCTCGTCCTCACTCCAATCATCATAATATCTTATAACAAACACCAATGTATCAAAACTTGTTTGTTCTTCTATAGACTCAAAAATTAGCTCATCAACGGTGTCAATGGTAAAACAAGTCTTATTATCCTCAAATTGTTTCATGGCGTCATAAACATTAAAAGTAACCTGTTCTTCCATAACTCTCAAAGTGAGCTTACCTTGCTCAACATCAATCAAAGCCTTACTTGTAGCAAGGAATGGTCTGCCTAGGGATGTAAATGGGGCGGGTCTGGGACGGGTCATTCTGTCCCAGAACGCGACCTAACCCGATTATAAGAAACCGATACTACTAATTGTACATGCGAAGAAAAATAATTAAAAAAGAAATCAATCAATTATTCTTACTCATGAGAATAAATAGACTTATTTATATCTATCATGTGACTCAATGCCTGAATAAAAAAATGATTATATGAAAAGCATCATTCAACTAATGAACAAGTAGATTCCTTAAGCGAAAATTTTTAATTTTTTTTAATTATACCGGGTTAGGTTTTTCCAACGGGTTATGAGTATAACCCAAAACCCGACCTTAAATCCTATAGGGTTTGACCCTATAGGGTTTTTAGCGGGGCGGGCAGGTACCCTATAATGACCCATCCCGATTGCATCCCTAGGTCTACCTAAGATCATGGGATCCTCTCTATCTTCATCCATTTCTAGGGCTATGAAGTCAACTGGAAATATGAACTTGTCAACCTTCACAGGAACATTTTCCACAATGCCCATTGGGTATTTCACACTCGTGTCTGCCAATTGCAAGGTAACATGAGTTTCCTTGCATTCTCCTAGTCCAAGTTTCCTGAAAATAGAGTAAGGCATTAAATTTATACTTGCACCAGAATAAATTAAAACTTTATCAAAAATCTTCTAAAGAATTATTGAGCATTCTCCTGTAAGAACAACTGGTTCATTTCCATCAATCCTCCTTTTCTTAGAAAGCAATTCCTTTATGAATTTAGCATAAGATGGCATTTGTTGAATTGCTTCTAGAAAAGGAATGTTGATATGAAGATTCTTCAACACATCCAAGAATTTAACAAATTGTTCATCTAATTTTTGTTGTTTCAATCTTCCTGGAAAAGGAACATGAGGAACACAAGGTTTCACATCTTGTGATTTCTCATCTTCTTCCTCTAATTTCCTTTTTCCTTTATCCTTCACTTGAAACTCCTCTTTCTCCTCAACTTTCTGACCAGCGGTTTCGACCTCCTTACCACTTCTCAACATGATTGCATTCACACCCTTAGGATTCTCTTCAATCTTACTAGGTAAAGACCCTGATGGTCTATTACTAATTTGCTGAGAGATTTGACTTATCTGTCCTTGAAGATTTCTGATGGTTGCTTGTTGCTTGTTGATTGTTAATCATTGTTTCCGTCTTTTGCATGAAACTCTTCATTAGATCTTCCATTGAAGGGTGATTTTGCTATTGTTGTGGAGGTGGTGGTAGAGTATTCCTCATAAGGCCTTGCCTTTGAAATCCAGGTGGCGGTCTATAAGCATTGTTCTCATTTCTCCATGAGAAATTTGGATGATTTGCTCAACCTAGATTATAGGTGTTTGAATAAGGTCCTAGGTTACCCTTTTGGAAATTCCCTACATAATTCATTTGCTCCCCAATAGTTGATGGTGCTGATGAGTTAGTTTGTGGACATTCATTGAATGGATGTGAACCTGAACAAATCTCACAACACAAAACTTGATTAGGAGTAACAGAACTTGATGTGGTCAATTTACTTACCTGATTAGTTAGGGCTGAAATTTGTGCTATTAGTTGAGACATAGGTTCATTGTCTTGCATTGCTGCTACTTTTAACTTCGTTCTCTCACAACTCCAGTTATGTGCACTAGATGCCATTTCCTCTATCAAAGCATTAGCTTCGTCATAACTTTTTCCCATCAGTGCACCTCCTAAAGCAGCATTAAGTAAAGATCTTAATGTCTCATCCAAACTCAGATAGAAAATCTCAATAAGGAGATTGTCAGGCAATCCATGATGTGGACACTTCCTGATTGCTTCTTTGTATCTCTCCCAGGCCTCATACAAAGATTCACCATGAAATTTGGTGAAATTAGTTATTCATTCCTCAACCTTGCTGTTCTTGCAAGTGGGAAAGATCTCCTTAAGAATTTGTTTGACAAATCTACTCAATTGATGATTGATGTGGCAATGAGTTGAACCATGTCAAAGCCTTATCCCTAAGGTAGAAGGGAAAAAGCTGCAATCTTATAGCATAATTAGTCACACCATTCATCTTAATGGTGTTGCAGTACTAGAGGAACTTGGCGATGTGATCATCTGGAGTCTCATTAGGGTATCCTCCAAATTGATGTGCTTCGACCATCTGTATTAGTCCAGGTTTGATCTCAAAGTTATTGGCCTATACAGCTGGTCTTCTAATGCGAAAACCCGACACAGTAGGTACCGTGTAATCCCTTAATGCTCTAGCAGGAGCTTGCATCTGATTGTGATGATTTTCACCTTCTGCCATTCTTTGTACTTGCTCTCTTCTTCTACTTTATCTTCTCAACAAACGCAAAGTGTGTTCTATCTCAGGATCAATGGGTACTTCTATTCGATCGCATAAAACCTGGAAAGAGAAAAGAAAACACATAAACCATAAAATACACCTAAATTACTAATAGAACCAAAGATGGTTTAATATTAATTGATCCTTAGCAATGGCGCCAAAAACTTGATCCGCTGAAAATGGTTGTAGAAAAGTAAAATCACCAGCAAGTGCACTGGATCAAATCAAGTAATATAGTGATGAGAAAAGTATCGTTCCCAAGAGGAATAATTAAATACCAAACTCGAATTGGTTCCAAATAATATTTAGGCAGTCGAATTCAATAGTTATTTTCTAATTCTTTTTTTGTCTAACCTAACTAAATGATAACTATTGCTCAAATAGGATAATTACAGTGATTTTAAGTGGGAACACAAATTAACTATAATTGTTGCTAATCATACCAAATTCAAGTTAAATTAACTATTAGAACACATGATTATTTATGTGAAACTTTATGATTATAAACCCTCAATTGAAGTTTAAAAACCAGTTTACCTCTAAATAATCAGATAGCTTTCGCTACTCAAATTATCAGTGGAATTGAAGTTTCAATTGAGAACTTTCCATTTCTACAATTGTCTAATGTTTAAAACCAATGTTCCGTAATTCCTTAGTGAAATATCGATGTCAAACATTGCATTAATCTTCAATTAAGTTTCTAAACCAGATCTAATAACTCTGCTCCCACTTTTTGTCATTAAATCTTAATTCAAAAATTCCTTTCTAACTCCGACTTCTCTCCTGAGTTGTCAAAATTAATATGAATCAAATTCCTTCCAGATATAAGATTCATAGTAGGAATTAAACATAAATAATCATGGTTCTAACAATTTCAAAACAAGAATTCAACAATCCTATTAGCACATTTAGATTTTCATCAAGTTCCCACCATTAAAATTTAGCGATACATTGTTTTAACTACAAATATCAAGTCAATTCCTACAATTACGAAAGTAATATACATAATAGCAGACAACTTAAATTGCATTGATTATAGAAATGAGATTAAATTGGAAGATCAAACCTTACACTATTTCTTACAAGTAGTGTTGATCACAAAACATGAATACCAGGGTGAAATCTTTAATCTTAGATTGTAGATCTAATTAAAAAATGCTCAAATTTCTATTTTCGTGCTCTCTATTCTTTTTTTTTTTCTCTCTGGTCTATCTTTTTCACCAATGCACTCAATCCAAAATAAATGGCACGAATTCTTTTAATTGCCGAAACATAAGTTGGTAGTTACATCTTCTACGTCGCCAGCGTATAAGCCGGTGTTAAGCAATTAGACTCTGAGTATGTCAAACATCGCCTAAACGCCGGCAGTATTGCTTTTCAATTTGTCGGCATAGACATCAATTGCAAAAATCGGCTGAGATCCTTTCCTACACTGGTAGTATAAGAACCAATGTTAAGGATTTTGCTTCTGTGGATTGGCAACACTGCCTCAACACCGACGGCGTTGAATTCCAGTTGGCCGGCGTTCGTTGAAAATTTTGTAAGACTTGAAGATTCTCCATTGAATGCCAGTAGTGTTGAACATTGTTTAGCCGGTATTGACTCTGTTTGGCTTTGTTCAAGATGAATCCTTGCTTCAAACTTCATTCACTTTATTTATCTCTCATCCCAAGCCCTCATTGACACAATTTAGCACATCAAAGTACCAATTTTTTCAATTTTGATTAAGATTAACACAAATTTAGCACACATTGAGAAATGAAAAGTGTATAAAATATGTGTTTGACATATTATGTTAATAATATGATAGTAAAAAGCATAGAGCCATCTTGTCGCCAAAATTATGCTTTGAAAGATCAAAACATCCAATTGCACTATCACATGCACTTAAAGCTATTGAAAGCTATTCATTCTTCCTCCTACATCTCTTTCAGATTACATTTCTCCACTAGTCATTGAATCAAGTTTTCAAAAAGTCAGTTGAACTATGACTTCATGCGAAACACATAAGACTAGCTTCTAACCCCTAAAATCTTGTTCTAACGTTTCCTTTAATTGAGCCCATATCCTTATTTTGTGAATTTGTAAATATCATGAGCCAATCATGTTTTTAGAGGTGTTGTGATCATTTGATAAAATTATTGTGATTAATTGCACTATTTATATGTTGGTAATAATATCCAGTGTTTTGATTAGGTCTTACTCAGTTAATCAATGACTAACCCTAGACTTTGCACTATTCGGACCCATAATATTCAAAATAGATTGGAGAATTTGAATGAATAGGGCATAGTGTTTCATTACTATCATGGGAATGTCTAATTATGGTTCAATCCATATAAATAATTCATTTTATGCGGCTGAAGTAGTGGCTTATGATACAAAAGTCTGCACAAACTAGAAATTCAACTAAAGTATCTAATATATGATAGAAACTAGTTGTTTATAGAATCCCATAGGTGAAATTATTAGAAGACATATTTTCATTTGTAGAAATAATCTTAACTTTGTTGAAGGAAGAGTAGGTTCTATAGAATTTGACCAAAATCTATGTTCTTTTTCTTTTTCTTTTTTACAACATGATAACATAAAAGTTACTATGATTCTTTTGATTAGACTAATTTTTTCAAATTTCAACTATAAATGAAAAAAAAAAACCTATTTTTATAGTTAGAGAAAATAGTTCAGCCTTTAATCATAAGTTCACCATAAAGTTACGACTTTATAATTGCTGCGTAGGCTTGCCAAGAGGAAAAGGAAATTAATATTTATGTATTTTTTTAAAAAAATTACAAAAATACCATTGAGTTGAAAATAATCCCAGTTTTAGGTAACATAATCTCATCTCTTTAAGGGACGATGTCAACCACTTATGATCCCAGCCCTTCAAGAGACGAGGTTAACGGGTCCAATATTTTGCCCGCTTCCTGTTTCTTGTCCCCCATTTCATTCGTGAAAAACCCCTAAATTCCCATTGCATAAAAACCTTGACCTTAATGTTACTCCATTCCAGTGCTATTTTTGATGTAATTGGCTTGAGTTCTTGGTTAATTTCAATGACTAGGCATCATATAGGCATTAATTTGTGCAAAATTCAACCGATTAACCCTTCAATCGCTAAGGATGCACCGAATTCCATAAGTAAGTAGCTTGATTTTGTTACATCAATTTTTCATGATTATCAATGTTGTAATGTAGCTTTTTTGGTCTTGTGTATGTTGTTGGATTTTTTTTGTTCAAATGTTGAAGTAACATTGTATGTTATTTATCCCATAAGTAGTATTATGGAGTGGTAATGCAATTTTAATGTCTATTGCATGCTTTATTGATGCTAGAATGTGAACATTGTATGCTGTAAATTTGATGTTACTATATACATTTAGAATTTAGGAATCAAATTATGAAATCATATATTATTATATGTCTTACACCTTGATCATGTTTGATGATGTTAGACCTATATTAATGAATTATTTTGATAAGAATGAGATGGATAAACTAGTATTAGTAAACATATTTGATATTAGGGGAGTGCAATTTATAACTAATGATTACATTTCATGCATTCAACCCTTGTTTTATGAGCTGACAGGGTAGGTACAGAAATGGATAAAGCCAAGTTTATATTATATGCTCATTACAATAATGTGGAAGAGAATGAAGGTTTTGGTTATGATGGGTGGTCAGTTGCTATGGTTAGTGTCAGTAGGAACTCTATATATGAGCAAATACTAATACCATTTGTAGTGGACTTCAGATAAATAGGTCCACACATCGGGTTGAGCTGTATCATAGGGTAGCTATTGAAGATAGGATGCTATGTTATGATGTTATTTTAGTTACCAATGATGATGCTGCACAAGAGATGTTGGTGTACATAAAAGAGTCAGTGGCTGTATATGTCCAGATATTTGACAAGGAATTGGTACAAGCACTTGTGGGCAATGTAGGCAATGATGGAAATGTTGGTAGCCAAGTATTGGCAGATGAGAACTCTAATCCCAGTCAGATAACAGTTAGCACGTAAGTCCAGATGAGTAACTTTGAATGAGTGCACCTGATCAGAGTTGTGGTCATGATACCGATGCGATGTAAGACTCATTAGTAAGAAAATCTAGTGACAACTATGATGAAGATAGAAAGGATTCGATGATAAGCTTGTCCTAGTAGGTTATCCCTACCGATATACTACCTAGAGGTAATGACTGACACCGTTTCATGGCTCCTGCAGATGTTGATGCACTAGGGAGCTCAGTGCCAGTACTTTTTTTCCTTGTAGGTGTAGGTAATGCATATGCTGCATTTGATGATGAGCAGGAAATGAATGCTGGAAATTGGAGTTTCAGTGATGAATTCAAGGTTGGAATACGGTTCAAGAGTAAAGACAATCTTATATGGGTAGTTAAAATGTGGCATATATTGAACCATTACAATTTTAAGGTGGTGGACTTTGATTCAAGGTCATGGGTAGTTAAATGCATTGATACCTATGACAGAGGTTGTAAGTGGAGATTTAGAGGCAGCTACAAGAAACATGGTAAGTGGTTTCACATTACTAAATATAAAGGGCTTCAACCATGTTTGGATGAAATCACTGGATATGATCATTCTTAGTTGGACTCCATCATCATGTCCAGATGCATTATAATGGGGACTCGTAATTCTTCAGATGTGAGGGCAAATGACCTATAATTGACTATCTTAAAAGATTTTAGGTATAATATTCATATTAAGAGAATTCATGAGGTAGAACAAAGGCTATTGAGCAGGTGTAAGGCAATTGGATGGATTCATATGTGGAGCTCCCACATCTACTTAATGCGATAACAGAAGGAAATTGTAAGCTCCAATTTATGCTTAAACCCTAAAACAGAAGTCAACCGGAAACCCTAAAGTCAACAAACCTATAACAAAATCTAGTAGATTTAGATCCAGCAATCCTATGCTCTTAATCCCTAAATAACGAAATTGAAATAATTGTGGGAACTAATTCGTAATAATATAAGAAAGCTTAAAAATATCAGTTCCATTAATTTTTAGTGTATTTCAGATACGAACGAGATCAATTTTCGAAAACCGTACCTCGATACACCCGACGGTAAAAATATTCTGATAATACCAATAAACTCATAAAAATACAAGGATTTCAAAAATATCAATTTTATAATTTTTTGGTATCTAACAATATCAGATATAGCTTAATTGCGCATATTTTTTTTACTACCGGTATTAATTTCTCTTATCTATTATTCATAGTACTATTCTACACTATTCACTACTATCCATCTATTTCTACTTTTTCTACACCTATTCTTACACTTTACCATACCTATTTTCTACTTTTTATATTTCTAATACATCTTCATTCACATCATACCTTACAACTTATTACTTTTAATTAACAAAAATATAAAACAAATAAAAAATCAATTCTCTCTCTCCCTCTCCCTCTTAATGCCAATGACTCCTCTCTCTCTCTTTCATCTCTATTTTTTTCCTTTTCAATTTATTTAATTCACACAATTTTCACTCTTCAAAACTCTATAAATACCTCCTCTCCCTCCATTTCTTTCCCACACTCTTTTACATTAACAAAATTCTCTCAAGTTCTCTTCTCAAACTCTCTCTCCCAAAACTCTCTTTCACTTCTCCAATTTTCCCACATTTCTTCTATACCACATAATACAAACCTCTTTTAAACCACCAGCCAAATTTCTACCTTAGGTAAATATTCTTACCTATATTTTTCTACCATGTCATGTAATTTAACATGGCCATAGTGTATGTTTCTTAAACATTCCAATGTTATAGAAGCAATACTATGTTCATGTTTTGTTCATGCTCATGAATAAATTACATTTTATGTTGTTTTATTATTATGTTGTTTTATTTGTGTATATGTTATTATTATTGTTCTAACCTAACTTCAATACCATATTATCGATATTTATGTATCTATATATATTTCTTAGAGCATATCAGCTCATTAACATAACCATTAATTAATTATTTATTTATTTCATGCTTTAATATTAAGACTAGTCTTTCTAATCTTAGACTTGTCCTCATCAAGTTAAAACGATTTTCTTATTTTTTTTGTTTGTCTTTCTTTGGACTGGCCCATGACTAAATCTGGAAGCCTTGAAATCAAGCTAAGGCTTCCAATATTTGACATTTTTTTCTTGCTTATTCTTATATTTTTCTATCTTATTATTATTATTTTTGTCATGTTACTAGCAACATACTCATACTTCATGTCTTAATAAAAATAAAAAGATTCTTTCATAAGTAAAAGAAAATAAGCTCAACTTACTTTAAAAATATAGTTTTATTACTTAGGAAAAAGTTTCATTAAGATTTAGAATTTTATTTCAACTAAATACTTTACAAAGGATTTTTGACCAAATTACCATAGATTATAGTGTTGTTGATATACAAAGCATTTATAACTAAGAATTCTTTATTTTATTTTCTAAATACTATGAAAAGACCTTAAGATTTATAATACATTTCTATAAGAAATTTTCTTAAAAACTTGATTATAAGATTCTTACCAACAATTTTAATAAGAACAAGGATCAACTCAAGTTTTCCAAAATAAGTCAAGAATCAACTCACCAAGTAAAATATGCTTAGAAAATAAAATTTGAGAATAACTTGGAAAGACTAAAATTTTTGAATCAAAATTTATCTTTTAAGAATCTAAGAAAATAAATTATATCACATATTTAATGACTTAAAAATCCTTAGTTTTGTTTCCAAACAACTTAACATAATCTTGTCAAACTTCACTTTTTCAACTACCAAAATAAGATTGTTTTATGAAAAATTATTGATTGAGAAAACATCATTAGAATCATGTGTTTATTATAAGTTGCATATGTATTAAAAGGATTTTCCAACCATATATATATATTTATTTATATGTCTTCTATGGAATTTTTTGTTGATACAAAGTTAGAAAAATCATATTTTAAAGGTTGGAATTTTCTTTTTGATTATGTATCATGTCTTTTAGAAAACCAAATGACCTTTTATAAAGGAAATAACCTTATAAATGGATAGATACTTTTTGAGTAGGTAGAAAATGGTATATAATATGAGAAATTTCAAGTTAAAATGAGCAAGTTATAACCATTTTAAGTTGGAAATTCACCGAATGCGAATTTTGATAAACTTAGTAAAATAGAATTGCAAGTTTAAGTAGAACTTCCAAGAAATACTTATTTTTGGTATTTCTCTTGTTTAGGTGACGTGGAGTTCGAGCTTCCTTACCGGGAGAATTACTTTGACTAGAAGCTTCTACTACTATGACCGAGTGAATTTAAATTCTTACATTTTGTACTTATGATTTTGCTTGTAGTTTAGCGGCGATGGAATTAGGAAAAGATAAAAATGAGATAACACATGTGCTTTATTTATATGATTGAAATTATGTTAAGTATATCAAGATGGAAATTGTAAGTTAATCATTGTATGATTTAGTATAGGAATGATTTGTCTGCAAATTCTATGATCTCTTATAAAATGTCTAATATTATGCCATGACTCCTTAAATAAAATGATTCATGCATGATACGTAGTGAGTCACATTGCATTCATTACTATATCCTTGGTGGGATAAAGGCATAGTAATGAGGCTTGTAGAACTCGAAAATCTACTCTATGGCTTTAATTGCCTATAATAAAATGGTGGTTGGCACCTAAAATAACTACAATTTAGTGGCTAGTAGAGGGCTTGTATAAAAACTACAAAAGCTATATTTGCAAACTATGGCCTTGTTGCTCGGAACACATAACCACCGAATGGAAGGGTAAATCCATTCAAACATATGATTCTCGAAAAATCGTATGTATTGTTTGCTCACGTGTTTCATTGCTTCTCATATGCTTATTAAATAACTTGTTTGAATATTGACTGTTTGAGTACTTTATTTGTTGAATTAATTCTCACTAAGCAAGTAGCTTACCCCCTTATAGATATCTTTTGCAGCACCCCAATCTATAATTGACGCCCAGGATTATTTCTCTCAAGTATTACCTTTTGGCCTAAGGAGTTTTTGGAAGAAGTCAAAGACTAGATGTAGACTTAGACTTCTAAGTAAATCTCCATGTAATTATTTTGAATAGACTTTAATAGACCTTATATTCTAATAGGGGAATACCCCTTGATATTTTGTAAGACCTTTATATTTCCATATTTAAAATGTTATATTATGATTTCCATTCTTAATTGCAACATGAATGTTTTCTTAAACAACTTGTTTCAAAGTTGGTCCTCTATAATCATGAATGTATGCTTTACACCCGATATCGAAGCTTATGGGATGGCTAAGGATGTCATACTTAAGCTTTAATATTGAGTGTGGTGAACTGTTGCGTTTAGGGTACCCTTTGAGGTGTGACAGAAATCTAGGAATAAGGGTTGAGTGGAGAACTATTGAATCAAATACTGCATGACACATCTTCCTTGACAAACTGTTTTGGGCATTTGCTTCTTGGGTTGAAGCATTTCAGCACAACAAGTATGTTCTGGATACATGATCGAATGTACTAATAAAATCTTGTTAGTAGTGAACTTATTTATCTTTGTTAATGCTTTATAGACCCGTGGTCACAATTTATGGTATCTTCTTGTGTGGTAAGTACAAGCACAAACTGTTTATCGTAGTGCCGATAGATGGAGTGAATCATATCATTGAATTGACATATGCTGTTTTTGATGAAGAGATAGAGGACATACGGGGTTAGTTCCTTCAAAAATTGTTGGAACACATTATCAAGGACCGCTCTAACATTTGTTTGATATCCAATTAACATGCTGGTATTAAGAGTGTAGTTGAGAGTGAAAATGTTGTATGGCCTAGAGGCTAGCCTTGGCGATAGTGTATCCATCATGTTGCCAGCAATTTCAACTTGAAGGCTAAGAGTAAAGAATTAGTGAAAAGAGTGGCCTACCAAACCCAAACTAGGAAATTCCATGGTTACTTTGATGTAGTAAATCAAACTAGTTCATGGACATCATGATATTTTCACGAGTTGCATCATCGTATGTAGACTTTATCTTACAATGAAGGCGTAAGGTTTGAAATTGGTATAACAAACATGGATAAAATAACAATTTCATTCTTAAAGATGCTCGGTACTTTCCTGTAGCAGGATTAGTGAAAAAAAAAAACCTTTTACAAATGCAACTTAATTTTCAGCCGGCAAAGGCACAGGACTAGTGAAGTAATGAATTTAGGTAAGGTGCTGATAGATTATTCTGCAAAGAAGTTCGAGAGGTGGAATAGCGTGTCAAGTGCCCATCTGTTACATGTTTCGACTATCGGGAATGTATATTTGAGGTTCTAATTGCACCGCGACCTACATCGGATGGTCAGAAAGGAGATCAAATATGACAAGCCGAGTTAAGGTTAAGTGGATGTAAATGTAATAAGTGGCAGACTTATAAAATTCCATGCTTGCATGTAATGGCAACAATGGGTACTTTGCATACGGATTGTGTTGCTCAGGTAGGCCAATGGTATAGGTAGGAAAATTAGCTAAGGGTATATGGTTCATACTTGTAGCAGTTAAGGCAAATTGGACTTGTATTGATATTCCAACATGGCAGCCCTTCCCACGGCATATAAGAAAAGGGGGTAAGCTGAGAGAGAAACACTTCCAGAGTGAGATGGATATTCGAGAGTGCCCATGAGATTACTCATGCAAGTTGTGTAGCTAGCTAGGGCACAATATTAGAAATTGTCTAACTAAGCAAGTGACATGTGATTTGTTTTACTGCACTTATTGTTGGTCTCAAATAATAATCAAGAAGGGGGGTTGAATTGATTATTTCAATTTTTTTCCTTTAAAAATTAATCCCTTCCAATTTTGAAAATCGAGAACAATATATCAATATAACAAATATGAAAATAAATTACGTAAAATTAAAAATATAGAGAGAGAAGATCAGGCAATGATTTATAGTGGTTCTGCCTTGTGCGTTAGTCCACTCTTCCAGCTTCGAGCTGGAGACCCTAATATCCTTTGGTTTGTTCCACTATATCCAATAAATTTCCAATTACAAGCTTGTGCAATTCTCTCTGCTCGATTTTCACAGCTATTCTCTAGTTACAACCGATCTACATAGTCTAAACTTGTAATTGAACTAACTCACAAGAAGGCAACAACATGTTCCTTCGTTTACAATAAAATAAAAATTGTAAGGTGTAGTACGAAAAAATGATTTGCACAATTCAAATGGAAGGAGCTTTGTAAACTTAAAAATTTTCGTTTTGAAGCAGCGTTTGAATCAGCAATAGGAGAATTTTTGAAATGTGGGAGCAAATTTTCGTAATAGAGAGATATGAACAGTGCTTATTTTGTTTCTTCTCCTATCAAGTTCTTTTATTTCTTCCTTTTGCCTTCAACGTTAAAAAGATCAAATAAGTTACTGCTCCACATATCTCGGATAGATCCTTATCTTCTATTTCAAAAACTTGTTGAAAACTTATCTACAATTTGAAATTTTAAAATCTGGCCGATATTCAGATGGGTATTCATAATTCTTCCTTCTTTCCATTTTGATTCTGAGATACTTCGCCCAGTTTGAATTTCTTGTACAGGTAGAGTACGGATAATTTTTCGTGATATTCATACTGGTTAGATGAATACTTTCATCATGTTTATCAGATGGAGATAAATCCTGAAGAATTTCCGTTTCAAGATTGTTGATCGTAATCTTCAAAATTCATTGTTGAAAAAAATCTGTAACAACCAAAAAACAAATTTCCCTGAAATCTTGTAAATCTGAATCTGTTTGTTCCTTATAATGTGAAGAAAATAATGTTTATCTTTGCTCCTTCTTTCATTGCCATATATACGGATCTAATTTTGAGATAAGTTTAAAACTGTTTTGATACTGAAGAAGTTGTTATGATTCTAAAGAAGTCAACTGGAATGAGTCGGATAAGGTTGAAGATAATGAATAGTAAAATTCGTAATTTTCTCGTTATTATTCAAAATTGCAGCTGATCCTCCGGATTATCCTCTGGACTATCCTCTGGACGACATTTAATGCTTCCATTCTTTTTATTAAATCCCCTTGGATATTGTCCTACTTAAGTGGAACAATTAAGTATACTGTCCAAATATACTTAATAACTCGAAGCTAGGTCTTCAATATACTGAATTGTATCGAACTTAAATGAATTTGATTACATTTGAGAGCATGAACAGAAATTTCTCATTGAACATTTTGCTGTCAAAAATTATAGGAGCACCTTCTAAACTGACCTCTGGATAATATAGTGAAGGTTCCATTTTCATTTAATTGAAGTAATTATCTTCTGAACTATCTTCTGAAAAACTTTCAACACATCATACAACCTTCTGTAATAAGTTCTGTTTTTCCTTTTGTATTCAATTTCACTTTTAGAATTCCATATAACTTGTATTCTTTCATCTTTCTCTAAAATGTTAATCTCTATACTAACTTCTGGAAGATATACTCATACCATAACAAAGTCCTTTTATATTCTGTGTTACGCTCTGGATTTTGAATACCATTAATTATCTTCTGCACACTTAATAAATTAATTAGATATCTTTAACTATTTTGTTATCATCAAAACTGTATTTATAGAGAATCAACATTCTCCCTCTTTTTGATGATAACAAAATTGTAAGCCCCGAAAAATTTCAGAAAATAATTCCAAAATAAACATAAAAAATAAACTCTAAAAAAATAACTCTAAATTAAAACCAAACTTCAACTAGTCCTAAATCACAAACGAATTCAGAAATTTTTTAATCTTGAGAAAATAAGAATTCTTAAAAATAAAAATAAGAACTCAACAGTCTATAAATCCAAAACTACTACGTATGACAAATTCTATACGTAGCTCTGACTTGTAAAATCGGGTAATATAGAACCCAAAAACAAATTATTAAAAAGTAAATAACGATAAACCTTTGAAAATAAAACCCAATTCCAAGAAACCCTCAGTTTTTAAATTGGCAAAGATTTAAACCGGAAAGTCACCCAGGAACCCTAAGTGGAATATAGTAGTTTTAATCTGGCAATCTCGCCCTCTTAACCCTAGAGGTCGAGGTGTAGTTTAAGTGTGTAGAGTAGCTCATAGTAATATAAGGTTGCTTGAAAATATAATATTAGTAAATTTTTGACCTGTTTCGAACCCGTTCGGATACAAACTTTAAAAAGCATGTTCCGGGGCTTGAGATATAAATATATACCACTAATATCATTAGACTCGTATTTTCATAAGGATTTTAAAAATATCAGTTTTATAATTTTGCAATAACTAGAAATATCTGATTTTGCGATTATATTCGTATTTCCTTACTACCGGTAATTAACTAGTATTTTGCACTATTCACTACTATTCATTACACAATTTTACTATTCTTGTAAACCCCCATTTTTTTAGATAAATATTTTATATATCATAGAAAATTCCGTTTTTCAAAAATTGAGTTCGTTTCGGGTTTTTACGGGATTTGTTTCTATTTAAGGCTCGATACTAAAAATAAAATAAATTAATTTAATAATTAGAAAATATTTGAAAAATAATTTTATTTTCATAAAATAATTTTTAGAATTTTTCAGGTTATAAATATATCAATTATAGCTCATATTTGTGTATTTTGATCATACCAATAACTTATTTGATAATTCACTAAAATTAATTAATTAATTAATTATCTTCCTTTAATTGTGAAAAATATGCTACAAAAATTTGGAATACATTTTATATTTTGTTCTTGTTTTTATTTTATTTATTAAGAAAGTACTATTACAACCCATACCTTTAAGTGCACCTTTCACACATCACTTCTTTTTCACTTCAATCTTTCTACACTTCACTTATCACTTCATGGTAGATTTTTGACTTCTTTTTGGCTGCCTTTGTCCTTTGAAACCCTCCAAAATTAATTAAAATAACCCTCTTTCAATTCTTCTTCAAGAAGCTACACATATCATTAATTACACATTACAATTTCAAGTCAAAAACCAACCAAATTCCTCTCCCTCTCTCCTCTATAATTCACGCCAACTTTGTGGATGTCTTGGCTGCTCTTTTTTTTTTTTTCTCTTCATTTAAGTGTCTTAAAACTCCTTCTATCTTTCTCTCTCATTCACACATCAAACCTTTACCATTCCTTACACTTTTCCTCTATATTTTTTCTCTCTTTCTCTCTTCTTTCGTTCTTGTTCTTGCAAGAACACTTGCTGTCCCTATTTTATATTTGAGCTCCCACACATATTTCTTCAAGGTCCTTTGATAAAACTCTTGTCCAAAGCTTCCATAGATGATATAGATAAAGTATAGTGAAAGTTTAATGCATCAAATGACCTTCTATAAGCTTAAAAGCTAAGGATGATGATGCCAAAATGAAACACTCCTCTTGTCCATAATTATTTTCTTGCTAAAAGTATTTATATTTTGTAGATCTAAATTTTATGTAGCTTTGCTTATTTTTATGTTTAGATCTATAAGTTTATAGTTTACTACCATGGATTTCTTCTATATTTATGTTCATAGTAAGTGTAGATCTTGGTTTTGAACTCAAACAAAAATGGTGAAATTCGTATCTAGATAAGACCCATATTTAAAAACTACTTTCCAAGTGTCAAAATGAAATTTTTACTTGAAATAATGAAGGCTTAATGGGTATATATCATCAAGACTTCATTTCATATGGTTCAAAGGTGATTTTCAAATATTATTTTTCAAAACAAATTCTAATTTCGGATCTAGACAAAGGCATAACTTAAAAACATGTTTTCTAACTCAAAAATGAAGTTTTTATTCAAGACATGGAAGGCTCTTAAGATAGGATATGTAAGGGATGAATTTTTATAAGTTTAGATGGATTTTATCAAAAGATATGTCCAAAAACAAATTTTGTAAATTCGGATCTCAACCAAGACCAATTTTAGAAACCCATTTTTCAACACCAAATTGAAGGATTTATTTAAAAAATGAAAGGCTTATGGAATAGGTATCAATAGGAGATGTTTTTGATAAGTAAATGGTAGATCTACTAATAGAGATTTGCAAAATATGAAGAGATTACAAAATATAAAAATTGAGTTTTATTCTAACTTTATGAAATTCGGATGGTTTCAAGACCATGCCTTAAAAACCCTTTTATCAACTCCAAAACTTGTGTTTTATATGAAAAATGAAGAGTATAGGTCATAGATATCATCAAGTAAATATTTTTATAAGTTAAGATGGGATTTACTAAGAAAAATATGTAGAACAAGGAGTAGAAATAAAGTAGAAAAATTTGAGTTGTTTGTCATTTGAAGAAATTTGTAATAATGGAGTAATGGCATGAAAACACTTACTTTTCAAACTCAAAATAGAAGTTTTATTAAAGAAATGAAGTCCTTAGTGACTAGGTATGGTTGAGCCTTAATTTCTAAGTATCAAATGAGTTTACTTAAAGGAATCACCACAAGAATAATTTTCACAAATTCGGATTTTGGGATGAACCATATTTTAAAAACATGTTTACAAAGTGTAAAATAGGAATTTTTATTGAAAAACAAAGGACTTAAGGAATATACATAATGAAGGCTTAAATTTTAAAAAGAATAAGTAAATTTTCTTTAAGGAATTTTTCTAAAACAAGTGGGAATTGTCAAGACTACAAGATTAGCCTTTCTAAGTTGATATTTCATAAAGTCTTACAAGGAAAAAATATTCTAAAAAATTTCTTTTATTAAATATCATCAAGAACATGTATATATATACATATATATATATATATATCTCATGACATATCATTTATGATATTAACTTGTTCATTTTGCATGTATACTTGCTTTGGATAGTAGAAACTTCATGAACTTTCACGAAATCAATTCTCTAAAGTGGTTTTCGCTATTGATATGAACTGATCAGATCTTTTTGAAGCTTCAAAGTTTTTTAAAACTTAAATATGATATTAGAATTAGATAGATCTTTCGAAGTAGATAGAAATCGGTACATAATTTGCTAAATTCAGAGTTGAAGCGATCAAGTTATGGCCGTTTTAAGTTGGAATTCTTGCTTAGGACGAGAATTAAGAATTTGATAGTTTGTATGAGATAGAATGGATTAGTTTTAAGTTGAAATACTCATTTGGGTATTTCTTTCCTTAGGTGACTTTGCTTTCGAGGATTCGTTGCCATCCGACTATTACGATTAAAAGACCGAAGTCCAATGGACATGTGAGTTTTTCTCTTATTTTGTTACCTTGTTTGTGCTTGTAGCTAGTTGCATTAGAACTATAGGAACAAGATAAAAGCCGATATGAATGGGATGGGATAATCGATAAGACTTTGATGTATGTATGCCAAAGAATACTAAAGCATATCAAAACCATGATTTGATTGGATAACTGCACTATTCATATTATTTCTGTTTATGTGTATGATATTGATTGGTCACTCTAAAGAATATATGAATAATTTGACCTAAGCAAAAATAAATTAGTCATGCATCGCATCGGATAAGTTGCATTTGGTAGCGTGCTACTCTTACACAGGTCGATCGGTGTGGTCCGAGGACTCGTTTGGATAATGAGACTCGATATTAGAACTCATTCATAGGGAACTAAGGCACATCGGGGATGCATTCCATGTATGAGCCTAGCCGAGTCAAGTGCTATGAGCCTGGGGAGCTTTGGGGACTAGCAGCGGCCGTGTAAAATTTCAATACCATCCCTAACCCTAGATACGGAGGGTGTAAATCCGTTCTGTGTATGGGTTTCGGATACCCATACATAATTGTCTGCTCATGTGTTTGTTCATGCATAGCATATGGATGATTTATAACTTGCTTGTTATGGTGCAAAATTAAGGGAACTCTCACTAAGCTAGTGTAGCTTATACCCTAATAGACGTTTGAATGAACAGGTTAACTCAAGAATGCTATGTGAGGACCGAGATGGTTGGAGCCGAATATGACTTCAGGATTTCGGTAGAAAGTAAGAATACTTGAAGATATTAGCTAGGTTTTATGAATTGTCTTGTAATAGTTTGTGTAGTGAAATTTGTGGATGAATTGTAATTGAAGTATAGTGAATTGTATTTTCTTTACATTGTTACTCAAGTTGTATCAATATAAAATGTACCACTCTGATGTGTCTCCTCCATGTGTAAGACTCCTTGTACATAGTATGGAAGCCTTCGCATGACTGAGGCCGTCATTCCTAGGCTTTAATATTATGTACGGTGGACTGCCACGTTTAGGGTACCCTTCAGGGCATGACAAAAACCATTTCTCTTTTAAAATAAATTCATGACATTCACTGCTTAACTAACCAGCATACATAACATTGCTCAAAGAACCAACAGCATACATAGTCAGCACAAACAACTCATAATGAATTGATTAGCAATCATCAACAATAGAAATCGATTAGCAATCATCAACAACAGAATCTAAATCTACTTTATATTTCTCCCCCTTTTTGTTAGCATCAAAGAAAATTAAAAAGACAAAAGATAGTCATTCATTCATCAAAAATAAAAGAGCAAATCCTGGTTACAGGAACCGCAAACAAAAGAGAGTCTGACAATAATATTTGCTAAAGCAAAAGAGAAAATAGATTTAAGGTTGTTTTGGGAACATGATGTTGATTGGCTTAAAAACATAAGGGACAATTGCCCATTGGAGAGAGTCTTGAGAATCAACATTTTTAATGGAATCAGAAGTTGTTTCTCCTTGTTTTTGATCGAAAATAGGAGCAGAAGAAACAGGAACAGATGAATCCTTAGAAGCGATTTCAACAGTAGGAATTGGGTCATCTTTGGTCAGGTCTTGATCATGTTGAGTAGTTCCACTGCTCTGTTTCTCATCAACCACAGGAGTCGAGTTATCACCATCTACAGCAGTTTGTTGAACAACATCCTCAACAGCTGTTTGATCTTCAACTATAGGAGTTGATTGATCAATATCCACAGTAGGTATGAAAACATCATCCTCAACAGCTTTAAAATCTTGTCCATCGACTTCAATACGATATCCTGAATTCCAGATACATTCCCAACAAATCCTTGATCAGATATCTTTTGAATCACTTCTTTCATATTTTCTATAAACTTCTTATTCATCTCCTCAAATTTTTCATCAATTCTCTTTGTCATTTTTACTTCCATTTCTTCTGTTTTTGAATTAATCTCCCCCTGAATTTCAGAAATCTCTTCATCCTCTTCTTCGAAATTTCTCTTAGCTTCATTATCCATCATTGTTCTTACATTCTGCCAAGTGAACTTCTTTACCCTATGTTTCTTATGCACATAACATCCACCATCTATTGAAAACCAAAGCTTTTTATGAACATAGATTCTCATTCGTTTAAAATTGTATTGACCAATTTTCTTCAAGGAAATGGGAAATTTGGATTCATTAGGAATAGAAATTCCTTTGTCTTTCAATATTTCAATGATCATTCCCCCACATGGCACGCTGTCCTTATGTTTCCATAAATGATTTATTATCAACTTTGGCAAATCAACTTTCTTATCTTTCGTCATTGCCAAGATTAACAATCCTTCTTCTTTAGAGAGAGTGGTAGTACTCCCTTTCTTTAGCAACAAACATTCATTAACCATCTTATGGAGCATGCGAATTAACAATTCAAATTCAGTGATAAACACATCATCCTTTGTAAAAGAACCAATTCCATCATTTAACAACCTAAACAGATCACTTTTTTTCATAGAAACTAGCTCAACATCGTCTTTCATTTCATTCAAATGAAAACATTTTATCAACAACTTCCTAGAAACTTTAAACTTTGTTTTTCCAATCTTTGATACCAATTTCTCATCAGTTTTTCTTTTCAGATTATCATAGAACTCCTTCACAAGAAGACCGCAAACTTCACCAGACAAAGAACATAATTTTTTGCAGCCTAATTTTTCAACCCAATCATCCTAATAGAATCCATTTTTCCTAAAAAACTCAAAATCAAGAAACGAGGATTCACAAAATTTTACCTTTGTTAAATCGAATGATTTAACCTTGTCCTTTTCCAATGAAATCTCAGATGGATTTCTTTTCCTTTTTCGTGATGAGGTTTTCTCTTTCGTTGAACCACTTGTTACTCCTTGAATTTGTTTTGGATTTTCTTTCTTCTTCTTGGAATAAGGTTCTGCGTTGAGCTCTGAATGCGAAGTTTCTCGTGTTTCTTTTGGGTTTTCCTTCTTTTGCTTCTTCGAAGAAGGTTTTGGATTAACTTCTGCCTTCTTCTTCTTCATCGAAGAAGGTTCTGGGTTAAATTCTGGATTTGAAGATTCTCCTAAATCTTTCATTTTTTCTTGTTTATGCATCTTCTTTTTTCTAATTTCCTTTTTCTTACTAGGTTTCAGAAAATTTTCTTCTTTTCTCTTTGTACAAAGTTCTTGTTTTTGTGAGGGTTCAGAATTAGAGGAGCTATCAACTATGGATATCGGTTTAGAGGACTTAACAAAGTTGAAGTTTTTGTTTGAGAGTCTCAAAGATTTTCGTGGAGGCATTTTGAAGAAATCAAAAGAGACAATATGAGAGTTTTTAAGGTTTGATGGTGTTGTAGAGATTTTGTTAGAAGGAAGATGAAGAACCAACTTTGAGAAGTGGGAAGAGAAAATGATAAAGGTTGTTTTATAAAAACGAAAAAAATTAATGATCGTTTTATTGAAACTTGAAGGTCTAAATGGCCTCAAAATTTTTTTTATTATATATATATATATTATATATATATAAGGGAGAGATAAATAAAATATTTTTCTTTATATAAATGGATTGCAAATACCAATTTCATTACGAATGTATTCAAAATTAACTTTTTTCAAGGATTTTGTAAAAATATCTGCCAATTGCATGTCAGGAGGCAGAAATTCAATAATGATATTACCATTAACTACATGATCTCGAATGAAATGATGTCGAATTTCAATGTGCTTTGATCTTGAATGATGCACTGGATTTTTTGTCAGGTTAATTGCACTTGTATTATCACATTTAATAGGTATATTTTTAAAAAATAAACCATAATTTTGCAATTGTTGTTTAATCCAAAGCATTTGAGCACAACAATTTCCAATAGAAACATATTCTGCTTCAGCTGTTGATAAGGCAACAGAATTTTGTTTCTTAGATGACCAAAAAACTAATTTGTCACCTAGAAATTGACAAGTACTAGATGTACTTTTTCTATCAATTTTGCAACCAGCATAATCTGCATCAGAGTGTCATAATAAATCAAAATTTTGATTTTTAGGGTACCAAATACTTAATTTTGTAGTATTTATCAAGTACTTGAAAATTCTTTTAATAGCTGTCAGATGTGTTTTTGTTAGTGGACTTTGAAATCTAGTACACAAACATACACTAAAGAGAATATCAAGTCTGGATGCAGTTAAATATAATAAAGAACCAATGAGACTTCTATATAACTTTTCATTTACCTTTTTCCCATTTAAGTCAGAATCTAACATTGTTGTAGTCTCATGGGAGTTGCAGCTCCTTTACATCCTTCATACCTAAATTTCTTTAGAATTTGTTTTGTGTATTTTTCTTGATGTATGAAGATTCCTTCTTTTGTTTGTTTAATTTGTAGTTCAAGAAAGAAGGTCAACTCACCCATCATTGACATTTCAAATTCTTCTTGCATACTCTTTGCAAACTCTTGACAATATATTTCATTAGTAGATCCTAATATAATATCATCCACATATATTTGAATAATGAATATATCTTGATCATGTGATTTTAAAAACAAGGTAGTGTCAGCATTTCCTCTTTGAAAACCTTTTGAAATTAAAAACATACTTAATCTTTCATACCATGCCCTTGGGGCTTGTTTTAAGCCATATAAAGCTTTATTTAATTTGTAAGATTTAAAAGGATCTTCAAAACCAAAGTGTTGTTCTACAAAAACTTCCTCTTTTATAAAACTATTTAAAAATGCACTTTTTACATCCATTTGAAAAACCTTGAAGTTTTTGAAACATGCATATACAAGCATCAAACAAATTGCTTCTAATCTAGCTGCAGGTGCATATGTTTCATCAAAGTCTATTCCTTCTTCTTGTGAATATCCTTTAGCCACTAATCTTGCTTTATTTCTAATTTTTTTGCCATCTTCATCCAATTTGTTCTTGAAAACCCATTTAGTTCCAATGATTGATTTTTCTTTAGGTTTAGGCACAAGATTCCATACATTATTTCTTTGAAATTGATTTAGTTCATCTTGCATGGCATCTATCAAATTATTATCACTTAATGCTTCATCAACATTATTAGGCTCAAATTCCGATAATAAAGCAAAATGATTTTCAAAATCCTTTAAATTAGATCTTGTTTTAACACTAGCTTGAACATTACCAATTATTTGTTCAGAAGGATGAGCAAATTTATATTTCTAAGCCTTAGAAGTTTCTGGTTCAGATTCTCTAGGTTCTGGAGTACCTTCTGTACTGACCTCTAGATAATATAGTGAAGCTTCCATTTTCATTTGACTGAAGTAATTATCTTTTGAAAAAATTCCAGCACATCATACAACCTTCTGTATTAAGTTCTGTTTTTCCTTTTGTATTCAATTTCACTTTCAGAATTCCATATAACTTGTATTCATTCATCTTTCTCTAAAATGTTAACCTCTATACTAACTTCTGGAAGATATACTCATACCATAACAAAGTCCTTTTATATTCTGTGTTATCCTCTGGATTTTGAATACTATTAATTATCCTTTGCACACTTAATAAATTAATTAGATATCTTTAACTATTTTGTTATCATCAAAACTGTATTTATAGAGAATCAACACTTATATTGCCTATATAGAAGGAAATAACAGCTAGACATTCTAAATAATTTATAATTAATGTAGATTGAGTCATTTGCCAAATTCTAGGAATTGGCAATAAGCTATCCGTTCTTAATTCGAGGAGATTAGTATTGATCTGCAAGAGACTGACTCTATGACAATTGTCTATATTTACCTCTTGGAATTAATAGAATTCAGCCATTGCTCCAATATTCACCATATGGTATAAGAGCAATGAACATGAAGCCAATCTCTCTCTTTCTCTCTCTCCTTCAAACAATAGCCTCACAAGATCTAACACTTGATGCCACCTCTCGACCAATTATTCCCAATTCTCAAGAACCTAATCATCCTCTTATTGCCATAAACATCTCCTCCCATTCCACCATAAAACTCGCACCTACAAACTATCTGTTATGAAAATTATAGTTTCAAGCAACCTTAATTGGCTAAAATCTTGAAGAATGCATTGATGGCTCAATTAATGCACCATCTTCCACCATTAACACTAATGGCAACGAGTCGCTAACTCCTGCATTCTAAACATGGCTTTCACTAGACATATTAATATTTAGCACCATGGTCGGATCATTATCGACCACCATTGTTCCACTCTTTAACCATGCTACTACCTCTCGTGATGCTTGGATGATTCTTGAAAACACATATGCAAAGCCTACTCATGGTCATATCAATCAGATTAAAGAATAACTAAAGAATCCAATCAAAGGCTCATGTACAATTAGTGAATATATGTAACATATTTGAAGCCATGCCAATGAGCTTGCAATTCTGGGCAAACCATATGATGAAGAGGACTTGATTGAAAAAGTCCTTGATGGTCTAAATGAGGAACATAGATTAATAGTTAACGCCGTTAACACTCGAGATACGACCATCTCATTTGATGAGCTTCATGGAAAACTTCTGAATAAGGAAACAACATTGCATTAATCCCAACCACTACAACCAACCTCTCTTTTAGCAACAACAAATCTAGCAACCATAAACCCCTGGAGCAAATCATTGCATCCTCCTTTCAACTCATCACCAGACTAATGGTTGCAATCTAACAACTCTTGAGCTAGAAGACCTCCTCCACATCCTTATCTTGGAACATGTCAAGCGTGCAATACTCAAGGGCACACAAGCGAATGATGCTCGTAATTTTAATTAATTTTGACTCAACCCAATTCAGGCTACTCATCAACAACCCCATGATCATTCGGCTTCCTACCAATAAGTCCACATTCATCATCTCCTTGTTAACCTTGAGTCAACTATAAAACAACTAGTATATCCAACACTCCATCATGGCTCATTGACAATGACACATCTCATCATATTTCCACTGACTTGAATAATCTCTCTCTTCATGTAACGTATGATGCCCATGATGATGTCATGGTTGGCGATGGCATGGGTTTTCAAATTACCCACACCAGTTCTACCTCTCTTTCTTCTTCTACCAAGTGATTTTAAATTACGTAATATTTTGTGTGTTCTAACCATGAAAAAGAATCTAATTTCCGTTTCTCAAATGTGCCTTTCCAATAATGTTTCTATAAAATTCTTACCCTCTGGTTTTCTAGTGAACGGCCTAAGCATGAGAGCAACACTTCCGAAGGGACCAACTAAGGATGGTGTGTCTGAGTGGCCAATCACTTCAACTAACAAATCTCCTCTTGTTCTCTTCTCCAGTGTCAAGACAACAACTACCGAATGGCATAATTGTCTAAGTCATCCTGCTTCCCAATTTTACAAACATTTCATCTCTAAATTTCAATTACCAGTTTCTATCTCCTCCACAAATAACCATTGTAATGCTTGCAGTTGTAATAAAAGTCATAATCTTCCATTCTCTGTGTCTTCTCTTGTGTCGAAAAAACCTCTTGAAACAATTTTCTCTGATGTTTGGACCTCTCTGGTGCATTCGTATAATGAATTCAAATACTTTGCCATTTTCATTGATCACTTCACTAAATATGTATGGTATTATGCACTTAAAAGCAAATCTCATGTATATGGAGTCTTCATTCGATTCAAAGCACTTGTAGAAAATTATGTCAATCACAAAATTAAAAGCTTATACTTTGATAATGGTGGGAATATCAAGCTCTTGATTCATTTTCAGCTACAAATGGCATGACTCATGTAACCACTCCACTACATATTCCTAAACATGATGGATATTCTAAAAGACGACGTCATCACATTGTAGAAACTAGTCTTCCACTACTCACACATGCATCCATTCCTCTAATCTACCGGAATAATGGCCTTGTTACAGTTGTTTACCTCACCAATCGGCTTCCCACACCCATACTCAACTTGACTTCCCCATTTGAAAAAATCTTTGGCACCACTCCCAACTACTCTAAACTTAAAATATTTGGTTGTCTTTGTTATCCATGGCTTTGACCTTACAATAATCACAAACTTGAAGCCCGATCCACTCCTTGTGTCTTCCTTGGCTACTCTTCCACCCAAAGTGCATATCCGTGTCTTGATACCAACACATTTCGCCTTTACATTTCTTGTTACGTCAAATCTGTTGAATTAGTATTTCCCTTCAAATCTACTCACACTTAGCTTAGTCATCCCGAGTTAATAACATTTTCTCATTCTACCTACCTACATAATTTCCGTAGATTCTCCTTCTGCTACAACACTTAATAAGTCATCAACGAAAGGTCTCTCAATGTTGCTCCTGTACAAATGACACCAATACCAGAAAATCCCTACACCCTCAACCAATCTTTGGTTGACTAGTCTACCACAACTTATCCACCAACAAAAACCAAAGACCAAACCTTGCCACCTTTTTCATCCATTCCTAGCCCAGAACTGTCATGTCCCAAAAGGTATCCTAAACGCGATAGTCCACTATACTCGATATTTAAACTCAAGTATGACAACCTTAGTCATCCCATGAGTTTAGACATCGGGTGTAAGGCTTACTTTCACCATGTAGGGAACCTTACCTTGAATCGAAATAGCTTAAGAAGACGTAAATAAGCAATAAGAATATAAATCATAAAAATTATACTCAAATTTAGTGTATTACAAAGATCTTAAGGAGGTATAACTCTGTCAAAATATTAAGAGTCTTTAGGGTCCACAAAAGTCTCTTACAACAACAACATATATATATATATATATATATATAATTAAGGAGATTTAACTAGAAGTCTATGCCTAACATCTAGGTCCCGACTTCTTCCAAAAAGCTCCTTAAATTCTAAAAGTTGTACCTAAGTGAAATATCCCCTTGGGGATAGCCATAGATAATCATATTGCAATAAGAAACTATAAGGGTATAAGCTTGCGGGCTACTGAGTTTCACTTCCAAAATTAAATACTCAATCAAGCAATAAGGCAAGCAAGTTATATTAGACAGCCATATGAAATGCACAAGCACATGAGCATACAATACATAAGATTTTCCAAGAGTCTTATGTTGAATGGATTTATGCCCTCCATTCGGGGTTAGGTGTTTCAAGCCCATACAACAGTAGATTTTAATTTTTCTCTTATTTATTTAGTGGTTGTTTCAGGTGCCCACCCACTCGTTAATTATGTAGTTGACTACTTTCATTTTAATTTAGGCGACCCCGCACAGTTTTCAAGCCCACCCGTTGCTTAGTTATTATGCCTTTTTCCCATAAAGGTATAACAATGAATGCAATGTGACTCAACATATGTTATGCATGGACAATTTAGTTATCTGTTCATGGCATATTATTTAAGTGAATTATAGGCGATCATAGAGATTTCATACACTTCAATTCTATACTAAATCATACAAACATTTATAGCAATTCCCATTTTGATATTCTTATCATCAATTCAACCAAGTAGAACTCACATGCACATTCCAATTTTATCTTGTCTTAATTCTAATGCCACTATCATTACAAGCAAAATTATAAGCATGTAATTTAAAGAAAGTGAACTCACTTTGCCATGGTGCGAAATTCCTCTTAATCGTAATAATCTTCGAGAAAGTCTAGTCCATCTCCCAAGTCTCCTAACAAAAGAAATACCTCCAATGAGTATTGTTATGAAGTTTAAATGAAACTTATAAATTTTATTTTAACAAGTTCGTTAAAGAGGAAATTTCAACTTAAAATAGCCATAACTTAATCATTTTAACTCAGAATTTCGCATATTATATACCGATTTCTACCTATTCGATGACAGCTATCCATTTCTAAAGTTATTTTCATCATATGAGGTCATTTGGGTCAAGAGCAGTAAGGTACAGAATGTTACACGAAATTCCCAGCCCACAAATCAAATTCTAGATTCACATCAAACATCATCCAAAAGTTTTGATAGATACTTAGCTATCAATATATCTTAAAAAAATCTTTTATATACATATATAACTCACTATCATGCACGATTCATGGGTTGATGATCAATCTATTTCATTATGTATTCAAGCAATGTTTTATGGAGTTTGCAAAACATTAATTTCCCAAGCTTGGTTTTTAAAAAATTTCCCAGTAAACCATGATTTCTTTAAAAGATTATTCCTCCATGCCCATTCTATTATTTTACTCTTGAAGTAAAAAAAATATATATATATCATCTTTGATATGCTAACTTGTTTTTATCATTAATCTCTTAAATATTTCCTGGATGGCTTCTAGATCAATTTTTCTAGCTTTGAAAAACGCACTTATTTCTTGAAAGTGTTTTACAAGATTTCTTGGTCTTAATCTTCTTAAGAAAATTTTGTAGAATTAAGGGTCATTGTTTTTAAGTCTTGAGAGTGAAAATCCTCTATTTATATCACTAAAGTTTGTGCAAAGTTCTTTTGTTCTAACAACACTTATATGGTGTGGTTTTTATGTTTGTAAAACTAAGATTTATATTTTTCTTTTGCAAACTCTTAAGATCTCTTTTATTTCATTTTGAAAGATACCTCCTTTATCAAATCATACACCTTGAACTTTGTTTTAAATTTTTCCTTTGAATTTTTGAAAATGCCGTGACCCATTCATTAAAGAAGGAGAAAATTATTTCCTTTTTCAAAACTTGTTTCTTGAGTCATTCTCATCTTGTCTTAAAACTTGTTATTTATTTATTTATTTTTTGAAAAACCATTTGTGTCCTTTATGAGATCAAGATCATAATCTCATCTCTAAGTTTTTCAAAAACTTTCTTTGTTAATCTTCTAGATCTAGTCATTTTCTTAAGATCAAAGTTTTTGGTTAAGAATCTAGTCTTATTTTGGCATTATAACATTTTGTCCATGAATCATTTATGTTTATGAGCATAAATAGAAAACAAGAAGAGAAGAAGCAAGTATATGTATAGCATAAAGTAGGTCAAGTATTGGGAGAACTAAGCTCCTGGGATATGGAAAAGTTTCCATCCAAAAAGAAAAAGAAAGAAAGAAAAAGTGCATAAATGTAGATATTGAAAGCAACAATATAAGTATAATAACAATATGAGCATAAAGAAAAACCAATATGTAGGCAAGTTATAGCAAGTTATAGTTAGCAAGACATATATATGAGTATGATGGTAGTTCCATGAATATGAACCAAACATGATCATAATGTTATTTCTTTAGTTTTTTCAACCTAAGAAACAACACTAAAGCCATGTAAGGCTATTTGACATGGAAGATATTTAAGAAATGAGTTTATTACCTAGAAGAAGAATGGATGGAAAGAAGATGTGGCTAGTTATTTAAGTGTATGAGGGGTGTTTTAGTGGTAGATCTTGTATGGAGATGGTTAGTGTTTATGTAGAGAGGGGTTTGTTCTTGACAAAAGAGAGAGTTTGTAAGAAGAAGATGGAGAGAAAAATTAGAGAGTGTTTGTGTGTAGAAATTTTGGCATAGTAACTCTAGGTAAAGAAAATGGTGTAAAGAGTGTAAGAAATGGAGGGTATGTATACAAAAATGGGAGTGAATTTTTGAGAGATTAAAATAAAAAAATAAATTGAGATAATATCACAAAGGGGGGAAGAGGCGCCGGCCTTGAAGGGGTTTTGGGGGAAAATGGCTTATTTTATTATTTTGTGTAATTTAAGTGTAATAATATGTAAAGTAGATATGAGTAGATGTGTATGGGAAATAAAAAAGTAAATAGAAGAAAGTATGGTAGTTTGTAAGGATGAATAGTAATAAAGTGAGATAGTGAATAGTGTAGTATTGTACTATGAATAGTGTAGAAGACAAATTAATTACTGGTAGTAAAGAAAATACGAGTAAAATCACAATATCAGATATTTTTAGTTGCCGAAAAATTATATAACTGATATATTTGGAAATTTTATGAAGTCATGAGTCTAACGATACTAATAGTATATTCTTGGTATCCCAAGCCCTAGGACACGCTTTTCAAAGTTTGTATCCTATCGGGTTCGAAATAGGCAAAAAATTTACCAATCTGATATTTTTAAGCATCCTAATATTATTACGAACCAATCTACACTCTTCACTCATTCTTTGACTTCTTGGTTTAAGAGCTTGGGGTTGCCGGATCTAAATTGCTAGGGTTTCCTGAGGATCTGTTAACTTAAGGTTCCCTGTTAACTTTCTGGTTTAGGGTTTAAGCTTGAAATCACACTAAAAATTAAGGGTTTACAAGAACCAAACCAAAACTCACAGCCCACTGCATCCAACCACCTGGACCCAACAAACACCCATTCCATGACAAGAAGAGCTAAAAGTCATAGCCACAAGTCAATCAAAATGCTCAATCTCAATGCTCAACTCATCTCATTTGATGACCTAGAACCAACAACAGTGATCTAAGCCCAAAAAGGTATCAAATGGTGAAGTGCAATGTCTAAAGAATTTGATGTTCTTGTTCGGAATGGTACATGGGAGTTCGTTCCACCCAATTAAGCTCACAAGCTTGTCCAGACATTGACTACCATGACACTTTCAGTGCAATTATCAAACTAACAACAATTTTCCTTGTTCTCACCATTACAATTAGTCATGGATGTTCGCTATGACAACTTGACATCAACAATGCCTTTTTACAAGGTTATCTCACTGAAGATATCTTCATGATACCTTCAGGCTTTATTGATAAAGAATATCTAGATCATGTGTGCGAAAGACACAAAGCTATCTATGGTTTGAAACAAGCTCCATGGGCATGGTACCATGAGTAACAACAATTTCTTCTTACTAAGGGATTCAAAAACTCACGTGCAGATACTTCCTTGTTCATATACATAATACTGTTGGTTGCTCTCAATGATGATTTTGATGATAACAAAAAGAGTTAAGTGTTTACTAACAAATCTATTAAGTGTATAGTGAATATGGTCAAAAGTTTTATGAAAATGTTTTATAAAAGGATACAACTCAGAAAGTATTTCAAAAAGTGTTAAGGAGAGTTTTTCAAGAACAAGTGAGTGGTCAAAAAGTAATTCAGAAGGTAACCAGTACTTTACAAAGAGTTGTATACCAATCAGAAGGAAATTCAGAGACTAATACGAGATCATGACCATGAATATGAAAAACGAATGATTTCCAAATTAATTCGTAATTTTGAAGACCCAACACCAAAGTGAATGTATTTGGGTAATGCATTCAATTATGATCCACAAAGTTGGATAAATTATCCAAGGGGATTCAAGTTTATATGGATTAAGGATTAATTGATGAAGAATTTAATTCTCGACAGAAATTGAAGTATCACAATAGGAAATTCAAGATTCATTTTTAGACATATCTATGATCTCGTGACATTATAAAATAAAAAAAGAATCTGAATACGATATTCATCAAGGATGAGTTTATCCAAGATCAAGAGAATTCAAAATTTGAATGAATCGATATCAGATTAATGAAGCTACTATTTTCGTGGGATATTTTTTTCATATCAAGAACGATGTGACCAGATCATCTTTTAAAGATTATCTACAACAAAGCTAATTTAGATTTTAACGTTTGAAGAAAATCCATCAAAAGATCATATCCGAATCTCAAGCTCAATATCAGAACCAGCAAGATAAAAGGAATTCATCTTTATCCAAAGTTGTTACCGATTGAAAGAGAGAGATGAACAACACCCTATCCGAATTATTTGCAAAATATCAGGATTTAATCCATTACTAGCCGTTGAACAATAACAAATATATTACAGGCACAGAAGAAAGAAGAGACATCCAGCCTTGAATGTGAAAAAGAAAACAAGCGACAAAAAGCTCTCAATATTTTCCTCAAGTAAATACTGTCATTTATATTTTCATTGTACTGAAATTAGAGGATATTTTACTTATTTCCTCGAATTGATTTGTGATTACTCTTTGAGTGAGTTTGAAAGTTACAAGTAGACTTAGTAGTTTGATTGTAGCTTGATTGTAGCTTGAAGGAAGCTAGGAGAATCAAGCTGAGTGCATTTGTAGCCAAGTGTTTTGGAAAAAGACAACTTATAACTTGTTGATTTATTGGATAGTGGAACATACCGGTGTGGAATACTAGATCTCCGGCTTGATGCTGGAAGAGAGGACTGACGCTCGAGGTGGAACCTCTATAAATCAATTTTGCACTATCTTCTTTCTTATCTCTTTAAATTTCATGCATAACTTATTGTTTGTATGAGCTACAATTTAGATTCAGAAACTAAATCAAAGAATAACTGGAAGTGTTGTTACTAATCAGAAACTAATTCAGAGACTAAAACTGGAAGTTTCACTCTTATTTTTGTTTAACGTACAGTAATCATTTTTCAACTTGTTTTCATCTGAATCGGGAAATAAACTTTTGTTTATTAAGTTTATTTTTTTCAAGTAAGTTTAAAAAGCCATTTTAATTTGATTAACTAAGTTTGTGAATTTGGTTAAGTTTTTGAAAAGATTAAATTTTCATTTTGGAAAACCAATTCACCCCCCTTCCCCCCTCTTAGTTATCTCTTTGGGACCAACAAATACAAATACCATGATCTACTCACTAGTATATGTATATGATATCATTATCACAGGAAGCGATAACTCCATCATGCAATGTTTTGTCACTTAACACGTAGCACATTTTTCCCTAAAGTATCTTGGTAGTCTCTCTTATTTTTTGGGTGTTGGGATTCTTCCACACAAGCATGGTTTCCTTCTCTCTCAACATCGCTAATTAATGACCTTCTCACACGCACTCACATGATCGATGCCAAGTTAATTCATACACCTTTGGGAACAAATCAAACTCTAAGTCTTCACAATAGCACCATATTGACAGATGCTTTAGAATATCAAACCATTGTCAGTAGTCTTCAATATTTGACACTCACAAGGCTTGACATTGCATTTGCAATAAACAAACGCTCTCAATTCATGCACCAAATGATTGTTACAATACCATCGTGGCACATCTAATCATGGAATAATACTTCATTACAACCCAACACTTTCTCCCCATGCTTTCTTAGATGTCGATTGGGCTGGTAACAAAGATGGGTACACACCAACTACTGCTTACATTATTTATCTTGGTCATAGTCTAATTTCTTGGAGTTCTAAGAAACAACACACTGTTGCATGCTTGTCAACTAAAGCTAAGTATCGTGTTGTTGCAGCAATTGTTGCTAAATTATGTTGGATCAATTCACTTCTTACCGAACTTGGAATATAGACTTTGTAAGCCCCGATTAACTATTGTGACAATATTGGAGCCACCACCTATGTTTGAACCCAGTTTTCACTCTCGAATGAAGCATGTTGCCATTGATTTTCTCTTCATCTGTAAGCAAGTCTAAAGTGGGGTCCTCCTTGTTGCTCATGTCTTATCTGCAGATCAGCTAGCTGATATGCTCACAAAGCCACTTTCAGGAGCTCATTTCTTTATCTCAAGGACAAGATTGGAATCTCCACTAGGAAGTCTAGCTTAAGGAGGCATATAGAAGGAAACAACAATCACGCATTGTAAATAATTTATCATTAATGTAGATTAAGTCAAATTTATCATTAATGTAGATTTATAGAAGGAAACAATAACTAGGAATATTAAATAATTTATAATTAATGTAGATTGATTCAAATTTATCATTAATGTAGATTGAGTCATTAGCCCAATTCTAGGAATCGGCAATTAGCTATCAATTCTCGATTTTAGTAGATTAGTATTGATTTGCGAGAGATTGACTCCATGACAGTTTTATATATTTACCTCTTGGAATTAATAGAATTCAGCCATTGCTCGAATATTCATCATAGCCTATATTGTCTGTTGTTTGCTCCTTTTGATACTTATGTACTACTTTTTTTTCTTGTAGATGGATCTGGGACCTCTGGATAACTCTGTACTTACAATCAGCCTAATCATAGATCAAGGCTAGCATGGGAGGCCAGATAAGATCTTTTCCTGGCTTCTTTACTTATAATATTTTGAGAATATTTCTCATGGAATTCTTTCAAATGCAAGAGCATGCTATATTACATTATCGCCGCAAATAAGCAAAGCTAAGGTGGCAGGTTGATATGCTTGCACACCTAAACGAGCGACTTGTTCCATATCTGTCATAGGCCAGCTTTATAGATGCTGTAGATATAACATTTGTTTAGCTGGATTGACACCTAGTTGACACATTGCTTGAGAGATGGCGACCCCAGATACATATATTTCATTTACCGATAGTGGAGCGGACGGTGACATTATAAAGATATTACCGCACTTATCGGCTTCTTCATCGATAAGCATGCAGTTACCAGCACGACACAGGTAGATTAGCTAGATTTGTGCGACCATTTACTTTGAGTTAGACCCATGTCTAATGCTAATATTGATGGTGGGCACTTGAAGATGTCGTGGTTACATACACGCTTTAAAGCACTACCTAATAATGAAGAAGATATTACCATTCCGCGCCATGCTAGGGCTTATAATCTATTATTGCTAGGGAGATTCATAGTTGGGGACAAATCATCAATTCTAGTTCATGTCATGTACCTCTAACTGCTTGAGGACTTTAAAATAACAAGACAGTATGTATAGAGAGCAACTTGTTTGACATAGCTCTATAGGTAGCTGTGCATGGTGTCACAAATCGATATGAGTAGCATAGCAAGACCCTTGTTCTTTTGCAGATCTGGGCCTAGGGACAGATCCCACACATAGCCTCCATGTGTCGAAAAATCACATTAATTACCACGGAGTGCCCTCTCATCAGTTATTGGGGAGCTACTGTTGATGTCACTTGATGCCTCACACATTTATTATTCGAGTTTACGGGATGCATAGATCGACAAGTCCTTTGATAGGAATGGTTTGGTACAACCTATGTGGTCTTATGTCTACATTTTCATTATTTTTTTTTGTATTGCTTTTTTTTTTTCATGAACAGGTCGTTTGGGATCCATACTCTACTATAATGGATTCCTTGCTTGAATATTGCCGGTTTGGTAGAGAAATATGCCGAACATCAGTTCTCGTGGTATGCTTTCATGTTGTTGGGCACTACTATCCAAACAAGGTGCTTAGATAATTTGGTGGTTTCTAGGGCATCCAGGCTCCCTATCTAATATGAGAGCCTTATATGAGCATGACTCATGGAGCATTCATAATGAAATTGGGCGTTAGGGCACACTAGGTGGGTCGTAGAGTGGGATGAGAGGCGCAATTGCATTGTAGACATACCAGACATACCTGATGATACATTTGATGATTATTTTGATTGGTATAATGTGATTACCAGGCACTGAATCAGTTGAATGGGGGCCATTATATGATATATGGTAAGTTAAATAATTATCTATGGTATATATGGATGTAGATTGTGTTCATTAATTCTTGATCTAGATATTTACGATTACTTGCAGGTAAATATCATTTACCAAGTCCCCAACATGCTACCTCAGGATACTTTTAGCACTGTACGATATATTATTTATGTAGTGGATGTGTTCATGGGGCTTAATATCAATTATCCAGAAAGTAGCAGCTCCACTACAAGTACTAGCACAAGTATTAGCACCGACACCATCACTTGATATCATTGGTGGTGGGATGACCCATAGCCTTGGCCTCAGCTTTAGCTAGCATAGAGATGTAGAATACACAAAGAGAGGCATAGGCAGGATGGAGTCAGGAGTGAGGGTAAGGCCGATACAAAGTTGCAGATATCAGAGACGAGTCGACACCTTCATAAGTTTAGCATGACAAGTTTGGTCCATCATCTTCATCATATACTCATTTGCTGGACACTTTGATGACAAAAGAGGTGACAGTCACCACCAAATGATATAGGGGAAGGCCTTACCTAGGTATATCCACTCTTTGTCTCATTTCACTAGTACAATGTTAGTGGTGTGAGATGGGGATGTTGCATTCACACAGGATGATCCATCTATGAAGCATCCCCAGTAGGCTCCAGATCAACCTAGGACATTCCATTGTACTTTTGTCAGACAGAGATGAGGGAGGTGGAGCACTTAGAAGTAGAGTAGTTTTTATTTATGCTTATGTTTTTCTGATGATTGTATATAATATTGTATATCATTTGATGTAATGAATTGAGTAATAGTGCAACCATCTTATATATTATGCTTTATGAGTTTTTTATTATATTGGCTATAAAGAAATGGGTATGATTATTGTAATTGGATGGATTGGGTTTGGGAATACTGTTGTGGTTAGATGGACTGGTTTCGGAATAACTGTTGTGGTTGGATTATTGTAGTTTGGAAGTTGTTTCTTTATGGTGGATGGCTAATAATTTATACAGTTGATTGTACATGATTCTGATGGGTTACAATTGTTTAGACTGACTAATTCAATAAGAAGTGGAATATGAAATGCAGGAGAGGGTGGGGTGATGTTTGTGTCAACCTCGTCACTTCGGGAGACGATACCAACCACTTATGACAATGTCATAAGACGTCAGCCACTAATAATTTATAAATGGCTAGCATTGTATTGACAATGTCATAAGTAATTAACCTCATCTCTTGAAAAGATGCCATCAGCTACTCATGATCTCGTCTTTTAAAGAAAGGAATTCATGTTGTCTAAGACTGAGATTATTTTCATCCCAATGATGTTTTTGTAATTTTTTTAAAAAAATATAAATATTAAGTGTTTCACAATTTACACTTTATAAAAATTCATAAATCTAAATAGGTGATGCCTTTGATGATGAAATGTGTTAACAAATAGCTAGATTACATAAAAACTACAAAAAAACATGTACTTCATTATATATTTTGTAACAATAGATTATATCCTTATTTCAATGCAACATAATGAAGGAGCAATAAATGTTCCTTTTTTCCTTTTTCTTTAAGTTAACAGCCCCGCGCCCTCCCACCCACCCCCCGGTTTTTGCATCCCTAACCTTTGTCTTCTTTACTTGGATTCCAATGAATTTATTTTAAGAGAGACAAGGAGAGGAGGAGGATGAAAATAAATAAATAAAACCAAAGTGGTTTGTTTGTATAGAGTCACCAATAAGAATAAATAACAAATGTGGGTCTGTTTTATTTAAATTTGTATCTTTTTTTAAAATGATATGTATAAATATGTCTGATTTATATTTATATTTTATCTATATTTGATCTATTTAATTTTTTAATAAGGACTGTTAATTTTTTTTAATCTATATCTAATTTTTTTATAAATGATTTATTAATAAAATAAAAAAAGGTGTGTATCAGCAATATATTAGCAAACAAACAGACTCATGGCTGTTCCGTTTGTGTTTTTTTCCCTCATAAACAGAACCAAATACAAATAAAAATACACTAACAAAATATAGACGATCCAAACACCCCATTAGAAAAAAAAAAGCTAAGATCGTAACCGGAGCCAAAATTCCGCGCCTCCCTACTTCTGAAAACCTCAATCTCCGTCTCTTTCCCCCGCTCTCTCTGCTCTGGGCGCGCAATTTTAAGGTAATGCACTTGAACTCTCAACTTCAGGTAATGTTCATGTAAACTAATGCACGGGTCTTTCACAATTAGGGTACTATTTCATAAATTCGCCTGAAGTGAGTCCATATTTGAGAGTTTGATTCGGTTCAGAAATAGTAACGTTCAATATAAATTTATCATTGGTAGGCTATTTATCAACTGGAAATCGCATTTTTTTCTAAATGATGTGACTTTACTATGATAAGCTTTTCAATGCGCATTGGCCTTGTTAGGTTTTATTAATGTTGAATGTTTCTTGGGGACTTTCCATACTCATTTGGTGTCTCAATCCATGGTTTTGCCACTGATGATTGCATATGGTCACATGCCGTTACGAACTAGAACCTGCACTGCTGGTTTTTGGACTGGAACCAGTCCTCAACGGATTGGCAAGGAACGGAAATTAGTGGTTCCTGAATCATAGAACCGTTGGACTTCCGAAAACCAAAATAAATAAACAAATAAATAAATAAAATTCATATGTAGAATCTTGGAACCAGCTGTTCCTAAGAAAATCCTTTGTCTATTGATGAAACATGCTTAACATGGATCATTCTTTTTGCATTTTAATTCATAGTGGCAGCATATGATTATTGAGGATAGAGGCGAAATCTTCCCCGATTGTTTAGTTTATATTCTATGTTCAAATTTGGAAGGGTTAAATTGGGAGGTGATGGTAGTTTTATATTTTGGAGGGCGAAAAAGGGTTATTCCTATTGAAGTTATGAGTTTCTTTCTCCCATGTGTCAAAAGATTGGAAGACGTATGTAATTCTACTTGTGACCTTAAACAAAAAATTTCCATGTGCAACCCATTTCGCCTATCATTTCCCTTAATGTAGGTAATTCTTAAGCATTAGGATTGAGTCATAGTGACATGAACCCCAACCACCACCCCCCCTTCCCCCTCCTTATTATTGTGCATGTGTGTGTTTTTTCCCTCTCTCCTTGCAGGGAAGATCTCATCATTTGCAGGAGAACTAATGTTACACTTCCTTTTCCATTCAAATAGGATTCAGGCTATATTTGGCTAAAAATGTTAAATGTAATATGATGAAATATCTGGGGTAGTAGAAAATAAAAATGCAATTACATTTGGATGAATAGGAGATTATTGTGAAAGTTGTCTCAAAATGAAAAGTAGTCTTGAGTGTTTGGAATTATTTTATAATAATCTCACTTTTCTGTGAATATTTAATCTTATCTCCTTTTCTTTAGAATTTCTTAGTGACAAGCATCTCAGCTGCGACAGTAAGTGTCACAAACCCTTAGCATGCTGCATTTTGCATTTCATTATAATCAGAGATACACCTTTTTTGTAAGTGTTAAACGAGATGCGCTAACACCACTTAGGATAGCTTCTATTAGTTCAAAAGAAGAGGTTTCTTATGTAGCAGTGGTGGTTTTTTATTAGGTAGGAATACTAGATGAAGTGGAAGATTCATGCAAGTGTGATCTGGCAGTGATAATAGTCGTGACTAGACTCCTTCATTTTATCACAATGGTGTTGTCATTTATTTAATTATTTTTTTAGGTCACATTTAATATTTTTCTTCTGTTAGTAATGACATCATCGACCTCTAATTTCAGACTTATTTAATTTTTCTTCCATGTAATATTATGCCCTATTCTGAAAGTTTTACTTTCTTGTAATGTAGGTTCCAAGTATCTAACTTTAATTGTGCGAATCAACTGCTGGTAACTGGACTCTATTTCTCGTGATGTACTTCTCCTTTCCCTTTTTTCATTTTCCATCATTTGATAATTTTAAGTTTTATTCTTTCTTGTCGGCTACTGCAGACATAACTGAAAAGATGAGCAGCCAATGGCTAGTTAAGGGCTTGGATCCAAGTATTTGCATCTTATTTATCGAATTAGGGTTTTTATTTATTTTTAGCCCCTGAGCTGTGAATTTTGGCATTTAAAATTTTTGACCTTCTCCCTTTCTTCATGAGTACTACTTTAGCTATACTGTCAAACTATTTACTTTAAGGTCATTGAGCAGGGCCCCGATAGCATTCTGGTTTATCCTTTTGTTTTGAAACTTTCAGTTGCTATGAAGAAGACGACACTAAGAGAGTTGCAGAATGATAATATAATCAATCCGCCCATCTCTATGAGAAATTCTTCATTAAAGGACAGTGCTTCCATGATAGAAAGCAAAGTTTCTGGTCCGAAGAGACCCTTTCCTGAGTGGTCAGTTCAATCACCATCTAACCAGCCTCTGTGTGGTAATGCTGTGAATAGTCGTGTCTATGTTCGTAGAAAGTGTGATGGAGAAGTAGGTAAAGGTGGAAATATTGACAACAGAAATATCAATTTTGATTTCCTACAGTCTGCACCAAGTTTTCAGGGTGAAACACTGAAAAAGAATCAGATAATAGAGCCAAAGGCTACTCCTTTTGTAACCAGTGTACCATTTCCAGTTTCTACTCCAGTGATCTCATCTGGGAAGCCCTCAGTCGAGCTTCATCTTGGAAAGTCTAGTATGAATTCTGCGTCATCAGAACTTAACGCTGATGTTCTAAATTCCCCTTTAGATGGTTCCAGGTGTCCAAATGCTGGGACATGGGAAGAGCGTTATCATCATCTGCAGCAAGTATTGTGGAATTTAGAACAACCAGATCAAAAGGATTATATTGAAAGTGAGCTCCTTACTTATAGAAACTAGTTCAGTATGATAGTGTCTTACCCATAGTTTATTCAGAATAAAACTAAACTCCTTGTTGTATTATTATTTTAGTGCTCCGATCACTTTCTTCAGCAGAACTGAGCATCCATGCTGTCGAGCTGGAAAAGAGATCTATTCGCTTATCTTTAGAGGAAGGTTAGTTGGAGTTTCCTTTTTTATTTTTTGGTGAGGAAATCATTTGCATGATTCTGAAGGGATAATTAAGCATCTTGCTGATTATTATTATTATTTGGAAAATTGCAAAAAAGTATAATCTGTGTTATGGCGCCATTGCAATCAAGTGATTAGTATCTCTTTTTCATTTCCTTTTATTAAATGCCCTATGTTCTTTTGTGTTATGCAATTTTCAAGTACTCTATTTTATACCTGTTACATGTATTTGAAACCCCGCACCCCAAAAATCATGCATGGAAATCAGAAAGCTCAGAACATTGAACTCTAAAACCCTCTCTTTGGTTTGATTTAAAACTTCTTGTCTAGGATTTAGAAAGGAAAAGGGGATTTGAAATGACTAGTTGAAAGTTTCTTGAATCCACATGTGATTAGGGTTGTTCTTGGGATCTTGTGCATGTCACGTGGGATTTTAACAGAATATTTGATGATTGTGTAACAGAAAAGAACACAGGTGTTGAGTTTGTTAAAAGAAAGAATGTGGATTAGTTTATTGCAAAAGCGTAGACATAGGTCATGTTTTTGTATCTTTTCCTTAATTTTTTCATCTTGACATACAGATTTCTTTCTTTAATTAAAGTGTTGTCATCACTACACTTGTACATCTGTACTAATGAAAGGAATTGATATAATTTGTTTTTGAAAGGATGTGTGAGGAACTGCTATTAGATTTTGTGATGAATTTAAAATTTTGTTGATTAAATTTGTTCGGCTGACCAGTCCAGTGGTAATGGCCACTACAGAGAAGGATGACTATGAGTCAGTTCTTCACATTAGCATCTTCCTGATTAAGGAGAGGCTTTTGTGAATTATAGTGGATGGGTACTAGTCTTCCCATAGATTACCTGGGAGGAGTTCCTTGGTCTAAAAGTTCAAATAATTGGACACTGCATATACCTTTCATAAAAATGTTGAAATGATTGGAGACTGTATTTTACATGTTAGAAATTAATTTGAATGTTGGTCTACCTTCTAAAGATTTCTTGAACATGTATATAGAAATTTATGTTTGTCAATCTTTTAAAAAGTTGGAAGTTGTGGAAAGGAAAAGAGAAGAAAAGAAATTAAAGGAAAGGTAGTTTTATCCTTATTTGAATACAAAGTGGAAATACATGGAAATTGGTGGAAACAGAAGAGGGATATGACCAAATTACCTCTATTATTTTTGTCTTCCTCTGTTTTTAAAAGTATTTTTGTAACTTTTACCTACTTCCACTCATTTCTCTCTAAATTTGGACAGAAAATATTGAAGCTTTTTAAGTGGAAACAATTCTACCCATTTACACTATCTTCATTCGCTTTCTACCCTCTTTAAAATACCCAAACAACTTTCTTCCTTTCATTTTTATAACTTTCTCTTGATTTCCTTAGACTTCCGCCCTATCCAAATAGTCATTGTAGCCAGCCTCTAGAGATGCCATGTGCATCTCAGGAGAAATACAGTTAAGCTTCATCCAAGTGTCTGTTCAGGCTTTTAGCAATAATAGTTGTCCTCTTGCTTCCTGTCACTACTTTTCTACTCCAGATGATTTTGGTGCAGTTACTGTAATGTACAATACACTCAACCAATAGATGCATGATGCAGTTAAGAAAATATTTTATTTGAGCATGACTTAGCCCATCTCTATCATCATATGCTTAAATTTCAATTAAGATGCATCATTTTTGCAAGTGTTTCTGTCCTTACTGTACTTGCACTAGCAGTGTTGCAGCAGTAGCTGAAGTGACAACAATATGTCTGATTCTTGCGCTGGGCATTGCTTGGTTATTCAATTTTATTGATGCAATTTTTTAGGGTCAACATGGTGCGCTGAATTGCTGCGACCTATAGAAAAATTTTGCTTTTCAGTCATGCCCAAGTCAAATCCATGTTTCTCACTGAGTAACTTCTTTTGATGTCACAGCAAAAGAGATGCAGCGAGTGACTGCTCTAAATGTATTAAAAAAGTCCACATCATGAATATTTAGAAGGATTTTCAATTCAGAAAGACCCAGATGGACTGGTGCAACTTGTTAATAATTTAAACGTAGAGGAAGCATATATATGGACCTTGTTTCGCTTCGCTCAAGGCAAGCATGATCTCTGCTGTGGCGCTGGTGGAAAGTAAACTTTTGTTTTGAGGTTTCTTGTTGTATTTTTTTAATTGTAGTCACAGAAGCTTTGTATAATTTTATGGAAAGGAAAATGTTTGAAGAAAGCCCGTCAGTGATAATAAGAGTGCAATGCCAATATGTCTATTATTGTTATAAATTATTAAAATATGGTTTATAGTAAATTAATTACCGAAACACCAATATAAAATTGCATATTGGAGATGAAAATATAGGAATTTACAAAAAGCTTGCATTTTATTAAACTTTCCATTATAATCGCATATTGTGCGTACGGTGATAATCAGGGTAAATTTCCAAATAAAGAGATTACGTGTGATTTACAAATCGCACATCTAATTTTTGATTTATAAATTGCATTTATGACATGTGATGTTATTTGTCATACCATCCTTAGTGCTACAAGGAGCTTTGGAAACACATATATCGGATGTTAGGAAGGGGTATTGGAAAACACACATCGCATTTTAGGAATGGGATTTATAATCCACATGTTTAAGTTGCGATTTAAACCATTTTAACATCATTCTCGGACCTTTTTCATTAAATAAAACGGTGCATATTACTAGTATAAATCACAATTCTCACATGTGATTTACATGGTTTTAAAATTGTACTCCGACCTCCTTCATTTTATACAAACAACCCTCTCTCTCGCCAAACAAAAATCCTCTCTATCAGGCTCATTTATCGCTCATTCTTGCTTCATGTCACTCTTGTAACAAGGTAGGTTTTCACTCTTTTTTTTTTTTTTATTACTTATTACTTATTTCTGAGTGTTAATTCATTTATTTTGAATTGTGCACCATATGCAGATTGAAATGACTTAATAAAACGAAAGAGACCGTAGTTTCATAGTAATATTGTTGTTTTTCCTTTTGATGCTCTAAGCATGTCTAGGATATAATCAATGTATTTGTTTTTTCTTCTTCTTATTATTATTTTTTTTTCAATAAAAAGCATCGATAGAAAGTTAAGGTAATTTGTAACGGTGAGGGTCTAAAGGGATTTACTACATTAATTTCTACTTCGCTCTCGTTCCGTTATTGATGTTTAATGCCTTATATTTTGTTAAAAAAGTTGTTTCTGCAGTCTGTTTATAAACTATTGCTTCTTATGTTTTGGTGTGGTAAAGTGTCCGATTAGGATTTATGAAACATGAAGCTTGTCAAGAAACGAAACTAAAGGGGGATAGTGTAGTTTCATAATGATATCATCGTTTTTCCTTGAGCTTTTATAGTAATTATTTAAAGAAGTTGATATCCTAGGAATCACGGTAAACAATTTAAAGGTTTTTTAAACATGTTCCTTTTTGTTTGGTACGTCTGAAATTAATATGACTACTTGTCTACTTCGAGGACCTTAGTATGAGGTTATCCACCATTTTGCAATAGTTAGCACAAACTTCTTGCCATTATGGCAACTTGGTAATGGATTCAGTCTTAGAAATTTCATTTATTAGGGCAATTCATTTAATGAGTTGATTGTGGTATAGAAATCATGTGCTAATTTTCATTTTTAGCATGACCAAATATAAATGAGAAGTAAATAGACCATAGGAAAATCAGTCACATAAAGGTAAATTGGTGCATCAAATCCACAATGAAAAAGCAAGAAGAAAAGACTTGGAAGTCGTCATGGATTGAACTTGGCATAAGGTGGACTTATACTGGTATATAATTATGGGCCTTACCAATAAACTGAAAATCACCACTTCCATCTTGGCTTAGAATTTCCATATCATTCATCTTTGCATTCATTAGCTTCCAATCAAGAACACATTTTCCACAAGAGTTGTTAGGAGCTTTAGAGTAAAGCTGTTTTTCTTCTGTAGATGTTAGAAGTCCATTTATAAAAAAGAACAACAGTTGCATTACACTTTTTGATGTGCATTGAATTTTTCAAGCTCTCTTCATGAATGTTTTACAAGCTTACAATTTTATTCTAAGATTTTTTTTTTAATTGTCTTGAGTTTTCAAACTCACATTGCAAAGGAATTTACGTTTTTCCTCAACGGATATTGTGAGTGATAAATTGAGAGTTGTTTCACTATAGTGGGTGCTTAGTTTAGGAAGTTAGTAAGACTCATTAGTGAGGGATTGCTAAAAAGTTGGGTTGATTATACAAACTTTCATGTTTATTTTAATGATATAATGGGATGAAACTGGTCAAGACGACTGAATTCTCAGTATTAGATGGAAGAGAGGACTGATGTACAAAATAGAACTTTTATAAATCATGTCGATTAATTTCTTCTTTCCCTACTCATTTTTAATTTTCACGTTTTTTTATTGTTAATTAACTTTTATTTGCACCATTATTGTTAAAGTATAATAAAAGGGGATTAAAGTTAATTTGTAATGAAAAAGAATATGGTTGGAGTAATATGATCAAGTTTACAAAGTTTTGGGTAATGATTTGATGGTTTAGGGAATTGGGGTTGTAGCACATTCCTTAGCTATTGGATTATCTAGTGAAAATGCAATGGCCACAAACCCTTGGCATGATGCAATGCACACCAAATGCGTACTAAAGTGATGTTTGCGTAAACGCTTGAATTTTTCAAAACTCTTAGAAAATAATTCTAGAGCTAAAAACCAAAACCAAAATCAAAATCCTAAAACCGGCCCCAGTTAAAACTGAACTCTAGAAACTCAAAACACAATCAAATATGAATTTCATAACATTAAGAAAAAGAGAACCTTCAAAAACAAAATGAAAAATCCAATAATCGTTTGATCCAAAATCCGTACGCTAAACAATTCATTTATTTGATCTCTAACACGTAAATTGAGATAGCATGTCCAAAAAGAATTTAATGACAATCATAAAACCTTAAAACTTCCGGTGACTTTTAGGATAAAAAATTTAAAATTAATACTAAAATTCCAATCGAGTCAAGATATAACATTAGAATCCCTAGAATACAATCCGGGATCTGTAAAATATCAAATAAATCATAAAATAGAGTAAAATTAATTATCGAACAAAAAATATAGTATAATCACGAACCCCTAAGATTTTACGAATAAACTTTATAGCTGGAATTGAAACCGAAACCCTAAAAGTCAACTAGATCAATAATAAGCCTTAGTGAGACTAGATCTAGCAATCCCGTGCTCGAAACCCAAAAATAATAAGAATATGATAACCTTGGATTATAGACCAAAATAATGTGACACAACCCAAAAAGATCAGATTCGACGAAAATTCATCTATTTCGGACCTGAACGAGATCAGCTCCCAAAATCAAGGTCCTAGCCTGTGAAACGGTGAAAATAATATGATAACATATTTTGACTCGTAATAAGATAAAGATTGATAAAAATATTGTTTTAGAATTTTTCTGTTTTTAAAAAATCAGATATAGCTCGTTTACATATATTTTTCTTATTATCGGTATTTTATTGTCTTATCCACTATTCAAATACTATTTACTACTATTCATATATCTTTACTTTTTCTTATAACATATTCTTACAATCTATACACCTATATTTTACATTTTCTTTTCCAATGCAACTTTTTACATAACTTCTCTTACACTTTATTATTTTTCTTTATCAAAATTAATTTTTTTTTTCACTCATTCTCTCTTCCTCCTCTCTAAACTGGTGCACATCCTCCCCTCTCTCTCAATTTTATAATATTTTATAATTTATTTTATTATATCTAATTTCCCTCCACAATTCTCTATAAATACTACTTCTCTCTCTACTTCTTTCACACATCTTATTTTACTTACCAAAACTCTATCAAAATTTCTCCATAACTTCTCTCTCCAACAATTTCCCCTCCAATACTCTCTGCCATTCACTTCTCTTTAGGAAAAGTAAACACACCACCCATTTGATTCTTCCATCTCCAAATCCTTCATAAACCTTATGTAAAAATCAAATCTTTTCTTTTCTTTCATATTAACATAACATGAATACTTTGTTGTTTTGATTTCTAAAACCCCATGAACTTTATGCTAGGGAAGAAATCATGAAAATAACAACTTGTTCCCGTCTTGTTCAACACCATGTTTATTTACAAGTGTTGTGATATTCTTGTTTTATTTTTGCTCCTAACCTAACTGCTGTATATTATTAAGTATAAGTATGTATATATATTCTTAAAGCCTAATGCTTACAAATCTAACTTTTATTTATGCTTTTATTTACTTGCACATTTTATTTATTTCATGATAAATAATTTAGACTAGTCATTCCAATCTTAGACTTGTCATCATCAAGTCAAAACTTTTTATTTTCTATAAGAACTTGTACATAATCCAAGTCCGGGGAGCCTTGATACAAATCTAAGATCCATGATTTTCTTATTATTTTCTTGCTTTTCTTTATGGAACTCGTCTATTTTTAAGTCCTGGGAAGACTTGAACGAAAAATCTAAGGCTTCCATAGTTTTCTTCCTTTTCTTTTCCTTAAATTTTCTTATGCTTTTCTTTTCTTTTTATGGAACTTGTCCATATCTAAGTTCCAGAAAGCCTTGATACAAGCTAAGACTTCCAAATTTTTATTCTTATATATATGCTTATTTAATTCTCTATGCCTTTTATTTTCTATATGAGTTATTTTTCTTATATAGCTACAAGTTCATATTCATGCATGATCATAATGTTGTTGTCTTGATAAAGTTTTCAAATATATAAAAGGAGTTATTTTCTTTCACTTAAAAATAGGACTAAACTCTCAAGAAACATAGCTTTTAACACTTAGAAGAAACTTACACTAAGACTTAGGATAATAGTTTAACTACATCATTTTCAAAATATTAAAATCAATTTATTGTTATATTTTAATGTTGATAATTCTTTGCTATACAAAATAATATTTAAAACTTATTTAGATGGTTTATACCAACACTTTAATAAACACTAAGAATTAAACTATTTTTCCAAGTTAAATTTAAGATCAACTCGTTAGTTAAAAACTCATTTAGAAAATAAAATTCATAGACAACCTGAAGAATCAATTTTTTTTTTAATGTAAAAATTTAGGAAGATAAGAAAATATGAAAACAATAGTTATAATAAGAAGGCACTCATTGGCAACAACTCAAAATTTTAGTTTTCTCCTAAACAACCCCTTAAATACCGAAATGTTGAAAAAATATTAACTGAGAAAAAATTATTATGAGAATAAAAATTTAGAACAAGACATTCATTTAATTTTCCTCTTGCTAAAACTTAAAACATTTTAGAGGTAATAGAATTTAGAATGAATTTTTCTTCATAATCACATAAAGATTCATGTTTTGGAAAATATTTAGTTAAAATAAATTTAGTATGATAATAAAATATCCATGAACTCTAAATAAATATAAAACCATGATTTTCTTTAATTAAGTTTCTTATTTACAAAATCAGAATTAAAATTTTGTTTAAGAATCAAACTTAGGAAAATTTAAAAGGAAATATACTTGGAGTTTTCTATCACAAATAGGTAAAACCATGTTTTATAAAATAAATTGTTAAATAAGAATCTTTGAACAAATATAAAACCTTTGAGATTCCAAAATATATATATTGAACTATGATTTTTGTTTTTTAAGTCACATATTTACAAAATAACAAATTTAATCATAAGTTACAGAATGACCTTTCATAAAACTCTATCTTTCATAAAAATAGTTCACAAATTTTGTTTTTAAGGAAACATCACTAGGATCATGCATATAATATGAGTTATTATTAATATTAAATGATTTTCAGAAGTATAAATGTTTATAGGTTTGCTATAAAGTGTCTAAGTGAAGAAAAACTTAGGAAAAATTACAATTGAAGGGTTATAACCTTTGGGTCAGGTCTGTACCGATCCATTCTGAAACTTAAATGGTTTTAAATATAAAAAATAACCTTAGAAAGAGATAGATATTTTCAAGTAGGTAGAAAACAACATATAACATGCGAAATTTCGAATTAAAATGAGTAAGTTATGTCCATTTTAAATTGGAATCTCTCTTCATCTGAATTTTGATGAAAATAATAAGATAGAATTAGGAAATTTAAGTAGAAATTCTATGAAATACTCATTCCGGGTATTTATTTTATCTAAGTGATGAGGAATACATGACTCTCCTTTTTGAGGATTATTACGACTAAGAAGATTGTGATATAGATGAGTGAATTTTTCCTCCTAAACTCGTTACTTTGTTTGTGCTTGTAAGTAGTCACACTGGCATGATTAAGGAAAGATAAAAATGAGTATGTATAGGGGACTATCAAGGGTTAAGCATGTGTTTCTTACTTACTTGATTAAGTGGATATTAATCATATCGTAGCGTTAGAATGTTTGTTTAACTATGTTCATTCATTTGTATGCTTGATTGCTATGTATGTTTAAATTAATTGATTGCCCTTAATGAATCATAATACGGAATGATGTTAACAAGAAAACGGTCACGTATAGTATCTGTCGAGTCACATTTTGAACGGCTAATACTCCTGCGTGTAGAGTTGGATGGACTGCTAGCGTGCTGGGAAATGGGCCATGTTCCTTGTTAGTGAATCCACATTACTTAAGGAATGCGACTCTAGGTTTAGAGCCATGCCAACCAAACACTTTGGGTGAGTGCCTGGAGATTAGCAGCAGAAGATCAAGAGGATCTTCATCAACAATTCTCTAACCTTTCATATGGAGGACTTAAATCCATTCTATGTATACATTCTGGATAACTATATATATGTGTGTTTATGTGTGTTCTTGATGTGATTGTTGCATAAGCATAGCATATATTTCACTAACTAACTTATCTGTTTATGATTGTCAGTAAGAATGACATGGAAATATCTCACTAAGCATATTGTAAGCTTATACTCTTGTAGATTTTATTGAAGCACGTATGCTTGAGACTCGATTCAGAGACGGGACATTAAGGAAAAACATTGGTGGATTATTGAGCTTTTGTAGAAGAAGTAGGAGTATAAAAGGAATTTACTTTCTCGAAATTTCTTTATGAGAAATATATGTTTGGTTAATATTTTGAAGATTAGTAAGAACTGTATTTGGGTAGACTTGAAGACATTAGTGAGGGTATACTTCTAAGAATTGCAATCGACCATGTTTATATTTATTGTTAAGTATTCCTCTTACCTTGTTACTTAATTATTATCAAAGTAAATTACACTATTCCGATGCATTCCCTCTGTTGTGTTGTATACCTTATGCATGATATTGAAATCTTTGCGTAACTAAGAAAGTCATTCCTAGGCTTTAATATTGTGCACAGTGGATTGCACGTTTAGGGTACCCCTTGAGGCACGACAATTTGTATACTCGACTTTTTCTTGACACATTTTAGTGCATAATTTTGCACACTAGAATTGGAAAAAGGCAAGCTTCCTCTACACAACAACTCCCTTCAAATAAGGACCCGACTTATCCCAATCCTATGATTAGATATGCCTAGTCGTCAACCACATATAATACCTAAGTAATACACATAAGGTTGTGCATAAAGAAAGTGTTCATATTGACTGTTTACTTAACTTGTATTATCTTGTATAATTTTTACAAAAGCTACTCAACATGAGTAGAACACCATTACATTTATATACGTCATTAATACCAACAGATTGGTACTTCAAAGGATTTACAAAGCTTGATCATTTCAAAAACGTAATAGAAAAGCTTTAAAATCTATAGGCTTAACCAACAAGCCTTTAGCTAAAATTACATTCAACTTTAAAAGTCTTGAGAAAATCTTTTACAAAATAACTTCTTTTGCATAGGGTCCCTAGTCATCCCATTCAACCACAAACACTTCCTAGTTAGTCTCATATCCTAAATCATCATAGAATTCATTTTCAATAGAACCTGTAAAAGAAAGCATAAGCCAAAAGCCCAATACATAGTAACATAAGCAAATACAAAGTGGCATCCATTCTTAGTCTAATGTAATGCAATAATCAATAAAGTTATTTATCTAAAATTTAAGTGTAACAATTTAACATTAGAGTATTCAAACTTCAAGAATAGTTCATTAGGAATCTGGGGGTCTAAGGTAACAACATCTGCTTAGAAGGTTAATATAGGCAGCCCGAATACCTATATCTCCTATAGAAACATCTACAAAGATAATACTTTCATCTATGGTTCATAGCCGTTTCTCATCTTTACTTAACTTGATCCATAATATCAGTTAGTTTAATTGGTCCCATAAGCGTGAACTAAATTGTATTACTTCCCTTTAAGAATAAGTAAATATTACATCGATATCGTTACTCCTATCGACTACCCATTGAGCCACTTATAAAGTTTTATTGCATCATGACAAGGGGTAGCCTAAGTGCCTAACTACTATGTTAATATCATCAACAAGGTTGCGGCTCCTTGGATCAGATTAAACAACATATGCACAAACAATTCAAACACTTTTAGGCCATCTTTATTTATAATCAATTTTAGATATGTCTATCCTATCAACTAACAATCAAGTTACTGCATACCTAAGTGAACTGGTATATAAAGCAAAGGATTAGCAGACAAATACAATTGAGTAGGGGAATCAATGAGATAAAGGAATTCAATTCATTAAACATTTAATATCAATAATAATAAAAACTAAGTTCTTTATCCAATATAAAATTCAAATAAAAGCTCATATTGAATCATAACTTAACATTTATATTCATATCTATATAACACATTCCATAATTTTTAAGTTTTGAAAATAAATATTTTATTTTATGAAGGAACATAGCATATACATGTCCGTGTTTTACCCCATGTTTTTTCACATTAGAAACATGCCCAAAACAAATCGCTATGTTTCATGCGAGGATTTTACTCAGAGAGAAGCACGATGTGATAAGGTACACCATGTTTCAGTTATGGTTCTCCTTAAATAAAAACATTACAAAATAAAAATGAGTTGTGTTTGTCTCGTGTTTCATTTATGCCCAAGTGTTTTGAAGATTAGAGAGAAGCACTGTGCAATAGAAGAAACTGTGTTCTAGCCATGTTTCACAGAAAATTAATTCCTTAAGAAATCAAAGAGAAACACGATGGGATATATGTGCCCGTGTTCCACTCGTGCTGTGACAAAATTTTCTTTATTAAACACACAGTGAAAAGCACGATGGAATTGGGATTGTCATGTTCCCTTCATGTTTCTCCAAGAATGGTCTTATTTCGAAGGCTTGATTAGATACATGACAAAAAACATTAGCTCCTGTTTCACTTGGTACTCCTTCGAAAAGCAAGGTATGTATACCTGGACACTTAACCATCAAATTTTTACTTCAAATAACTTACACACAATCAACATATACACTTAATAGCTTCATACATACATAAACTTCACATTCACTTCATTAAACAACTCCCATAACTTCATTGTTGACAATGAAACATCACATTGATCTACTTATCTATCAAAATAACTACATTAACTTCCACCACTTATCTCTCACAATTTCAAGGATCTATTTAGCTCTATTGACTACTTAGCTCACTAATACTACAATCAACTCACTAGAAAACCAAATTGACATAAATTTATATTCATTAAAGAAACAAGAAAAACTTTACCTTAAACCATCTTAACTTGTGGATGAAACTAGAAGGGATTTTTTATGAGTTTTCCAAGAAGATTTAATCAAGAAAGTAGAGGATTTGTGCTTGAAAGAGGTATTTGAGTAGGATCGGCTTTGGGGTCTATTTTGGAATGTGATTTTTGCAAAAATTTACACTTGTAATTATCTAATATCTGCCTTTTGACTTTTAAGCATAAGAAGTATTTAGAAGGAGGCTTAAAACATTGGCTTGTTTTGAAAATATGGGCTTGGGTTTGGCCTATGGGCTAAGGCTTGGATTTCAAATTGTTTAAAAGAACGGGCTTTTGCTTCATCTTAAGAAAGCAATACAAGACAATGGTTTTCTTACACTAACATATAAAAATTTAATTAAGTTGAACATATACAACACATTTCATACACTAATCATGCAAATCATATATAAATATTAAGTTTGAATGAATTGAGGATATTGATAAAGTCATATTTTATACAGTTTCCATCGAACAAATGATGATAAACTATTATAGATTTTATAGAAATCAAATGGAAATGGTACTTCAGTATGCTTATATTGATATTTCAAGTCATGGAGGACTTGCACATATAAATACAAGCAATTTAGAAGAGAGTTTTGAACAATTTTAATGAAGAAACAAATGTGCACCAACCATCTGCAAAGTTACACTACTGGCTTAAAATCGAAAAATAGCATCCTGCAATTTTTTACACGTACATCGGCAAATCTTCAGCCTACGTTGCTGGCGTACATGCCAGTATAGGACTACACTACTTAAACACTGCCAGTGTTTCAGGCGGTGTAAACATTCTAGGTATTTCTTCATTCAACAAACGTCGGCCAATTCACACCTTACACCGTCGGTGTTAGAGCTGGCATAAATGCATAATTTCACTTGGAAGTTTATTTTTCAAAGCAATGCTGGCCAATTTTCAATGTACACCGCCGGTATACATTACCGGTGTATGTCCTGGCGAGACCTTTCATACATATATTCTCTTGTTGTATCTTATTGTGGATGAGAAACCCTAGGCACAAATTTTCCTCTTTTTCTCTACAGCTCCTGTAATATACAGATAAATAAATTATAATGAAGGTTAGAATTGTAATAAAAGTGTTATTGAAGGGTAATTTTGCCTTTGAACAAGTAAATGTTGGACAAAGGACAGGCACACGAACAAGACAGGATGAATTTGTGGAAATTGGCCCTAAGATGGTGCTTAGGCCATTGGCTTAAGAATGTACGTCACTGGCCTACTTGGCGGCCTAAATCTGTTTTCTATATATATGCAATTTATGATGAGAATTAGGGTTTGTCTTGTTTTCCTCCGAGTTCTTCTTCTCCAAAGCGACCTAGGGCTAGTTTTCTTCAGTGTTTGGTGTGAGAAATCAAAGGAGAATCAAGGTTTTCAATCCAGATAAGTAGATCTATACGAGATCTATACGATTTGACATGTAATCAACGTCATAATCATAGATTTCTTGTGTTTTTGAAGGAGTTCTTTGGAGAAACCCTAGTTTTCAGTCAGGATATGTTCTTTGGGGATTAGATCAAGGACTAAGATTTGAATAAAGTAAGTTACATCTTCTTTATCGTAGGTTTGAAATGAAAAGATTAATTTCGACGAATCGTGTCTATTCTTATTGATTTCTTAAATTTAGGGTTTTGGAGGAAGTTGTTCTTTTAGAGTTTTTGTTTGATTATAATTAGAGAAATTTAGGATTTGGATTCAAAAGATTATCTAAGTAAGTTTTTATCTTATTAAACATACATTCTATAAAAGTTTGATTTTTATGATGATTTGTCTAGGGATGCAAGCGGGGCGGGTCATTATAGGGTACTCGACTGCCCAACCTACTAAAAAACCTATAGGGTTAAACCCTATAGGGTTTTGGGACGGGTTTTAGGATTAAAAAAAAAAAAAAAACCCCGATAAGTTATAGGTTAGGTTTTGGGTTTATTATATAACCCATTGGGAAAACCTGGCCCGGTATAAATTCGAAATATTAAAAAATTAAAAATATTAAGTTATTAAAGCAAGGATCCCATTTATATTATATGTATGTGAAAGTAAGTGGAAATGAAGTGTTTGCATCATTTTATATGATATTGTTGTCTAAAATTCATTCTTTCAATATAAGTGTTTGTATCATTAATAACTTAAAACAAAATTCTTTCTTTTGTTTTTTTTTTTAAAGAAAAAAAATTAAAAATCTTGGAGTCGGGTTGGGTTATGGGTTCCTTAAATCCTAGTAGGTCGGGTTTTAGGATTGACAAAAAAAATCCGATAGGGTTTTTCTCGAGTTTTGGGACACTCGTTAAGGACTCGGGTCGGGTTCGGGTTTCAAAAAACTCGTCCCGAACCCACCCCGGTTGCATCCCTAGATTTATCTGTAATTGCTAAATTTTACAAATTAAGATTTTTGGTGAAAAGGAGTTGTTCTTATGAGAATTTTGTGTAGTTTAATTAAGAAGAAGGTGCAATTAAGGATTTCTCATAAGGTCTGGGTTTTAGAGAATCTTGAGATGTTAGGGTTTGTTTATAAGGATGATGTTTATTTTGTTTCTGTTATATTTTGTTAATCAGGAGATTTGGAGAATTGATTTGTTATTACTTATAAGGATTTGTGATTTTGAAGAGATTATTCTTGAAATTGAAAAAGGTACGACCTTTCCTTGTTTGTTGTATGTGTTTGCATGTTTAGTTCTCCGTATGCTTTGTTGTAGGAATAGATGAATAATGAATCTAAATCTATATGGCTGAATTAAATTGTTTTTCTAGATGTGTTTGGCTATGACCAGCAAAAACCTGGTAGACAGTGATACTGATGTGGTACTCTGATGATCTTTATGTGAAGTTGTCCCTAGTGGACTCGTGCATTGAGATGATTCCGATAGATTTAGGTGATTTGGCAGTATGGCTGCGGGTGTTTGGAGAGTACCCATTCACCAATATATGTATAAAATTACCTATTTTCAAGGAGTTGGTTAATTTTCTCATGGGGTTTGAGTTACTTCAAATTTGGGACTAATGTACAGTAGTTATGAACTGTGTTGATTTGCTAGCTTAATAAAGATAATAATCTGGTTGTTTGCATTAGATTAAGTTGCATTTGATATATATGTTGCATGTGCATTTGCATTTGTTTTGTGGATTGGCGTACTGGGCGATTTTGCTCATTTCTTTCATTTTTCAAGTATAGGTGATGAAGAAGTAGTATATGATTTATCTGATTATGATTTGTATTTTTTTATCAAGGGGATGGCGGTAGTGGACCTGATTACTCTGTTGAAGAATAGATTTTGGATACAGGAGATATGAGAAGAATTTCTTTAGAATTCTTGGAAGACTTATGGAATAATGCTTTAGAATATTTATGTTTCTGAGAATTTTTGGATTTTAAGATTTTGGATATTTTAAATAATTATGATTATTGATTTCTTTGTTGTCAAAAGTTATGAAAGGTTTCTTGAGAGTTTCTATGTAATAATGGGGATTAGAATTATTTGGATTTGTTTGCTTTGGTTTTGCCAACTATATTTGGTTTTAAACAGATTCTTTTGAAGGATATTATTTTTATATGATATACAGGTTTTGAACCGTCTGAAGAACCGTCTATGAGAGTTTTATGAAGATTGTTATTTTTATATTTGTTTTGTGGATTTAGAATGTTATAGCCTTAGCGTATCTTATATAAGAGAGGACACGTAGCGGGTTGTAATTGCCAACAGGTTAGGGCTTTACAGCTCCTTGATAGATTAGGGCATCAGACAGTAGAGAAAGCTTTTGTTTTTTATTTAATTAAGGACACACTGGGATTCAAGTAGAAGACATCATTTGGACTTGAATTCAAGAACATGATTTCTTTGACAAGGTGATATTGTTCTTTTTCTCATATTCAATTATTGGATGATGTTTGAAACTTATTTCTTTTGATCTTAAGTAGGTTTTGGGTTGTTGGTTTGGATTATTCAGTTGATGATTTTTGCTGTTGATTGAATCCTTGTTCATATTCAGATTGTTGATGCTATTTCGCCATTCATGTATTTTGGATTGATTCTAGAATTCATGTTAGGTTAGGATTGTAATTGAAAATTTCCTTTCTAACCGATTTTGTGATTAGCTAATTGGGATTCGATATCACATAGGGTTATGGATTTTAATTTGATTAAGGTTTCATAGTTGAAACATATTTGTCAATCAATCACTTCTCTAGGAATAGAGATTATTAATTAGTTAATTTAAGATAATAGCTCACTTTGGGAAAGAAGTTGTTATTTGGTGCTTGATTGCTTAAAAACTAAACCCATTAACAATTTGGATTTGCTATTGCCTTTCTGGTTGATAGCATACATTTGATTGATTGTTTAGATCTGTTAGCTCTTAACCTAATCAATTTATAGGTGTTGGAAATCTAAGATTTTTCTATAGTTTAGTTCTATATAAGAAAATTCAAAAAGAGAAATGAATTTGATTTTGCCTAGCTCTAATTAGGATTAATACATTTGCTAGCTAGTCCTCATTCCTGTGGATATGACTTGATATTCATCGATATATTATTACTGCACACGCATCTGGTATACTAGCCGATAAGTATCTATGCATTTAAATGAATTTAAAAAGAGATTAAAAAGAGTTTTAAAAAGCACTTATAGAAAAAGCATGATAGGATATTTCAAAAGCATACTTCTAGTTAAAACACTTAATGCAGCAAATAAACCACCAAAGTGGTTGATGGAGATCAGATGACATCAAACTTTAAAGAGCCAACCAAAGCCAATGATCCATGAAGGAAGCTTTGTATGGTTTAATCTTGGAAATTCAAGAGAAAGAGGTTATCCAGTAAGATTGTAACACATCTTCTAAACTAATTAATGTTTTACAAATAAGTGAATATAACATAGTCTTGGACTTGTAACACTATCGGCCTTGGAAGCTTTATACCGCTGGCCTTGAGATTAAAGTCGCTGGCGTTGAAGTGTGACCCATTAGCCTTGGAAGAAAAATATACCTCAACGTTTATTTTAGGTTTTGGGTTATTTTAGTTCGAATTTTATATGTTTTCTTTGTTATGTTGCTTAGTTTTGAGGCTAATTAAAACAGCCTATATAAACCCATTAGATGTAACTTTTCACAACAGTTGAATGAATATATTTCTTGAGAGTGCCTTTGATTGTGAGAACTTTCTCTTAGTTCTTGTGAAAGAACTGCATCTGATTTCTTCAACATAAGAACTTGGGAAGATCAACTTGATAACTTAGGTTTCCAATTGATGGGTTTGGTTGGGGTCAAGTTCCTAGTTTACTTGTTTCAGGATGGTCCTTGGGTTCTTTTTCCATATTTGATTATCAGGTCTTAGGTTCCTATACCTAGGATTCATATCATTTGGTATTAGAGCGGGTGATCCTTTCTTGTTTTCTTCTTTATTTGATCTTTTCCTTTTTCTTTTCTCCTACCTATCCTTCTTTTTGCAAAAATCCTTCCTTTCTTTTGTGAATTAGTTTGTTCTTGATTGAAGAAGAAGTTAAAAAAAAAATTATTAATACCTTTAATAGTTTGCTCGAATTCCTTTGTGACCAAGAAGGAATCATCTCATTGATTTATTAGAGTACCTTTTTTTTCCTTGATCTCTACTTTCTTGTCTTTTTTATTCTGTTTGACTTGTTTATTTGGGAGTTCTTAGTTATTAAGTCTGATTTACCTCTAGTATTTATTTGCTGAAATCATTAATTAAGTTATAATCAAGAACTTACAAGGGAATTTGAGTGGTAAAAGGCAAGATGGGTGAGTCTAGCATCTTGAAAAGCCAAAATATGAGTGAATCCATATCTGTTGACTGTAAACACGTAAGACAGTATGTGAGGACTAACCGAGCTGTTTTAGTTTTCATCTCTTTTGTAAGTTCGAAATCATGAGTAGTGGTGGAGAAAATCCTGAAACTGATATGAAGTTGTTTATGAAAGCCACACAAGATCAATGCAAGACTCTAAACATGATGTTGGACAATTTGGAGTCACCTAGCAGAGCAAACCTTATAGAAATTAGTCCTATGTCGAAAAACGATAAGAGGACTCCGATTCTGAAGAGGATAGTTTCATAAGAGGAAGAGGGAAGGCCTAAAAGCGTGACAACAATTTGTGTAGTATCAAGATGAAAATACCTCCTTTTCAAGGAAAGAATGATCTGGAGTTGTACCTGGAGTGGGAAAGAAAAGTAGGCCAAGTGTTTGATTTCCATAACTATTTCGAGGAGAAAAAGATTAAGTTAACAGCAATTGAATTTACAGATTATACCAGTATTTGGTGGGATCAACTGGTGCTTAACAAGTGTAGGTATGGTGAAAGTTCATGGGAGGAGATGAAGGTTGTGATGCACATAAGGTTTATTCCTAGTCTCTACTATAGAGATTTCTGCAAAAAATTGCAGGGGTTGACTCAAGGCTTTATGAGTGTAGAAAATTATTGTAAGGAAATGGAAATAGCCATGATTAGAGCTAAAGTAGAGGAAGACCAAGAGGCTACTATGGCTAGATTCATTAATGGATTGAACAAGGAGATTGTTGATGTGGTGGAATTGTAACATTATGTAGAAATGGAGGAACTGTTACATAAGGCTATTAAAGTAGAAAGGCAATTGAAGTTTAGGGCAATTCAAAGTATGGCTTAGCTTCTAGTTCCTCATGGAAATCAAGTTGAAAGGATCACAAAGTGGCTTCCAAATCAAAAGAGGATATTAAGTCAGCAGTGTAAGCCCCGGAAAATTTCATTAAATAATTCCAAGATGAACTTCGAAAATAAACCCTAAAAATGACTCCAAATTAAAACCGAACTTCGACAAGTCCTAAATCACGAACGATTTGGATTTTCAATGAGGAAATAAGAATTCTTAAAAAAAATAAGAACTCATCATACTTCAATTCCAAAACCACTACGTATGACAAATTCCATACGTAACTCCAATTTATAAATCGGGCAATATAAAGCCAAAAAACAAATTATTAAAAAGTAAATAACGATTAACTTTCAAAAATGAAACCCAATTAAAAGAATTCTAAAAAAATCGAGAGATATTAAGTACTTACATAAATCAATTTCAAATAAATTTCTCAAATTAAATATATTGTATAAACATAAAATATCAGTTTCCAAATTGGCAAAGACCTAAACCGGAAAATCACCCGGAAACCCTAAGTGGAATACAATAGTTTAAGTCCGTCAATCTAGCGCCCTTAACCCTAGAGGGCGAGGTGTAGTTTAAATGTGTAGAATAGCTCGTAGTAATATAAGTTTGCTTAAAAATATTAGATTGGTAAATTTTTGACCTATTTCGAACCCGTTTGGGTACAGACTTCAAAAAGCATGTCCCGGGGCTCGAGATATAAAAAATATACCATTAGTACCATTAAACTCGTAATTTCATAAGATTTCCAAACATATTAGTTATATAATTTTTCGGGGTATAAAAGTTACAGTTATAACCTTTTATCATATTTTCATTACTACCAGTAATTAATTAGTCTTTTGCACTATTCATTTTTATTTCATTACACAATTTTATTATTCTTATAAAGCCTTATATTTTAGATAAATATTTTATATATTATAGAAAATTTTGTTTTTCTAAAATTTAGTTAGTTTCGGGTTTTTACGGATCAAATTCTGTTTAAGATCCGATACTAAAAATAAAATAAATTAATTTAATATTTGGAAAATATTTCAAAAATATTTTTATTTTCATAAAATAATTTTTTATAATTTTTCGGGTTATAAATATATCATTTATAGCCCATATTCGCGTATTTTGATCATATCGGTAACACATTTATTGAAATACTAAAATAATTCAAATAATTATTAATTTTATTCATAAAAATTCTGCCACTTATTTAAAAATATTTTTCTTAATTTTATTTTGTATTTTTCTTAATAAAAAGAACTTTTTCCAACCCGTACTTCAAGTACACCTTACACATATCACTTCTTTTTCACTTCAATCTTTCTACACTTTGTCCCACACTTCATGGCAGATTTTGACCCCCTTTATGGCTACCTTGACTCTTGAATTATTCCAAAAATTAATTAAAAACATCCTCTTTCAACCATTCTTCAAGAAGCTACATTATACATTTATTACACAATTCCATTTCAAGTCAAATTCAAACAATTTTCTCTCTCCCTCTCCCCTCTAATTCACGTGCAGCACCCCTTACATAGCTGCCCTTGTTTTATTTTTTTCTTTTTCATTTAACACACTTCTCTCTTCATTTAATGCCTCTTAATTATTTCCTTTCATTTCCCTTTGAAACCCTCTCTCTTTTCCTCTCTTTCTTTCTTCTTTTGTTCTTTTTCTTGCAAGAAACAAGCTGCTCCCATTCCAATCTCTTGCTTCTACACTTCATTCTTGAAGATTTTTAAGCAAACTTTCTTCTCAAAGCTTCCATAGGTGATATAGATAAAGTATAGTGAGAGTTTCATGCATCAAATGATATTCCATTAGCTTAAAAGCTAAGGATGATGATGCCAAAGTGAAACACTCCATTTCTCTATGATTATTCTCTTGTATCATTATTATTTTCTTGTTCAAAGTAGTTATATTTTGTAGATCTAACTTTTTGTAGTTTTGATTTTTGTTTATGCCTTAGATCTTGTTATTTGAGTTATTATTTTTGTTATTGCTTATGATTTATACATATATTCAACATTCACATGACTATCATGGTGTTCATGCACTTATAACTAGTTTAGAAGATTAGATCTAGTTGTTTTAGGTTGATACATGCATTAGACTTTGTTTTATGTTCATGGATAACTTGTAGTAGCATGACGATAGTAAGAATGTTTTAGAAAGCTCAAGATCTATTTTATTTTCAACAAAAATCATTTTTGAAAATTCGGATGAAAATGGAACCATATTTAGAAAAGTTATTTTTCAACTTCAAAATTTGTATTTTTCATTTAAAATGAAGGGCTTAAGGTATAGACAACATAAATGAATGATTTTGATAAGTAAAGTTTAGATCTATGAGTTTATAGTTTATTACCATGCATTTCTTTTATATTCATGTTCATATTGTGTGTAGATTTTAGATTTGAACTTGAACAAAAATAGTGAAATTCATATTTTGGCAAGACCTCTATTTAAAAACCACTTTTCAAATGTCAAAATGAAGTTTTTACTTAAGATAATGAAGGCTTAATATATGTATATCATCAAGACTTCTTTTCACAAGAATCAAAGGTGATTTTCAAAAGTTATTTTCAAAATAAAAATCTCATTTTTGGATTTTGGCCAAGGCATATTTTAAAAACATGTTTTCCAACTCAAAAATGAAGTTTTTATTCAAGATATGAAAGGCTCTTATGATAGGATATGTAAGGAATGGATTTTCATAAGTTTAGATAGATTTTATCAAAAGATATGTCCAAAAATGAATTTTGTAAATTCGGATCTCAACCAAAACCAATTTTTAAAACCCATTTGTCAACTTCAAAACTCATGTTTTATGTGATGAATGAAGGGTATAGGAAATAGGTATCCTTAAGTAGTGATTTTTGTAAGTTGAAATGAGTTTTGATGAGATTAATGTGTAAAACAAAAAGTAGAATCAAGATGGAAAATTTTGAGTTAGTGTTCAACTTGAAAAATTCGTAACTTTGGATGATGCCTATGTAAACACCTAGTATTCAAGCTCAAAATAAATGTTTCGTGTGTTAAATGAAGTCCTTAGGTAATTGATATAGTAAAGCCTTAAATTTTGATGCATTATACAAGTTTTCTCGAAGGAATCATTCAAAAAGTAGATTTTCTAAAATTCGGATTTTTGAGCAAATCCTATTTGAAAACATATTTACAAAGTGTAAAATGCAAATTTTTATCTAAAAATGAAGTCCTTAGTGGTTATGTATGGTTGAGCCTTAATTTCCTAAATATCAAATGATTTTTACTTAAAGAAATCACTCAAAAAACTAATTTTTACAAAATTCGGATTTTGGAATCAACCCTACTTGAAAACATGTTTACAAAGTGCAAAATGGAAATTTTTATGTAGAAATGAAGGTTATAAGTTATAGATATAATGAAGACTCAATTTTAACAAAAATAATTAAATTTTCTTAAGAAATAAATCCAAAACAAATGGAAATGATCAAAGTTAGAAAACTAGATTTTTCATAAGTAGTTGTTATTATGGTCTTGCAAAATAAAAAGTTGTAAAATTTTCTTTTAGCAAAAATCATCAAGATCATGTATACATTAAGCTCATCTCATGTCATTCATGTTAGGAAATCATTCATATTGCATGTATAGCTAATCTATATAGTAGGAACATTTCAAACATTTATAAAACTATTTTTCGGAATTGGAAATTGCTACTAATCAGAACTGATCAGACCTTTTCAAAGCTTCAAAGTTTTCAAAACTTATATATAATATTAAAATTAGATAGATCTTTCGAAGTAGATAGAAATCGATATATAATTTGCGAAATTATGAGTTAAAATGACCAAGTTATGGCCGTTTTAAGTTGGAATTTTTGCTTAGGACGAAAATTGCGAATTTGACAGTTTGTATAAGATAGTTTGGATTAGTTAAGTGATGAAATACTTATTAGAGTATTTCTTCGTTTTTAGGTGATCCCGAATTCGACGATTCCCTACCGCTGGATTACTTTTACTAAAAGACCGGTGATCGAATGGTTGTGTGAGTTCTTCTTATTTTTTACCTTGTTTGTGCTTGTAGCTAGTCGCATTAGAAGTATAAGAACAAGATAAAAATCGATATGAATGGGGATGGGATATATGATGAGACTGTGATGAATGTATGCCAAGGAATACTAAAGCATATCGAAACCATGATTCGATTGGATAACTGCACTGTTCATATTATTTCTATTATGTATATGATATTGGTTGGTCACTCTAAAGAATGTATGAATATTTTGACTTAAGCAAAAATTAAATTGGTCATGCATCGCATCGGACATATTGCATTTGGTAGCGTGCTACTCCTACGCAGGTTGATCGGTATGGTCCGTTGATAACTTGTTTGGATAACGAGACCGGTGCCAGAGCTCATTCATGGGAACTAAGGCGCATGGGGATGCATTCCATGGGTGAGCCTAGCCGAGTCGAGTACTATGAGCCGAGAGCTTGGGGACTAGCAGCAGTTGTGTAGACTTCAATACTATTCCTAACCCAAGATTCGGAGGGCGTAAATCCGTTCTATGTGTGGGTTTCGGATACCCATACATAATTGTTTGCTCATGTGTTTATTCATGCATAGCATATGGTTGATTATAACTTGCTTGTTATGGTATGGAATTAAGGGAATTCTCATTAAGCTAGTGTAGCTTATACCCCAATAGATGTTTGAATGAACAGGTTATTTCAAGAATGCTAAGTGGGGACCGAGATGGTTGAAGCCGAGAATGACTTCAGAATTTCGGCAAAGAATAGGAATGCTTGAAGTTATTGGCTAGATTTTATGATTGCCTTGTAATAGTTTATGTAGGGAAGTCTGTGGACGAATGTAATTGAGGTTTAATGATTTGTATTTTGAAGTATAGTGATTCGTATATGAAGTATAGTGATTTGTATCTAAAGTATAGTAAATTGTATTTCCTTTACATTGTTACTCAAGTGTATCAATATAAAATGTATCAATATAAAATGTGTCTCCTCTATGTGTTAGACGCCTTGTACATAGTATGGAAGCCTTCGCATGACTGAGGCAGTCATTCCTAGGCTTTAATATTGTGTATGGCAGACTGCCACGTTTAGGATACCCTTCGGGGCATGACAAGCAGACCCTGTTTATTCCTTAAAAGGTAACCTTGAAACTAAATCATCCTCTAAGTCACGTGATATTAAGTATTTCAGGTCTCAAGGATTTAGGCATATTGCTTCTCAATGTCTAAATAAGAGGGCGATGATTGTTTTGGGTAATGGTGACGTAGAGAGTGTAAGTTCAAATGATGATGAAATGCCACCATTGGAGGACTATAGTGATGTGGATATTGAAGGGCCAGTGAGTGGAGAATTACTAGTCACTAGGTGAACTCTTAACATTTTGCCTAAGGATGATGGTGATGAGGCCTAGCATGAACATATCTTTCATACTACATGCCATGTGAATAATAAGGTATGCAGTTTGATTAGTTATAGTAGGAGTTGTACAAACATTACCAGTACTTTGTTGGTGAACAAGCTGAATTTGAAAACCTTGCAGCATCAAACACCTTACTAGTTGAAATGATTAAATGAGTGTGGAGAAATTAAGGTGACTAAGCATGTTCTGATTGCTTTTTCCATTAGAAATTACCACGATGAAGTACTATGTGATGGGTTACTAATGCAAGCTAGTCATATTCTTTTGGAGTGACCATGATAGTTTGATAGGAGAGTTAAGCATGATGGATGCAAGAATCACTATTCTTTTGTTCTAAATAAAAATTTTGTGATTTTAACACCCCTTAAACCATGGGAAGCTTATGAAGATTAGATGAGGATAGTGAGAGGATTTAGATGAAAGAAAAACAAAAGAGTGTTCAAGAAAAGAATGAGAGTGGAAAAAGAGTGAGAGTGTGAAAAAGAGTGACAAAAATACACTGATGGGCAATGAAAGGAAAGAATTAGAGAAAGAAATGGGAGTAAGTGATATTGCTAGAAAAAGTGAGATTAAGAGTGCTATGATGGCAAGACAACAATTACTTATACTTATGTACAAATTTTATTTTCCACTAATGAGCTTAAACCTTCTCTGCTTAGCATGGTTGTTTCTCTTTTGTAGGAATTTGGAGATTTGTTTCCCAAGGAGATACCAGGAGAACTACCTCCTTTAAGAGGCATGAACATCAAATTGTTCATTCCAGGTGCCTCAATTCCCAATAGGCCAGTGTATCAAGCAAATTCCGGAAGAGACAAAGGAGATACAAAGGCAATTTGATGAGTTGGTGGAAAAGGTGTTCGTGAGAGAGAGCCTTGTCCCATGTTCAGCTCTTGTTATTTTGGTACCAAAGAAAGATAGAACATGGTGCATGTATGTGGAATGTCAAGCAATCGACAAGATCACAATAAAGAGCACACATCCTATTCTTAGATTTGATGATATGCTTGATGAATTACATGGTGCTTGTTTGTTTTCTAAAATTGATTTGAAGAATGGATATTACCAAATTCATATGAAAGAGGGAGATGAGTGGAAAACAACTTTTAAAACTAAATATGGCCTCTATGAGTGGTTGGTGATGCTTTTTGGATTAACTAATGCACTTAACACCTTTATGAGATTAATAAGTCATGTTTTGTGTGCTTTTATAGGGAAGTTTGCTGTTGTTTACTTTGATGATATTCTCATTTATAGAAAGAACTTGGATAAACATGTTTAGCATTTGCAAGTGATTTTTACTGTCTTGAGAGAAAATAGATTACATGCTAATTTAAAGAAATGCACATTTTACATGGAATCTATTGTGTTGCTTGGTTTTATTGTGAGTGTACATGGGATTTCTATTGATGAAGATCAGGTAAAGGCAATTAGAGAATGGCCAACACCTAAGAATGTAAATGAGGTGAGGAGTTTTTATGGTTTAGCAAGCTTTTATAGGAGATTTGTAAGGGATTTTAGTTTTATAGCAGCTCCTTTAAATGACCTTGTTAAAAAGAATGTGGACTTTAAATGGATTGAAGTGCATGATAAATTAACCAATGCACCTTTGCTTGTTTTACCTAATTTTGAAAAAGTTTTTGAAATTGAATGTGATGCATCAGGAAAAGTTATTGGTGGTGTCTTGGTGCAGGATTCCAAGTCAATTGCTTATTTCAACGAGAAGCTTAGTGATGTAGCATTGAATTACCCAACTTATGACAAAGAATTGTATGCATTAGTGCGAACTTTGCAAACCTGGCAACATTACTTATGGCCAAAAGAGTTTATCATTCATTTAGACTATGAGAGCTTGAAATACTTAAAGTCCTAAGGTGAGTTGAACAAAAGACATGCAAAGTGGTTCGAATTCATTAAAACATTTCCTCATTTGATCAAATACAAGTAGGGAAAGGAAAACATAATAGCTGATGCATTATCCAGAAGGTATGCACTTTTGACTTCCTTACATACTAAATTGCTTGGATTTGAGTTCATTAAGTATGAAACTGATGTTGACTTTGGTTATGTTTGGAATGCTTGTTCCAAATATGCATATGCTGATTTTTATAGGCATGATGGTTATTTGTTCAAGAAAGATAAACTTTGTGTGCCTAAGTGTTCTTTTCATGAGTTGCTTGTTAGAGAAACACATGATGGTTATTTGTTCAAGGAAGATAAACTTTGTGTGCCTAAGTGTTCTTTTCATGAGTTGCTTGTTAGAGAAACACATTGGAGGTGGATTAATGGGGCATTTTAGTGTGAAAAAGACTTTGGAATTATTACAAGAGCATTTTTTTTTTACCTGAAATGAAGCATGATGTGCAACCTATTTATGACAAGTGCATTGCATGTAAACAAACTGAATCTAGAGTAATGCCTTATAGACATTATACCCCTTTACTTGTATCTAATCAACCTTAGATTGATATTTCTATGGATTTCACTTTGGGGTTACATTGATCTCAAGCATATTTGTTGTTGTTGATAGGTTTAGTAAGATGGCTCATTTTATTGCATGTTCTAAAACCAATGATGCAACATATATTGCTGATTTGTTCTTTAAAGAAGTTGCGTGTCTGCATGGTTTGCTAAGGTCCATTGTGAGTGATAGGGATGTTAAGTTCTTAGGTCATTTTTGGCACACTTTGTGAAATAAGTTTGGAACTAACTGTTGTTCTCTACTATTGCACATCCTCAAACAAATGGGCAAATTGAAGTAGTCAATAGGACTCTTTCTACATTGTAACGTGCCATTATACGATAGAATTTAAAACAATGGAAAATGTGTTTACCACATGTTGAATTTGCATATAATAGGACTGTACATTTTTCTACATCTTATTTGCCTTTTGAGATTGTATATGGTTTTAATCCTTTGACTCCATTAGATGTATTACCTTTGCCTACTAATGAATGTGTTGATCTTGATGGACAGGAAAGGGAAATTTTTGTTAGGGATTTGCATGCCAAAATTCGGGCTAATATCGAGAAGAAAAATGAACATTATGTAAGACAAGCCAACAAAGGTCAAGTGAAAGTTACCTATGAACCAGGAGATTGGGTTTGGGTTTATTTGAGAAAGGAAATATTTCCTGCTTAAACAAAGTCTAAGTTGCACCGTAGAGGACATGGACCTTTTCAAGTGTTGCAATGCATCAACGACAACGCTTACAAGCTTGATTTACCTAGTCATTATGGCAATATTAGTGTTACTTTTAACGTTGTTGATTTATCTTTATATGATGTAGGACATTCGAGGATGAATCCTTTCAATGAAGGAGGGAATGATGGAGATTAGATGACATCAAACTTTAAATAGCCAACCAAGTCCAATGATCCATTACAAGGAGTTAGAGGTCCAATGATAAGAGTATGCACCAAGCGAGTGAAGAAGCTTTGCATGTTTAATCTTGGAAATTCAAGAGAAAGAGGTGGTCCAGTAAAATTCTAACACATCTCTTAAACTAATTAATGTTTTACAAAGAAGTGGAGATAACATAGTCTTGGACTTGGAACACCACTGGCCTTGGAAGCTTTACATTGCCAGTATTGAGATTAAAGCCGTTAGCCTTGAAGTGTGAACCACTAGCCTTGGAAGAAAAATATACCTCCAACGTTTATTTTAGGTTTAGGGTTATTTTAAATCAAATTTTATATGTTTTCCTTATTTTGTTGCTTAGTTTTAAGGCTAATTAAAACAACCTATATAAACCCATTAGATGTAACTTTTTACAACAATTGAATGAATATATTTCGTGGGAGTTTCTTTGATTGTGAGAAGTTTCTCTTAGTTCTTGTGAAAGAACTGAATCTGATTTCTTCAACATAAAAAATTAGGGAGATCAACTTGATAACTTAGGTTCCAATCGACGAGTTTGATTGGGTTCAAGTTCCTATTTTGCTTTTTTCAAGACAGTCCTTGGGTTCTTTTTTCATCTTTGATCATTAGGTCTTAGGTTCCTATATCTAGTGTTCGCATCAGTGGTGCAATTCAATTAAAATCACTTGGCTATTACTTGTAATTTTCCACATCTTGACTCAGATTATTATGATCTTCTAAATGTTATGCTTGGGGAAGTGAAACCAAATGTAAGTTAATAATTTTCAAAAAGCTTAGGTGGTCATCCATTGACCATTGGGCTTAGGTTGTCCAAACTAAGATAAAACTTCGTCTCAAAATCTAACATCCGCTCCACATGTTTCCTCATATCAAATAGCTTAATGTTAAGTTAGGAAGCCATCCTTAAAACTGATGAAGATCCATTATACATTCCAGTTGGACCAATCGTGCGAGATAAAACCAAGCGGATGAGATAAGCTTTGGGAGCATTCATTGAGGAGACTTGGAAGAAACACGCCTTGCATGGAGATTTCATGAAGAAATTGTCACTTGACAACAATCCGGATCTAATTAATGTTGTGCAAGTGATTGGAGATGATTTTAGTTGCAAATATTCTTGATTGAAGTCCAACGTCGGAACCTGGAAAGCTAATGTAGCCGGCATTCAAATGGCGTATAACATCACAGTTAGAAAAGTTCTAACACTGGTGAATAATTCTTCCAATGCTACCTATAGCATGTAACGCCACCGGCGTATCTTGACAAAAATATGATCAGTAGTGAAACGTCTTACACCATCTCCAATGTCGGTATGATTTATACACACGCTACTGGCTTAGATTTATACACAACCGGCATAGGATGCTAGTGTACTTTCGTACACGTAGTTGTTTTATGACTTTTCATTTTCTCCTTTTGTATTATATATTGAAGGGTTTTCTTTGTAGAGATAATTAACTTTGATGAATGATATTTTGAGAGAGTTTTCTCCTCTAGTTCCATTGAGAACTTTGTAAACTTATCAAGATTATCAATCTTGTGGTGTTCCTTCGATCTTATATCTTTTGTTCTAGTTTGAAATATTATTTAGGGTAAAAGGTTCTATCCTTATATATCTTTTGGTTCGGGTTTAAAATACAACTTCGGGTCAAGATCCATTCTGCGATCTGATTTAGCTTTCCTACAGACCTACTTCCGAAATTGAATCATTGGGTTTCAGGTTTAATATACTTGAAGTTCACATCATTTGGTATCAGTGCTCGGTTCTAAATTAGGTTGAACTATCTATCTGATCTTTCTTTTGTCTTTGTTTGTTTATCTATGATGTTTCTTGTTTCTTTTGTCTTGTTTGTTTCAATAAAGACTAGTCTTTTAGGGTTCTTGTTTAAAAGTTTTGACCTTTGAGATCTATGGTTTACAACAAAAAAAAAAAAAGGAAGAAAAAATTGTACAAAAAAAAGGAAAATTCATTATAAACCTTTTTTTTTGAGAAATTGTTGGTGAATTCACTCTTGATTAGAATTCTTGAGTTGTGCTAGTATTCAATCTTGAAATCACCGTTCTTGAAATTGTTTTGATTCATTCTTGTCTCTCTCTTTTCTCAATTTCTTGGAACTTGTTCTTGTTTCACATTCTTGATACATAGTCTTTTAACTTTTCGCTTCACTTACAAGTGTTGTTCTTGTTAAGTATCATTGAGTTCGATATAGGACATGGGGAGTAGAACTTGTGAGTAAAAAAAAGGCAATGAGGGGTTAGATTATTATCGAGGAAAGCCTAAGCGAGTGAGATACGAGTGGAGCGCCATTGTTTTGAGCAAAACATGTGAGGGAGTGCTATGAGATATTATTTTTTTGGTCTTACTAACTTGATTGCAAGTGTTCAAGTAAGATGAATTCCAACTAAAATTCTGAAGAGAATCCAGGAGTTGACCCTAAATTGTTCATGGAGTCAATGACAAAATCGTTTAAGCGATTGTTTCAAGCTAATGAGGAATCTAATGAAAGGTAGGAGAGACTAGAGAATAGGATGGCTGAAATTGAACAAAGGAAGCAGTAACCCCAACCTAGACAACAAAATAGGCAAGGTGGGAGAAGGATACAAGAGGAAGACTTTGAGGCTGATTTTGGTGATGAAGGTAATGATATGGAAGAATTTGATGGGAGAGCTAGGATGCAAGGTAGAAGATATAGAAGATAGAGGGAAGATTGGGTTGATCGAAACTTGAGCAATGTCAAGATGAAAATCCCTCCATTCCAAGGTAAAAATGACCTTGAAGCTTACCTAGAATGGGAAAGAAAGGTGGAGTTAATGTTTGACTGTCATCACTACTTTGAAGAGAAGAAGGTAAAACTTGCTACTGTAGAATTTACTGGCTACGCTCTTATATGGTGGGATCAATTGAATCTGAGTAGAAGACCGAATCATGAGAGGCTAGTTAATACATGGGCTGAAATGAAGGCTATCATGAAGAAAAGGTTTGTTCTTAATCATTATCATAGGAATTTGTTTAACCGATTGCAGAGTCTTACTCAGGGATCCAAGAGTGTAGAAGACTATCATAAGGAGTTGGAGATAGCTATGATCCGAGCCAACATAGATGACGATAGAGAAGCCACGATGGCTAGATTCTTGTGCGATTTGAATCAGGATAAAGCTAATGTGGTTGAGTTGCAACATTATGTGGAGCGTGAAGACATGGTGCATGTAGAAAAACAACTCAAGCGCAAAGGGGTAGCAAGGTATGGTTCATCTTCTAATTGGAATTCTAACCCTTCTTAGAAATCAGGCTGGAATAAAGGAGAAGATAAATCTAAGGATTTCAGCAAGGGAAAGGAAAAAGCAGTCAATAAAAAGAAGTATAAATCCAACTCTCAAACTAGTAGGAACCGACATCAAGTGCTTTAAATGCTTAGGCCATAGACACATTGCATCGCAATGTCCAAATAGAAGAGCTATGGTGATACGAGAGAGAGGTGAAGTTTAAACTGAAAGTGAACATGAAAGTGAAAGTTCTATGCCTGCATTAGAGGATGATGAAGGTATGGAGTATGTTGTTCAAGGGGAATCTTTGGTAATATAACGAGCCTTGAGTGTGTAAGTTAAAGGAATTGATAGTGAAGAACAGCGGGACAACATCTTTCGCACTTGATGTCATGTTCATAATAAGGTACGTAGTTTGATCATTGATAATGGAAGTTGTACCAATGTCGCTAGTACCTTATTAATTGATAAGCTGCGATTGTCTGTTATTAAATACCCAAGACCATATAAGCTTCAATGGTTGAATGAGTGTGGAGAAGCGAAGGCAAATAGGCAAGTGTTGATCTCTTTCTCTATAAGGAAATATAAAGATGAAGTTTTATGTGACGTTGTGCCAATGCACGCGAGCCACATTCTGATGGGGAGACCGTGGCAATATGATAGAAGAGTTATGCATGATGGATATCGAAGTGTATTTTCATTTGTTATAGATGGTGAGAGTGTAAAGCTTGCACCCTTGTCTTCTTGACAAATCTTTGAGGATAAAAAAAAAAATTAAAGAGGCACATGAGAAAGATGAGATGAGAAAGAGACTGTAAGTGGAAGAGGAGAGAAAAACACGAGTGAGAAAAGTCTTGATAGGAGTGAAACACAAATTTGTTTGAGAGAAGAAAAGGAGAGAAATAATAAGCTGGAAAAAAAGAAGAAAGATCTTGAGTGTAGTGAGAGAAAAGTGAGTTTTTACGCAAAAGGAAAGGATACTAAGAGTGCTACTTATTTAAAATAGCCAATGATTGTACTTATGTACAAAGAGGCTTATCTTAATACTAATAACCTTAATCCCTCTTTTCCTAGTGTTGTTTCTCCACTTTTGCAAGAATATAGCGATTTGTTTCCTGAAGAAGTTTCAGCTGGATTACCACCTATGAGAGGGATAGAGCATCAAATAGATTTCGTTCCAGAGGCTGCCCTTCCAAATCGACCTACATATATGTGCAATCCAAAAGAAGCTAAGGAGATTTAGAAGCAAGTTGAGGAGCTTATGACTAAAGGCTATGTAGGGGAAAGCCTTAGTCCTTGTGCAATACTAGTGTTGTTAGTTCCAAAGAAGGAAGAAACTTGGAGAATGTGCATTGACTATCGAGCCATCAATAAAATCACCGTAAAGTATAGACATCCAATTCCTAGATTAGATGATATGCTTCATGAATTGTATGGTTCATGTGTTTTCTCCAAAATTGATTTAAAAAGTGGATACTATCAAATTAAGCTAAGAGTTGGTGACGAATGGAAAACGGCTTTTAAAACAAAATATGGTTTGTATGGTGGTTATTCCTGCCATTCGGTTTAACTAATGAACCTAGCACTTTTACGAGACCGATGAATCATGTTTTAAGAGCTTTTATTGGAAAGTTTGTTGTCACCTACTTTGATGATATTTTGGCGCATAGCAAGAGCTTTGACGATCACATGCACCAATTGTGTCTAAGAAACGAGAAGTTATTTGCTAACCTCAAAAAGTGTTCCTTTTGCATTGATGAGGTTGTATTTTGGGATATATAGTAAGTGTTAAAGGAATACAGGTTGATGAAGAGAAGGTAAAGGTGATTAGCGAGTGGCTTAGACCTAATACTATTATTGAGGAGAAGAAATCGATCGCTTACTTTAGCGAAAACTTGAGCAGAGCCACCTTGAACTATCTAACTTATGACAAAGAATTATATGCCTTGGTTCGTGCCCTGTAGACTTGGCAACACTACTTATGGCCTAAGGAGTTTGTCATCCATACTGATCACGAGTCCCTGAAGCATTTAAAGAGGCAAGATAGGTTGAACCGAAGGCATGCAAAGTGGATGGAGTTCATTGAGACATTTTCGTATATAATCAAGTACAAATAAAGTAAGGAAAATGTCATGGTAGATGCATTGTCTCGAAGGTGCGCCTTAATCTCTACTCTAGATGCAAAATTTTTGGGATTTGAGTACATTAAATATTTATATGCTAAGGATTTTAATTTTGCTAATGTGTACGAGACATGAGAAAAAGTAGCTTTTGGCAAGTTCTATAGACATGATGGATACTTATTTAGAGAGAAACGGTTATGTGTGCCAAATAGTTCCTTGAGAGAGTTGCTTGTGAGAGAGTCCCATAGGAGAGGTTTAATGGGACACTTTGGTGTTAAGAAAACATTAGATGTTTTGGAAGAACATTTCTTTTGGCTTCATGTGAAGCTAGATGTTGACAGGTTATGTGACAAGTGTAATAGTAGCAAACAGGCGAAATCTAAAGTTAAACCTCATGGTATGTACATACCTTTACCTATACCTAGTGAACCTTAGGTAGAATTATCCATGGATTTTGTTTTAGGTTTACCTAGGTTGAAGAGAGGTCATGATTATGTGTTTGTTGTTGTTGATATATTTTCTAAAATGGCTCAATTTATTCCCTATCATAAAACTAATGATGCAACTCATATTGCTGACTTATATTTTCAGGAAGTTATGTGCTTGCATTGAGTTCCTAGAAGTATCGTGTCTGATAAAGATGCAAAATTTTTGAGTCACTTCTGGAAAGTTTTATGGGCAAAAATCAGAACCAAGTTGTTGTTTCTAACTATTTGTCATCCACAAACGGATAGACAGACAGAAGTTGTTAATAGGATTTTGTCTCAAATGTTAAGAGCTTTAATTAAAAAGAACTTACAAGATTAGGAAACATGTTTGTCGCATGTAGATTTTGCATATAATAGGACTAAATTTTTACCTTTTGAAGTCGTGTATGGATTTAATCCATTAACTCCTCTTGATTTACTTCAATTACCTACAGATGAACAAGCCAGTTTAGATGGGAAATGGAAGGCATAATTGGTCAAGCAATTGCATTGAAAGGTTCGCCAACACATTGAGCAACGAATGGAGTAATATGCTAAGCAAGCCAATAAAGGGCATAAGAAGATCGTTTTCGAATCAGGTGATTAGGTGTAGGTGCACATGTGCAAAGAGAGATTCCCACAGCAGCGGCGTTCTAAATTACAATCAAGAGCAGATGGTCCATTTCAAGTGGTTGCAAGGATAAATGATCATGCTTACAAGCTGGATCTTCCAGGTGAATATAGTGTTAGTTCAACTTTTAATGTTTCTGATTTGTCTCCTTTTCATGTAGATGACATTGATTCGAGGTCGAATCCTTGTGAGGAGAGGGGGAATGATGAAGATCCATTATACATTCTAGTTGGACCAATCATGTGAGCTAAAGCAAAGTGGATGATAGAAGCTTTGGGAGCATTCGTTGAGGAGACTTGGAAAAAACACACCTTGCATGGAGATTTCATGAAGAAATTGTCACTCGACAACAATCCGAATCTAATTAATGTTGTGCAAGTGATTGGAGATGATTTTAGTTGCAAATATTCTTGATTGAAGTCTAATGCTGGAACCTAGAAAGCCAACGCCGCCGGCCTTCAAATGGCGTACAACATCACAGTTAGAAAAGTTCTAATGCTGGTGAAGAATTCTTCCAACATCGCATGTGTAGCATGTAACGCCATCGGCATACCTCTTCAACATCGCCGGTATATCTTGACAAAAATATGACCAGTAGCGAAACATCTTACATCGTCTCCAATGCTAGTATAATTTGTACACATGTTGTCAGCTTAGATTTATACACTGCCAATGTACTTTCGTACTCGTAGTTGTTTTGTGACTTTTCATTTTCTCCTTTTGTATTATATATCGAAGGGTTTTCTTCGTATAGATAATTAACTTTGATGAATTATATATTGAGTGAGTTTTCTCATCTAGTTCCATTGAGAACTTTGTGAACTTATCAAGATTATCAATCTTGTGGCATTCTTTTGATCTTATACCTTTTGTTCTAGTTTGAAATATAATTTAGGGTAAAAGTTCCATCCTTATATATCTTTGGCTCGGGTTTGAAATATAACTTCGGGTTAAGATCCATTCCTCGATCTGAGTTGGTTTTCCTGTAGACCTGCTTCTGAAATCAAATCGTTGGGTTTTAGGTTTAATATATTTGAAGTTCACATAAAAAACTTTCTCCATTCGTTAAGTCTTTGCAAAAAGCAGGAGGTGGGGGGGGAGGGGGGGGGGGGGGTGTTGCATTTTTTTTATGGGTAAATTTAATAGAAGGCTCCTTCAACATTACTCCACCTTTGCTTGCACATGAGCTAATCGATTGTTCATGGGTCTATCTCTATTATAGACCTAAAATATGGGTAGAAGACCAAGTAGATCGATCAAGCCCCTACATCTTCTTGAATCTAGTCGATGCATTTGACACCTTTAATTCGCTCGGCTCAATGAGAACTAGGTTAGTCAATTCCACTCTTGAAGATCTCAAGAAGTGGCTTAGTAGCTCAACAACCACTCTCTTAATAATTGTCATGCACTCTTACCAACTCTATGGCTTGCCTTTCCTTATTTCATTTGCCCAAGATTACATCTCTATAAGCATGACATGGGATACCATTGAAGATCATTTGATAAAACTTAGTCTATACTCTGTTACTTTGATTATTTAGTATCCTTACATCTTAGTTAGGTGATTGCATTAGATAATTCGATGATCACTAATCTGTGTGTTGTATAGGCCTAATAAAATTTTGGCTTAGATTGCAAAATTGTTCAGTTTTTGTAAAGTATCATTTTGGGAAAAGGAAAAGATATTTTATTATTTAATTACAAAAATGCTAATGGATAAAAAATAAACTTTGGTTTAAGCAACTTAAACTTGTCTAAACTCATCTCTTTCAAAAGATGAGGTCGGTGAAGATACAATACACCTGTCTCTTTAAGAAAACGAGTTTGATTAAAGTACAAACTCGCCTTTTCAAGAGACAAGCCATGTTTTTGGGTCAAACTTGTCTTTTCAAGAGACAAGTTCGACCTGCAATATTTTTAGCTCTATTGCACATCATTTTAACTCTCTGATTTTTATATAACTTCCAATACTTTCCTAAACATGACAAAAAACAAGATGTAAAGTATGTTCAGCTACTCCAGGTTCAATTTCATCTACTCCACAGTCTCAATCAAATACCAACAACTTCACAACATGTTTCTCTTCCCTACTTAGCCACACCCAATCTTTCAATGATAGAATAAGTAAATATAAAAGAACGATGTAATAAATGTTTCACTATCAATGTTCAATGTATACAACTACAAAAAAGACACTTGTACATAGAATCTATAAATGAAAAAAAAGACATGTAAATGAAGGAGCCATTGCTTATGTGATGCAATCCAACGAACACTAGGTATATAAAACCTAAGACCCAATCGATCAGCAAAATAATTCGCACCCAAGAATTGTCTTGAAATGGGTAAATAGCAATTCAACCCCAATTGAACCTGTCAATCGAAACCAAATCACAATCATAAATGGAGCTTGACCCTAATTACACTTGTTAATTAGAACCAACACTATCAAAGGAATAAGTGCTTATCACAAGAACCAAAGGAATCTCTCACACCGGAGAAAACAAGTTCTTATCTCAAGAACTAAAGAAAGCTCTTAGCCTAGAGCAATGCTCTAAAGAAAATTATGTTCAACAATATTATAAAACTTCCGTCTTTACAAGCAAAGGAAAAAAAAACTATATATAAACTACATAGGAAACCCTGGAGACATAAAAGAAAAATATAACATTTGTGCACATAAGCTGGCGACCTTAAAAACAACATTAGTGGCCTGAAAACGTAAACAAAAACTATGAATTGACTAAGCTGGCGGCCTTTGATTGGAATTGAACATCTCCTCTTGGATGCAATCTTCTTAAAGTAGGCGATTCGTTAAAAACGTTCTCAAACTCCTGCAACAAAAGTATCCACACTAGGTAGAACACGATTCAGATCATTAGTGTTAAAAGATGTCTCTTTGTACAATGGTACAAGTAGTTTCCTTGCAAACAAAGAATTCATAATCTCTCTTTTCTTATCTCTCTCATTCTTTACTTGTTCATCTCTCAAATTCCTTTGCTTTTCTCTTCCCTCATGATTTTTCACTCTTTTGTTTTTCTTGTCTTTCATACTCACACTCTTTTGCTCTTGAGTACATTTTTCCTTACTCACTTTTGATTGATCATGAGCATCCAACATCCACCTTTGATCTTCATAAGCTTGGCTTGGAGTTAAAGGTGCAAGTGTCACATTCTTACCCTTCAAAACAAAAGAATACACATTGTGAAAGCCATCACATTTAACCTTTCTATCATATTGCCATGGCCTCCCTAACATAACATGTCCCACATGCAGAGGCGCCACATCATAGAGAGCCACATCTTTGTAGCTACTAATGGAAAAAGTCACCAACACTTGTTTCGTCACCTTAACCCCTCTACATTCATTCATCCATTATAGCTTGGAGGTTTTACGATGTTTAGTAGTAGACAGCTTCAATTTATCAACCAATAATGCACTAAGAACATTAGTAAAGTTACCACTATCAATGATCACGCTACATACCTGATCATTCACACAGCATCTAGTATGAAAAATATTCTCCCTTTGTACTTCAGCTTCCTCTTTCACCTGCTCACTTGATGCTCTTTTCACCACCGCTACTAATTTTCCCTTCATAGATTCTTCAACATCACTAGCATCTTCCAATGGTGGCAAATTATCATCATTGGAAGTAACACTTTCTATATTACCATTGTCCTTAACTATCATAATTCTTTTATTTGAACATTGAGAAGCTAATGTCCATATCCTTGAGATTTAAAACAAACAATGTTACATGATCTAGCAGAGGGTTTTTCAGTGTTACCTTTAGACTCAAAAGTATAATCCTTGGCCTTTGCATCCCATCTAATCTTGAAGCTTCTTTATGTTTCTTCCAATCTAATTTTCACGAAGAAGATGGACCATATCTTGAATTGGCTTTAGATTTGATGGCTTTATGCAGCAACTTCTCAATCTCTACATAATGCTGTAAATCTATCAACAATGTCCCTGTTCAAACCACTAATGAACCTAGCCATAGTATCCTCTTGATAGCTCTAATCATGGCTATTTCCATCTCCATGAAGTAGTCCTCCACACTCGTGGAAACCTGTGTCAAACTCTGCAATTTCTTGAACAAATCTCCATAGTAGTGGCTAGGGATATATATCTCTTCCTCATCACCACTTTCATCTCCTCCTAGGAACTAATAGGTCTTTCTCCATATCTTCTCCTATAGTGCACAAAATGATCCCACCAAATGCTTGCATAATCTATAAACTCAACTGCAGCCAATTTTACTTTCTTCTCTTCAGATTAATTGTGACAATCAAATATGTGCTCCACCTTCCTTTCTTACTCCATATACAATTTCGGGTCATTCTTTCCCTGAAAGCGAGGGATTTTCATTTTAATACTTTTTAGATTTCTATCTTGTTTATGAACAATTCTTTTTCCTTTTCGAACACCACTCACTTCAGATTCATACTCCTCATCTTCCTCCTTCTTATCCATATGCCTTCTAAAAGATTTTGGCTTAGATGGAGACTCAAGATCATCTAATCTCCTATTTAATCTTGCAAATTGATCTTATGTAGTTTTTGTGAATAACTTCTTATCAGTATTTTCTTTACTACTACTTTTTTTTTTAAATAGATTTCTTTCTTCTTCAAACTAATCTTAATCAAACCTTAAAATCACAACTTTTTTCACACGAATTTCTTCTTTTTTTTTTTTTTTCTACAGATCAAATAACCAACAATTAAAAATAAAGGATAGGATTACCTAATTAAGAAGCCAAAAGCTCTAATGTTAACTGATGCTATCCAACGAACCCGAGGTATAGAAAACCTAAGACCCAAGCGATCAGCAATGCAATTCGTACCAAAGAATTGTCTTGAAATGGATAAATAACAATTCGACCCCAACTAAACCTATCAATTGAAACCAAATCACAATCACAAATGGAACTTGGCCCTAATTACACCTGTTAATTAGAACCAACGCTATCAAAGGAATAAGTTCTTATCACTAGAACCAAAGGAATCTCTCACAGTGGAGAAAACAAGTTCTTATCTCAAGAACCAAGGAAAGCTTTCATCCTGGAGAAATGCTCTCAAGAAAATTGTATTCAACAATATGATAAAACATCTATCTTTACAAGTAGAGGAAAAAAACTATATATAAACTACAAAGGAAACCCTAAAAACTATATATAAACAATGCTGGCGGCCTTAAAAACAATGCTAGCGGCCTTTAAAACATGAACAAAAAACTACGAGTTGACTAAGTTGCATAATAAGGAAGGCTGGCTTAAAAGCCGGTGGCATAAATCCAAAAGCTGGTGGTGTAAGTCTTCATGACTGGCGGCACTTGAAGCAGCTTTAAAGAATTCAATTCTATACACTTTCAAAGCCAGTTGGCGGCTTACACCACTAAGGTTAGCGGCGTACTCCATCAAGACTGGCGGCCTTCCCATAGGTGTACGACAATCTGATTGAAGGTCGATTAATCTTTTGATCTAAGTTGGCAACTTTGATCCTCTGGTAGATTGTTCCTCCAATATTTGAAACTTTTTTATCTTCACATCGATGCTATCCGGTCCTCATCCTTATGCATTCTTGATTTCATCTAGACTAATGTCTATATTTCCCTTGGTTCTGAAGGATGCAGATCATATTCCATAAGTGTTGTATTGACTTGGATGATTTATGTGTCATCCCAATCTTTACCTATTGGGTTGTGGTGAGGGCTTTGATGCATGAGGATTACGCCTTGCTCAACTTGGGTGAGTCTCTCACCCTATCATTTAGTGGTGCTACTAGCCACCACTTATGTGGAATTGAGGGAGTTTAAATATTTGTTGTGGGAGTTCTCAAGCATATGTATTCTATAGAGGAGACACAAAAGATGGTAATGAACCCGACTCTCCGTCTAACTAGGTTCGGGCAATTACTCGTCCTCAATGTGATTAAAATTGCTTAATGAATGGAAAGGAATAAAGGTTAGGGTAAGGGTTCAAAAAATTTGTGAAGAATTTGGTGCTAACAAAATGAGCAAGGTGAATTGAATTCTCCGGAAGAGATGATTCAAGTCATTAACAATGGGTTTGAGTTGCTTAGAATAGTATTATTTTCGTTTTCGGCTCTTTTATAATTAAATAATAACTTATTATTTTTTTCATTTTTCCCGTGCCTTCTTGACTGCATCCCAGACGCACATACAATGAAAATGCACATTCCTAAACACTTTCGGACTGTTTCTTAAAAAATTATATTCATAATAAAAGGTTTTATTTTCTACTCATTTCTCTATTATCTGTCGCCGGGTTTGTTTCCTCGAGAAGTCTGACTGAAAGCAGACAATCAGAAAATGGAAAACACAGCGACTCTGAAGGAGTGGTTCGACCGAGTCGATTCAGATAAAACCGGAAGTATCACCGCTACTCAGCTTAAGGTACTCATCCAATATCTCTCTCTTCTCTTTCTCTCTCACATTCCGATTGAATCGACGCCGAATTGATGTTAATCAGCGAGCTTTTGCTGTTGGGAATCTTGAATTCTCTCTCTCAGTCGTCGAACAGATGATCAGGTCCTCTTTCGCTCCTTCTTTCCTTGTCTTTTTTTTTTTTTTTGAATTTATGGAAACCGAGTATGATGCAAAGTAAGAGCTTTTGCAGGATGTATGATTTTGATAGGAATGGCACTATGAGCTATGATGGTAATGAAATTCTTATTCATCAATTATTTTTTAAGCTGCTTATATCATGGGTTATAGTGGACGAATATATGAAAATTATAACAAATAGTGAAAAAAAATGTTGGTGAAAACCAATACTGTGAACTGGTTTTCGGCCCAGAAAAAAAGGAAGATTACTGTGAATTAGTGGGATGGCTATCAACTGCAATGTGAAATATAATCTTTAAAGTTTTGGATGGTTATTCTTAACTGTTTGTACGATAGCATGTTTGTGTCCTCATTAATTCTAACGTGTTTAATTTTATATTTTGTTTGTCAGAGTTTGTTGCACTAAACAAGTTCCTCCTTAAGGTTAATGTTTTAACTTTGCTTTGGATTGTGATTTATAACAAAGATAATATTTTCTTTTGGTTTCTACGATCTTCAATATTTGATCTCCTAACTGACTATGCAGATATATTCTGATACAGGTTCAACATGCCTTCGCGGATCTTGAGAGGTGATTACACAGTCTTATTCTAGATCTTGTTTTCTGGATACGCTCTTTAGTGATTGATGAATGCTACCTGGTCCTTTTTACTCCCTTTGTTTAACCCCCTGTAGTTGTTTTCTGGACTAGGTCAACCCAATAATTTCTGATATCATCCGTCTTTCAGAAACAGAAGAAATTAAAATCAAGAAACTGGAATAATAATTTGTTTCTCAGTCCCTGAACTAAAACCAAATTTACAGAAGCAATGTCCATACTCCAAAGAGGCTGAGTGCCTTAATCTTTTGAAGGAATAAAATCTTCAAATTTCACTACTATCTGTAAGATGGAGGATGTTCAATTTAGTGGTTTTCTTTTTAGTGCCTTAAGCTGGCACTACTGTCCGTGAGGATACTCAGTTTTCCATTGATAAGATGGTCATATTCAATGCACTCTAAACTTGAGTTTTCTTGGCAGCTGTTTTTAGTTGAATCCTCAGTAAGCTTGTCAGGAATAAAAAATTTCATCTTTTAACTTCAATCTTTCTAGAGAACTCCTTATTTTTGTACTTTCATGTTGTTAACACTTGATTCTAAGACTATAACAGACACAAATAACACAATTAGTCAAAGGTGTGCTGGCAAGAATTCTAATTGATATACTCCTTTTGGTTTATTATTGCAGAGGTCGTGGATATCTAGCACCGAATGATGTATACGAGGTGGTTATTGCTGATTTAGATATTTATCTTAATTACTAATTTACATTATGCTAGTTGGGTTCAAACATTTCCTGTGCAAGTTAATTCGTGCTCATAAACTTCAGCACGAACTCTTGCAGAATAATAAAATCTCCTGTTGCTCTGTTTCTGGCCTTTGGAGATGTTTTGGTACTTTTGGACCCTTCTTTGATTTTTTTTTTTTGATAAATCAAATTTTTTTTTTTGGCACTTTTGACATTTTATTTATTATATTATGGGATCTTTATGCAAGTCTTCATTTTGCCACACTTAGTCTTCTTTCTGATGTTTGAATTTTTTTGCAGGCACTTAACAAAATAGGTTTTGCTTTGGACTCTCCTGCATTTTATACTGTTTGTGAGGTAACAACATTGCTTACATTTTGAATTTTTGCCATATATGGACTTCTTATGTTCAAATAATGCAATCAAGATGCTAAAAAGCATTCTCAATTGGATAATATTAGGAGAGTCTTACCGGTTGGTGCTCCATAAAACTCTGATGAACGATGTCAGTGCTAGCCTCTGTCAACTCCATTCCATTGAAGTAAAAAGTTATTCTCATTTGAAATTTCCTAGAGAACTTGAGATTAATCCATCAAATCTCCATTCTTGGCTAGTCTCATTGCTTGATGGCTTGGTGAACACCCCACAAAACTACTGCATATTTAATGAATCATATCTGAAGATTTTATATCATATCTTTGGCTTATAATTGATCTCAATGATCCAGTATGATGGGCATCACTGGGTGGATTTGAGTATTTTCTTCTTTTGTTTCAATATCACATATAATATATGTGAGTTCTGTTTTGCATTTATCCAATTAAAGGCGCAAGCTCTATCTGCAACTTTATTTCTTGTTTCAAGAATATAAAGGGAATTAAAAGTTGCATCATGTGTATGCATTTTAAGTTATTGCAATTAGAGATCAGAGGAAGACTAAAATCGCATTAATAACTCAGTATCAAATCCACTCATCATGAAAATGTATATAGCACATGTGCCTATACTACCCTATTTCTGTAATTATTTTTCAAACCACCTGTTTTTACAAATTTTTTCAAATTCATTAAAGATCGTATAATATATTATTTTAGATATAATGGAATGCAGTCAAGGACTTATTAGTCCATGTTAAAAGTAATGAAAGTCACTGGTGGATACAAGTAACAGACATGGATGGTAAGAAAGTAGATGATAATGGGAAAAAAAATTGAAAATTGGTTTTTGCAGATGAATTGAAAATTAAAATGAACTTATCTAAGAAGATAATGAGTTAAAATGATCTAACTGATGACTTCCTCTGATGTGGCCGGATTGTTTGATTTGATTCTTGATTTATTATTCGAAAGAAAAGATTGGATTTTTATGGTTTTCAATTTTCTCTAATATGAGATAACTGCCTTTGCAATACATCAAAGGAGCCATATTGCCCTAACTTTGGGTCATTAATGGCATGATTGTGAATGAAAAAGAAAACGAAACGAAATGAAATAACATGCATTGCAATTGGGGGGGGCTTTGAGTGCATGTGGATGCTTCTTTAAGGCATTAAAATGCTTCGATCAAACAAAGTCAAACAGTAGCCTCCTCTCAACCACATTGTTGTTCTAATGCTGCAAGGACCCATTTGAGTGAATTAGCATGGAAGCCATTCTCTCTCTTCTTCCTCTTCCTCGAAACACTGTGTGTCCATTTGGACTTGCTTCTATTTTGCCCCCAGACTTCTCACAATTGTTTTGATCATCCTTTCAAAGCAAAGACTATTCCTTTGAGAGGATTCTAAAGGTCAAATGAATAATACTCTTGGCTCTAGCACTAATAATTGGGCTTATCCATACCAAATCCCTATCATTTTTTTTTTTTAAATCATCCATCATATGCAAATCAGCAACATTTGAAACATAAGGAGATGAGTAACTACATTAAATGTGGAAGAGACATCTTAATAATCTGGAATATCATCTTGTGAACACTGTTTTTGTTTTGCTCTAGCTTTATAACTCGTCTCGTGGCACGGTAGCACCCGCACTATTGAAATGGTTCATCAATAGAGATGTTCCCATAGGTGCCCCTTCTTCCAATGGAACTATAATTCCTATTCCGATCTCATCATTGATATCTCCAACATGATGGGTCCAGCTTCTGGAGCGGAAAGTGCAAAAGCCTCTGAGCATGAAAAAGAGGCTGGCGTAGGCGAGCAAGTATCCGTAGAGACCCAGAGAAGGTTCGTCAAATTGCGAGGCGGGGCCCTCTTCTAGCAAACACGATCAAGACCTCAACGTGACCCCACATCCTCGGGAAGTCACCAAGGAACTTATTAATGATCTCGCTAACGCCGAAACAAAAATAGATGACCTCATGGAGAGAGTATTCTCATTACACAATAATAGAGAATAGAGATCGTGATGCTTGGAAGCACGAATTGCAACAATTGGTATAACCAAATAATTGTTTAGCCAATGATGGATTTCGCGCTATGGAATGAATCAAAGAATTGACGACGTTTACTTTCAGAAGTGAGGACTTTAGTTCCTTCGCCAGGGTCTGAGATTGGCAACCAACTCCTTTAAGTTAGTCCCGGGGGCAAAGAAGACTTTCCTAAGAACTTAGGCATGACGTTCAACTGGGCTTCACGGTACTCTTTCTGAATCGCAACTTTGGATGTAAGTAAGGAAGTGCTAACCTATACCTATAGGACTGCTACTCTTATTTATATTGATAAATTTCAATGCAGGCTAAGGACGTTGATACCGCTCCGTGTGCCCTCTTCCAGTCTTATGGGAATGATGGAATAAGCTCTGATTCCTCTTAGCCGACTCTGAGCTCATAGGGATTGGTTAGCTGGGACCAAGAAGGGATAGAGTGGAAAGAGAGGATTTGATTAGCGCCCCTGGAGCCTGTCCTTTCCTGACTCTGTCGATGGTATGCTTGATGATAGGATGGTAGGATTGATGGTATGCCTGAGATGGCAGTCTTTCTCCTTGGCTTGTACTCTAGATTGCATTTTTGTTCGAAATCGAGATCTTCGCCTTTGAGAAAGGGAATGAAGGAATTTCGTCTGTTGTCACAAGAATTGTTCAAACTAGGTTCTTCATATATGGGCAATGGCACTTCGACTGGTTTCAAAGGCCGAGGGAATGTGTAATGGCTGCTGGAAAATGGAAAGTAAGAAGAGGTGAACGAAGAAACCTAAGAGTAAGAGAAGAGCGTCTTCTCTTAGGTCCTTTTTTTTTCAGTGCAACACAGGAGCCCTCCTTTTTTCATCCCTGTAGCTTTCCTTTGTATCGGACGCATGGCGTAGCTAGGACCTTCAAATCATGTTTGAGCCTCTGTTCAAACCAAACAAACCCACCCCTATTTGAATAAGGCTGGAAAGAATGCCCAAGAACAGAATCCGCTCCTTTATTCAAGATGTCGACCGAAACGGTCATCGAGCGCTCTTTATACGGAATTCCTGGATTATTTCAAAGGGACCTAGCGAGGAGGCATGTAATGTTTGGAGAGGTGGGGGGCACAGTGCCCGATTGGCATTTCCATTGTCCTGAGTATTTGGTATTTTTACCCTGGTAGTCCATATGGCGTGTGAATACTCCACCTAAGTGACTCCCTTTATTTCTGCCTTCCCGTCTTTAAGTTCTAGTTTCCCTATCATCCAGTTAGTTTTTGAAAACCTGTTACAGATCCAGTGAGCAAGAAAGCAAGTAGGTTATTTTGGGTAACGAAATCTATGTAGTAGGCACTAGTCCTTGATGTTTTTGCCAAATGAGCTCAAAGAAGTTCTCTGAATGTTGTGTTTACCTCTTCCCGTTCAACCATCTATTTGAGGATGGCATGTGGTGTTGAGAAGTAGTTTAGCCCCCAGCTTGTAATAGCACATCAGTCAACTTCAATTTATATCTTAGTTAACTTACTTACTAATAGTAAATTGTATTGTAACTCAAGTACAAATGAGAACTTCTCGGGCCAGTTCAATTTAATAAAGTTCCAGGGAGTTCCTTTCCCTTTTGCAGTCACCCATTCCACATTGGCAACAGAAATTTCATTTAGATTATCACAATTGATAAGAGAGTCAAATAAATGCTTGGAGTTACACATGTGATCAGAGGAACTGATATCAGTTATTTAAGACCCATGTTCCATGCTTTGTGCAAGTGAAAGATCATTACCTTTTTGAGTTAGTGCTACAGTGGGTGACTTGGTCAATTTTCATAAGAGGATATTTGGGTCTGACTTAGAGTTTGCTGGAGTGCCAACTGTTCTAAAGAAACATTCAAACCTTGAGCTGATGTGGTACCAAACGAATGTCTTTTAGTCACTTTTGCAACTTGTGCATTCTTCCATGTTCCATTATTTCTTTGTCACCTAGGTTTGAGTTGACTGTGCTTTCCATGTAGCCTCCAACATGTCTCTCGAGTATGATTCAATTGGCAACAATGGTCATGCCACTGCTTATCTGGTGTAGATTTAATAGCAAGGGCTGAGTTGCTTGAGATAGTATTAGTGGGCTGTGATCATATTGCACCTGCTCTCTTTATGCTGCACTTCCACAGATGCCTCCTTAAGGCTGGGAAGTGGTCGTTTTCCAAGCAACCGCCCTTGTACTTCATCTAGGTTCTAGAGTATACCCTTGCAAGAAATCAAATGTCTGGTCTTTTTCAAGCATCATCTTGTACTTTTGACTATCTGGAACACACTTCCAATCTATCTCATGGAAGGATTCATCTCCTACCACAATTCTATCAATAAATTATAATACTTGGTAGCACTTAAATTATCTTGATTAATCATTTGAAGTCTCAACCAGATCTCAAAACACCGAGAAGTGTTTTCCATATCAAATTAAATCTCCTGTACATTATCCCAGATCTCCTTTACTGTTCCACAGAATAGATATTTTCTTCCAATTCTAGGCTTCATTGAATTAATGAGCCATGTAATTACGAAGGAGTTTTCTGCTTCCCAAGTTCCATATTCTGCTGTTCTCACTGCCAGAATCTTTGTAGCACTAGTCAAATATCGTAATTTCCCTCACCTTTTAAATCACCAGCTTCACCGATTGAAACAATTCGTGGAAATTTTCTCCATTCGGGCTATATTGCATTATTTGGAGAATTTTGTTTTGATATTAGGACTGGTGGTGAAGCTGTGCTTTGGCTACAATCATCACATGTGTAAATCCTAAACCTCAACAATGTCCCAGGTGACGTGTCCTAGGTTTTTTGAGGAGTATCAGCCTTTGATGATTATTTTATAGCACAGATTGACTGATCCTTCGATAGCATGAAGAAAAATTAGAAATAGAAGGTAAATCTTAACCAAAGAAGCTACTTTATTCATTACGTTGTCGACCAATATATACATGAGCTTCATGAATTTTTCTCAGTTCCAGATATAGCAAAATCCCCTAAAAATATACTATCCCAACAAAATAAGAGATCTAGCTATCTATTAAATCTACCCTGGATATATCAGCAAAGTAGGAGGGAATGACAGAAACAATAAAATAAAAAAATAATAACAGTTGCTATAAAACGGGGGGAATAAAAAACACAGAAATAGCTACAACTCGTAAATCTTCTACATTATCCAAACAGCCTCCTAGTTTTGTGTGTCCCTCCATTCAAATACTGACCAATATACAGGTTTTGAGCTCCAAATTTGTTGCAAAATGTAGTTACAAACTCCAGTAAGCACATATATTGAACTTAGTTTGAGAAATAGTACATAGGATGGTAAATGAATATAACATGCATACCACATACATTATATCTAGTTTAAGATGCCCCATGTAGTCATCCAACGTTATCAAAATGCTACTTCAATAAAGGTCATGTTCTGCTCTTTATTGAGATTACATTATTAGGAGTGATGGGAAGCTGTGCTTTGGCTACAGTCCGCCATTATCTGCTCTTTTATCAAAATATAAATAAGGGAGTGCTGGTCATTTTACAAAACCAGCAGTACTTAAAAAGGGAAAAAAAAAAAATCATGCTAAAAGGGAATACTACTCCAGTACAGAAGTTAGTAAAAGCAAAAAAATCCACGTACAGCTAGCAAATTAAAAAAAAAAAAAATCCACATACAACTGGGGAAGTGAAGTGAGAGTTTTGTAAAATTGCGTTCCAATTGTGAGTAATCTGTATAAAAGAAATCAGTTTGCATCTCTCTAACCCTCTTGGCAAGCTAATCAGTTGCATTATTTTGTTCCACAATAGCTATTCTCTCTCCTCTTTCTCCACTTCTTTGGAATGCTCCTCTTGCCTTGAAGTGTCCCTGTTTTGCCCATATTTTTCTTGCGACTCTTCCAATGGTCCTTGCAAACAAATGAACACCCCCACAAATATATGACACTGAGTGTACGTATTTTTCCCCTTAGATAAGTTCTCCAACAGGATCCTAAGACTCAAATTAGTATGACCCCATGTTCCTGCCTTAGTAGACTGAATTTCTATCATGATACATCTAATATATTATTTGTTTGAATTTCATGTATGACCTTGCAGAGCTTCGATCAAAAGAAGAATGGAAGATTTCGCCTTGATGATTTCATGTCCCTTTCTATATTTGTGCAGTCTGCTCGGTGAGTGTTTCTTGTGAACAAAATAGTTTGTTAATCTTCTATCAAAACAGATAATATAATGCCACAGTGAAATGCAAGAAATGAAATGTTTCCTGTGGCATTAGTAGAACCATCATCATCACTGCTGCTCTTGCATTTAAATTCTACAAGAATCTTTGTTTTTTTGGGTCTCATTCTCTGTTTAAGAGGTGTAATCTTGTCTAGCGTATCCCTTTAATCCATATCTGGCTGTATAATAGGCTCTTCTTTCATCCAGGAATCTGTTTAATTCATTTGATACAGCTAAGCAAGGGAGGATCAGCCTTGATTTTAATCAGTTTGTCTACTGCAGTAAGTATAATCACCTATTTGATCTTGTGAAGCTTACTTAGAATTAGGTTTCAGATTAAATGGAATTTCGTAGCTATTTTTTTCCTGTGCTCCTTCTATTGATAAATAATGGAAGATATCGTGGTGTTCATTAGCATTTCTTATAGAACCCTCATCATTTTCTCAATTTCCATTGGAAGTCTTTTTATTTGCGAACATGCTTAAGAAGTAGATGAATGGGGTCCTTGTGCTTGCACTATGTGGCAAGATGATCTGACACAACGATGCGATTTTGTTTTTGTCCAGCTGCCAATTGTCGAATATGATATAAAGTAGCATACGATGGGGGGACGGCTCGCACTGTTGCTCTAGTCCAGATCATCCCAGTTACCCAGCTTGGTTATTCATGTATTGGCGTGAGTTAGCGCTGCACGTTGACAAGCACTGTAATTACAATCTCATGTGTAGATTCTTTCAGATTAATGGCATTGGTTTCACTTTGTTAAATTGAAGCAATTATGTTGGGCAGTATACGCTCCTAGCCAGTCATATCAATATCATTATTGTTGATCATGTTATAAAAGCACAGTTGGAGCATCAGGTTCCTTGCCATCCCTAGGAAAAGTATTTTTGAAATACAGTCTCGGGCAAAGTAATTATTAGGCTTATTTCCTTTCAGAATTTACAATGAAATTGTATGTTACATAATCGCATTAAAAAAAAAAAAAAAAAAAAAAACATTTGGTGATTTTCTTCTAAACCTCAAATAATTCATGATTAGGTACTGTGGATTTTGGTTGTGAATATATAGCATGTTCAACGCCATTCTTATAGTACTGGCATCCTCCAATTTTATTTAACCACACAACCATATTACAATTGCACGTGCAAAACATGATACGCACAGCCCACAAGATGAATTGAAACAACTTCTAAATATGCCAAAATCTCTTTCTAATCCTTCCAACACCATAACATACAAACTCTACACTTATTCTCTACTCCATAATATCGGAAATCCCACAATTATCAACTGATCCAAGAGTCAATTTCTTGCCATCTTAGAAACAGCCCATCAAAACACCATCTTATCAGTTTTGACATATAAATAAAACTGAATCAAATGTGAAGAATAAAGTGGAATTTTTCAAATTGTAGAAATATATTAACATCCCATATGTCATAAGAAAAGCAGATATATATGCTTTCGTATAATGGAGCCACCATCTCTAATCATACAGAAAAGGACTAAAAGAATGTGCATCAAATCTTGTGATGTGTAATTGACGAGGTTGCCAATTTAATGTGAGAACTAATTTTTTTTAATTTATTCAAACAGATATAAAATTAAGATTTCGATGTAATTAATATTTGATAGAAACCACAAATATTAAAAGTAAACTAGTTTGTGATCTAACTATAATTTGATAGAAACTACGAGTTATAAAGCTACCATAGGTGTTTAAAAAATTAGGGATCCAATTAACATGTTTGCCACAATCAATAACAAGATTGATAAGAATACAACAAATAAAGAGAAATATCATTCAATGTTCAATACACAATAGTTCACAAGTCCCACAATGAAAATATCACCTGATTCTATTAATTATTAATGACAAAACTCAACCTATATATAAGCACATATGATAATCTTAACAAGATGTAATACATTTGAAAACTGACCAACTCATAAGATACCAAGTAAAAATAGGACAATCGACAAACATGACTAGTTCTTAAAATGTTAAATTTAATAATTGAACTTTGTGCCAAAATTCAATTTGGTTCTTGAATTTTGAAGTGTTCAACTAATATCTAATCAAAGTTTTCATAACTATTTTTATCACTTCACTAATGCCATTTGCTTTGTATTTTGACATGAAGAAGCAGCCTATCAGTACTTAATAGTGTTAAGAATATTAATAAAAATTCAATGACATGTTACATTTTTTGCATTTGCAAACATCATAAACTTTGTTAAAGAGGTAGTAAAAATAATCACAAAAAATTTGATTAGATATTAAATTGGCCACTTTAAAATTAAGGTACTAAATTAAATTTTTATGCAAAGTTTAGGTACCTAGTTTGACATTTACCTTTCACAAAATATTCGAAACCAAAATAGGAAAGTAAAATATTTAATAATATGATTCAATCCTAAAATATATAAAACAAAAACTTAGGAAAGTAACAAATCAATAACATATTGGATTAATTTGGCATGTTGGACCATAAATATCTTCTTATGCATGCACCATCTTGTCTCCAGCATTGTCTTTGACAATGCCCTTGCCACACTGCCTAGAAGCATCTTCAATTTTAGAACGCTACTTGACTTGACAACATTAAGGTAGGGATTAAGCTTAAACTGATAACTCATCTCATTGAATGCATTTGTAATTTACTTATCTAATAAGAATTGAAAACGAGTCGAGTCAAAACGGTACAATGTTGAGCTCAACTTCAAATTTCAAGCTTGAGCCTGGTTCGATTTAACTTAAAATTTCAAGCTCAAGCTCCGTTTGAGTTTGACAAACTTAAAATTTTAAGCTCGGGTTTAACTCAAAGTAGCACTATATATTTGAGTTTAACTCAATTAAGTCCATTTAGACTTAATATATCAAAAATATATTTTAATTATAATTAAAATAATATTACTAACTAAACTTAATTTAAATTCGATTAACATTTATACTCGACTTGATTTGATAGAAGCTAATGGAGCTACCCATAGAAAGCTTAAGCTCAACTTGATAAACTATTCGAATAGTTTGATCTTGAGCTTAACTCGAATATTCTCTAATCAAACTGAAATAGTTTGTAAATCAATTTGGTTTATTTGTTGCTCTACATGAAACTGTCTCTACAATATTTGAAGGTTCTATTTGCCTCTACCTCATGGGAACTAGCAGAGTAACCACAAAAGAGAAGGATGGGTCTACATTTGGTGTGAAATGGTCCCTTAGATAGATGGTAGGCAATAAAGCACCAAAGGATGGGAAGACACGACTAATCAAAGAGAAAAGGGCACTCTAACATGGAAAAGCATGTGAGACCAGTAAGTCATGAATGGCTAGAAATCTACAAGAGGACTAGAAACAATAGGTAAATAATTATTGTTGATTTGTTGTTTCGCCATTCATTAATGAAGAGGGTGTGCCACTCTTGTCCTTTTGCTAACTAAGTCGGACCTTGACAGAAGCTCTATGTCACACCCCCATAAGGTACTATAGAAGTATGATGCACTATGTATCAGACTAAAGCCACAGACATAGGTATTAAACTATCCGAGACTTCTAGAGAGATACATGAACATCACACTTATAGAATATTCTGTAGCGTGGAACAGTTGTACATGATCTTGGGTTGTTTAAGAATAAGAAAAACTACATATATATAAGATATAAACAAGAATTACACTTCAAGGAACTTATATTAAGTCCTAACTATTACATCATAATTTTCCTTAACTACACTTCTCAAAACTTCTTTACAAATAACTTCAAATCTCTCTCCATCCCATAATTGTTCTTCATATTCTTTTGATTCCTGAAATCAAACAATCAATAGGAGTGTGACCTCAACTAGCTTAGTAAGTAACTAGATCTTAAAACATTTAAAGCAATACAAACAAGTTTGATTACCAAATATATGCAATGCTACACTCATTCATATGGAAATGCATAGTTTGGATGACCGAAATCCAAATCAATGGAGATTTACGCCCTGTCTTGGGGGTTAAAGAACTGACTCAAGTTATTCACACCTAGTATAACTGTGAACTAAGGAAGGTGGTATTTTCTCATTTTAGAGCATCCAGCTTATAGCTATCTCAGCACAAAATCATTTCATATAAAAAGCATAACCTCAAACTGCCCCTTACATATAACTAAGGAGGGAGGATTTCAATTTGAAATACATTTTATTGAAAAATAACCTCTAACTTCTTCTCAGACATAGCTAAGGAGGGAGGATTTTCTTTGAAACTCATTTTATCAAATATAGCATATAGTTCATTTTAGAAAAACTAAGGAGTGAGGACTTCACTTTGAACTCATTTTGTGCATTGATTAAAACAATTTTACTGCCAATATACCCTCCACCTTCCTTAGAACCATAGAACCTCCCTAAGTATTAATCCCTAAAGCCAACTCCAATACGGGCGACATCCTTCGGTGCTTGCTTAATTCCCGTGAAGCCGATAACCCTATAGTAGCCTTAACCAAATTCACTAGACTCTCAAAGGCACTGCTACAGAATCAGAATATTAATACGTGACGTGAATACCATGTTAATGCAAGGTATGGTTGGGCACGGATCGATTTGTTTTTTTTTTTTTTTCCACCAAAACCAAACTATTAAGTAATGGTTTGGTTCTAATTAAAATTTTTTTAAACCATTAAATAACAGTTTGGATTACAGATTGAATCAAAATTCTAACTAAAAATTTTCTTTGTTTTTGTTTTTTTTACATTTATGCAGATACTTGAATATTTATATTATTTTACAAAGTTTATATTATAAATCACGACTAAATACTTTATGAATTCATCATATTTTTAATCTATAGTTCTCTATAAAATCAATTATTCACCAATAAAATACATTCGCTAACCAATACATAGTAAATAATAATTTATATTTTTTAATAGAACCATTAAGTTAATTATCTACCAATAAATTTAGCTAAAATAAAAAATCATCTATCAACAAAATTCATCATCGAATAAAATGATCCACTGACAAAATATATTAAACAATTAATATATAATAAGATTTTATAACTGAATAAATACATTCCATACTTTATAAAGTTAAAAGCTACTAAAAAAAATGTTCATAATCAACAAAAAAATACATATCATGAGCCTAAAAAAAAAAATTAAAAATAAACAAGTTGATTTTAATCAATATTCACCAAATAATAAATATCAAATGAAATCACATGAACATATAGTAAAATATTATTGTATTTTTCTAAAACGGTTTGGTTTGGTTTACCTTTCAAACCAAATCATAAATTTACAGATTGGTTCGGCTTGAAAAATTTTAAACCAAACCATTAAAAAAAAAACCATATTTTAGGTTTTTATAGTTCGCTTACTGACTGGTTTGGTTCAGTTGTTTTTTTTTTTTTTTGTCCACCCCTAATGCAAGGTATGCTATAGTGCAATGAGTGTTCAATTTATTTAATGATCGGTTAAGGTTTATGTCAGATTGTTTGGTGACCAATAATCTCTAAACAATCCACATAACGCATTCCTTAATTAATACAGTTCAAGCAACTTTAACTTTTGTTATTAAAGTTTTTCAATCATTCAATCACTATAAAACATGCATTGTATCCATCCCTATACACAATTAATTATTGTTATAATTTGGTCTTGTGCTACAATATTACAACCACAATCAATACAATAAGATCAAACTGACTCATTTGGTATATGAGCTAAGGAGTAAAAATCTTCCAGTAAATCCAAATATTGATTCATGTTTATTTCTCCTATGAAATAAAATAAGAATCACTTATAACTTCATGTTCTATATTAATCTACATTTAACTTCTTTATTAACTTAGTATTTACTAAGCCTATTAACATAAATTGCATTTAAATCTATTTTATCAGCTTAATCTTATTTACTAGTTATTAGTCTAGATTTTACACAATACAAGCATTAACACTTATGTTTAAGGCTATAAACAAACATACATATATCTATCAAAACATACACAATAATAGAAGGCATCATACTCATATGCTTAGTGCTTCCTCTAAACATATGCATTATTATTAAAATAAATTCAATAACATAAAGCATGATATTCATTTTCTAAGAACTCATATTTAAAACAACTCATTTCCTTTAATATCTAAGAACTAATATACTATGACTACATCCAAGTCATTTGCAAGTTAATTTATTTTAACTTAACTTAGCCAAGTTGGTTAAACTTAGTTATTTTAGTTCATTTTAGTTTACTAAAGTTCATTAAGTCAATGTGAACATAGGTTTATCAGTTGAGCCTATACTAACTTTAACTTAACCAAATTGATTAAGGTTAATCATTTACTTCATTTACTAAGCCATATTCAATTATCTCATTAAATCATTCCCATATGCCTTATATAATCCTACTTAGCCTGTTTCATTTTAGTTCTTTTAGTTTCATTAACTCAAATTGGATTTGAGTTTATTAACTAAGTTGTTATCATTCATCCCATTAAGACAAAATTACATATTTCACAAGATTCTAACTTAAGTTAGATCATTATAACTCATTAAAGTTCATTTTATACTTGAAAAATTATGTTAAATCAATTTAATTCTAAATCCATTAATTCTTGTAAATAATCTCTAATTATAGAAACTAATAAACCACATCTATTATAGATTATTCCTATACTTCATTTATCTATTTATATATATATATATATATATTTTAAAAAACTGGGTGGATCAGAGGTCTGCACGGCTGCTACATAGCCGTGCAGGAGACCCTACTGACTTGCACAGGTGTGGGAAACACCCAATCAAAGGCTACTACGGGCTTTTTCATGCCCATGACTCTCTGCTCCCCTGCTGCATGTCCTCTATTTCCAATTTTTACACATCTTCATCAACTTTTAAATATCCAACATCAAATAAAACATCATAACAAGAACATACAACTCATATCCACAACTTCTAATATCTCTAAACTCATATAACTTCATCAAATATCCCCAAACTTCATCAAACCATATATCTACTATTCATCATTTTCTCCACAAACTCCACTTAATTCTAGCATCAATATATGAATATCATGCATAGACAATAACCAAGATAAAGAAAACCACTCAACATATTCATGCATATTCAATAATCAAACAAGAAAACAACGACTTACTTGCTTTAAGAAAATCCCAAACATCAAGAACTTCATTATCACTACTTTTTAGAGTTAATATAGCTCCTCCTTCCTTGATCTCTACCTTCCATCTTGTTTTCCATCTTTATTTTCTTCTTTAATCTCTTTGAACTTGAGATTTTGGAGTGGGAAGAAAGAAGTGAAGAAGAGGAAGAAGGGAAAGATGAAGCATCAGTGAAACAAGGGAAAGAAAAGAGAAGGAAGGAAAGAAGAAAAAGTAGAGCCCACAAGTCAATAAAAAGGAAAAAAATATAAATAGGATAAGGATTAAAGGATAATTATGGGTAAAGGATTGGTGTTTAATCTTTTCAAATGATTTTTTTTTTTATGTATAAAAAATAATTAGAACTTGATTTTAGAATTTATAGCATAGAAATTACTAGCTAGAAATGAAAATCTAGTTTTGGAATTCCATTTGTAATAAATCAATAATTAATTTGGGTCTAGACGTAAAGTATGATATTTTTCAACAAGCAAATGAATTAAAAAATTTATGGGGTTTTAGGAAATGAAATTTAGATTAAAACTCAAAGATTTGGAAATTTACAAAACACTCAAATCATTTGTTTAGATGTTTAGAGAAATTAAATTAGGGTAAACGATGTTTAGATATATAATTGAAAAGGTTGAATGATTTGGTTCATTGAAAAACGTTATTGTAACAAATATAGTTTAAAAGAACATCAAAAGTCTTAAATTTCAGTTTAAATCTATTTATTAATTTGTATCATTTTATTTAATCATTTTATGTAATTCACTTTAATAAATGTGAAACCATCTAAATCAAATTAGTTATTTAGTTTGGATTTGGAAAATTTAGAACATAAACTAATACCTTTAGACAAGAAATTGATTTTCAAAATTTATAGGTATTAAGAAAGTAGGTTTTTGTTTCAAATAGCTAAATAAAGTCTTTTACAAAATTTTAGGTGCTTGAGCTTCGGAATTTCGGCTTTAATTGGAAATTGAAAGAAAATGGTTCAAGTTGGAAATTTATTAAGATGATGAGGAAATTTCGTTTGTTGGAAAAGATAATTAAAGAATATAGACAAATAGAGGGGAATAAGATTCCAAATTGAAGAATTTGATTCATACAATAGGTAATGGAAACAAATAGATAACTGGAAAAGAATATTTGTAATCTCAATTTCAAGAAGTTTCTTTATTAATTTTTTATGTTTATCTACCTAATTATACTCTATTGTTTAATTTACTTAGTTTAATTAAAGTTATTTAAGTTCAAATTCTAAATTAAATTCAAATTCAATTAAATAACGATAAATTATTCACATATTACACTAATCAAAACATTAATTCTAGTTAAGCAAAAAATTTGGGGTACTACACTATATCCTTTTTGCTACCATTATCCTGGCCCAACTTTCTTTTTGATTGGTCAATTTCTTGTTGGGTCTGAATCTTGTTCTTCACAATCATGTTTTCCGTGGCACTTTCATGGAATTGGTCTAATGCTGCTACTTCGCTCTTACGTAACGATTGTAAATTACTTACCATGGGAATCAACACCTAACATGGCTGTGTACCATAATTTTGGCAATGAATAGTTTCTCTTGATTAACGTATTTCTTGCATAATGCTATGATTATCCTGTAGTGAATACTTTCAATAGATTACCGTATTACTTGCATAGTTCTACAAAATTTCTTTCTCTATGATTACATACCAACCACATATTAGGCCACATATCATGTAGGAATCTATCCATTGAAGCATGCTATAGCACGAATCATTATTTGTCACACTTAACAAGCATTTGCATGTTGTTTTTAAGCTGATAAGGTATATAACTGAAGAGTATGCAACTTGAGTGACCATTTTGGTGGTCAATCCTCGTGGAAGATGATTGTGATATTGGTGGAGTAGTTAGGTCTATACAGGTGAGTTTCATTTCTCAAGGTTTTAGTGGAGCTAGCAATTGTTATGAATTTTTATCAAGAGATGATAGGCTTAAGTTATCAAAGAGATGAAAGTATTATGTAGTTTTTGTGACATGAAAGTATTATGTAGTTTTTGTAAGTTGAAAGTTTTAGTGTATAAATATAAACAAGAGCTCTCACTTGTAGCTTCACAAAAAAAAATTCGAGTGCTGGAAGAATTAATGAAGACAATGAATCCCTTGTTACAAAAACAATATGGAGATTGGAGGACATTTATTCTATAACAGCTTTTAATTATCTCTGTTTCCACAAGCAGATGTTGAATTGCGCAAATAGAAACAAAAATAATATGGAGGTTAGATGATGTTTATTCTCTAGCAACTTTCAATTATATACATTTCCATAAGTGGAATGTTAAATTGCCATATTTTCCTATTCTAACAGGTGTTATTAATTTTATTTGTTTTCTAGATATTGAATTGCCAGTGGCAGATCTATTCTTAACAAACTATTAATTTTATACGTTGTCACAAGACAAGATGTTGAATTGCTGAGACATCTCTATTCATAGATGCTATTATCAATCTTCCACCCATATTATAGGTCAAAATATATTAAAAAAAAAACTAAGCATAAGTTTTAAAAACTCATTTGCACTTAAAAAATAAATATTCTAATATGAATGAGTTATAAAATGGGCAAAATGTCAGTTTAACCTTTTTCGAAAAAATAATTACTAAAATGTTATACATTACAAATTCATTACTAAAATAGACCACCAAGTTCGCATGCTAGGGATAGGAAACAGGTCTTATGAAAGTTTAAATTGTGTGAGGGTTTTTGTTGTTGTTTGATGCGCATGTTCAAAATAGGCAACAAATTGTCATGCATGTTCAAAATTTGGAACACATTTATGTTGGAAAATTGTTATTGCACACTTGATAAGTGCAGATGACCACTGTTTACATGTTCCGCATGTTGCTTCTGTGCAATACATGTACATCTTGCGCATGTCTCATATGAGGAACACGTATGTTTCGCACGCTTCCTCATCTTCCAAATGTGAAAATGATGAGTTATTTTGGTAATTAAGTTTGATCATTTCGTATTCTACTAATTAATTAAAAAAGGCCTAATTTGACAAAAAAATTCTTATAAAGTCCAATATAAGGATAATATGTATACATAAAAATATCAAACCAAGTAAAATCCATTGATGAGATAAATTCTTTTGTATATCTAAATATATATACATACTAATGCATCATCATTAAAATCAATAAACATTAAACCAATTCATTATCTTACTTAAACAAAACAACACATATAAAAATAACTCATCATCTTGTAGTGAATACTTTCTCTAGATTGCCATATTTTATGCATAGTTCTATGAAATTCTTTCTCTGTGGCTACATGTCGGCCGCATATAGGGCCACATGTCATGTGGGAATCTATCCATTGAACACGTAACCATTGTTTATCACACTTAACAAGTATTTGCACGTTGTTTTTTAAGTTGACAAGGTCTGTAACTAAAGAGGATGTGACTCGAGTGACCACTTTGGTAAGCAATTCTTGTGGAAGATGATTAGTGATATTAGTAGAGTAGTTTGGTAAGCAATTCTCATGGAAGATAGACTTATGTTATCAAAAGGATGAAAGTATAATGTAGTTTTTGTGAGATGAAAGTCTTATTGTATAATACAAACAAAGTTCTCGCCTGCAGCTTTGCAAAAAAGTTTAGGGCTTAGAGGATTTAATGAACACAATGAATCCCTCATTACAAAAACAATATGGAAGTCAGAGGAAATTTATTTTATACTAGCTTTTAATTATCTCCTTTTCCACAAGCAGATGTTGAATTGTGTGAATAGAGACAAAAACAATATGAAGGTTAGATGGGATTTGTTCTCTAGCAACTTTCAATTATATATATGTCCACAAGCGGAATGTTGAATTGTTATAGATCCCTATTCTAGCAGGTGCTATTAATTTTATTTCTTTTTGAGATGTAGGATTGCTAGTTGCATATATCTAGACATCCTTCTAGGACGGGACTGAATCGGGACTCATCCTAGACTGGAAATGGCGAGACCAGGGTGGTTTAGAACCGCTAGGGAGACTTGCTGGGTTGGCGGGTCCTACACAGGTCTAGCCGAAAAAAAAAAAGAGAGAAAAAGCAAACCTGCATCAACATATTAAAAGACAAACAAGCAAATAAGTCAGCAAAGCAAACAAAGGTAAAGACCTACAATTAAAGTCTATCCTTATCCTTGCCTATATACCTAGCCTATGAGTACATGATGTGCATATTGCAAGACCATGCCAGTTGAATGTTAGACAAAATTCCATCTTTTAGTAAGTGTCATGTGAATGTTAGATTCGGATATTTCAAATTTGTAATGTGCACAAGAATATAAATTTGGATTATAACATGCATCTTATCTTTACTAGTCTTCATTTTCAAACATCATATGAGCAATGTACATGATGATTTCAGTCAGATTTGCAGATGCATTTTACCAACTCACATTTGCTAGTGGATGTTGAGAATATTATCACTTTGTCAATCTCTTTTGACTTAACAGTTAACATTATGGAAAATAGAAGACCAAAGTTTCAAAATTTAAACATTCATCTTCCATAGTTCATCAACGTCAATCGTATAGGTCCGTGCATAAATACGGGTGAAATCTCAAAAAATTTTCGAATATGCAAAAAGAGCCTTTCACACTTACAATAAGATAACTTGTAAATTTATATTTCTTTTATTCACAACCCAATTGCACTTTTTATACATTTTAGATCACTTTTATTATATAACTTGTGCCACTTGTTTAAACTAACTACAAAAATTTCATTGTAGGCTGTGTTTCATATTTTTCTTGCATTCTGAGGGCTGTATTTTTTAAGGTATGATATGGCATCATTCTTTTGTTGTAGCTTCTCAAAAAAAGTCGTGACAAAGGCAAGACCCCAAATTCATCATTGGAATCTGAATGGAGACACCATGTGATGGATGAAGATTTGGAGTTCTTCAATTGTGGTGACAATCTTGCTATAGATGAAGTGCAACAGGTTAGATATCTTGCTATTCCACCCTTCTTTGAGCAAAGAACTCTGATTTATCATCCCATTAGTGAAGATGAGACACATAAGCCAGATGATATAGACAACCCAATGCAAGGGCAGCTGAATAAAACCTAGAGGTTGGTGGCAGGGAGAAAGATGAACCAATTCTTGCACCAAATTTAGGTAAGCCAATACGTCTTCTTAAATCATCTATTTTTATGGTACATTTTAGGAAAGTTGAAGGTCCCGATGGTAAGATTCAAGGCTATTGCAATAATTGCATGGTGGGTTATACATGGAAGACTGGGGAAGGATATGACAACTTCACCGAACATCTGTAAAGCAAACATCCTAACAAGTTCAGGATTGAATCGGGTCAGCAATGACTGTTCGGAGGTAGTAACGACACCGAGAAGCATGCAAGGCTATTTCGGTTTAGTGCCAAGAAGTACATGGACACCCCATTGAAAATGATTGGAGACATGCACCTTAGTATGGGGTTTGATCAACATCCAAACTTGAAGCAATACCATGAAGACACATTAAATTTGCAAGCACGACCATATGGGCAACAATGACTATATCAACACATTATACAACTTTATAAGGACGATAAGCTAGAACTGAGAGGTATTTTCAACAATCTTCAAACATGTGTTTTTTGACATTTGGATCGATAGGTGGAGCGAGAATTCATACATAGGTATTATCTGTCATTGGATAGATGACTAATGGATTTTGAAAAAACATCTAATTGTATTAAGAAAAATGGATGGCTCATACACTGCACAAAAAATTTATTCTACAATAGGCAAGATTCTTGTAGACTATTTCTTAAAAAAAAATAATAATAATAATTCAATTGGCTTTGATAAAGCATCGGGAAATATTATGAGTGTGAGTGACCTTTAAAACCTTTGCCAACCTACATTGGGTGGCACTTTTTTTATATTAGGTGTGCATGTCACATTCTTAACTTGTGTGTTAAAAGCAGACTCATTAAAAATAAGATATTCACCTATTAAATTGACTATTGATTACATAACTGATCGTCCATCATTAAATAAGGCATGGAAAAAATTCTGTCTTCAACATGGAATGAAGCCTAGGAAATTTCAAAAAGATGTAGTGTACAAATGGAACTCAACTTATTAACTTCTTATGAGTACGATCAACTCCAAAAAGTTGTTGTGCCAATTTGCCCTTGTGAACATGCCAAACATGCCATTGCATCTTAAAGACTGCCTTACATGTATAATTTGCTTTCTTTGTTAAAAGTTTTTTATGATTGTATGGAGACATTTTCTTAAGTGTGTACCTTAATTGTTCACCTTTCTTTGCTAGAGGCGCTTAATATCATGGGCACTTTAGCTATATTCTAGTACAATGTAGTGTTGCAGTTGACTTTCCAGGACATGACACACAAGTGGTTTTCCTACTAATTGATGTGAATCATATAACATCAAGCTTAGGACCGACCAAGTCTAAATCCAAAAATATGTTTCAAAGAATTGGAGGCTCAATGATTAGAGTTCCATTGATAAAAACACGAGTCAAGTGAACTAAGGAAGCCTATAAAATGTTTGGGACACGAAAGATTAAAGTTTTGGAGTTGTACACCACTGGCCTAGATTGAGAGTCGTTGGCCTTGGAGAAGAGATGATATATGCTAGCTGTAAAGGCTACCGACCTTGAACACCACCGGCCTTCTTTGATAAGCTGCCGGCCTTCTTGCTATGGAAATAATTTCAGATATGGAAGTAAGTAACATTGCTGAAAAAGAGCGTAAGAGTGAAGAAAAGAATGTGAAAGATGAAAAGAGTAAGAGTGAAGAAAAGAGCAAGAGTGAGAAAAAGAGTGATAAAAACATACTGGTGAGTAGTGAGAGAAAGGAATTAGAGTGTGAAACATAAACACTAGAGAGTGATATTGATAAAAAAAGTGAGGATAATTCTTTTTCCACTAATGATATTAACTGTTCTTTTCCTAGTGAGATTGCTTTATCATTGCAGAAATTCAAGGATTTGTGTCCTAAAAAAATTCTGGGTGAAATAGAGCATCAAATTGAATTCATTCCTTAGCAAACCAACATATAGATGCAATCTGGAAGAGTCCAAGAAAGAAGATTCGAGGACGAATCTTTTCGAGGAAGGAGGAAATGATGTGAATCAGATAACATCAAGCTTAGGGCTAACCATGTCCAAATCCAACAATACATTTCAAGGAATTAGAGGTTCAATGATTGTATTTCCAATGATAAAAGCACGAGGCAAGAGAACTAAGGAAGCCTAAAATAGTTTGGAACACGGAAGATTAAAGTGTTGGAGCTGTATACCATCGGCCTACAGTAAGAGTTGCTAGCCTTGGAGAGGAGATGTTTTACGCTAATTGTAAAGGCTACTGGCTTTGAACATAAATGCCGCTGGCCTTCTTTAATAAGTCGCCGACCTTCTTGCTATGAAAATAATTTTAGTTTCATGTATTTTATTTTAAGCCGCTCGAATTGTAATATAGGCCGCCAGCTTTTATGTTTATGTCTTTTAGGTTTCCTTGTTTTAGTCTATATAAACCTATCTTTTGTAAACATTTTGAAAGTTTTTTATGAATGAAAATTTGAGAGTTTATTCTCTTTAAGTTTTGGAAAGAACTTGTCTTGAACTTATAAGGATTTTCTGTAGCATTAACCCTTAACTTATCAATTGGATTTCCATCCCTGATTACAGCAACTTCACTTATACTAAGGTTCTTGCTTCGATATAAGCAATAGGTCGTGGTTCCCATCAGGTTCTTAGAACAGTCTTGGATTTAATTTCAGATTATGATAATAGGTCTCGTCACAGGTTGGCATAGTTTGTATCACTATTGCCATGTCATAATGATATATAATATTGCATGGGTATTAGACCTACATCGCAAGTTTAAAGGTCTTGGTGAACTTCTTGAGGAGTATTACAAGCATATTGATACTTTATCAATGATGCGGATATATATTTTGTTAATTATACATCTGTTGTATGCGAGACAAAATTTGTTTTAATTCAATTGTACAACACAATTTAATAATACATATGGAGGTCAGAGATTAGTTAGTCCATCACCACCTTCATTTGAAACAACGATTGCGGATGATGTTGTCTTGAGAGATTTGTTAATACTAATGCAATCAAAGGTAGGAAAGAAGTATAAAGGTGGCAGTGATAGTACCAAATGCATCAAAATTAAAAGATACCTTAACACAGAAATTGAGTTTGGTAATAACACCAATGTTAGGGACTTTGACATTTTATAGTGATGGAAATGTCACAAAAGAACATTTCCAATTCTATCCTACATGGCGAGACAAGTGCTTGCAGCTCTAACCTCGACGATTATGGTGGAGTAGGTATTTAGTTGTGTAGGTAATATATTGGATGATTACTAGGCACATATGACTCCAGTAATATTTGAGGTAGTTGCTTGCACTGATGACTAGGGTAAGGTAAAATACAATTGCAAGAGATCGCTATGGTTATTAGCGACGAAGATGAATACTTCACAATTACAACTCTTTGGGAGGGAACACTACAGTAGGTGCCCTTGACCTAACCTAAGGTGAGTACTTATAATTCTGTCAGGATACAAATACAATATGTATACTAGAATAAACTATTTTCATAAAAAAAAAAAAATTCTAAATTGGTGTTTTTCAAAACACATGGTTCAATATAGACTTTTTCAAAATTACGTAGACCCAAATTGTTTTTTTTTCTAAAATTACTTGTGAATTATTAATCACTTAAAATCACCATTGAATTTTTCAATTAAAATTAACAAATTAATTAAAGATTTATAAAAAAATTAATAAAAATACATGAACTACGATGGTCTGATTCTAAATTTTAGATACTTAGGCACCTCCAGGGCGACCAAAAAATATTGGATAACTTGTATTTTGCATTATTTTTTTTCCTCAGTAACATACAAGTGAGGTATGGTATGATTTCCCCTAATACCATTAACAGTATTATATTTTAATAGAAAAGATCCATTGTAGATGATTTCAAAATCTTGTAGTTAAACATTATCTCACAAAAATAAGCATAACAATCAATCAAAATAATTCATTAGGTAAATTACTTATGCTATATATTTTTGGAATTTCGAAGTATCATATTATTGCAATAATTATAACATATATTTTTTTTTCTATTTAAAATTTGTGATTTTTTTAAAAGGGTCAGATTGGTTTGGACCCACCCCATGAATCAGTGGGTCTATGGGTCTGAATTGCCTCACCCTAAGTACACATATTGAGGACCTGGACCCAACGGGTCAAGTCACAGTTCGGACCAGACCTAGACGAGCGAAACATCTACATATATATATTCTTAACAACTATTAATTTTATCTGTTTTCACTGTCATGCCCCAATGGTATCCTAGTAGTAGCACACAAACCACAGATGTATACTATTACTAGTTATACCTTTAGAGATGATATATTCCCAAATAAATAGGATCTTTTAGTTACATTGATAAGAAATGGCAAATACATGTAAGCCATAATTTAGTAAAATAACTGACATCATAAGTCTTGAATATTATAATATTACATACCATATACTTATCCCATAAGTCTCTAAATACGTAAACTAATATTTCATATACTAACTATTTTATAACTAGGAAATAAAAATAAACAACTTATCCCGAACATTCTAAATTCTTCTAGCTTCTAAATCTTACCAATGTCATGCTTCTGGAAGGAACGAGCCAAGGTCATAGAATAAGTCTGAAAGGTATTTAGGAGTGGGAGCGAAACCATGAGCTCAATGAATAATCAGATATATTACATATCAAACAAGTTCATTAACAATCATATGTAATGCAACAATCAAACGAATGCCTAAATATAAGTCTGGATGATCTAGAATCCAAACATGTTAGAGATTCACGCCCTCTCGTTGAGGTTAAAGAACTCTGACTTAACGACTCACCTACCCAGGAGAAATTAAACATACAGAAAAATCAATGAATACTAGTTTTAGTTATCACTTTTTAGAATATTTTAACTGACAATTTCCTACATCATGCCTTAGAGACTCTACGCGATACCACAGGCAACATCCTCCTTAGCCACTTAGTTCCCATGGAACTGATAGATTAAAGAAAATCTTGTGTAGAACTATTAGTTTTTTGCATAGAAAAACCAAGCATTAATAGAAAACTAAAATACTGATACATAGCAGGCTATCACACTTTTAAATTATGCAATAATGTAGTTTATGTAATGCATGATTGTTTTAATTATAAAGCTAATATTTCTTAATCAGGCTTATGGTGATCATATATTACACATAAACATCTATCATGTCTTTCTAAAGGCATCCGATAATTTGTATTATCACTTTTATTATCTTAGTTTGTCAACACAAATAAACAACTCATATCACATACTCAATAGACTTCCATATCAACTATATTACTATTTTTGCATTACATATGTCACTAGTTACAAACACATGTAATGACCTGAGTTACTCACTTGCTTATGATGACTAGTCATAATAGTCCTCAGGAAAATCCACGAACTGATCCGTATCACATATTGGACGAATGAATATTCACTAATAAGATATATATATATATATATATCTATATAAATAATTTCTATTAGTTGTTTAAGTGTCCTAAAACCAGTTTTATTTTTTTCTAAGTCTGTATGCTCTTTTCTAGCTTATCTTATTAATATTATTTTCATTGTGTTTCTCTTGACCTTATTCATGTTTTATTTAATTATTGTTAGGAATTACATTATCTCTATTTATAACTCATCTACATTTTAATTCTTTTAATATATACTTATATAGAGTAAAATTATATTTGTTAACCTTATCTGTTTATGTAGGGTAATAATTTCTACTATTTACTGGTTATCTATCATAATCTAATCTTTTGTTTAATATAACAAAAGTATTTCTTATTTATAACTGTTACTAAAATTTAACACTTACCAAGTATTGAAACATACTAATCTTAGGACATTTATGTATTTACTAAATTTCTTGCTTTGTTTTCATTTATATATATATATGTATATATATATATGTATTATAAGTTTTGGATGAAAGGAATTTCATCCATGGAAAAATTTGCATCTATGCCAGCATAAAGCCACCAGACTAGGTTTTTAGGCTGTTGACCATCATGATGCATAGCCGGCCTTCAAGTTTTACGTCAAAGAATTTATTTTACGTAACACGTTCCAGTATAAGCTGGCTCAAAGGTTGCCAACTTTTCCCCGTATGCTGCCGATGTAGGGCTAGCGTACGCACGGCTCATCATTTTCTTCATTTTTTTCCATGTTCGTATTTCATTTTTATTGTACCATGTATGTATCACACCTGGTGTTTTAGCTATTTCTGAGTGTGGTTCTATGGTTATTAGCTATTGTAATTGATATAAATATATGTATAATAATTTATAGATGCCACAACATGCACAAATTCTTAGTTTCTATATGTATAACAATTATAACTAGAGTTTTTAGTAGGTTTTGCCTTGTTTGGAGCTGTATTGGAGATGTTAGACCCTCCTCCAGACTTGACATGAACCTAAATTCAGTAGAATCATTTGTTAAGTTAATAAACTAAGAAATTACTAATTTGAAACAAGCTTAACTTACCTTAGTTGTTGGTTTCCTAAGTTGGAGCTTTCTTACTTGTGTGTTTGTTGGTCATGTTTTTGCTTTTAACTTATGGGCAGTTTGTATTTCGCGGTGCAGATAGGGAATAATTGTTGCTGCTCAAAGTGTGTCTAAGTGTTTTGTATGTTTGTTCATTAAGGTGATATATTTATTAAAAAAAAAAAAGGCAGTAGCTTCCTAGGAAATTTTCGGCCAAGAAGAGGAGAATTCTCCACAAAATTCCATTTGTTTTTGCATGTTTTTTACTGCATTAAATGAGATGTTTATTTGGGCAAATTTGATTCGGTTAATAATCCTTCATCTTGACTTTTATCAACCTAATTTGACCCATTTGCTTGAAAATTTTCACCGAGAGATTTTGGACAATTTCCAGCCACAAATTCCATGCCATTTCCACCAAATTGTACAATTAAAATTGTAATTGTATTTAATTAATTAATTATCTTAGTTCTATGATAATTCATTTAGCGATATAAGTATAAATATGTCAGCTATATAGCAGTTTTGTCTCAAAAAAATTTATTTAAAGCTTCTATAAATTTTCTAGATCATCTTTGAGTTCAATTTATGACTTTAAAGTTTACGTGATTAATTATTTTTAAGGTTTTATCTCATGCGATTAGGGTTTTCTAAGCTTAATAGGCCAATTTCGGTTTCAATCTTTAAGAGCTTAAGAATTCTCTAACTAGAAAAATAGTATGATCCAAATTTTTATTCAATCTCTAGATTAGTAGTTATAGATCTATTTTTATATTCATCACATATTTATAACCTTAATGGTTCATCATTAAGTTATTATTTCCTAATTAACAGTTCTATTGATTTATTGCTTTCCAATGATCTTTAAATCTAAGCTTAATTATTTATATATATTGAGTTTTTGATATCCACTACAAAATCTTGTCTTTGGTGTCTATTACTATCTAGGGAACTTCGATTTTAGGTTTAAAGTCATGGACAAGTTCATAACTTATTTGTAGTTTTATTCTGGGATTTTTGTTAAGTTTTACATTGACCATCTATTTTTATAATTGTTTTTCTATTCATTTTACTAGTATGAAGAATTCCCGGGATTTACATTCACAAGGCAAGATGTTAAATTGCCGAGACATCTCTATTCATGGATGCTGTTGTCAATCTTTCACCCATAATATTGGTCAAAATGTATTAAAAAAATTCTAATAATGAGTTTTAGTGTTTGTTTGGATTGTCGAATTTTTATCTATATTTAATCAGCATTTGTAACTTATTTGCATCATATCTGTATTGTATCTATTTGGTTAGTTTACAAGTAAAATTATTAATTTTTCATTAGTATCTGTTTTTTAATAAATATCTATTTAAAAATAATAAAAATATGATGCCAAAATAACTAAAATATGATGAAACAAATAGACCCTTAAGAATTCATTTACACTTAAAAAAATAAATATCCTAATATGAATGAGTTATACACACACATGCCACACCATTTAAAATCCATCAATGGGTTAAATTCTTTTGTATATCTAAATATATATACATACTAATGCATCATTATAACAATCAAAAGCAATCAAACCAATTCATCATCTTACTTAAAAAAAAAAAAAAAAACTCATATAAAAAGAACAATAATAATAACTTTTTATAATGTAGTGAATTCTTTTTCTAGATTACCATATTTCTTACATAATTCTACGAAATTTCTTTCTCTATGGCTATGTACCAGCCACATATTAGGACACATATCATGTGTATATCTACCCATCGAAGCATGTTGTAGTACGTAACCATGATTTGTCACACTTAACAACTATTGCACTTAGTTTTATGTTGACAAGGTCTATAATTTAAGAGGATGCCACTCAAGCAACCACTTTGGTAAGCAATTCTCATGGAAGATGATTGGTGATATTGGTGGGATAATTGGACTTGCAAGGGTGAGTTTCATTTCTTAAGGTTTTAGAGGAGCCAATCATTGTTATGAATTTTTACTAAGAGATGATTGGCTTATGTTATCAAAAAGATGAAAGCATTATGTCATTTTTATGAGATGAAAGTCTTAGTGTATAAATATAAACAAACGTTCTCACCTATAGGTTCAGAAAAAAGTTTGGGGTATTAAGGATTAATGAACACAATGAATCCTTCATTACAAAAACAATATGGGGTTTAGGGGAAATATTGAATTGCGTGAATAGGGACAAAAACAACACGGGGGTTGTATTGAATTTATTCTCTAGCAGCTTTCAATGATATATATTTCCACGAAGGGAATGTTGAATTGCCATATATCCCTATTCTAGTAGGTGCTATTAATTTTATTTTCTTTTTGAGGTGCCAAATTGCCAATTGCATCTCTACTCTTTACAATTATTAATTTTATATGTTTTCATAAGGCAAGAAGTTGAATGGGTTATAAAATCTTTCACCCATAATATTTGTCATAGTATATTTAAAGGAAAAAACTAAGAATTAGTTTTAAAAACTCATTTGCACTTAAAAAATAAATATTCTACTATGAATTGGTTATAAAATCCAATATAAAGATACTATGTATGCACACACATATCACACCATGTAAAATCCATCAATGGCATAAATTCTTTTGTATATCTAAATATATATATGTCGAGCCTAGATTTTGAAAATCATCCTATTCATTTCTCCTAACCCGATTCATATTAAACCCTAACCCATTTAACATGAATCCTCGACTAGGGGTTAAAAGAAATTTTAATTTTTGAAAGCTTTTTAGAGTCGCCACCCGATATAAATCGGGAAAAAATGAAAGCCAGGATTAATGGGTCGGTTAATCCTAACTTAGCCACTAGTCTGCGAAAAGTTTGATTTAAAAATCAAATTTTTAAAAATACCAGATATCTGAGTTCGGGGGCTAACCTATTAAAACCTAAGCGGTTACCACTTTAAATTTAAAATTTAGAATTTATCCTTTTCTATACTAAAAAATCAAACAAAACATTTATAAAACAAATATCTACAAGTTTAATCATTCATTTTTATTTTTATGTATTTTTCTTAGAATTTAAATATCAACAAACATTTGTATTTTTCCTTTTTTTTTAAAAAAACTTATAATATGTACAAAATGATTATTTCAAACTATCAAAACAAAATATATTTTTTCTAATTTTATTGTCGCCCCGTAGGTGCCTACGTACTCGCTAATCGAGATCAGACAAAACGTAGTTCTTTTATAAAGAACTTAGTTTGTTGATCAATTTTATATTTTTAAACTATTCTCACTTTAAGTTTATTAAATTTTGAATTTTTATGAAAAAAAATTTTGATGATCCTATGATCTAATCAATTGAATTTTATTTCATAAAAAATATATTTTTCTAAGTTCAAAAATCATTAATTCATGGCTAATTTAATGCTACATGAAAATAATTTTGAAAACTTTGAGTATTATCTTTATAGCAAATTTATAAAGATAATTTTGATAAAAACTTAATTAATATCATGATTTAAAAAAAACAATTTTTATCTTTATTATTCAACAATAATTTTGGTTTAAAAATTCTATTTTCAATTTATTATTTTTCAAAATTCAATAATCATCACATATGTTCAGAACATATTCAAAATATATCATAACAAAATTAAAATACAAAAAACAAAACATCTCATGCATCAAATATATATTTAAAGATCAAACTATATGCAAATACATATTCAAAAATATCAAAAGATATCAAAAATTACTAAAACATGTAAATTTATATTAAAAATAATTATTCTAATTTTTCTGGATTTTTCTGAATTTTTCTGGATTTTTTACGAATTTTTATTGATTTTTTACTATTTTTTCTTATTTTCCGAAATTAAATATATAATAAATAAATAATTTAATAATACAGACTAACCTGGACCGTTGGATCTTCTCGGATCAGATCTGGAGCGTCTGATCTGTAGACTAAATCTGGACCGTAGGATCTGATGGCTTTCGATCTGGAGCGTTGATTGTTTTGATCAAATATGGACCGTCTGATCCTCTGATCAAATCTGAACCGTAGGATCCTCTGATCAAATCTGGACCACAGGATCTTCTGATCAAATCTGGACCACAGGATCTACTGACTTTTGACCGACGACCGTTGACCGTTGACCGATCACCGTTGACCGACAACCGACCGGGTTGGATTCGGATTTCGGGTCGGATTTCGGTGCTCCGTCGGGTGAAGAAGACGATCACGGTGGTTTTCGAGCGTTCCTCGGCCGTTCCTGGTGGTTTTCGAAGCCTCCAACTTTGTCGGCCCGACGTGGATTGGGGTGCTGCAGCGGCTGGTGGTGGTGGTTCACTCCCAGAACCACCAGAAGTGGCGGTTCGTGTGGTGGTGCTCGGCGGCGAGGGTTTGAAAAAAATCAAAAAAATTTGCAGAACTTCCAAATGCAAATTCGAGCAAATCTAAACACTATAATCAATCAAGAACACTTCCTAGATGATCCTAACACTCTTTAATTGGATCGAAATCCTCTCAATCACTTCGAATTTGCAAATTTTGCAATTCGAGCACTTTCTACTCTATTTTCAGATCTCGATCGTGTAGTGTATATTTCGTGAAATTGAATTGTGCTTTCTGCTTGTAGGGTGATCCTATTTATAGATTTCGAAACAATTTGTCATTTCGAAGCTTCGTACTTGTTCAATTTTTGAATTACGAATCGTTATATTTTTTCACATAAGAACGATTCAAAATTGGGACTCGATTCGTGATTGTTAGTTCAAATTGATCACGAATATTATGTTTACAGGTCATGACTCTTCGATTAAGTGTGTTTAATTTGATTAATTGATACAATTCGGCCAATTTTGAAATTTGAAAAATCATGTCCATTCGAATTTTTCCCAATTTTCATGCTTTGATTAATGCGCCTTTTAGGATGAAATAATACACGAAATATGTACAGATGTGATGTATCCCATGCCTAGTTTGTGTCTGTACAATTAATTTTGAAAAAACACAAACATTCGTTGCTCAAATGAGGTCTCAAAGTGGATGAACCGATGTGTCTTTTTGGGGAAAAAAATTAAACAAAAAGAGGCAAAATCTGCCTTGGGCTAGATTCGAACTTGGGTCCCTTTGCTCTGTGTCCATGGTCTGAACCGTTAGGCCGTTGGCCTGTGCCTTGGTCATATAGCTAACCCACTAATACTTAAGACTAATAAAATATATATTATATTAAGCTTAAATAATTATTTATTTTAATTTTTCTTACATATATTTTATTTATATTACTATTATTCATTTAATTATTTTATTATACATATTTTATTCCTCTATATTTTTATTTTTTTTATTTTCTCTTTTTTTATTATACTATTATTTATTATTTTTATTATTATATTTTATGAACTTAACATGACATTAATTTAATCTAAACTTGAGCCTAATTTTTTAATTGGGCAAAAATTGGGTGTCTACAATATACATACATACTAATACATCATTATAAAAATCAACAAACATTAAAACAATTCATTATCTCATCTAAACAAAACAACACACATAAAAAAGAACAATAACAATAACTCATTCTCCTATAGTGAATACTTTTACTAGGAATCTATTTGTTGAAGCATGTTGTAACATGCAACCATTGTTTGTCTCACTTAAAAAGTATTTGCACGTTGTTTTCAAGTTGACTAGTTAGTTAATTAAAGAGGATGCAACTCGAGCTACGACTTTGGTAAGCAATTCTCATGGAAGATGATTGATGATATTGGTGGTGTGGTTGGGTTTGCACAAGTGAGTTTCATTTCTCAATGTTTTGGAGGAGCTAACCAATGTTATGAATTTTTACCAAGAGATGATAGGCTTATGTTATGGAAGAGATGAAAGTATTGTTTAGTTTTTGTGGGATGAAAGTCTTAGTGTATAAATATAAACAAAAGTTCTCCTTGTAGTTTCATAAAAAGAGTTTAGGTGTTGCAAGATTCAATGAACACAATGAATCCACTGTTACAAAAGCAATATGGAGGGAGGTTGGAGGACATTTATTCTATAGCAACCTTTAATTTTCTCTGTTTCCATAAGAAGATGTTGAATTGCATGAATATGGATAAAAACAATATATCTGAAGGTTGGATGAGAATCATTCTCTAGCAGCTTTCCATTATATCTATTTCCATAAGCGCAATGTTGAATTGCCATATATCCCTATTCTAGTAGGTGCTATTAATTTTATTTATTTTCAAGAAGCTGAATTGCGATTTGCATCTATATTCTTAACAACTATTAATTTTTTAATGTTTTCATAAGGTAAGAAGTTGAATTGCCAAGACATCTCTATTCAAGGATGCTATTGTCAACCTTTCACCCATAATATTGGTCGTAATATATTTAAAAAATCATTTGCACTTAAAAAACAAACATCTCAATATGAATGAGTTATAAAATCCAATATAAAGATATTATGTATACACACACATGTCACACCATGTAAAATCCATCAATGGGATAAATTCTTTTGTTTATCTAAATATATATATGTATAAATACTAATGCATCATTATTACAATCAACAAACAATAAAACCAATTCATCATCTTACTTAAACCAAACAATGCCCTATAGTGAATCATTTCTCTAGATTACCATGTTTCTTACATAATTCTATGAAATTTCTTTCACCATTGCATCGTATCAGTTTCATATTAGGCTACATTTCACATGGGAATCTATCCATCGAATTATGTTGTAGCACTTAACCATTGTTTGTCACACTTAACAAGTATTTAGACGTTGTTTTTAAGTTGACGTGGTCTATAATTTTAGAGGATATAACTTGAGTGACTAATTTGGTAAGCAATTCATGTGGAAGATGATTGGAGATATTGGTTGAGTAGTTGGATTTTCACGAGTGAGTTTCATTTATCAAGGTTTTAGAGGAGCTAACCATTGTTATGAATTTTTACCAAGAGATGATAGACTTATGTTATCAAAGAGATGAAAGTATTATCTAGTTTTTGTAAAGTGAAAGTATTACGTAGTTTTTGTAAGATGAAAGTCTTAGTGTATAAATATAAACAAGAGTTCTTACCAACAGCTTAAAGTTTAGGGGTTTGAAGATTTAATGAATACAATGAATCCCTCATTACAAAAACAATATGGAAGTTAAAGGAAATTTATTCTATGCTAGCTTTTAGTTATCTCCTTTTCCACAAGCGAATGTTAAATTGCTTGAGTAGGAATAAAAATAATATGGATGTTGGATGAGATTTACCTCCAATAGCTTTCAATTATTTCAATTGCCACAAGTGGAATCTTGAATTGCCATACATTCCTATTCTAGTAGGTTATATCTATTAATTGTATTTGTTTTCAAGATGCTGAAGTGCTAATTGCATCTCTATAATTAACATCAATTAATTTTATATGCTTTCATAAGACAAGATGTTGAATTACCGAGACATCTGTATTCATGGATGTTGTTGTCAATCTTACACCCATATTATTGGTCAAAATATAATTAATAAAAAATTTAAGCATTAGTTATAAAAACTCATTTGCACTTATAAAATAAATATCCCAATATAAATGAGTTACAAAATCCAATATAAAGATACTATGTATATACACACGTCACACCATGTAAAATCCACCAATGAGATAAATTCTTTTGTATACCTAACTATATGTATTCATACCAATGCATCATTATAACAATTAACAAACTCTAAACCAATTTGTCATCTTACTTAAACAAATCAATGCATATAAAAAGAACTATAACAATAACTCATTATCTTTTAGTGAATACTTTCTTTAGATAACCATATTTCTTGCATAGTTCTACAAAATTTCTTTCTCCATTGACACATACCAACCATGTATACTACCACACATCACGTGAAAATCTGTCTGTTGAAGTATGTTGTAGCATGTAACCATTGTTGTCTCACTTAACAAGTGTTTGCGCATTGTTTTTAAGTTAACTAAAGAGGATGCAACTTGTTGAGTTTGAATTTTGATTTCCAGTCTAATTTCCTTTAACTTGATTTATATTAAACCATCGTTTGACATAAAACCTCAACTAAAAATTAAAGAAAATTTTTAATTTTGAAAAATATTTTGGATTCACCACACCACTAAAGCTGAGGAAAAATAAAATTAGGACCAATGGGTAGGTAGATCCTAATTTTGATACTAATCTGCAAAAAATTGTCTTTATAAAACAATTATAAAAAGTTCATAAGTCTAGCAAACCTATTAAAACCTAAACGGTTACCACTTTTAACTTTCCAATTGTGAATTGTTCCCTTCAATTGCCTAATTTGAATTTCTATATGATATTTACAAAAAGAGTTTACTAGTTTCATCAATATTTACAAATTAGTCAAGTTTATTAAATTTTATAAAGAAGGAAACTAATTTAATTGCAACTACTAATTACAATGCAAAGATAAGAATATTTACAATATCACATCAACTTCATTAAAAATGACCCTTTTTTTCATATTTTAAGTTGCTCGTTAGGTACCTATGTATCCATTATTCAAGATCAGACATCACATAATTCTTTTAAAATTGATGAAAATTTTAGTTTGTTGGATAATTTTAGAAACTTGAAATCTTATTACTTTAAATTCATTAAATTTTAGAAATTTCAAAAATTGAACTTCTTACGGTGAATCCTAGATCTATCAAATTAGGTTTTAACAAGTTTATGAAAATTGATTTTTCAAAGTGTAAAAAATTTTGACCAAGAATAATAACAAACATAAATATATATCATATTATCATAATGAAAGATGTAAACTCATGCAATTAGATCCTACAGAGTCAAACTTACATTATTATGAACGCACAGGATGATACATTCATAAGATCATGACATTACATATGATCTTGCAAATTTGAATAAATACATTAAATAAGATATCATTACATCACATATATCATGGTAATCACATACTCATATCATGGTTAAAATCAATTTTATATCATTATAGAAATCAAATTTGCATTAAATTATTATAGTAAAAATCAAATCTATATTAGCAAGGTATTATGGTAGGAATTAGTATATCATAGTGGGGGAAAAAAAAAAGCAGCTCTTTTACAAAGTATCATGAACAATTTACTACAATGAGAATAATTTTTTATTTTTTATTTTTTATTTATTTTTGTAAAATATCATGAACAACATCAAATTATCAAGGTCAATGGTATTATAGCCTAGTGACATCTCTTTGGTCTCTTAAGTGAGAGGTCTTAAGTTCGAATCTTCCTTTTTCTGTTGTAATGAAAAAAAAAAAATCAAATTATCAAGGTGTTATGAATAAGGTATTATAGAAAAGAATAAAAAATTTACAAGAATTCATGGTATTTTATAGCGAATTTTTATAATCCTAAAATTAATTGTAATATAAAAGCAAGCATTAATTGATTACATTGTTTGTTTGTTTTCAGGGACTAACCAATCACAACATGCATACAAACGCATTTATTACATCAGAATATTTTAATCACAATAATAATAATAATAAAAGAAACAAGAAAATTTAGACTTAACCTTGCACACGAAAAAGAGGGACGATTGGCGATGGAGCTCCGGTGGGTCGGATCAGTGAGTGATGGCGGCTCTGGTTGGAGGAACAGCATGGTTGGTGGAGATTGATCGGATCGGGGTCTTAAAGGGTGGTGATAACTCTAGTGGGCCTACTTTTACTTAAAAAACACCATAATGTGATGTTCGAAAGAAGGAGAGACGGTGGCAGTGCATGCTTCTGTTAATGGGGCTACGGTGTTCGTCGGAGTAGATTAAGTACCAAGGATTAAATCTCTCGTCTTGCTGAACACTCCTATAACCTCCAATTTCTTCAATTCAACCACTATGCGCATAAATTTTACTTAAGAACTCCAAAACCCTACATCACAACCAAGAATACCAAGTCAGCAATTTGAGAGAAATTCATATAATTTGCACTTAGAATGAGTTTCTTGTGTCCTATTTATAGCGCTAAAATCATGATCTTGCGCTCTAATCTTACTAATTTCATTAATTTCGAATTTAGAATTTATAGGCAAGTTTTAATACAAAATTTGGGAATCTCCCAAATTAAGATACAATTTTCCAATTAAATTAGATATTTGATATTTGTATACCCTTTGGAAACCTCTCATTTCTTTCAACGAGCCCTAAAAATACAATTTTGATGCGGATTGTGATTTTTTAGAAAAGTCAAATATTGACTTTTCATAAATTTGAAGTTTCGGTTCCCTTTAGCAAATGTTCATGAAATCTTGTGGTTTTTGTATCAATGAAAAGCATTCTGTGTTTAGTTTGCAATTTCATCGTCAATTTGGAAGAATTGCAAACGAAATTGGTTAAAAAATGGGCATGAAGTGAGCTTAGTAGGCTGTTTGGTGCATGCCTTTCATAGCCAAATGAGGAAGATGACTGATGTCAGCATTCAAATTTTCCTTTTTTTTTTGTTTTTTTACAAAGAAGTTTATAATTTATAGGTTTTTTTTAGTCTAATGAAACCTCTTCCTAATTAATTCTTAATTTATTCTAATTTAAGACAAATAAAATAACTCGTAAGTTATACTATAAGATAAGATTTGTATTATGCCTATATAATTTTTCATAAGAGTTACTGAATTTTATGTCACACTTGCTCTTTATCACATATTCAAATTTACATAAAAATTTACATATTCCTTATTAAATGAAGCAACAATGGGGCATCTACACAACTCAAGTGACCTCTTTGGTAAGCAATTCTCATGGAAGTTAATTGATGATATTGGTGGAGTAGTTGGATTTGCATAGGTGAGTTTCATTTCTTAAGATTTTGGAGGAGCTAGCCAATGGTATGAATTTGTACTAAGAGATAACATGCTTATGCTATAAAAGAGATGAAAGCCTTAGTGTATAAATATAAACAAGAATTCTCACATGAAGCTTCATAAAAAGGTTTAAGGGTAGGAAGATTTAATGAACACAATGAATCCTTCATTAAAAAAACAAAATGCTGGTTGGAGGCCATTTATTTTATACCAACTTTTAATTATCTCTTTTTCCACAAGCGAATGTTGAATTGCATGAATAGGGACAAAAACAATATGGAGGTTAGATGAGATTTATTCTCTAGCACCTTTCAATTATATCTGTTTCCACAAGCAATATGTTAAATTGCTATACATCCTTATTCTAATAGGTGCTATTTATTTTATTTAATTTCTAAATGTCCAATTGCCAGTCGCATCCTTTTTCTTAATAGCTATTAATTTTATATGTTTTCGCATGGCAAGATGTCGAATTGTCGAGACCTCTCTATAAACATATAAACATAGCATATTAGATAAAACCCTAAGAGCGACAAAGAGAGATAACAAAGAGAAAAAAGAGTAAAGGAGAAGAAACATACATGTGGCGTCAAAAGAGGAATAGTGCAGTGAGGATTCTACTTTTATAGTAAAGGAATCAAGAAGTAAGCTAGCCTGGTCATTAAAAATATGTCTTATCGGCAAATGTGATAGAATGGATAGTTACATATAATAAATATATTAAAAATCATGTAATTAAATGGTGGAGTTAAACGAAATTTTTTTTCTTAATGATAGTATAGATACAAATAAAAAATAGACAAAACAAATAAACCCTTATAGGAGGTTTGGTGTATAAGAATGAACTGAAATGGAATTTACTAATTTTGAAAACATTTTCAAAAGCCAAAATTGTAGTTCCTTGAACTCAATGATTTTGACTTTAGAGGGGAATTTGATTTCATCTTCTCTTAGCTCAAATCCCATTCCATTTTACATTAATGTCTTTACTTTAATTATCTTTTTTTTATTCTATTCATTTTCATTATCCATATTTATTGTTAAGATTATTTTCAATAAATCCATCATGTACTCATTCCATTCCATTCCATTCCGTGTGAATGTACTCAAAAATAGGAATGTGTGTGGCATTCTGTTCTTTTCCTAACTAGGTCAATCCTTAACAGTCGCCTTATCTTTTTTGCTACCATTATCCTTGCCCAACTCTATTTTGGACTTGTCAATTTCTTGTTGCATTTGAATCTTGTTCTCTAGGATAACGTTTTTCTTGGCTCTTTCGTGACATTGGTTTAATGTTGCTAGTTTGTCTTGCATAAAGATTATAAATACCTTACCATGGGAATCAACCTCCTACATGGCTTCATGCATTTTGACTCCCACATCTAACAATAGAATCTTGAGGACAACTTTCAAGAACCAGAACATATAATCTCTAACTCCTTAAGCTTTTTCCTTACTAAATATAAGGATGAAGTGTCCTTATCTGGAGGATTTCCAATAAGGAAATGTTTTAGAAACATATTCGCTAGATTTCAAACGCATGTTAGATTTTGGTCAAATCTATTCAAATCAATAGGAAGTTGCTCACAACAGCATGTTAGGGAATGCTCTGCAATTGATAGTGTCATTAAATCATGCAGTGATATTGAGGTTCACAATTTAGCCACATGATCCCCAAGGTTTCGACCTCATCATACTCCTCCAATTAGGGGGTTTTTTTGTGTCTACTAACAAGGCTTTGTCAAAAATTGTTTAGATGAAAGGAGATTGCCCCCATGAAATTATGGGCAATGCATTCTTTCTGCTCTTTTTCAAGTTGATCATCATTCAGCTATTGGAGGGAGTGGTTTGCAGTAAGACCACTAGCTTGCACATGCAAAGCATTGACTAGCTAAGGTCTAACGAGAGCTTGATTGTGGGATCTACAATTCGAGCTTACTAATTGACTTCTTGCTTATCACGCCCATTGGTGTTAGATTAACCCATGCCTTCTGTGAGGCAATATTGACAGTTTAACTCATTAAAACAAGCTTAAAGCCTCAAGACTTCATCATTACGAACTATTAGCTCGTGATACATTTCTTTAAGTTCCTCAAATTGTTATAGATTAATGGGATTAGAGGTCGTAACCTATTCACCTACATGGGAAGCATCAGGATTCCCATTGATTAATAGACATCGAGTTCCTAGTCATTGCCACTAAAGTAGTCAATAAACTTCAAGGAAAAATTAAATGGATTTGGCTTTTCATCACTCTTATAGACCACACCAAGATGTTGGTGCCTTAATTCTGCCAGTTGAGTAAATTTGATTTGTGCTTCCTATCGATTAAGCTTACAAAATAAGAATAGATCAGTTAACACCAAGGAGTTGTTCGGTGTAGTGACTTCGACAGTTAAGTTAATATGATACTAGAGGTAATTAGTAAACAAAGTGGAAGAGTATTGGTTGGATGTTACAAGCTTGACCTTAAAGAACATCTCAAGGTGATATTTATAGTAGAATGGTGATTTGCGATTATTGTGAACGATTGCATGTTTGTGGAGTTAATAGAGTGCATAGAGGTTATGATATTGGACTGCTAAGCTACTTCCCGAGAATGTAGGCATTGTCCAAAGCGAGTGACCACATGCCGAGCAAAACAGCTGTTGCCAAGTAGAGTTGTCATTACATTAGTTCGCTTAACCTTGTTGCAAGTGACTGACTTGATTTAGAGGTCAACGAATGATCGTTGGGCTATCTGGTGTGTAATTATAGCATTGCATATGTTCAATTGTAGCGTATGAAATGTGTTGATGGGTAATTGCAGCATTGCATATGTTTAATTGTAGCATTACATATACTTGATTAAAATAACTTTCTTATACTTACTTTAAATGTAGTTGTAAGAGAAGAGACACATTAAGCGATGGTGTGCTCATAACATTTCTTTTATGCATTTAGTACACATCAAGAATAAGCTACGATTAGTGTATGAGTTTTTTTCTTTTTTTTTTTTTTAGGAGGTGGGGGGTGGGGGGGGAAGAGGAAGGGGGTGATGACACTGCTCACCAATTAAACTCCTTGAGGATAGATCGTGTTGAAGTTAAACCTATAACAAGAATTAAATAAACTAATGATTTATCTAGAACTTGGACTTTTGTAAGATTATTTGTAAGTTTAATACCCAATTTCATGGTTTTGTAGGAAATACTGATTCATTTTAGTTTTGCTGAATTGAGATGTATTGATTGCCTTAGTTAGCTTTAGATAAATATATATCTTATGAAATTACCAATAGGGTACAAAAATAGATAATTAAATAGAGGCTTATGAATTCTTACTTATAAGATGGATTAGAGGTATGCATATGATGTGATATCATTGTACTTTGCTATAAATCATTATACCTCACATATAATTAATACATGAAGATATCTACTTTATATCCAATGCACACATATTGTAGATGTGCATTCCTTTTGGTTTTACTAGAGAATGCAGTGGAGTCCATTGTTTTTTGAAGCAACATAATGGATCAACCAAACTAGTTAATACATGAAGCTTATCAAATTGTGCAATTAACTACCTATAATTTAAAAGTACCAATTTACTACCTATAAATTTTTCAAGTTCATCCATAATATCTACATAAGATAGTTAATTGTAAAAATAAACACATTTTAAATAGCTAATTGCAAAATTAAAAAAAAAAATTTAAGTAGTTAATTGCAAAAATAAACATAGTTCATGTTAGTAAATTAACAATTTTAAATTTTAGATAGTTAATAATACAAATTGATAAAATTTAAGTATCAAATGTAATATTCACCCTTTAGTAATTAGATTTATAAAATAACCTTTTCGTTCACTTAAAAATCATTAGGTTTTCAGTTGACTCCCAAACAATAAATAAAATAATCCACTGGAACTAAGGGCTTATATAAATTGTACAGCGTCTCTATCAATCTTTTTCCTCCCACTGCTGGGCGATGGGGTTTCAGTTTTCTCATTCCCCATTTCTTTTGATGAAAAGAGAATAATTTATAATCTATTTACTTTATTTCCAAACTATATATAAATATGAGAGAGAGAGAATCAAAAGTCTATGATATAGGGGAACATGATTCTAATTTACTTGTAGTGTATTTTGAAAATAAATAGATGTTTGAAGGGACCCTCTTCCCTTGTCCTTTAATTATATGAGCAATCAGTTAAAGCTTGCTTCATAAAATTCTAAAACCACTAAAATCCTATCTTAATATGAAACTTTTCCATTTTTTCATTTGGGCTAGAAACAATGAAAAGTTTCCTTCTAGGTCTTCTAGCAAGTGCTCTAGATGCCCTTGTTAACGGTCACCTCAATAGACTAGTTCTAGTACAACGATTTCAGCTACAACAACAATAATAAGAAAGGGATACCTCGAGGCATAAGAATAAAATAAGAATCACCAAGTGTGCCTATTGCTATCCAAGTGATAATAATCTATGCAAGAGCCCTCAGTTCTCCAGTATTTAACGCATTCTTGCGGTGTTGAGACAAAATACTATGGCTCCGCACCAATTGCAGTCTTGATGCTAAGTCTGTATGTTCTGAACATGTTTGTTTCTTAGCTGCATTGACTATAGCCTGCAAAATCTGCAGTGGATCTCCATGGCTAACAATCAGAATCAGGCAACTGCAAATCGGCAAAAGATTCTTTTTAGTCCGAATTTGAGACAAACTAGACACTTAAGATTCAAAAATTGAATGACATGAGAGGAAGATTCTAATGTTTTCTTCCTCAATTTATACATGCTTTGCCTTATTCTTCTTTAATCTTAGTAAAGCAGTCATGGCAGAACCAATCGTGTAGTGTAGCCTATTAAATTTACAGGAAGTTCAGCATAAGTACCCTAGAAATTCTGACTCCATATCCACCATGGCTTTTGAGAGTCTCAAAGCTACATCATTAACACATTCTCCACCTTCTGGTCGCTCGAATGGATCTTCCTCATCAAGTGCCCAAATTTCCGGATACTGTTCATATGAAGAACATAAAACATTGAGATTATATAAAAGTAATTACCAAGCTTAAAATGCATAACTAGCGCCTGAGGCTACTGATCCCTTCAAATTAAGCGCTCCGATATATTGACTAAATGCAGAACATGGTATTGGGAACTTAACCAGATGTGTCTTCCAAGTCACAACCAAAAAAAGACAAAAACGTATCTCAAAATTTCTCTTACTCTATCGTGGGATTTCAGTTCAAGGGATGGACCAAAGAAACGTTCACGAAGATCGACCATCACCTGACCAGCATTTTTATGGATCAGTTTACAGTAGCAGCAGAAAAAGTAGATAGAGGTACAAGAGGGCAACGAGCAAAAGACAAGGAAGGAAAATTTCAAATGAGTGTGGGCTTCTAAAGTTAAGCAATTATTCATAACCTGTCACTAGGAAACAGCATTATAGGACATTCAGCATTCCAGAAATATGAGTATATTCTTATTCAATCCAATAAAATTACTTTCATATGTAAGTCTATTTCTAGAAGTATGAAACAGAAATCCATTTAATCTAAGAATGATTGTTGAAACATGCTCATGTACTACTATTTTTTATTAATACTGAAAAATTATGCAAAATGGAGACATTTCTTACTTTACACTGTGGGCTTTCAAGTGATAAATTTAAAACTGATGCTACAACTCTTGCAGTATGGCTTGTTCTTGAAAATGGTGAATAGCATATGCGGACATTTTGTAGGGGTATGTTATCTTCCTTTAATGCCTGCACAAAATTACAACCAGTATGTGGAGTAAGATTTGCTAATGATGACAAAAAAGAAAAAGGTAGCCACTTCTTGTCTAATCCTCAAATATACAAGATCAAAAAAAGAAAAGGAAGTTGACTTAACATTTGTTTCATGGACTATGTAATGCAGGATGGGAACATGTTTAAGTAACTTTACTCTCATTTTTTACATAGAGGTTCATGCCTTGAACATGTAATCTTTTGATCACCAGGGGAGACTTAACCAGTTGAACCATTGAATTACAGTAATATTAAATAATCACTACACTAGCTATGTAAAAATATCAAAACAATTGAACAGCATTGTCCATGAAATAGACACAACTTTGGCAGTCCAGCCCATATGACTATGAATCCCCATGATTCAGCAACTATGAAAATTAATTCCCAGTTTAACCAAGTATAAGTGGCCCCCGTGCAGATAGAGGAACAGGACAAAGGAAGTTACTTGAACCTACTCGATAATTTAACTGAGAAAATAAATGTCATTCATAAAACCGAAAAACAACACAAGGAATACATGTGATAAATTTCCAGTTATCAGGACATCAAACCCATGGAAATTGAAGAACCATCATCTCCCGTCAGATAAATAAAACTAATAAGGGGGGGTCGGAAGAAATTTCCAACTAGAACAAAACTCAAACCTGAATTGTCTAGATGTCCGAGTAGAACCCCGTAAAAATTTCACATTTTGAAGATCTTAGATGCCCCCAATCAAACAAAATATTTATATTTAGATGAGGAACAAACTAACTGCCTGAAAGATCAAATTTAGTACCTTTTGAAACTGCTCGCTAGCAAGCCGTGCCTGTTCAATCCCTTCCTCAGCTAATCGATATTCAGGAAGTATTCCATTTTCCTAAGATAAAATAAACCATAACCCCAGATAAATATACTATCAGCACTAATAATTGTAAGTAACCATTAATAATAAATCCTAACAAAACCAGTCCGATGACGTACATTCTTCAGTTTTTGACATTATATGTTCATTTTAAGAAAAATCTAATCCTAGCAAATATACAACCACAAAGGTAGCTGCTAGTTTATATTGAGAGAATGGTATTTCTTTTATGAATTGGTCGTACCTGCACATCTAATTCAAGTACCATGTTGAAGTGGATTAGCTATGCATTAAGAAGTTTCCAGTTAGCAACTTGGAGAAATCTTGGGCACTCAAACAAAAAGCTTTAAAGTCACCATTTTTTGAGCAAGTAGAATCAATAAAAACGCTAAACAAAAGAGGACCCAGATGAGATTACGCAAATTGGATAGGATGATTGATGTATTTAGTTGAAAAAGAAAAAAACAAAAAAAAAAAAAAAGAAAAATAAGCCGGAACAAACCATTGATGCGACGATGATGCCTTTCTCATTGGGAATGCTCTTGCCATGTCTCAGTACCCAGTATTTGTTACGCAGGATTGATTTCATTTCCATGCTCACCAGAGATCAGCAGATGATAGCCTTTTAACTCAAACGAGATAAGCAAGAGGGCGGAAGCTGGAACTCCTCCAAAGTTAAAATCAAAAGAGGGTAACTCTGTGGGGAATATTATTTCAACTTATACCATATGCTACTTTTCACGAATCGAATTAATTTCAGCCATCCTTCTAATTTCATTTAATCTAAACCATTTTTTTTAATTCAAAGTGATATTATTTATTTATAAGTTATGGTTAAGGGCATAATAATCAAAATCACAATTTCACTCATATGATTTTAAGGGGATCTTCCAAGTTAACTTATTGATATATATTTTTTTTTGACAATTTTACGATTTCAATTTAATATATATGTAAACTCGGTAGAATTTTATAATTTTAATTCTATTTATCGATTTTATGTTTTGCATATTACCTATTTGAGTCAAATAGGTTAAAATACAAAAAACATAATCATGTTTTTACAAGTTCATAAATTATTAAGATGATACATTTCTCTTATTACATTTTAATTTTATTTTCACACACTCTCTATCTCTTTTTCACCTTCCCCCAACTCCTCTGTTCTATATTTATATAATTCATTGAAGTTGAGTTATACTTACAAAGTTTATGAGAAAGCTTATTTATTTCTTTTATATGATTAAAAAATTAATATAAGCTAAAAAGTTAGAACATCCTTCATTTCATAACTTCTTTTAAACAAAAATATAGAAAAAAAAATTTAAATTTGACTCTAGTTGCTCTTTTTTTTTTTTTTTTCCTTAATGTATGTAATACATGGAATAAAAGTTATTATAAAAAAAATGAAATTTAATTTTCTTATTTTTTTTCTATATCATTATGTATTTCAAGTTTTTCACGACCTTTAAAGCATATCTATATTTTTTAAAGTTATTTTGCGTAGGCTATCCAAACATATGTTTTTACATTCCGATTTTATAAACCCTATAACGATTCTATAGAAAATCATGAGTTTGACAACCTTGGTTAATGGTTAGTGAACTTCTAGATATAAGGATTTTAATCATGGTCGATATATATTTGAATCATTCAATAATGTGATTGGATCATTCCCATCATAACTACTGTAGGACTATATAATTTTTCTTAAGGTTGTGCCAAAGAATAAAGCAAAAGCAACATAGACTTCACATTGTTCAATAGAAGAAAAAAAAAACACCCATTCTTCTTGCTTATTGATCATAAGTGGTCTTGTTAACTGGTTTAGCAATTTGTTACCATGCCTAAAGACACAAAAGAGGGTTATCTCATCACGATAATACATCTTTTCCCTGCATGCAACAATAGAATGAAAGAATTTTTAACCTTTACTTTATGCTTTGAGAGTTGCATTGCAAGTATCAAATTAGTGAAAATGTAAATCTATTGAAACCTTGTATATAAACTAAACTTTAATCCCAAGTAGATTCCCTAGATTTCAACATTTATAGTGTCAATTTGGCCTTTTTTCTTTTTTATGTAAAGTCCATTATCCAGCCAGCTTCTTCATCTAATAATACTCCAATTACTGCATGTCCTTGAGTGATTGATGCATCGGTATGTAGATTGATTTATTTTGGGTAAACGTCATGGTATAGTCATGCATGCATTTTTGTCTAATGATCTGCTATCTTAAAATGTGCCGTATATTCTAGTGCTATGTTATTTATCTGTTGAGAAATTTGGGGATTAAGGTTTTTTGTCTAATATGGTTATTCATATCTTTCTCTCCATATTTGCACGAGTCATGGAGAAGACTATGGGCCATGGAGTTTTTGTTGAGTTCTTCATATTCCTATGGAACTAATAGTTGCTTTGCAACCGTTGATGAAACATTAGCATGTGATCATTTCTTCTACTAGTTAATTATATACTATCCCATATGGCTTTTACATTTGAGCATGTTCTTAATGAATGCCTAATATTGCATCAAAGTGATTACATTTTAAGGCATTCAACTTCAACATTAATACCATTATGACTTATTCAATTACTTGTATGTAAATCATTGTTCAGTGCCTTCCAAACTAAGAGCTTTGCTTTAAAGCATAGGTGAGAAGTCTAAAGCATTTTAGATTGTGTACAAACTAAGTTTAGGTTTTTAATTGTTTGTATACTTCTATCAATTGAATTGATTTGTCACCTATACTTATGCAGTCCTTATCGTTGAGTTTAAATGCATGGGTCCTATTTGTTTCATTAGCTAGTTTCTTATAGGATGTTGAATTTGTTGAAAGTTAAAAACAACTTGGCTTTTACATGCATGTGCGGAAGTGAAAGATACAAGGTAGGTTTTAAAATTAATTTTAAGCTCCATTATCCAACCATTAGCTCTTTTTATCAATTATGCCCAATTTATGCAATTGTAAAGATAATAATAAAGAGATAAGGGAAAGATAATATTACACCAGATTTAACGTGGAGTTCGACCCACCCTTTAGTCTCCATAGTCCACAATTGCCTCATTTAAGGAGAACTTCAAACATTTCATTCACAAACAATTACCTCATAAAGAGGTCTTCACAATTGCCTCACAAAGAAGACTTCATAAATGCCTCATCAAGAGGACTTCACTAATGCTTACACATATGTAGGACTTCACACAAGTGCCTCAACACATAAGGACATCACTTATTGTCTCAAACAAAAAAGGATTTCACTAAAACACTCACAAACAAATGTGTGAATAGTGCCTTACAATATTAGCTCGCTAAACTCACTATGGTACTATTCACTCAACAAAGACAAATACAAAATGAGAGAGTATTTTCATATAATCTCATCTTAGTAAACTCTACTCTCTTGCATAAAAATACCCTAAAACTTCTATTTATAATCTTTCAACACAAGCTGGTTTTTGCCCCTCAAAATAGTCACCAATAGTTGGATTACAAAGTCTGTGACGGCTATTTTTTAGCCTGGACAAAGTATACTAGTGAGCAAGTCCATCTTCCATCAACAAGCCGGTCCAATCGAGCCTAAAGTTGAGGGCTCAGTTTGGCCCGCAATGGCTTCCTGCTAGTTCTATACTATTTCATATTTTAGCCGTAACTTTCTCATCTAGACTCCAATTGAGGCAATTCAAGATGCTATGAAAATTTTAGAGAGAGATCTACAATTTTTGTGTTTTGAGCTTTGAGATATTCTAAATAAATCAGGGACTAAAATGTGATTGAAACCACCTGTAACAACAAGCACAAAACAAAAACACAAACATAACAAAGCCCAAACATATTACAAATAAGTTTTTGCTCATTAGATGTTACTTAACTAAGTTGTGGAGCATTTGTATAATATATTTTATCATCAAAACAAGACTGTAACCTCCACATGGTTCAACAGAATTGTCATTCCATTCCATGCTATTTTTGAATTCCAACATTGGTTGATTTTTACATGATACACCCTCTATCATGGGCCCATGAAAGATTAGAATTAAGGTGCCTAAGTATGACTACTTGTCTTATAAAAAATTACATTTTTCACCATTACCAATTATTTATTTACCATTCTTTAGTAGGTAACTATGATTCTCTATCATCTCTTTCAAAAGAGGGGAATTCACTTGTTTAGTCCACCAATGATCCCTGTAGATTATGTTCTCATATTTTTCTTTTAAAAGTGTACTCCATAGAGATTTCTTTATTTGTGAATTTCCGTGTTTTCTTGATTTTCTATGCTTGACATTTTCTATTTAAATTTTCAATCCCAAGCCCCCTATCTCTTCCAATGAAGTTACTTTATCCAAAGAGATCTAACGTGTTTTCCTCACTATGTTTGATTCATTTCAAATAAATCTTCAAATAATTTTGTCTAAATTATGTATGGTTATTTGCGGAATTGTTGACACTTGTAAGATGTGGTGTGGAATTGATTGAAGGGTTTTCTTAACTAAAAGAACTCCTCCAACCATACTCAAGATTTGATTTTTCCATCCTGCTTACTTATTTTGTATTTCTTTATGAGCTCTTGTCAATGGCTTACTTTGAGCTTATTCCTCTATTCACTAGAAAGCCAAGGTATTTATCTAAAGAGATGGTAGACTTTACTTCAATTATTGCTCTAATTTCCTCTGGAGTACTCTCATTTACATGCCAATGAAATATATGTTTGACTTTGTATTGTGGGATAATGATAGACGAAGTGTCTGTACATTCAATTTTTAGCAATATAGTGTCTCATCTTTATATTTTAACAAATTAATGCTCGTATGTTCAAAATATCTATGATTTAGTATCTCTGTTAAATAATATTTAATAGACATTTATTTTAATGATGAGATTATATCAAGCGCATGGCTAAAAATGATTAAAATCTAAAGATGTAATATGAATTGCCAAAAATTATCAAAAATTAAAAGTACAAACACTTGATTTGTCATTATCTTTCCTTCAAAATAAACGTCCGCTAGATTTTTTTTTAACATAAACAATGAACCACATAGATTTTGAGAGTATGAGCGCTAATTTGCTGAAATCTAAAAATGGAACACTAAATTGCTAAAAGTTGATAGTATAGACAGTTGACTTATCATTGTCCTTTGTATTATGAACACATAATCCCGACCATTATTTGAAGGTTTCTAGCATTTGCTTTATGGTATTTGGTGACTTTGACATTGCTTTTGCAATTAAAATTACATCATTTGCAAGTAATAGATGTGAGAACCCACACTTAATATCTATGATTTTTATAGGCTCCCAATTTTTGTCCAATACACTACATTCTATCATCCTTGACAACATAATCAGGTAAGGTGATAAAGGGACCACTTTATTAATTCCTTTAGATGATGCAAACGTTACAAAGGGGATCGCATTAACTGATACTTTAAAGGTAGTTATTGAAATTGCTGAGAGTATGAGTGTTTTATCTTTCCTTAAAATGCCTAAGCATTCAAATGTATGATATATAAAATCTCATTCTATCATATGAAAACTTTACGAAGATCTATTTCCATGACCTTATTTTATTTAGAGCTCCAAATATTTCTTCAATTGAGATTTTTTTTTTTCCTTTCCCCCCTAATAATTGCCTTTGGAGTTCTACTAGCTCCCATCTCAAGTGGTTTGGAAAACAGTTCTTTAAGCTTACAAAGATTTTTTTTTTTTTTTTTTGGTTGTATATAACCCTTGGAAGTAGAGAGATATATGACTTTTAACCTCTCCAAGATCAACTAACTATTCCTTAATTGCATTTTTAATTCTTACAATTCTATTTTTGCTTCTTCTTTTTAGCACCTTCACATGGTAGTATTGAGTGTTTCTTTCATCCTCTCATATCGATTCAGTATATGCTTTCATTCTCCATAGTGTTTCTTCATTCTTGAGTAATTATGTCCTCTTTGTTCTTAGGAACTTTCCATGTTCAATTGTAGCTATGGTAGGTCTATAGTTGTTTATTGTTCTACTTTCTTTATTTGTTTTAATATGCTTTTCTCTTTTTTTTTTCCCCTATAGCACCAAAAGTGTTGTAGTAGTTACTTCTTGTTCCTAAAAGAGGGAATCAACCATAATGTAGTTGACATTAGCTTCATCCCAGACTTGCTTAAGTATGGTTATAAATGTATCATTTGTTTCTTACATTGGTTGATATTAAAAGGCTTCTGATTTTGAAATTGTGGATGAGGTTGACATGTTCTTATGAGCAACAAGCAATGATCAAATGATCTTCTTAGGAGGTGGAAGATTGTGCATTATGGGTAAATCATAACATACCATTGTTTGTCCTTAACTTCATAGCATGTTGCCTAAGTAGTTTCCATAAATGTAATTTTTGCTCAAAAATATGGACTTGGATACTAAATAATATTAGAGTTTCTAATGTAAATCATCACTTGGATCTCTTGTGTAGATTGCTTGATTAAGGTTTAGTCTAACATTTCCATGTTCTAGAGTATGAACATTCCTCCCCTTTGCCCTTCACTATCAACACTAATCATGCCATCATAGGGAAATTGTGATAGAAATTATGTCCTACCATTGAATCCTTTCTAGTTTCAAGGAGGATGAGGACATCTGGAGCATATAGATTATCCAATTCGAGTATCTCATTCATTTTGGCTACTAAGTTGGCTCCTCTCATATTCCATGTTAGGAACTTAATAGGTCTTGAATATTGTAACTATGGAATATCCATAGGTAATAGGGTAGTAGTGGTTCTATATCCTAGCATGTTAAGACCGTCGAGTAGCCTCTTCACTTCTATCACAGCTTGATAAGGTGAGTTTTTTACTACTAGCATTGTCGTTGTTTCCTCTCTGTTCTAAAAGAAGAGCATGTTTGTCTTTCCTTGTTTTAGTGTGAAGATTGCTAGTGGTGATCATGGTGGTATAATCAGTTGTGGTCATTGCACTATTGCTTCTATTATTACCTTACAAGTTGCCTCTCATTGTGCTTTGAGGTGACTTAGTTTACAGCGCCCTTTTGATAGCATAGTTAGAATTACTTGACCATTCTCCGCTGTTACTTGTAGGTTAATCTTAGTACTTGCATGGTTGGGAGAAAGTCATGCTCCATTAGCTAAATTTTGGTGAATGTGATCGTTGCTTTCATCTATTCGTGGTGGAGTAATACATCAAAAATCCTTGATAGACTTCTTATTGGTGGCAAATCTAACTTTGGATGCCATATTCTCAATTTGAAGGTAACTTGCATTTTCATATCTATTCGCTACATTTCAAATAGTTTCTTAAGTCTCAAGAGCCTTTAATTGTGTTTCTTGCTGGTTGAAGTTTGTTAGACATTTTGCATTGCTGTGCCTTAAATATTTGTTCTTTTAACAATGTTTCTGAGTGACTTGTAAATACTATGAATGGGCTTAAAAAATATACATATTATTGTTCATTTACTTAGACTTGACTCACTAGCTGAGTGATAGGACCTAGCGACTCTAGTTCAATTATTGGGATTTCTTGAGGAGATTTGGCTTTATAAGCTTGAAATAGGGACCATTGGACCAGTCTGCTGCATCAAACCTCTCTTACACAGGCTCATGCACATAGGAAAAGACTATTGGTCTTGGCCCATAAAGAGCTCCATCTCATCCATCAATCACTATGATGATCTAACGATTATATTAATGTAAAGTGTCTATACATACTTAGTCACTCCTCCTCATTTCAAAACTCTTGGAGTGTATACAAGCTCCTTTACCTATCGCCATGCATTTGAGACATTGAGAGTGCCTGTTCCTCCTACTAGTTATTCTTCCCTAGCCATCATGTCATCAAGTGTTATCTCCTTTGCATCACTTTGAAGTCACGTACTGCAGTAACCTAAATTAAACTTATTAAATTAATTTATTTAAATATATATTTGATTGATGATTTTGTGATTTAAATTGTTATAGTTAAGTTATTACAATTTAATTTAATGATATGATAAATTATTGATATAGGAAATCTAATAATTGAATTATACATATGTTGGTCAAATTGTAGTAATATATATGAAGTTGAATTGCATTAAAATAAAATGATATGTATTAATTGTGATAATTGGGGAGATCTTCATAGCTGTAAATTTTCCTAGAAGAGCCTAAAGCCCATCTTTTTTAGCAAACCAAGCCCATACACATACATAACCTAAGCCCATATTTTAGCATCATCTATAAGCTTCTAAAGTTGTCCTAAAAGTAAAAAAGGAAATAAAAATATCAATCCAAAATGGACCCACCATCGTCTCTCTCTTTCTTTCTTCTTCCTCATCTTCCAAAAATATAAACAAGCCCAAATATCTCTCTATACCTTACCTCCATAAGTTCTTAAGTAAAGAACTAAGCTAAGGAACAAGTAGAACCAAGAATTTAAGCTAAGGAAGTAGAAAGAGAAGTTTAGTTAATTCTAATAGCCATAAAAGTAAGTAAAATTAATTTCTTACTTGTTTTGTTTAATCATGGTTTTGGTTGATGTTAATGTTAGATAGGAGTAGAACTTTGATGTTTTAGATAAATTAAGGGCGTGCTAATATATATATATATATATATATATATATTGAACTATATATGTAAGTAGACACATATACACTAAGTGTTTGAAGAAATGAAATTTGAGCTTATGATGAATTTATGCATGTATTGATGTTGATAGTGAAAAATGAGTAGGACATGAATGATTAAAGTGATAATAGAGTTCTACTAGCTTGAATGATGGATTTATGATTTAGGTTAGGATTATTATGCATATACATGTGAAATGAGCATATGAGTACAAGTGAACTTGATGATGATTGGTATTGTGTTTATAGGTTAGTTTTTGCATAATTTTACAAACAAATAAGAACCTAGTAAAGAGTTAGAAGATGTAAAACTTTAAAATTTTTGGAACAAGTATCAAAGGACTGATGTCCTATTCAAAACAAGTGTGTTCGAGGCCGTTATATCCTTGATAAGCTATTTTCCTAACGATTATGGCCGTAACACGGCCCATGATCTTCTCTAAGTAGTTCTTAAAATGTGAAACAGCCTTGATCATGATTATTACTAAGCCCGTTATCTCCTTTGAGTGTTTTTAAAACATGTACGGCCATTACAAGGGCCATTTTCTTCTCTGTGTGATGTTTCAATCTTAATATGGCCAAGATGACTACCGTTACATCGAGTATGATCTTCTTAGAGACTTTTTAAACAAAATCTTTTTACAAGTTGTTACAGGTGTAATTTGTCATATGACCTACATCACGGTCATGATAGGAGACGTTATCTCTTAATATAGCGTAACAAGGCCAATGAGAACATTACGGTCCAAGATCATGACCGTGATGGTGCCCGTGATAGACATCACAACTTTTGTCATGGGCATAACAATTTTTCTGGTGCTATTCATATAAAAAATAATAAAATAATAATGAGTGGATGAATAATGAAATGAGATAGGTAAATATAGATACATGTGTGAATGTGAAGTTATGATGGTTTGATATTTTATTTGAGTCTCATGAAGGCGAATGATTTAACGTTTAATTATGAATTAATGATTATATGAAATAGTTCTTTGACAGATTCTCGTATTCAATCGAGTTTGAATACCAGTCATTTACTCAATAGTTCTGATTATCCATGTATGTAGTAACTTGTTTGTTGAATACTAGGTTAGACATTATTAAATCAACTCTAACTAAAGATTTGGTTAAAATTAGTTTGAATTATTTGTCCGTGTGCCGTTGAATCTGGTTTGGGGAGCGATAGCCTTATTAAAGAGGTTAACATGGTAGATTAGGTGCTTAGGCTACCTTAGTCATGATGCAATGACTTTCTTAAGTGGCTCAGCGGGTAATCGATAAGAGGAATGGTATCAGTGTAATATTTGCTTATTCTTAAAAGAAAATAATATGATTTAATTCACGTTTATGGGACCGAATGAACTAGGTGATATTATGGATTAAGTTAAGTCAAGTTGAATAACGGTTATGAATCCTCGATGAGACTATTAATTGTAAAGTTATGTAGGAGATATAAGCATTCGGGTTACTTATATCAACTCCTTGAGCAATTATTGTTACTCAGTCCTTAGATTCCTAAGGATTAAAATTGGAGTTTGAATACTCTAGTGTTAAAATGTTCTATTTAAATAAAGATAAATAATTCTATTGTTTCTTGCATTGCATTAGTTAGGATTGTGTGTCATCTGGTATTTATTTGTGTTGCTATGTATTGGGCCCCTGGCTCACTTTTTTCTTCATAGGTGATGATGAATATTATGATGATATAGACTGTGGTATGGATTAGGAGGCCTTTCTCAATGAGTAAGACGACTAGGACTCCCTGAATTTACAATGTTGTTTTCTTGGGAAGGAAGAATAAGGACTTTGTTTTTGGGATGCAATCATATAGATTAAAGCTTACTTAAAAGTTTATGTTTTGTAAACCTAAAGCACTTAAATTTCTTTCCTTGTATAATTGAGATTTCAAGTTTGGTTTATAAAATTTCAAGTATCATATATGTTGATACTTTCATATGTATAATTTAAGTTATCTACTCTTGATAGAGTAGTTTTTGTAAAATATGATACTTTGATAGGTTGATCAAGCAATGAGCATAAACTCCTTTTTCAGATAACCTTATGTATAATATCACCAGATATTATACGTAGTTGAGGACTTGACATGTGATTGTTTGATACAATACATGTCGGATCTTTACACGTACCAGGAGTGAGGTCCATGAGACAGGTGCGTGACTACCCTAAGAAGAATCCTGCATCTATATTTTATCGACTCTACTAAGGATCTAAGGAATTTAACACATTCATGATCACATCCTCAAGAAGAAGACCAACTAATGTTGATGATAACATAGTTCAAGATTCTAGCAACACTAACCCCGATGTGGTTTAATAAGACATGTTGGCGCTAGAAGGTGTTAATCCTAAAGTTAATGCTAACCCTCTTACTAACTCACAACACATCATTATTGATAATGCATAAATCATGTGTATACAAGAGAGCAATGTGGAGACGGCATGAACCATATAAGAAAATACCGGGCCTTGAACCAATTATTGGCTGCACTCACTTATCTTATACCAAGGATGACCATTAACACTGCCATGCTCTAAGGTACAGCCTTGCCGGGCATGGTATACCCTTAGATATTATGCTACATTTTATGTTTAAACCCTAAAATCAGAAGTTAACTGAGAACCCTAAAGTCAACAAATCTATAACAAATCCTAGTGAATTTAGATCCGACAATCCTACGCTCTTAACCCCTAAACAATAAAATTAAGATAATTGTAGATTTTAGACCATAATAATATAGTAAAGCTTAAAAAGATTAGATTCATAAAAAATTAATTCATTTTGGACCCAAATGGGATCAGTTTTCTAAAACAAGGTCTGGACATGTGAAATAGTAAAAATATTTTAATAACATTATTAGACTTTTAATAATATAAGGATTTCAAAAATATCAGTTTTAGAATTTTTCGGTATTTAAAAATATCAGATATAATCCGTTTACGCGTATTTTCTTTAATACCGGTATTAATTTGTCTTGTCTACTATTCATGATAATATTCTACACTATTGATTACTATTCATCTATTTGTTTTTTCTTACTATCTATTCTTACACTCTATCATATCTATTTTTTATAATTTTCATTTCCCATAAAATTTTATTCACATCATACCTTACATATTATTACTTTTTATTATAAAACAACAAAATAAATCAATTTTCTCCCCCTCTACACCTATTGCCGGCACATCCCCTCTCTCCCTCTATCTTATTTTTTTTTTCAATTTATTTAATTACAACTAATTTCAGTCCACATTTATCTATAAATACTTCCTCTCTCTCCATTTCTTTCACATACTTCTTCAACATATCAAAACTCTCTCAAATTCTCTCCACAAAATTCCCCTCTAAAATTTCTTCCCAACTCTCTCCTCTTTTCTATACCATTATTATCTTCATATAACATTAACCCCTTTTCTTATACCATCCATTCCTTACCTTAAGTAAAAATTTCTAATATATTCTTTATGTTCATGTTAACATAACATGATCATAGTGTATGTTTCTTAAACCCATGGGTATTATGAAAGCAACAATATGTTCATGTTTTGTTTAATAATGTTCCAAGATTTTTATTATTATTGTTATATTGTTATGTTTTATTATTTGCTCCTAATCTAACTCTTATATATTATTAAGTATATTTATGTATATATATTCTTAGACAATATAAGCTCACTAACATGACTAAGCAATTTATTTCTTTCTTTCTTGCAATTTACTTATTTCATGCAATTTTATTAAGACTAGTTTTTCTAGTTTTAGACTTGTCCCTATCAAGTCAAAACAATTTTCTTTCTTTTCTTTCTTTTTTTTTTCTTTTCTTTTATGGGACTAATCTATCCCTAGTCCAAAATCCTTGATACAAGTTAAGATTTTTAATACTTGACTTTATTTATATGTTCATATGCTTATTTAATCTCCTATATTTCTATATTCCAATGAGTTAATTTTCTTCATATAATGTAGTCATATGTGCATGTTCATGCATAATTATAATGTTGTTGTCTAAATAAAAGGAGTTCTTTTATTAAAATTAATGACTAAACTCTTTACAAAAGTAATGTTTTCGCTTAGAATAAGTTTTCTTTTAAGAATTTAAACAAGTTCAAAGTGATGATATTATGTAAAATTTCTCCAAGGCATAGTAAAGTAGTTCCTTTGTTCTCTTTTTCAAAACACTAAAAATAAATTTATTATTAAATATTAAGGTTGATAATCCTTTGTCAAGCAAGTTTTTCTTAAAAACTTATTTAAAGGAACCCATACCAACACTCTAATAAATACTAAAAACTAGATAAATTTCTATGTTAAGTTAAAATCAACTCACTAGTTAAGAAAACACTTAGGCAAGTAATAACATTAAACAACCGAAAGTAGCAAGTTTTCAAAAATATAAACGCTTATTTTTGTAAAGTCTATGAAGTACGAAATGGTAGTTGGAATATTAAAAGTACTCATTTAAAGTAGACTAAAAATCTTAGTTTTCATTTCAATAAATTTACAAAAGAAAACTTGTAGATTCCAATCTTTAAATTTCTAAAAGAGATTGTTTTATGAAAAATCATAATTTGGACAACAACACTTGAATCATGCATGTAATGTGGGTTTATATATGTATAAAAAGGATTTTTTAACTATATAAATATCCATGTGTTTGCTATAGAATTTTTGGTTGATAAAAAGCTTGGAAATATGTATTTTTAAGGGCTGGGATTTTCGTAACAATTCTGTACCATACCATTTTGAGACCCAAATGACCTTTTATGATAAAAAACCTTAGAAATAGATAAAACTTTTCGAGTAGGTAGAAAACGGCATATAATATGCGAAATTCCGAATTAAGATGAGCAAGTTACAGCTATATTAAGTTGGAATTTCACTCCATTTGAATTTTGATGAACTTAGTAAAATAGAATTGGCAAGTTTAAGTAAAACTTTCATGAAATACTCATTTTAAGTATTTCTCTTGTTTAAGTGACGTGGAATGTGACTTTACCTACCCAGATGACTATTTTGACTAGCGGACTACCGTATATGGCTGAGTGAGTTTATTTCTTACATTTCATACTTATGTATTTGCTTGTAAAATAGAGGCATTAGAATTAGGAAAAGATAAAAAGGTTAAACACATGTGCTTTACTTACATGGTTGAAATTATGATTAAGTATATCAAAGCAAGAATTGCTTAAGTAAATTGATTAGTTTAGTATAGTATTGATATGTCTGCTAATTGTATGATCACCTTTAAAATATCTAATGTCATGCTAAGAATACTAAATCAAATGGATTCATGCATGACACGAAGTGAGTCACATTGCATTCGTTACTATACACTTGATGGGATAAGGGCATAGTAGTGAGGTCCATAGAGCTCAAAACTCTGCATAACGATGAATGGTCGCCTGAATTAATTTAATGGTGAGTAGACACCCAAATGAACTATATTTTAGCAGTTAGTAGTAGCTTGAATGAATCACAAAAATCTTATTTGTGAATAGCGATCTATATGGCCTGGATCACCTAAACCCGAATAGAGGACGTAAATCCATTCAATGTATGATTCCCAAAAAATCATGTGTATTGTATGCTCACGTGTTTGTGCATTTCATACGATTGTTTAATTAACTTGTTTGATTATTAGTTGTGCGAGTACTTTATCATGGAAATATTTCTTACTAAGAAAGTAAGTTTATACCTTTTTAGATATTTTTTGCAGCAATCCTACCTATGGTTGAAGCCTAGGGGCTATTTCACCTAGGTACCATCTTTTGAATTCTAGAGCTTTTGGAAAGAAGTCAAGGACTAGATGTAGACTTAGTCTGCTAAGTAAAACTCAAATGTATTTATTTTGCAAGATAGACTTGATGGTTTAAATATATATTTTAGCGGGGGTATGCCATTGATATTTGTAAGACTCTTTATATTATATTTAAGTTGTAATGTTATGATTTTCATTCTTAATTGCTATTTTGCATCATCTTAAACAACTTGTTTCAAAAAATGGTCCTCTACGATCGTGAAAGTACACCTTACACCCGCTACCAAAGTTTTTAGGATAACTAAGGTTATCATACTTAAGCTTTAATATTGAGTGTAGCGAACTGTTGCGTTTAAGGTACCCTTTAGGGTGTGACAGGCACCACCTCTACTATACAGCAAGCTATCACCCCTTTAACACAACCAACTATTACTCCTACCATTCAGGCAGGTACACCTCAAGGGATGAATGAACAAACACTACCACCACAGGTTACAGCCAAGCAATAACCAACATCAGAAGCAAACAATGTAAAAGTACAACTTGGTGGGTCCTCATGATCACGTGTTCTTCCTTGCTCCTCCTTGAGTGAGACGGCTTACCTACCCCCCACCCCCCCTTCCCCCCTAATCCTAATATAGTTCATGCACCAACTGCTTTAGTTAAACCAACAACACCAACTACACTAACCGTATTTATGTTAAGAGATTCCTTTATAACAAAAGAAGACTTAGATCTTTATCTGTATTGGATTTGAAGCTTCCATACCACCACCACATTATTGTGAAACACTACCTAAAGGACTATATAAGTCCTAAATTCGTGTTGTTCAATGGCAAGAAGGATAACGCCAATGAACACTTACTGAAGTTGATCTAATCACTAGAATTATATGGATTCAATGATGACTTGAAGTAGAAAGAATTTTCTAAGTTTCTAACAAAAAAGGTATACACTTGGTATGTCAATCTTTCCCTAGGGTCAGTTGATTTATGGGGAACTATGTGCAAACTTTTCTTAGAGAAGTTCTTCTCTACTCAAGAGCATGTCACCATCACTGGCATATGGAGAACTTGACAAAAAGCTAATGAATGATAAATCGAGGAGCTATACACCAAATCTTTCATTTCCTTACTTGATAGTAAAAGTTAATGTTGTACTCGACTAATGGTTGAAGGATGGAAACATCAAGCTCTCAAGGGTTGAGCACCTTCCTAGTGCTAATGAAAGGAATGACCTTAAATTCTATTGATGTCATAGAACAGTGGGTTACACCACTAAAGAGTGTTAGACTCGCAAGAAAATATCAATGAGCGAGTGCGCAATAGAGAGCTCGTCATTTAATGGAACGACATATGCAATAATCCACTTCCTGCCTATGATGCTCAGTGGGGCACGATAAATGTTGTTAATCATAATATAAAGATTGAAGAAGAAAGAGTATCATAGAGTGAAATGATGGTCGAACATGACCAAGATTCATGGTCAATGGTAGTTGTTGCCTTAATGAAGACCGTCAACTTTAGGAAGTTCTTTGACTTGTTAGGGTTTGATGAAGAGGCATGGTTTGTAGCAACAGCTATAGTCATCTAGATGTTTGAAAAAGAATATATGGAATGTAGTGCAGCACAATCTGTATGAAGAATGACACATGCATGGAGAACGGGATATTGTTTATGGAGGTAGACGTGTGTGAAGAATCCTAACTATGGCCATCTACTACATGTTGAGAGCACACTCAACAAACATCATATCAAGAGGACAATCATAGATAATGTCACCTCTATAAACATCATGCAAAGTTTTGAGGAAAAAACATTTTTTAAGGGGGTTAGGTTGTAAACCCCTAGATTTTTATGCTAAATTTTAAGTTCAAACCTTAGAACTGGAAGTCAATCAGAAACCCTAAAGTCAACTAAAACCTATATTAAAATCTACAATTTAGATTCGGTAATCTCGCGCTCTTAAATCCTAAACAATAAAATTGAGATAATTGTGGTTAATAGTTCATAATAATATAAGGAAGCCTAAAATATCATATTCACAAATTTATAGTATGTTTCGGATTCAAACGGGATTAGTTTTCGAAAACCATGCCCTGGTACACCGGATGGTAAAAATATTCCGATGACACCATTAGATTCGTAATAATATAAGAAATTCAAAAATATTAGTTTTATAATTTTTCGGTAGCTAAAAATATCAGATATCGCATTTAAACGTGTATATTCTTTACTATCGATAAATTATTTGTCTTGTTTACTATTCATTATCCTATTCGACTGTCCATCACTATTCATATATCTCTACTTTTTTTTACTACCTATACACATATTTTCTTACTTTTTACCTTTCTTATACATCTCTAATCACATTTTATCTTATATATTACTTACTTTTCTTTACAAAATATAAATTAAATAATTTTCTCTCCCCTCTCTTCCTTAGAACGGGCACCCTCTCCCTTTTATCTCTATCTATATTTTTCTTTTTCATTTTATTTTATTATACTTAATTTTCCTCCATCTTCAACTATAAATACCTCATCTCCCTTCATTTCTTTCACACATCTACTCTTACATAGTAAAACTCAACCAATCTCTCCGCAAATTTCTCTGTACCAAAATTCTCTCCAATCAATTCTTCCCAACTTTCTTTCCTCTACACAAAAACTATCTTCCACATATTATTACCCACATATCCTTACAACCATCACCTTCTTTCTTCAACACATATACATCTTTAGCTAAAGATTTTCTACAATTATTATCCCATGTCATATAACTTAGCATGACCATGTTGTTTCTTAAAACTCATGTGAGTTATGGAAGCAACAACATATTCATATTTTGTTCTTGCACATGCTAAGAATTCCTATAAACCCCTGAATTTTTCATAATTCTTAGAAAATAATTCTAGAGTTAAATATCAAAACCAAGACCCTGAAAACCGACCCAAGTTAAGATCGAATTCTAAATAAGATCAAATACGAAAATTTTTAACCTCAAGAAAAAGAGAACCCTCAAAACAAAATGGAAAATCTAACAATCGTTTGATTCAACATCCGTATGCCAACCAAATCATCTATCTAATCCTAACACACAAATCAAGATGATATATCCAAATAACACTCGATGAAAAAAACTAAAACTTTAAATCCTTCGGTGAATTTTAAAATAAAAAATTTCAATTAGCACCAAAAGTCAAACAGAGTCAACCCATAACCGCAGACTCGGTTAAACAATCATAGGAACTGAAAAATATTAAACAAATCACAAAATATAAAATAAAACGTAAATTTTAAACCAAAAATATAACACAGTTAAAAACCCTAAAATTTTATGATCTTACGAATTAATAAAAAAGACAGAAGTCAAACTGGAACCCCAAATGTCAACAAAGTCTACAACAAACCATAGTGTTTAGATCTAGCAATCCCGCGCTCTTAAACCCTAAATAACGAAATTGAGATAATTATAGATAATAGTTTATAATGATATAGGGAAGCTTAAAAATATCAAATTTGTTAAATTTTAGTGTGTTTGGAACCCGAATGGGTCAGCTCTTGAAAAGCGTATCCCAAGGTTCAGAATAGTAAAAATATTCAGATGACACCATTAGATTCGTAATAATATAAGGATTTTAAAAATATTAGTTTTATATTTTTCGGTAGCTAAAAATTTCAAATATCGCATTTTTACGTATATTTTTTTTACTACCGGTATTTTTATTATCTAGTCTACCATTCATAGTATTATTTCTACTATTCATACTATTTCACTATCTCTACTTTTTCTTACAACCTATTCTTACACTCTACCATACCTATCTCTTACGATTTATCTTTGCCCTACAACTTTATTCACATCACACCTTACACATTATTACTTTTCATTACAAAAATACAAAATTCAATCAAATCTCCCTCCCCCTCTCTCTAAATCATGTTGGCCCTTCTCTCTCTCTTCTCTAATTTATTTCTTTTTCATTTTATTTTATTACATCTAATTTTCACTTCAAAATTCTATAAATATTCCATTTCTCTCCACTTCTTTCACACTTCTCATTTTTCCTATCAAAACTTTACTAAATTCTCTTATCAACATCTCTCTCCAAATTTCTCTTCCAAACTCTCTTTTCTCTCCATAAAACTACTAACCACATATTACTACAACTACCTTTCTTCTTCTTCAACAAATACATAAATCTTAGGTAAAATTTCTAATATTCATGCTTCATATCATGTAACTTAACATGACCATAGTATATGTTTCCAAAACCTAAAAGGTTATGGAAGCAACAATATGTTCATGTTTTGTTCTTATTCATCTTAAACTTTTTATTTATTTTATGTTGTTATTTATACTATGCTCTATCTAACTTTATATATATTTTTATATTATGTATTTTCTTAGATCCTTTGCTCATTAACTTTATCACTAACATCGCTCTTATTATTATGATTTTTCCTTTCTTTCTTCTCTTTTCTTTTTGGGACTAGTCTATTCTTAGTCTCGGGAAGCCTTGATGAAGCTAAGACTCCCAATACTTGACCTGAATACTGATGAAGCTAGCTTCCCAATACTTGATCTTATTATTTTGCTTATTATTGTTCTTATATCTTTCCTGTATTCTTATGTGATATTTTTCTCTTCCTCCTAAGTACATATTTATATTCATGCGTGATCATATTGATTCTTGTCTCAATAAAAATGAATAGGAGATTTTCTTAAATGAGGAAAAACGAGAGTAAACTCCCCTTAAAATAAATTTTGTCACTCAATAAAGATTTTTCCATCAAAGACTTGGAAATTGTTTTTAATAAATTCTTAAAAAAAAAAAAAACTTAGACAAGCTTATCATGGATTTTTGAAAGTATCAACAAAAAGGATTTATTCAAGAAGTAACTAAGTAAATAAACATTCTCCTTTCGAAATAAGTAACATAAAATTTATTAAAACTCTAATGTGACAATTCCTTGTTATATAAATTTTCAAAAAAACTTAATTATAGGATTTGTTTTACCAATTTCATAATTAAAACCAGGAACCAAACAATCTTTTTAAGTCAAGTTTAAGATCTACTCACTAAGTTAAAATCCAGTTAGAAATAAAATCGGTATACAACTTAAATATCTAAGATTTAAGAAGCAAAATCCATTTATTTTTTTATGGATTTAAGGAAATACAAATAATATTTATAGTGACTAGACACTCACTTGTAACAAACTAAAGATTTTCAAGTGAAGGTTCATGTATAGAAAAATTATGAATTAATAAAGAAATATTGTAAGCATGACGGTTTATAATAAGTCACTCACTAAATTTTTCTCATATGCAAAAAAATTAAACATCTTTTATACAACTTGGAATGATTTTTCTCATAACTACATAAAGATTCTTATTTTAGAAAACAATTAGTTAAAAGAGTTTAATATGAAAATAAAACATTCATGGGCTCAAAATAAGTATGAAATCATGATTTTCTTTAATTAAGTTTCACACTTACAAAATCTAAAAATTAGAGTTTTGTTTAAAGAGTCAAACTTAGGAAATTCTTTAAAAAGAAATACATTTGGGTTTTTATGTCACAAATAGGTAAAATTATTTTTACAAAAATAATTATTAAATAAGAATTTGTGAACAATATAAAACCATTAAATATTTTAAAAAAATATATATTGAATTATGGCATTGTTGTTGCTAAGTCACAAATTTACAAAATAACAAATTAATCACAAGTCAAAGAATAACCCTTCACAAAATCTATTTTTCACAAATTTTTTTTTACAAACTTTATATTGATGGAACATCACTAAAATCATGCATACAATATGAGACTATATATATATATATATATATTTTAAATTATTTTTCAATCATATAAATATCTATATTTTTGCCTAAGGATTTTTTAATGAAGAAAAGTTTGAAAAGTTGTGTTTTGAGAACTTGGAATTTCATAGTGATTCTGTATCCCACAATTTCCAAACCTAAATGGATTTTATGATTAAAATAACCTTATAAATAGATAGATCTTTTCGAGTAGGTAGAAAACGATATATAATATGCAAAATTTCGAGTTAACATGAGCAAGTTATGGCCATTTTAAGTTGGAATTTCATTATACGCGATTTTTGACAAACATAGTGAAATAGAATTAGAAAGTTTAAATAGAACTTCTACGAAATATTCATCTTGGGTTTTTTTTTTTTTTGTCTAGGTGATGACGAATACAAGATTTCCCCTCCGCAAGATTACTACAACGAAGAAGATTGCAAAATGGACGAGTGAGTTTTTCCTCCTAATTTCGTTACCTTACTTGTGCTTGTAGAGTACTGGCATTATGGGGAATTCAGGGATATGTATATATGTGATGCTATGCTTATGTGATGAAATGAGAATTAAGAATATCACAATATCAAATTGTCTGTTTAAGTGTTTTATCTACCTATATGTATGATTGCTTATTATTTGCTAAATTGTTTGATCACCCCTAAGAAGCCTTAATAAGGTTTGGTTAAAGAAAAATAAAACGTTCACTCATAGTATCCATTGAGTCACATTTTCTTTCGGAAGGCTGTTACTCTTACACATAGAGTTAGATGTATCACGCTGCAAACGATACCCTAAACGCGACAGTCCGCCACACTCGATATTTAAACTCAAGTATGACAACCTTAGTCATTCCATGAGTTTAGACATCGGGTGTAAGGCTCACGTCAACCATATAAGGGACTTTACTTTGAATCAAAATAGCTTAAGAAGACATATATAACAATATGAATATAAATCATAACAGTTATAACTAAGATTAATCTATTACAAAGATTTAAGGGGCATACCCCTGTCAAAATATTAAGAGTCTTTAAGGTCCGCAAAAGTCTCTTACAATAACACATATATGTAATTAAGGAGATTTAACTAGAAGACTATACCTAACATCTAGATCCCGACTTCTTCAAAAGCTCCTTCAATTCCAAAAGCTATACTCGAGTGAAATGTCCCCTTGGGGATAACCATCGATAATTGTACTTCATCAAGAAACTATAGGGGTATAAGCTTACGAGCTTAGTGAGTTTCACTTCCAAATTAAATACTTTATCAAACAATAGGTCAAGCAAGTTATATTAAACATTAATATGAAATGCACAAGCATGTGAGCATACAATACATAAGACTTTCCGGGAGTCTTATGTTGAATGGATTTACGCCCTCCATTCGAGGTTAGGTTTTTTAGGCTCATACGACCATAGATTTCAATTTTTCTTATCTATATAGTGGTTGATTCAGGTGCCTACTTACTTATTAATTTTGTAGTTGATTCAAGTGCCTACTCCACTTCTACTTTATTTCAGGCAACCTTGCGCCCATAACCAACTTTTCAGGCCCACCCGTTGCCTAGCTATTATGCCTTTTTCCCGCAAAGGTATAATAACAAATGTAATGTGACTCAATATATGATATGCATGGGCAATTTAGTTATATAGTCATGGCATATCATTTAAGTAAATTATAAGCAATCATAGATATTTCAGACACTTTAATTCAATGCTAAATCATACACATATTTATAGCAATTCCCATTTCGCTATTCTTAATATCAATTCAACCAAATAGAATTCACATGCGCATTCTCATTTTATCTTGTCCTATTTCTAATGTCACTATCATTACAAGCACAATCATAAGCATGTAATTTAAGTGATAAGAAATTTAGTTGACTTTTCTTTATTAAAGAAAGAACCCATTTTTATTTTTATTAAGAAAACAACATTCTAATCATGCATGGATATAATTATGTAGCAATGAAAAGGGGTAAGAATATTACATAATAAGATAGAAAGAAATATAATAAGCATAATAATATGGTCAAGTATTAGGGATCTTAGCTTCATCAAGGTATCTCGGTCAAGTATTGGAGCCTTAGCTTCATCAAGGCTTCTCGAAACTAAGAATAGACTAGTCCCAAAAGAAAAATAAAAAGAAAGAAAAGAAAAAGCAATAATAATAGCAATAATAATAAGAGTAACAGTAATAAGCATGTTAGTGATAGTTAGTGAGCATTTAGGCTCTAAGAAATATAGATATACATATATTTAATAACATATATATATATATATATATATAGTTAGATTAGGAGCATAATAACAATCATAAAAACATAATATCATAATAATAACAAAATAACATAATTGGAATTCTTGGCATATGTAAGAACAAAACATGAACATGTTGTTGCTTTTATAACTTATATGAGCTTTAAGAAACAACATCATAGTCATGTTAAGTTACATGACATGGGAAAAATAAATGTAGGAAAGCTTTTATTTAAAAGTGTATATTTGATGAAGAAAGAAATTGATGGTTTTAAGAATATGTGGGTAGTGTTATTTTGTTTTCTTGAAGAGTGGTGAATGGTAGAGAGTGTTTGAGAGAGAATTGTTAGAGAGAGAATTTGAGAGGAAATTTTGGTAGAGTTTTGTTAAGGTTTGAGAATTATGTGTAAAGTGTGAAGGAGGGAAGAGGTATTTATAGAGTTTTGGAGTGAAAATTAGATGTAATAAAATAAGTGAAAAGGAGAGAGAGGGAGGGAGAGTTTAGTTTTTATTTTGTTTTTTGTAATAAAAAGTAATAACTTGTGAGGTGTGATATAAATAAAGTTGTATTGGAAATATAAAAGTGTAAGAATAGGTGTGTAGATTGTAAGAAGTAGGTTGTAAGAAAAAATAGAGATAGTGAAATAGTAATGAATAGTAGAAATTGTACAATGAATAGTAGACTAGACAAATAAAATACCGGTAGTAATAAAAATACATGTAAACGAGCTATATCTGATATTTTTAGTTACTAAAAAATTACGAAACTGATATTTTTGAAATCCTTGTATAATACGAGTCTTTTAGTGTTATTAGAATATTTTTACTATTTCGGGCACTAGGGCACGTTTTTTTAGAACTGATCCTGTTCGAGTTCAAAACGAATCGAATTTCAACAAATTTGATCTTTTTAAGTTATCTTATATTATTCCGAACTATAATCTACCATTAACTTATTTCTATTGTTCGTAGGTTTTGAGCGCGGGATTGCCGAAGTTGAAATTGGTAGATTATCTTGATCATAGTTGACTTTTGAAATTCTAGTTTGACTAAGGTTAGGGTTTATTCCAACTTACCCTAGAATTTGAGGGATTTACAAGCTCTTTATTGCATTTAGAATTATCCTCATCATCATTACAAAAGTTTGGAGATGGCTTATAGTCTACTTTGGCCTAGCCATACTCCTCATCATCAACAATTATCAATGGTATAGTATGACCACTTGTGCGGTGTGAACTCGCAAGAGAATCCATCTCAACTTGAAAGAAATAAACAAAGGAAGAGTTACATAATGAAGAGAAGTACACTAAATTATATTGAAAAGATCTTGGTACCATTTCAATAAGTGCATGCTTCGCTGGTCAGGAACCCACCAACTAAGGTAGATGATCACCACTCCTTGGACATCACTAGTCAACTTGTTGTACCTATTCCTTGGTAACCTAAGGTAGAACTTATGACAATATATTATGGGTGTTGGCTATGTGTCACCCACCAATGCAAAGGCATACTCACAAAAGACAGCTATACAATTTGACCAATGCGTTAGCTAGCCTATAGAAGCTACTCCATGACGCTCCACAAAAGGAAAGAACAATTGTCGTACCATAGGATGAATAGTCTTGAAATCACTTAGAGAAACAAATTGATAGTAGTAATCAAAGCTTTGCGGATGCTGAGAAGATGTGACACTCCTTAATGAAAGCCAAATTGGTATGCTACTCTATGTGGGGAATAGACCATTACTCTCTGCTCCAGGAAATGCCCATTTAGATCTCAATTATCAAGCAATGATGGCAAGCTCCCTGTTATTCACCAAAGTAGAAACATGGTTTGAGATTCATCTAGCTTCCCTCGATTGTCAACTAGGATGACTTCACCTTCAAATCCCTATAGATAAACTTTATCGCTGCTTTCATATCCCTCAAGCTCCTTCATATAAGGGTGAAATGCAAATTCCTCTTCAACGTTAATAAGTTGAGGAAACGGTCACTTCGCCTTTACTTTTATCCATGTCTATGCTCTCAAAAGGGAAAGATTTAGGTCCTCTTTAATAGCAGGGTATCCAAAGTGATTATGAAGCTGCTTGTAGAGAAACAATTGCAAGAAAGACAAATCTGCTTGTGGCACCACTATGTAGCGACTCTTGGAATGCATAGAGGCCTAATAGTACAACTTAAGGCGCCAATATAATAACCCCAGCTAAAAGGAGGCTAATGCAAAGCATTGACCCTACAATGCGTATTGCCAAAGGGAAAAGTCACAGGCTCACACCATCTTTAAGCCCACTAGGAAACACAAATAGTGACAACCAAAATGCAATGAAAGCAGCAAGTTCATATCTTCAATCAATGTAAAGGATTCACACGCGTATGCAATTTATAAAAAAAAAAAAAAAAAGGTCAAACATACAATGAGAGAGAGAGAGAGAGAGCTTCCCATGAGCTGGTCCCATGACTTAAGGCATATTTTTCCTCCGCTCATCAAAAAAATGAGTCATCCAAGAAGAGAAACTTGGTTTCTTCTTATTATCATAAGCACCCTTTATAGCCACCACTAGTGATGCTTCAAAATTGTGTTTTTTATGTGAAGTCACAATTGTAGCAATATTGCTCAACAATTTAAGTACAAAAGCATGTGTAAACCCCGGTTTTCTTAGTAACCGAGTAAACTTTAGAAATCGAAAACCAAAACCCTAAACAGGATTAGTATGAGCAACCTAGGAATCCTAGATCCGGCTTTTCTTCGATTTCAATCTAAAAGAACCTCTATAGAATAATTTAATGCGGATTATTGTTTTAAAGTATATTTCAAACCATAAAAAGTTTTAATTTCGAAAAATTTTCTATTCTGGGCTTTCCCGAGCTCCATCATGAAAAAGCGAGCCCTGGAACTAGAAACTCAGAAAAATATTCCGGAATACTCTTTAGAACCGAAATTTTATAAGGATTTCAAAAATATACGTTTCATAATTTTTAGGGTTATAAAAATTACAGTTATAGCTTTTTTGCCGTATTTTCTTTACTATCGGTAAAGTAAATGTCTTATCTACTATTTATTACTATTCACAAATGCAACCTACTACACACACACCCATACCCTCGTCTTACAACCTTATAAACACTCAATTATATTTTCTTTTCCAAGAATTTTTTTCTCTTAACAAATTATTATATTTAATTTTTTTTTACATAAATTACAATTTAAAACAAATTCAAATCCTTCTCTCTCCTTTGCCCTTTGTGGCTAGCACATGACCCCTATTTTTGGCCTCCAATTGTTTTATTTTATCTCCTTATTATAAAGAAAAAAAACCCTAATTCACTTAATATAAATAGTCTTTTAATCTTCTCTTGCTTCTATTTCCATTTCATTTGTTCAAATTTCACAAAATCCTCTCTTTTCTCCTCCCCATTACCGTGACTTCCAACCCCAACACACACACACACACAAGCTTCATTCTTCTTCATTTCTTCACTAAATCCATCCTCAAGTGATGATTCTTAAGCCTCTCTACCATTTAATCTTGTAATGGCAAGATTATTCACGAGTGTTTTCACTCTAAGTCCCCATGAGTACTTGCTAGGGACAAGAAAATGCTACTACATGAATATCAAGCCATCACAAGAGTAGATCTTGTTTTTGTGAAGTTTTTGTTGAAGTGTTTTCATGGTTATGCATGTAAAAGTAGGGTAAAGTAGAGATCTAGCATAAAAACCCATGTTCATGCTTTTAAACTTCATTTCATACATCATAAGTAGTAGATCTAGCTTTTAGATGCTTATACCATGCTTGGCATTTATGATCTTATGGATTATTTATGTTTCTATGCATTAATGCTCATAAAGGCTTTGTTTTGTGTATATAGATGTTCTAGTTGGTAGATCCTTAGGCAAATAAAACAAGGAACTTACAAAGGAAAAGTTTTTGTTTGAAATATTCAAAGACAAATTCGTATGATTTGAAAGCCCTATTTTAAAAACCCTTTTATCAACTTTAAAACTCATGTTTTATATGAAAAATGAAGGATATAGGTAATAGGTATTATTAAGTAGTGATTTTCATAAGTTGAAATGAGTTTTGATGAAATTAATGTGTAAAACAAAGAGTAGAAACAAGATAGAAAATTTTGAGTTATTAGTCAACTTGTGAAATTCGTAGTTTTGTATGTAGGCCATAAGAACACCTATCATCTAAGCTCAAAATAGAAGTTTTATGTATTAAATGGAGTCCTTAAGTAATAGGTATCTTAAAGTCTTAAACTTTGATGCATTAAACAAGTTTTTCTCAAAAGAATCATTCAAAAATTTAATTTCGAAAAATTAGGATTTTTGACTAAATCCTATTTGAAAACATATTTACAAAGTGTAAAATGCAAGTTTTTATATAGAAATGAAGGCTTAGGTAATAGATATAATGAAGACTCAACTTAGACAAGGATAATTTGATTTTCTTAAGGAAATAACTCCAAAACAAATAGGATGATCAAAGTTAGGAAACTAGTTTTCTTGATAGTGAATAGTCATGGAGTATTACAAATAAAAAAGTTTCTTAAATTTCCTTTTTGTAAATAAGGTCAAGAGCATGCATGCATTGAGTTTATAACATGCCATTCATGATAGAAAATCATCAATATTGCATGTATGGTTTATCTATATGCTAGGAACATCGCAAACATTCACGAAATTAATTTTTCAGAATTGGAATTTTCAACCGATTAGAAATAATCGGATTATTTCATGACTTAATTATTTTCAAAACTTTGAAATAATGTTAGAAATAGATAGATCTTTCAAAGTAGATAGAAATCGGTATATTATATGCTCAATTCCGAGTTAAAATGAGTTAGATATAGTCATTTGAAGTTAGGACTCTAACTTATGTGAAAATTGACGAACTTAGTAAATAAAATTATTAAGTTAATAGAACCTTATAAGAAATACTCATTCCGGGTATTCCTTGTACTTAGGTGATTTGGAGGATGGATTTCCACTCCCCAAGGACTACTATGACTAGTGGATTTCTCCCATGGCCGAGTGGGTTCATTTCTTAAATAGTTGTGCTGATGTATGTGCTTGTAATTGTAGTGGCATTAGAATTAGGAAAAAATAAAATTATAATGATTTGTGTTCTAATCTTGGTTGAATGAATGATAAGTATATCGAGACGAGACTTGATGAAAAATCATTGTATGAGCTAGTATAGACTTGGATTGTCTGAAATTCTCTATGATCGCACTTAATCTACTTAATTAGCATGCCACGATTATAAATAAACTGTACATGCATATCACGTAGTGAGTCACATTGCATAGATTATTATATCTTTGTGGGAAGAAGGCATAATAATTGGGCAACAAGGGGCCTGTAAACTTGAATGATGGCATATAGGTTGAAATTGAAAATGTGTGTGGGCAGGCACCTGTATTAACCACAGTAAAATTTAAAAGTCGTGGCTGGGCACCTATATCAACCACAATAAGAAGTAAAAAGAATTTAAATGTTGGTCGTATGGGCCTGAAACACCTAACCTCTAATGGAGGGCGTAAATCCATTCAATATAAGATTTTTGGACAGTCTTATGTATTGTATGCTCATGTGTTTGTTCATTTCATATGGTTGCTAATAACTTGTCTATTATATACTGTTGTTGAGTATTAAATATTTAGAAATGAATCTCACTAAGCCTGTTAGCTTACACTCTGATAGTTTTGTTGTGATGTTCCTATTTTTTTGTTGTTCCAAGAGAACACTTTTCACAGGATTATCTTTTAGATAAAAGAGCTTTTGAAGAAGTCGGGATCTAGCTAGAGACGTGGACTTCTACAAAAATCTCTTTAACATAAACCCTGACGTTTGTAATATGGTTTTAGACTGGATAGACTTCTATTATTATTTTTGGCGGGGGTATGCCCCCTTGACTGTTGTAAAGACTTAACTTATTTATCTTGTTTTGATTTCTATTCTTAATGCTATTACATGCCTTGTTTAAGACTATTCGATTCAAAGTGTGATCCTAAAAGTTGTGCAAATACACCTTACACTCGATATGTAAACTTATGGGATGACTAAGGTTGTCATACTTAAGTTTAAATATTGAATGTGGTGGACTGTCGTGTTTTAGGTACCCTTTGGGGCGTGATAGCATGTGTCATGCCCCCAAGGGTATCCTAAACGTGGCAGTCTATCGTACACAATATTAAAACCTAGGAATGACCGCCTCAGTCACGCAAAGGCTTCCATACTATGTACAAGGCGTTTAACACATGTAAGAGACACATCGAAGTGATACATTTTATATTGATACAACTTGACTAACAGTGTAAAGGAAATACAATTCACTATACTCCAATTACAATTCATCTACAGATTTCACTACACAAACTATTAGAAGATAATTCACAAAACCTAGCTAACATCTTCAAGTATTCTTACTTCCTGCCGGAATCCTGAAGTCATACTAGACTCCAACCATCTCAGTCCCCATGTGGCATTCTTGAGCTAACTTGTTTAATCAAACATCTATTGGGGTATAAGCTACACTAGCTTAGTGAGAGTTCCTTTAATTTCGTATCATAACAAGCAAGTTATAATTCATCCATATGCTATGCATGAACAAACACATGAGCAGACAAGCATATGACTTTCCGGTAGCCATATGTGAATGGATTTACGCTCTCCATTCGGGGTTGGGGTGTCCATAAGTCATGCAACCATAATTCCAATTTTGAGTGGGATGGTTCATAAGTCATGCAACCATAATCCTGATCTCTTTCGCTTAATTATATGACCTCTGTTGTTTTATTGTGGTAGTTTTAAGTGCCTACCCCACTTCCATTAACTTAAGCGATCTCACATCCTTAATGTTAACAAAGGCCCCCTCGCCTAATACTAATATACTTTTGTCCCACCAAAGGTATATTAGCTAATGCAATGTGACTCAATACGTGATTTGCATGTACAGTTTATTCGTATAATCGTGGCATGTTAATTATGTAGGTTAAGAGCGATCATAGAGAATTTCATACAATTCAAGTCTATGCTAACTCATACAATGATTTTACAACAAGTCTCGCCTCAATATACTTATCATTCATTCAATCAAGATTATACCACAACTCATCACAATTTTATTTTTTTTTTTCTAATTCTAGTGCAACTAGCTACAAGCACAAACAAGGTAACAAAATAAGAGGAAAACTCACTCGGCCATTGGATCACCGGACTCTTGGTAAAAGTAATCCAGTGATAGGGAATCATCGATTTTGGGGTCACCTAAAAGGAAGAAATACCCAAATGAGTATTTCTACTCAAAACTAATCCATTCTATCTCATACAAACTATCAAATTCGTAATTCTTGTCCTAAGCGAGAATTCCAACTTAAACGGCCATAATTTGGTCGTTTTAACTCGAAATTTAGCAAATTTTATATTGATTTCTATCTACTTCGAAAGATCTATCTAATTCTAATATCATATTTAAGTTTTGAAAACTTTGAAGCTTTGAAAGGATCTGATCAGATCAAAACAGTAGTGAAAACCAATTTAGAAAATTTATTTTGTGAAAGTTTATGAAGTTTCTACTATCTAAAGCAAGTATACATGCAACATGAACAAGTTTCTATCATAAATGATAGTTCATGAGATATATATGTACATGTTCTTGATAATATTTACTAAAAGAAATTTTTATAAAACTTTTTTCTTATAAGACTTTATGAAAAATCAACTTAGAAAGGCTAGTATTGTATTATTGACAATTCCCACTTGTTTTAGAAAAATTCCTTGAAGAAAATTTATTTATTCTTGTTAAAATTAAGTCTTCATTATGTATATTCCTTAAGGCCTTTGTTTTTCAATAAAAATTCCCATTTTACACTTTGTAAACATGTTTTTTAAATATGGATCATCCCATAATCCGAATTTTGTAAAAATTATTTTTGTGGTGATTCCTTTAAGTAAAAATCATTTGATACTTAGAAAATTAAGGCTCAACCATATCTAGCCACTGAAGACTTCATTTCTTTAATAAAACTTTCATTTTGAGTTTGAAAAATAGGGGTTTTCATACCATTATTCCGTTATTACGAATTTCTTAAAATGACAAACAACTGAAATTTTTCTACTTTATTTCTACTCCTTGTTCTACATATTTTTCTTAGTAAATCCCATCTTAACTTATAAAAATCATTATTTGATAATATCTCTTCATTTTTCATATAAAATATAAGTTTTGGAGTTGATAAAAGGGTTTTTAGGGCATGGTCTTGAAATCATCCGAATTTCACAAAGTTAGAATAAAACTAAAATTTTATATTTTGTAATCTCTTCCTATTTTGAGAATCTCTATTAGTAGGTCTACCATTTACTTATCAAAAACATCTCCTATTGATACATATTCCATAAGCCTTTCATTTTTTTAAACAAATCCTTCATTTTGGTGTTGAAAAATGGGTTTTCAAAATTGGTCTTGGTTAAGATCTGAATTTACAAAATTTATTTTTTGGACATATCTTTTGATAAAATCTATCTAAACTTATGAAAATTCATCCCTTACATATCCTATCTTTATAGCATTCCATATCTTGAATAAAAACTTCATTTTTGAGTTGGAAAACATGTTTTTAAACTAAGCTTTGGCCTAAATCCGAAAATTAGAATTTTGTTTTGAAAAATAATATTTGAAAATCACCTTTAAACCATATAAAATGAAGCCTTGATAATATTTATACATTAAGCCTTCATTATTTTAAGTAAAACTTCCATTTTGACACTTAGAAAGTGGTCTTTAAAAATGGGTCTTGCCTAGATACGAATTTCACCATTTTTGTTTGAGTTCAAAGCAAGATCTATACTTTTTATGAACCTTAATATAAAAGAAATCCATGATAGTGAACTATAAACTCATAGATCTAAATATAAACATAATCAAAGCTACAAAAAAATTAGATCTACAAAATATAACTACTCTAGCAATAAAATAATAATATTACAAGAGAATAATCATGGATAAGAGGAGTGTTTCATTTTGGCATCATCATCCTTAGCTTTTAAGCTTATGGAATGTCATTTGATGCATGAAACTCTCACTATATTTTACCTATATCCTCTATAGAAGCTTTGGACAAGAGTTTTATCAAAGTATCTTGAAGAAATATGTGCAGGAGGTCATTTATGGAATAGGGGCAGCAAGTGTTCTTACAAGAACAAGAACAAAAGAAGAAAGAAAGAGAGGGAAAATAGAGAGGAAAAGTGTAAGGAATGGTAAAGGTTTGAAGGTGTAAATGAGAGAGAGAGGTAGAAAGAGTTTTAAGACACTTTAATGAAGTAAAAAAAAAAAAAAAAGAAATGGGAAGCAACTAAAGTACTATAGCAGGCGTGAAAATAGAGAGGAGAGAGAGAGAGGGAATTTAGTTTATTTTTAACTTGAAATTGTAATGTGCAATTAATGGTATGTGTAGCTTCTTAAAGAAGGGTTGAAATTGCTTTACTTTAATCAATTTTGGAGGGTTTTAAAAGACAGAAGGCAGCCAAAAAGGAGTCAAAATTTCTGCCATGAAGTGATAATAAAGTGTAGAAAGATTGAAGTGAAAAAAAAAAAAAGTGATATTTAAAAGGTGTACTTAAAGGTATGGGTTTGTAAGAGTACTTTCTTCATAAATAAAATAAAAATAAGAAAAAAAATAGAAAATGTATTCCAAATATTTGTAGCAGATTTTTCATAATTAAAATAAGATAATTAATTTATTTATTTTAGTGAATTATCAAATAAGTTACTGGTATGATCAAAATACGCAAATATGAGTTATAAATGATATTTTTATAACCCGAAAAATTCTAAAAAATTATTTTATGAAAATAAAAATATTTTTCAAATATTTTTCAATTATTAAATTAATTTATTTTATTTTTAGCATCAGGTCTTAAACAAAAACTGATCCCGTAAAAACCCGAAACTAATTAAATTTTAGAAAAATAGAATTTTTTATGATATATAAAATATTTATCTAAAAATATAAGGGTTTATAAGAATAGTAAAATTGTGTAATGAAATAGAAGTGAATAATGCAAAAGACTAGTTAATTACCAATAGTAAAGAAATATGAATGTAATCACAAAAATAAGATATTTCTAGTTATCGAAAAATTATAAAACTGATATTTTTAAAATACTTATGAAAATACGAGTCTAACGGTATTAATGGTATATTTTTTATATCTCGACCCCTAGGACACGCTTTTCAAAGTCTGTATCCGAACGGGTTCGAAATAAGTCAAAAATTTACCAATATGATATTTTTAAGCGATCTTATATTACTACGAGCTACTCTACATACTTAAACTACACCTCGGCCTCTAGGGTTAAGAGCGCAAGATTGCCGGACTTAAACTACTGTGTTCCACTTAGAGTCCTCAGGTGATTTTCTGGTTAGATCTTTGCCAATTTGGAAACTTAGGGTTTCTGTTTATATCACATTTAGTTTGAGAAATTTATTTTAAATTTTATTTTTGTGAGTATTTAATATCTCTTAATGTTTTCGGAATTCTTGAATTGGGTTTTATTTCCGAAGATTTATCGTTATTTACTTTTTAATAATTTGTTTTTGGGTTCTATATTACCCGATTTTTACAAGTCAGAGTTAAGTATAGAATTTATCGTACGTAGGGGTTTTGAATTTGAAGACTGTTAAGTTCTTATTTTTAAGGAATCATTTTCTCAAGATTAAAAAATTTCCAGATTCGCTCGTGATTTAGGACTAGTTGAAGTTCGGTTTTAATTTGAAGTCATTTTTAAAGTTTATTTTCGATGTTTATTTTGGAATTATTTACTGAAATTTTCCGGGGCTTACAGCATGAATGCATCTTCTAGAGTTAATGTTATCTCTCCCCATGCAATGATGAGTGTATGAGTCTGGATGCTCCATCGAGAGAGGATGGCATGCCATATTTCCATCTTACTTATGCTTACACTCCATAAGTGAGCGAAAGTGATGATGGTATTGTAAACTTTAGCTTGCTTCATGAGTTGCACATACTCTAGGTTATCAATGATGTGATCTACCCAAGCGCTTTATCTAAGTGGAGGTTCCGTGAGAAATGCAAAATGTGTGCAAGAAAGAAGTAGCTCATTTCATTCATTTATGTATAATAGAACTAAATCCCCTTCAATGGTACCCCTGGGATTGGCTTGCGGCTCAGGTTTAATTAATTGGAAGCCACCATCAATAAGGGGTGGTGGAGCACAACTTGGGGTGAGAAGCCTTGTCTTAAAAAGTGTCTTCAAAGATGGTATCATCTACCTACTAGTTTCGGGAGAGCTGGATCTATGGTAGGTTGCTGTCTTGGCGCACTAGCAAGACTTTCTACTTGATGACATTAACAAGTTGAGATTAACTGTTCTTTACCTTTTTCTTCATCAATATATGTTACTCCTTTTGTAACGCCCTAAAATAAGGACATTACAACCCGCAACATATCCTTCTCTTTCTAAGAACACACCAAGGCTATGAAATACTAATCAACATATTATATCAAAAATATAACTCCAATACTCACATGTAAAGGGGTCCTATTAAACAATTCATCGTATAAATAATACTCTTGAATTAACCTGTTGGCATAAATCAAAGCCAACATCATCCTGACTTATAACTTAACTGAAAAGTCCTATAAAGAAATCTTAAACTCATAAAATAAATAAAATCTTTCAAACTAATAATAGTTTCAAATTAAACTTCATAGATTATTAAATTGTCTTTCTATCTCTAGGTATCCAAAATCAACCTCTATTGATCCTTAGCAGGAAAGTCAAGTTCACTATCGCCATCCCTATGATCTACAAAGTTGTCATATCCAGTATGATCATAAATCATCTTATCTTCTGTTGTTCCTGAAAAATGAATGGAATGAGCGAAAACATCCAGTACGCCAATCCACAAAACAAATGCATATGCACACACAACATATATATCAAATGCAACTTCTTCTAATGCAACCAATCAGATTATTATCTTTATTAAGCCAGTCAAACAACACAGTTTAGAACTATGAATCCCTAGTTCCAAACTTGGAGTAACTCAGACCCCTGGAAATCAACCAACTTTTGAAAATAGGTAATTATATATATATATTGGTATTGGAGAATCATCCACACACCGCGGCCTCTGCCAAAACCTAATCCACCGGAATCATTTCTATGTACGAGTCCACTCGGGACAACCTCACACATAGATCACCAGGATGCTTCGTTAGTATCACACTCTGCGTGGTCTTTACTAACTAAAGCCAAACACAAGCAGCAAACATAATTTCTTATTGCCGTATAGAATTAAGTCAATTTAGAATTCTGATCCTACATCACATACAACAAACAAATATAAAGCTACAAGCACATACAACAAACAAGGAATGGTCGTACCTAATTTCACTTTAGGAACAGAACCCTAATCCACAAAAACACCTTTCTTCTATAAATTGTAAAGCCACAAAATCCTTAAACACCACAATTTAAGATTTTCTTCCAAATCTCCAAGAACTTTGATTCCTATCAACCAATACAAAAACTTTAACAAAAGATTATATTTTTAGATCATCTAAAGAGTTGAAAGAATCAATCTCACCCGTTTTCCTTGTTTATGAAATCACAAAATTTCCAAAAGATAAAATTTTTCCTCCACAATTCCTAAAAAAACCCTAGAATCCATTCAATACAAATTAAACCAAAACCAATAAAAATCATTCCTTTTTAATCATAAAGGTTCAAAACATATAAACTTACCTAGAATTGACTCTCAATTCTCTTTGATCACAAAAAATCATATCCCAACTCAATTAGGATTCCTCTTCCAAATGTTCCTTCAAAACAATAAACAATACTCTAAGAAACTAATATATATGTAAAATCACATAGAAGAAAATAGGGATCTGATTACCTGATTACCTGATTTGGACTATAGAATCCTTTTTAACACAAAATCCAGATCTCCAAGATAATCAGGGTTTTCTCTAATCTCCCTTTAAAAACAACAAACAAATTATGAGGATACTATAGATTTATAGATCTTAAAGAAAGAATGGTTATCAAATTACTTGGATCTGATCCTCAACTTTCCTTAAACACAAAATCTTTAGAATCTCCAAGAAAACTAAAATGATTCTCCAATTCTCCTTCAAAACAATATAAAAACTCTAAGAACTTGATAGATCTATGAAACCTAAAAGAAAATTGATGATTTGATTACTTGATCTAGATTATTGAATCATCTTGACGACTATGAATTCGCCAGAGGATGTCTGCTAAGTTTAGGGTTATATTGGAATAGAGAACAAAAAAAGAAAGATATAATAAAAATCGTGACTTTTCATTTCATTCACTTTACATACGCTGGCAGTTTTCAATATGTATACCGATGACATAGAAAGTTAGGCCGATAGTATTTAGCCAGCTTAGCCTTGTGCCCATTTGATTTTCCCTCTGTCTCTTTGTCTTCTCTCACGTATCTGATAACCGACAAAAGTAATTAATTTAAACATTAGGGTTGACCATAAAACCCTCTTATTTTATATCAAATGATATCTTTGCCCTTCAATATAAAATATTTATTTGTATATTACACCTTTGATCCTTCAATGAATGGCTGGGATTGACTCAAATTGATGTTGATTATGAGATGATACCTATAAACAAAGAGGAATGAAATCAGCAAAAGTATATGTGCATGCGTTCGTGTGTGTATGTGCGCCAAACACACATGTTGGATTGAAAACTTGACTAGACAACCACTGCAACTATTCTGTCGCATACAAATAAATAGATTACCAACCTATTATTCATATTTGTGGAGGTCTTCATGGATCATATATGCTTCAAAGATACTTCATAGTATATAACGCTAGATAAATGGATTGAAGTCATTTAATTCGAGGACATCTAAAATACAGATGTTATGCTGCGGAGGAGAAAGGCCAGGTCACTATGGCAAATAGACAAGTGTTAGTTAAAAAAACAAAGACAGAGAGAGAGAGAAAGAGAGAGTAATGATATGAAATATAGGAGGAAATGCAAAAATATACATAGATACATACATACATATAGCCTCAAAGTAAGAACTTACAATATTTTCTAAAGAAAGCTATTGATGTTGTTCTTATCCCGATTTGTTCAAATGCCGATTATCAGATGTTGAGGAAGAAGAGTCAAAGAGCCTATGACTTATGACAGGAAATATAAATATATATTATATATATGTATTTAAAATCCATGCGAATAGTAAGAATGCAATTGTCATCATTGAATAATCACTAGAACAAGATTTAAAGAGGGGAGATTGTCGATACCATCAATTGCCATGTCTGCTGGTAGTTTGATGAGTGCAATGAATTTCTACCTCAATGTAGTTTCAATGGCCAGTGAATTGAACTATTTAAATATATATATATATATATATATATATATATTATGAGGTGCTCTCCGCAATTATGTATATGCCAAGAACCGCATGACACATGCTGTAAAAAACAATAGTATTTAAATAAATAAGAGAAGAGGGAGAATAAAGAAGGATATAAACCTGGTAGATAAAGGTGAAGACCATGTATTTTCCTCCGATGTTCGTCGTTATTCGCCAATAATCTTTAGCATGCAAAGGTCTTTAGCCGTACAAGGCTATGAAAAATTCTTTAGGATTTTCGCTACCAGCTTACGAAGGATGTGAACGTGTTAGTAATCCACTTTTTAGTCTTTAAAGCTCCTACTTTGAAGCCATGACAAATGAGAGATAGTCTAAGTAACAACTATTTGTTTAACTAAACTTGATCCCTAGTTGCTACATTTAAAGATCAAAACCAAACTCCTTTGCCTTAGTCCGTACTGAGCTGTTCGAATTGATGTGGCTGAGAGTCAACACAATATCGGAGCTGTGGAGGTCAAAATTGAGCTGATTTTATCTTACCTAAGATGTTAGCAGCTACAACTAAGCTTTCAAGCTTGTTTGCTAAAATCCGAGCAACAATCATAGTTGAAGACGGAGGCAAGACATGGATGAGAGCAAAATAGGACAGTATGGACACCGTTTTGCAAATTTACAATATCTCTCTCATCTGGGCTTCATTTAAGATGATTCGAGATGTTATAGAAAGATGAGAGAGAACTCTTTAATTTTCATGTTTTAAGTTCTGAGAAATTTTGGACGCATCAAGGTTAAAATTGGGCATGAAGTTACTGAATATGTGGTACTGGTTTTCTAATCTACAACCCAATAGAGTTTCATAAATTGTGTATTTCTCTCACACAAGCTTCTTTTGATATAATTCAAAATCCTATGGAAATGTAAGAGTAATATCTACAACTTTTGTGTTTTGAGTTTGAAAATTCTAAATGTATTAAGGTTAAAATTTATCTTGAAGTTACTGTACCTATAGTGGTGGCGTCCAAATTTGCAACTTTGACACTATTTTGTAAATTGCACATATTTCCCTCATACAAGCTCCATTTGATGTGATTCAAAATCTTATGGAAAGATAGGAAATAGATTTGTAACTTTTGTGTTTTATGGTTTGATAAATTCTATAAGTATTGGAGTTAAAATTTGCCATGAAATTTACGCGCAACAGTTGATCTGTAGTAGTTGAAGACCAAACGCAACCAGAATCTAAGCTCCTACAAATCCGAGGAGTTACCACTCCAATCTGACCAAAGTTAAGCAGCAGACCAGTTACAACGCCAAGGACTTACAATTCCAAGTTCGAGCGCTCACTGGAACGTTCATGATCTTAATTGGAGTACCCCTGCAGCATTTATAACAACCAACCAAACAACATTCTCCAAGCACCTGTGCCAATCAGTCCTAACATCCAAGCCGCAATCTTGTTGATAGTGGCAGCCAAAGCTAAAGACTTGAAACCGAATTCATTCAATGGTAGTCCAAGCTCATAAATAGCAGTTACTTAATTCAAGCATGTAGTAATAACAATTTGGGGTCAAGAGAAGAATTTATCATGCCGAGCTACTGGAGTTCTTTAAGCCACTGAAGTGAAACATAAAGAAGTGGCCAATGAGCAACTTTAAATCATCATTAACATATTCATAATATGGCTATCAAATGGTTTAGTAGCCTAATACAAATATCAAATGGTTTCATGGAGGCAAGGTCATTCAAAGAAATGTAGTGCAATGCATGCAACTAGAACGATGTAGCGACTTCATGCACTATAATATAACTATATGCAATAAAGCAAGTTGTAGTGTTGGCGCTTGGACTTCATTCAATGGTTCATCTATAAAGAGTGAATTATTTTTTTTTATTTTTTTATTTTTTTATTTTTTTTTTTTACTCCATGAGCATGCTTGGTAGTTACAATGCCTTCTTATAGCATACCTGCGCCGAGTAGTTATCAAGCTTTACGATGGTGCAAGTAATACCTAAAATACTTTAACGGGTTAGTTTCACCCATGGTACCTGAACTTTTTAAATATAATAGAAATGTACCTAAACAAAATTTTTTCACAGAAAAATACCTGAACTTTTTCTTACTATCATCAAAAGTAATTTTGGCCTGATACCGACCATTTCTCCGATGAATTTATGATTTGTCAGATTTATCTATCCTACGTGGGCCTTTCTCTCTCCTACTAAGATTACTTGTCTTTCTCTCTCTCTTATTTTATAAATTTGTCTTTTTGTACATGCCAATTGCCAAGAAACTTCTCTGACCAATTTCTCTCTCTTCTCTCTCTCTCTCTCTCTCTCTCTCTCTCTCTCTCTCTGTCTCTCTTTATTTTCTAATTAACGTCTTCTTCCTCCTCTCTATTGTCTCATTCTTCATCCTTTTTTTTTTTTATATATTTTTTACCATTGAATTTTTGGCTCTCCTCTCGCATACATAATACCTAAAGGTGTCTCACCTACCTATTTTTGTCTCTCCCCTTTTCTCACTTCAAGGACTGGACAAATGGAAGCCACTCCAGTATGTCACTGTGGTGTTAATGCGGAGTTAAAGACTTCATGGACAGATGCCAACCCTGGGAGGCGATTCTACAGTTGCAGTTATTATGGGGTTAGGTCGATTGAATTCTAGTCTTCAATCCTCCCATTTATTCATCTTATTTTATTAATTTTTTTTTAGGGAAATAATGGTTGTGGTTTTTTTGTATGGGTGGACTCGCCAATGCCAGAGAGAGCTAAGGTGGTTATCCTGGGGTTGCTAAAGCGCATCGATCGCATGGATAGAGAGAGGAAGGCCAAGGATGCAAAGTCATGGAAAACGAGGAAAGGGGGGAATATTGTGGGTTAGGCTATTTAGGATGGGTTGTATTATGCTTGGCATGTGCAATGTTCTGAGGAGTGCTAATGTAGGGGCTGTATGGTGGTAGGGTTTTTTAGGGTTTTTTTTTTGTTATTGTTTTGCTTTTGTGGGTGTCTTTTTTTGTTTAGTTAGCGTGACACCAATTCCCCTTGTAATGGCAATTGTAATTGAAGAAGTTCGTTACTTTTAATTGAAGTATTGTTTGTAATTGTTCTTGTGTTCTATAAGATGTAAATTTTGACCATGTAAGAGTTCAATGTTAAAATTAAAAAATATCAAAATGGTCATTTTAACTTAATGTTCACCTTTAGCAAAATAAAATTTACTAGTAATGTTGCTCTTTTCATTATTGTATTGTTTAATTTTTCTAGTTGGCTAGAAATTCTTTATATTAACCCCCTGCACTATAATCCACAAAGTGGAAATTTATGATAACAACAGGGTGCCTCCTCACTCTGCTGTTATTGCATGAATCAGCAGCAAAAGTCCTAAACAAACAAGGTTAAAACTAAATTTGGACATGATTGAAGACCAATTGCACACAAAGTCATAGAGAGACAACCTTTGGAATAGAAATAAATAAGAACTTTTGTGGGATAATTTTTGAACTCCTAATAGTATTTATGCAATTTTTTTTTTCTGCCTGTCTGGTATTTATGTGATTTCCTTTTATACGGTGTATAAACAGTAAAATGAGAATATAATGTATCAACTTGATAAGCTTCAAAGGTAAAAGATTCAATTACACATAGGGTGATGATAGTACTGTGCTAAACACTTGCTCAAAATACATAAATGAAAAGTTCTTCTAGTCTAATATATTGTCCATAACACATTGTGTTAGGTTCTCTTTATTTTATTTTGATGATAACTAAAGAAGAATAAAATATAATAAGATTTATTAAGTGTGCAGTGTGCAGATTATCAGACAGTAAGTCAGACAATAAGGTTCTGATCTTTTAAACCTCAGGCACTAAGAAAATTCAAGGGTGAAATATTAATATATCAAACGAAGGTTAGATTTTCTGGTTCTTCATCAGACAGTATAAAGAAGCTGTCACGTTCAGATCAGGTTTTTCTGAATCGGATTTATTGGATTGATTTTTTCGCATAAGTAATTGACTGAAGGCCTAACTTCTTTATTAGATATTAGAGAGTATATCTAATACATTCCATAAGGAGGATTTAAATCTTATGAGGATTTTTTAACTTTCAAGATGTTTATTTTTTACTGTTCATCTTCTTCAAGTAGCTTGCTGTTTCAGACGTGCAGTGATTTCTTCTAACTTCTTCATATCACGTGAATTGTATCAAGCTGAATATTATTGTTAAAAATTCTCTGGATAAGGTACATATCTAAATCTCGGATTTTATGGGAAGGTTTGAATCAATTTCAAATCTGTTCTAAATCGGTAAGGATATGGATCTTTTCGAATTGTGTGATATCTTTTTAGTTACAGCAAACAACTCATCTTGTTGTTGAAGATTTTATTCCATAGTATCAAGAAAATATTCCAGCAAAGCACCTTATGCGGATTTCTCTCCAGACTTGGTTTTCAAAATATGAGATATTCTCTTCTATCTATATCTCTCCTCGTATTCTTTTAACAACCAGAAATTGTGTTCTTGAAGATATTACGGGATAGCAATATTCTCAGTTTCTTCTTCAAATTTTAAATAAGCTCCAATGGCAAATTGTGTTTTGTTGGATAAAGATAAGGTTGTTGAAGTCCGTTGAACTGAAGGAAAAAGACCATGATACTTTATATATATATATATGTATAATGTTTCAGGAAAAAGACGAACAGAAGATACAAGATTGAAAAAACCCAGAATTACACGAGCGGAAATTTTACTTTCAATATTATACTTCTACTTCATCAGACGTTCCGTCAGACACTAGTCAAATACTAGTCAGACATTTCGTGCAAAACTCCAAAACTTACTTTCTTCTGTGTTCTTTGTGCTCAAATAATTAGAGTGTCTATTGTAACTCTTGATTGAAGATTCTCTCTTGTATTGAGTGTGTTGAGAGTTGTTGAGAGGATTACAAATAATCTTGTAGTCTGTGTTTAGCCAATAGATATAGGCTTGTGAGACAGAACAAGATTCGATTGGTGTTTGTAATCTCTTTTTGATTAATTGGATTAGTGGATCGACCCGGTTGGAAACCGGATCCCCAGCAGTGGAGCTGGAAGAGAGGACGTACTCGCAAGGAGGAACCTCTATAAATTTCTGGGCTCATTTAATTTTCTGCACTTTATTACTCTGCAATTTTTATTGGTTATAATTGTTTATATTGTTGTTCAATCTTTTCTTATTAAGTTCTACAAAGCACAATATTTATCTAAGTTATAATCTGATTCTCTAAATTATTTGTTAAAAGAAGTTTCCAAAGTTTTTAATTTTAAGTGTTTTCAAATTTTTTAAAAGCAAACAATTCACCCCTCCCCTCTTGTTTGCATATCTGGGACCAACATTTGGTATCAGAGCAGAGTTCTTTTTTAAGAAAAAGTGATCAACTATGGAAAACACTATTACTATTGCTTCAAATCGGATTCCATTTTTTGATGGAACTAATTTTCCCTATTGGAAATGCATAGAATGGAAACTTACATCAAGGCCACTGATTTCTCCTCTTGGCAGATTATTCAATATGGCGACAAGCAAGTTGTACTCAATGACAAGAGTGAACTTGATGATGATGAAAGAAAGAAGCTTGAGATGAACAATGCAGCCAAGAATATGATCCTGATGAGCATATCACAATCTGTGTTTGCAATGGTTTCATCATGCAAAACTGCCAAAGAAATTTGGGACAAACTTTGTGAAACCTATGAAGGAGCAACAATGATCAAAGACACCAGAAGAAGTGCCCTCATGCATGACTATGAATTATTCAGATTCAAAACGGGTGAAAGTATCTTGATGGCTTTAATAGATTTACTTTAATTACTAATGAACTTGCATTGCTTGGTAAGGAATTTGATGACAGTGAACTAGTAAGGAAGATTCTAAGGATCTTACCAAGTTCGTGGGATTCAAAGACAAATGCGATAGAAGAAGCTCATAACTTGGACACGCTGAGTCTAAGTGAACTAAGAGAAAAGCTTCAAGCCTATGAATCCAAGCTGAAACATCAGCAGGAACAAGAGAAAGTCAGGAAGTCTATTGCTTTTAAGGCATCGGTTGAGAAAGATCCATTGTCAGACGATGAGTCAGACAGTGATGATGAAGCTGATGATGTGAATTTACTAGCTAGGAAGCTCTCAAAATTCTTCAAGAAGAAAGGTAAGCGTACTAACCGAAGTCCTCGTTATGCTAATGATCGGTTTAAAAGTGATGCAGGAAATCTGATTAATGAGAAAGAAGAAAAGAAAGAAAAGAAGAAAGAGAAGAAAGAAATTGTGTGCTACGAATGCAGAAAACCAGGACATATCAAGTATGCCTGTCCAGTACTTATGAAGAAAATGGAAAAATACAAGTTAAAGCAGAAAGCACTTATGGCAACATGGAGTGACTTAGATGAGTCAGACGCTGAGTCAGACGATGAGTCAGACAATACAGAAGAAGCCAATCTGTGCTTTATGGCTTTATCTGAGGTAACTTCTGATTCTGAAGATGAGATGCCAGAAAGTATTCGAAAGCAATTTAAAAAACTACTAAAGGGCATTTCAAAAGCAAATGAGAAAATTGAAGTTTTGAAAAATGAGAAAGAAGCTTTAAGTCAAACAAATCAACTTTTAGCTGAAGAAAACGACATCTTCAAAAATGATATTGAAGTTTTACAAAGTGATAATGAAAAATTACGCATTACTCAAGATGTTTTTAAAAAGGAAAATTCTGAGTTACAATCACAAATTAAAGAACTTAAGGAAAGAATGGAACATTTCAAAATTTAAGTTCTACTTTTCGAAAATTTTCTGAAAGTGATGAAAAACTTCAAAGGTTGATTTCTTCTCAAAGGCTTGGTAATTCAAAAATTGGTTTAGGTTTTGATCAAGCCGAATCTTCAAACCAAACTAAAATAAAAAACTGTTTTTATTAAAGGAGAAGAAACAAAAAGTAAAATACCTGTTAATTCTAGTAAAATTACTATGAATCCTAAATCCTTTGTGCAAAGAAAAAAGTATGTCAGTCAATATCATCAACAAAATAACCATTATCCAGTCAGACGGTATTTTAGACAGTCCGTCAGACGGTTTGATAGAAGATACCTAAATCAGTTTCAAAAGAAAACGGTAAGATCTAATTCCTACGCTTGTTTCCTTTGTAACAAAGTGGGACATATTGAGAAACATTGCTATTACAAAAATTACAAGCTCAGTAAACAACAAGCTACAAATTTAAACTCTATGAGCTTGAGTTTTGGTAGACCCAAACTAGTTTGGATTCCTAAGAAGGTTTGATCCTTCCTTCTGTGATTGCAGGAACATGGAGCACAAATTAAAGGAATTTGGTATCTTGATAGTGGGTGCTCACGCCATATGTCTGGAGATGCTTCACTGTTCACAACAATAGAATGGAGGATATGTCAAATTTGGTGACAATAGTAAGGTAAAAATAATAGCAACTGGTACTATCGGATTTCCTCCAACCACAATCAAAAATGTCTCTCTGGTAAGAGGTCTTAAACACAATCTCTTGAGTATTAGTCAGCTTTGTGACAAAGGCTACAAGATGACTTTTGGTAAGGATAAAGTAGAAGCCTTTAATCAAGATGGTGAAAAGATCTTTGAAGGTTTTCGAAAAAGGAATATATATATGATAGAGCCCGCGAAAGTGGAAACTGAAAGTTGTTTTTTAACCATGTATGATAACATATTTCTCTGGCATAAAAAACTTGGCCATGTCAACTTTTCTCAATTGGAAAATCTTTCAAAGAAAAATCTTGTACATGGTTTACCAAGAATTTTTATAAAAAATGATGTAAGATGTGATACATGTTTAAAGACCAAAATGGATTCAGTATCACATAAATAAAAAAATTTGATTTCCACAAAGCGTCCTCTAGAACTTCTTCATCTAGATCTTTTTGGTCCTACTCGCACCTTAAGTCTTGGAGGTAATAAATATGGTTTGGTAATTGTCGATGATTTTTCAAGATTTACATGGGTATTTTTCTTAAGACATAAAAATGAAGCCTTTCAAGTCTTCGAAAAATTTTCAAAACAAGTACAAAATGAGAAAGGTTTCTCAATCATTAGCTTGAGAACAGATCATGGCAAGGAATTTGAAAATGAAAGCTTCATGATTTTCTGTGAAGAAAATGGAATTAAGCATAATTTTTCTGCACCATATACTCCACAACAGAATGGAGTTGTTGAAAGAAAGAATAGAATAATTCAGGAAATGGCTAGAAGTCTCTTAAATGAAAGTGGCATTGCACAATATTTTTGGGCTGAAGCTGTTTCTACATCATGTTATATTATTAACAGAGTTTATGTGAGACCTTTGACACAGAAAACAGCATATGAGCTATACAAAGGAAGGAAGCCTAACGTCTCCTACTTCCATGTTTTTGGAGCTAAGTGTTACATCAGGAAGTCTGGATTAAATCTAGGCAAATTTGACGAGCGAGCTGAAGAAGGAATCTTTCTTGGGTATTCTCAGAAAAGTAAAACTTTTCGTGTTTTTAATAAATCCTCTAAGATTGTAGAAGAGTCTATTAATGTTAAATTTACTGATTCTTCTGTGATTGATGTGTTTGATGATTGTCCTAAATCTAAACACAAGGATGAAAGTTTAAACTCTCAAAAAGGGATAAAAGATGAAGTTGAAAAACCTTCTGAACCTCAGTCAGACGTTGCGTCAGATGGTATGTCAGACGGTAACACAGAACCTTCACAGCTTGAAACTGAATCTTCTAAACCTTGGAGATTTAAACCTCACCATCCATCCGAACAAGTAATTGGTAACATTGGAAGTGATGTTAAAACTAGATCAAGTTTTAAAGATTTTGAAAACCACTTTGCTTTGCTTGCTAATTTTGAACCTACTTCTATTGATGATGCTTTGAAGGATAGTAATTGGATTAATGCTATGCAAGAAAAATTAGACCAATTTGAAAGAAATGAAGTTTGGGAATTGGTTCCTAGACCTAAAGAGAAAAGTATAATTGGAACTAAATGGGTTTTCAAAAATAAAGCCGATGAAAATGGAAAAGTTGTAAGAAATAAAGCTCGTTTAGTTGCAAAAGGTTACTCACAAGAGGAAGGACTTGATTTTGATGAAACTTTTGCACCTGTTGCTAGATAAGAAGCTATTCGATTATTGCTTGCTTTTGCATGCTTCAAGAATTTTAAACTTTTTCAAATGGATGTTAAAAGTGCTTTTTTAAATGGTTATATTAAAGAGGAGGTATATGTTGAACAACCTCCAGGATTTGAAGATCTTTTTAAGGAAGATCATGTCTTTAAACTCAAAAAGACTTTATATGGTTTAAAGCAAGCTCCTAGAGCTTGGTATGAACGTCTGAGTACTTATTTGATAAAAAATGGTTTCAAGAGAGGAAAAATAGATACTACTTTGTTTTTCAAAAATCTTGATAATGATTTATTAATTATCCAAATCTATGTTGATGATATTATTTTTGGTTCAAATAATGAATATCATTGTAGAGAATTTGCTAAGTTAATGCAGGGTGAATTTGAGATGTCTCTCATGGGTGAATTAACCTTCTTTCTTGGTCTGCAAATCAAGCAAACATCTGATGGAATTTTTGTCCATCAAGAGAAATATACAAATCAAATTGTCAAAAATATGGATTTGAAAGTGCAAAACATAATTCAACTCCAATGAGTTCATCATCAAAGTTAGATCTTGACATTTCTGGCAAAAAGGTAAATGAGAAGCTTTTTAGAGGTATGATTGGTTCTCTCTTGTATTTAACTGCTTCACGACCGGATATTCTATTTAGTGTATGCTTGTGTGCAAGATTCCAAAGTGCTCCAACAGAAACACATTTGTCTGCTGTTAAAAGAATTTTCAAGTACCTTTCAAACACTTCAAAATTGGGCATATGGTATCCAAAAAATAACAATTTTAACCTAATTGGATACTCAGATGCTGATTATGCTGGTTGTAAAATAGATAGAAAAAGCACATCCGGTACTTGTCAATTTCTTGGTGATAAGTTAGTTTCTTGGTCTTCCAAGAAACAAAACTCTGTTGCTCTATCAACAGCTGAAGCAGAATATGTTTCCATTGGAAATTGCTGTGCTCAAATTTTATGGATCAAACAACAGTTGAGTGATTATGGCTTATGTTTTGAAAAAGTACCAATCAAATGTGATAATACTAGTGCCATAAATCTAACAAAAAATCCGGTTCATCATTCGAGATCTAAACATATTGAAATTCGTCATCATTTCATTAGAGATCACGTTTCAAATGGTAATATTGAAGTTGAATTTGTGCCAACTGATATTCAATTTGCTGATATTTTTACTAAACCTTTGGATAAAACAAGATTTGAGTTTATCAGAAATGAAATTGGAGTGTGTAATCCATTTGCTTGAATGAAATTTTTTCTTGAGTCAGACGTTGTTATTGAAAATCTTTTCAGACAAAGTTTTTCTTTTTTAAAAAAAAACAAAAAGGAGGGAACCGTTTTCTCTTCCTGTTTCGAATTACCCAATAAAAACTTCATCGGTAACTGTCTTCATTTATATCTTCTCTCTCTCAATATCTTCGATTTCTCTACTTCAAATCAATCTCCAAAAATCATCATTATGCCTCCACGAAAATCATCCAGAGTTGCTACTGTCTTCTCTCGGGCAAAGTCTTCTTTAACTCCAATGGAGATATCAGACACTGATTCACCACATTCTCCACAATCTGATGAACCCCAATCAGATGTTCCTAATCCAAACCCTAACCCTAGCAAATCCACTTCATCTCTTGTCTCTCTTGAACGAACTTCATCAGATCAATCTAAAGAAGAAACTGATTCCGTTCAAGAATCAGACGATGATGACTCCTCAAAGGTTGCTTCGTCAGATAGTACGTTAGACGAACCTAGGGTTCCTGCAAAAAAGGTAAAGAAATCTTCTTTATCTACTAAGAAGGATTCTGGAGTGTCTCGAATTGCTATGAGAAAAAATTCTAAAATAGGGGAATGTTATTTCATAAATATAAGCTTCTTTGTAGAAAGAGGGTTACACATTGATGAGTTTCTTGAGGAAATAAAATGCAAAAAATTGTGTACTCTCAAAACCTGTGATTATGGAGAAATTGTTCTAGAATTCTATAGAAATCTTAATCTGGAAAAGAAGAACAAATTGTGTTCTAGGGTTTGCGGTAAAGATGTCACTTTTACTCGCAAAGATCTGATAAACTTCTTGGGATTGGATGATTGTGAGGACTCAGTTGAACTAGCATTACTTGGAAGACAACAGCTTTTCAATCTGTTGAATGATAATTTCGAAACAAAGGTTGAGAGAGATGTTTTTATTTTACAATTTCCACTGATTGTCAGATTACTGCATAAGATAGTTTGTTCATGTATTTTCCCGAAGCAAGGAAGTAGAACATCTATTTCGGTGGATGAAGCAAAAATAATTTTAGGAATGACCAAAAAGAAAAAAGTAGATGTTGCTGGGAAACTTCAGTGTCATGCTCTGACAAATGCAAAAAACAAACCTTTTGGACATTTGATAATAAGTCTACTGAAATGGAAGAAATTCAAGCTTCCAAAAAGGTCTGTCCATCGTTTTGAGCTAAAAAAGGTAGATGCACACACACTGCATCACATGGGAATCTATTTCCAAGAAAAAGTGTGGTTCTCCAATGATATGGCAGTGTATTTTAATCCTAGACACACTACAAGGGAGTTGCCATCTTGGATGAAGTTCAAAAGGGGAGTATTTGTTGATAATAGACCCAAAGTTGTTTTAGATGTTAGGTCAAACAAAAATGTTGGAACATCTGACAAGAAAAGAAAAGGGAAGGCACCTCAGGAAGTAAGGAAGAAGAAGAAAAGTGATCCACTGTCTAGTCTAAAAGGAGTAGAAATTAAAGAAGGACATTCTCAAAGAGCATCAGACACTGAGTCTGATTCATCTGACACTCCTGTTCATCATCAGACAGTAGATCCTGAGGCTTCCACTAGTAAGGATGTTGAGAGGATTACTAAGATGGAAAATGATCTTGCAGCAATGAAAGAGTTGCTCTCTCAGCTGCTTTCCCAATCACCAACTCCTGCTGCTGCATCTAAACAAATTCCTGTTGAGTCTGTCCAACCTAGTTCTCCTCAATCTCATGGTGAACAGACTCTTCCATGCTCTCCAAAAATGTCTGAACCTGAACCATTAGTTGAATCCTCTATATCTCCTGCACAGGATATCTCTCAGACTCCACATGATCCTTCACTATGCCTGAGCATCATTCTTTACAGGCCCTTGGATTTATCCAAGATTATAGCTCAATATGCTCACTCTACACCATCTCAAAGCGTTCAACCTCCTGTTCAACCTGTACAAGATCCACCTCAGCAACCTCCCAAAGAGGATCTTTCTTCTGCTTTAAAAAGGATTGTTGATTCTTATGTACCAACAGGAATTCCTCCTAAGGTGACTCATTCAAGGATTAAAAGGTCTGCTGTCAAGCTTTGCGTAGTTTCTTCAAAGAAAAAATCTGGTTCAAAATCTACATCAAAAGATGTTGATAAGGATAAGCCTGCCAAGAAACATGAAGACTCTTAATGTTTTGTTTTAGTTTTCGTTGATAAGTTTTTAGTTTTGTTGAACTGAACTTTTTTTACTGTTCTTTGTGTGTATTTGAACTTCAGTTTGTGGTTTTATTAATGCATATGATGTTTTCTTGTTATATTCTTAGCATCTGCTCAGGGGGAGTTTATTTATTGATAACAAAAAGGGGGAGATGATGTTTTGATAAATTTTTTTTAATGGAATTGATTTATGGTTACATAGAATGTTTTAATTGAAATCACAAAATTTTTCAAAGGTTTTGTTATCATCAAAAAGGGGGAGAATGTGAGGTTCTCTTTATTTTATTTTGATGATAACTAAAGAAGAATAAAATATAATAAGATTTATTAAGTGTGCAGTGTGCAGATTATCAGACAGTAAGTCAGACAATAAGGTTGTGATCTTTTAAACCTCATGCACTAAGAAAATTCAAGGGTGAAATATTAATATATCAGACGAAGGTTAGATTTTCTGGTTCTTCATCAATCAGTATAAAGAAGCTGTCACGTTCAGATCAGGTTTTTCTAAATCGGATTTATTGGATTGATTTTTTCGCATAAGTAATTGATTGAAGGCCTAACTTCTTTATTAGATATTAGAGAGTATATCTAATACGTTCCATAAGGAGGATTTAAATCTCATGAGGATTTTGAACTTTCAAGATGTTTATTTTTTACTGTTCATCTTCTTCAAGTAGCTTGCTGTTTCATACGTGCAGTGATTTCTTCTAACTTCTTCATATCACGTGAATTGTATCAAGCTGAATATTATTGTTAAAAATTCTCTGGATAAGGTACATATCTAAATCTCGGATTTTGTGGGAAGGTTTGAATCAATTTCAAATCTGTTCTAAATCGATAAGGATATGGATCTTTTCGAATTGTGTGATATCTTTTTAGTTACAGCAAACAACTCATCTTGTTGTTGAAGATTTTATTCCACAGTATCAGGAAAATATTCCAGCAAAGCACCTTATGCGGATTTCTCTCCAGACTTGGTTTTCAAAATATGAGATATTCTCTTCTATCTATATCTCTCCTCGTATTCTTTTAACAACCAGAAGCTGTGTTCTTGAAGATATTACGGGATATCAATATTCTCAGTTTCTTCTTTAAATTTTAAATCAGCTCCAACGGCAAATTGTGTTTTGTTGGATAAAGATAAGGTTGTTGAAGTCCGTTGAACTGAAGGAAAAAGACCAGGATACTTTATATATATATATATGTATAATGTTTCAGGAAAAAGACGAACAGAAGATACGAGATTGAAAAAACCCAGAATTACACGAGCGGAAATTTTACTTTCAATATTATACTTCTACTTCATCAGACGTTCCGTCAGACACTAGTCAAATACTAGTCAGACATTTCGTGCAAAACTCCAAAACTTACTTTCTTCTGTGTTCTTGTGCTCAAATAATTAGAGTGTCTATTGTAACTCTTGATTGAAGATTCTCTACTCTTGTATTGAGTGTGTTGAGAGTTGTTGAGAGGACTACAAATAATCTTGTAGTCTGTGGTTAGCCAATAGATATAGGCTTGTGAGACAGAACAAGATTCGATTGGTGTTTGTAATCTCTTTTTGATTAATTGGATTAGTGGATCGACCCGGTTGGAAACCGGATCCCCAGCAGTGGAGCTGGAAGAGAGGACGTACTCGCAAGGAGGAACCTTTATAAATTTCTGGGCTCATTTAATTTTCTGCACTTTATTACTCTGCAATTTTTATTGGTTATAATTGTTTATATTGTTGTTCATATCTTTCTTATTAAGTTCTGCAAAGCTACAATATTTATCTAAGTTATAATCTGATTCTCTAAATTATTTGTCAAAAGAAGTTTCCAAAGTTTTTAATTTACTAAGTGTTTTCAAAATTTTTAAAAAGCAAACAATTCACCCCTCCCCTCTTGTTAGCATATTTGGGACCAACACATTGTAAACAAGACAAACACTTGTCCATCAAAATGCATGTGTACTGACAACATCAACAGGTCCTTCATGATGCACCCTTTTTTTTTCTCTTTCTTCTACCACCATCCTGTCCCATTGCTGCTTCATTGGCTACCTGAGCTTGTTGCCTATATTCTTGGCTTGGTTGTGTGTCTTGGCTTGGATGGGGAACAACATCCGATTGCATTTCAATGACATCATGAGTGACATGTCCATTATCGACCTGCATAGTAGCTTCATCCATCAATTGGTTTAGTTGCACAGAATCTCCTCCTTCACTTCTTTTCCTATTCTGCATTGGATGGAAAACAATAACATGCTCAATTTTGAACAGCACCAACAATCCAAATGGACAAACAATAAAATTAGTTGTACCTTATTCTGGCCCTTTGTATGGAATCTCTTATTGTGTCCTTTGGATCCACATGTTGTGCATGTCATTTGAGTAGTCCCTTTCCTGGTAATCCTCTTATGCCCTGTCCTTACATTTTCTAGTTCCTTAGGTTCTTTTCTCCTTTTTGTGGGCTTTCTTCCTCTTTTCATTTGGACTTCTTGTGGAGGTTGGATAGGCAGCAAGTCATCCTGTGGCATTGGCCACATTTCTTCACCTTCAATGGGATTTATATAGTATTTATATACCTCCATATAAGTCTTAACCTTGTAGAAGTCACTCACATATTGCTCAGGCTGTTCATTGTTCCCAAGTATGCATGTAATTGCATGAGCACATGGAATACCACTAAGCTCCCACCTCCTACAAGTACAGGTCCTCTCCACCATGTCAACAACATAAGTATTGCCAAAGCCACAGCATGCTACCTTTGGCCCACCAGTGAAGTCTGGATAATATTTCACCGACTCATCCTTTAACTTCAACAACTTTTTAACTATTTTAGGACAAATGTCTCCCCTCCCCTGGTCAATATACTTTTGCATCCATTCTCTTTTTTTTTTTCAACCTTCGCATTAGCTTTATCCTAATCATCTCAAGCATGGTTATAATAGCTCTGCTCCTAGCATCTAATATGTACCTATCAATAGCAGCAGCATTCCAAGTAAAACAAGCAAGACAACATTCAAACCAACATGAACCAATGATACAATATATGGTCAAAAGTTATCTTACCTATTAAAGCATTCACATAAATTGTTCAATAGCATATCACATTTTGCAAAGTCTGAGAAAAATGCCCTACACCATGTCTCACGTGGGATGCTACTTAGCCACTCGTTTGCTTCCTTATCTTCTTTCTCTACCTCGGCCATCCAAAACTCAAATCTTTGTACATACGTTGATCTAGCAGCATTCCAAAGTAAGTCTTTCAACTTTTTCCCACCCCCCATTTTATCATATAATGAAAATGATTAATTTATGAATGAAAAGAACAAAGACAGTGTAAAAATGAACTGAGCAAACCTTTTCCTAAAGTTTGTCCATATGTGCCTAACACAATTTCTATGTTCTGAATTGGGATATAGATCCTCAACTGCTTGCACCAGCCCCTGAAAATGAACACATGTACACAATATACATTCATTCATGGAAGTCTATAAGATCAAACTTCATTTAGAAGTGAAGGTAAGTGAAAAGATGAAACCTTTTGTCGATCTGACATGAAACTGATGTGTTGGCCGTTTGTTATGCCAAGATCTTCTCCTAATAACTCTAGGAAACACTTCCAATTTTCTTTATTTTCTACTTGAACCACAGAATATGCGATAGGGAATATGCAATCATTTGGATCAATCCCCACATCACATAATAGCTGTCCACCATACAGCCTTTCAAGAAGGTTCCATCTACACTGATAAGAGGCCTACACCCACTCTTGAAAGCCTCTTTTAGTGGACCAAGGCATACATAAACACCCCTGAAAATCCCTAAATCTGCAGATACTATGACTGTGGTGCCTGTATTCTTCTTCATTAATTCCAAAGCATAACTTCGAAGTTTGGCATACTGAGCTTTCTCATCACCATCCACAATCTTCATTGTTTGTTTTTTGATCTCCAAGCCTTCATATGCCCAATGGAGAAGCCAGTGTCTTCCTTAACAGCAGCTATAAACCCAGCAATGCTCCAGGACGGATCTGCCCTAAATCTCTCTAGATATCCAGTAGCAAGCCACTTAGATGTCACATGGAAGTTTTTGAAGACCTTACCACAGATGTGTTCAAAGTGAGCTGTCTTGATTTGAATGGTTGGATCAGCTTCTGACCTCTTACTGGCATAAATTCTGAAAGGACAACCATCAGTGTAGCATTTACACACACATCTTCTCTTGTCATTCACTGGAAAGTACACTTGAAATCTATTTTTAATGGACCAATTTCTACAGGCCTTTTTGAATTGTTCAAATGAACTGAATTGAAGCCCAATAACCAAATTTGGGTTCATACAGTCTCTATCATCATGAAACTCAGGATAATGGATTTTTTCAGGCCCATCACTATCTTCGGCTGAGTGTAAATCATCTGATAGGGCATAGTCACTATCATGCTCATCCACCTCATCAACCAACACCTTTGATGATGACCCAACTAAGTTATCTGTTGCCTTTGGTCTACCCATGTTATTCTGTCCCTTATCACAACCTATGCCTTCCTGATAATCATCATCTCCATCTGGTATATCATAGTCCGACTCTACAAGGTCCTCCTGACCATCTTCTTTAGCTTCATCAGAGTCTCCATCACATTGATCACTGTCCCCATCCTTCAATGTCATGTCATGAATTTCATCTTCATTACCTGATTGACCAGTGTACTCAGCAGGCATCATGTTTTGATTGTCTTTAGGTGGAGAACAGGAATGATTAGCATCAACCACACCCACAGCTGGGTTACATTCCTTCATTATTTGGTTGAGAAAATCTCCATACTCCTCAGGTGAGGTCATGAAAAACATCATTTACATCTACATTTGCCACATGTGAACTGTTGCCATCATTGCTAAACAAGATTTCCCTTGCCCTAAAGCTAGGTGTGACTATCCTTGTAGTTTGTGATATAGGTTTAGACTTATGACAACCAAACTCCTCATCCATGACATTATTGACACCATGATTCACAGGAGGACTTGTTCTTTCTTCAGGTTCCACTCCAATTTCTTCTATGATGACATTACACCTTTTTTTTTTGGGTTCTGCAATTTTGCATAATCCTCCTCACTTATGTGTCTAACATACACATCTACAACCCTATTTTCATCCACTTCAACACACATACGAAGCAAATCGGATTCATTGCACATTTCTTGAGTGCCTTCGTTAAAGTCCTTACCATGTAATCTCCTGTAGTACATAACGATGCCATCTACCCCCAGTCTTTGTAACCACTTATCTAAGCATACCATACTCATTGTGTCCATATGACACCAGTCGAAAACTTCAACATCCCCATCAATGTAAGAGCATTCACCAAAATGCCCATTAAAATGCAATACAACGGAAAAATACCCATCCCCTGCTTCTGAAAACATGGATATGCAGAGAAGAACCATTCCTTTACAACCATAAACCCAACTCCAATTCACATTTAAATATAACAAATACAAACAAAAGTAAAAAAAAAAAAAAAAAGAAAAAACAGAACAAGACATTTACAGAAATAAAAAATTTTAGGCGATAACATCGACATACCCATACTTACTAAAACGAACACTTTGTTATTCAAATATAGACAAAACCCTAACGCTTTCTAGAACAATGCAACAAAAAAGCAGCAGTCTTTACATGTTATCTTACCGTATTTAGGTGGACAACCATTGTAATTTCTCACAACTGGGACCACCACCATCTTCTTCCACTCTATCAAAATCCAACGGCTATACAGCAATTTGTGATCGTGCGGAGGAGAAAGCAAGGTTTTTCATACAGTGATCTTATGGTAAAAGGGTAAAAACATGGAAGTAGGGACAAGATGAACAATCGGGAACTTAAAAAAGAGAATATGTCAGACACAAATTTTAGTAGAGCGCGACGATATTGTTAAAATAAGAGAGAGAGAAAGACAAGTAATCTTAGTAGGAGAGAGAAAGGCCCACGTAGGATAGATAAATCTGAAAAATCATAAATTCGTCGGAGAAATGGCCAGTATCAGGCCAAAATTACTTTTGATGATAGTAAGAAAAAGTTCAGGTATTTTTCTATGAAAAAATTTTGTTTAGGTACATTTCTGTTATATTTAAAAAGTTCAGGTACCATGGGTGAAACTAACCCATACTTTAACTCTATCAAAAGAATTTTAGTCATAGAGCAAAATGTAAATTGGCTTTAAAAAATATATATTACTATTCATTTACTTGGACTTGACTTATAGGCTGAGTGATGGGATCCAATGAGTCTTGTTCAATTATTGAGATGAGTTAGGGAGATTTGGCTTGGTGGCTCGGAACAACGATTATTTGATCGGTTTACTGTATCTAACCTCTCTTAAGTAGGCTCATGCACACAAGAGATGACTATTTAGCTTTGACCCATGAGGAGCTCCATCTCATCCATCAATCGCTGAGAAGATCTGATGATTGTCATCCATGCTAAGTGCTTATAAATACTTAGTCTCTCCTTCTGATTTCAAAACTTTTGGAAAGAAGGTAAACATTATCAAATAAGGAAACTCAAGTGATCGCTACTCCAATTGCTCAAGAACTATAAGGTTAATGTGCGAGATCTACTCAGGCTCCCTTACCTATCACTTGTGCATTCGAGACATTGAGACTACCTATTTCTTCTCCCTATCATCCTCTCTGAGCCATCATGTCATCAAATATCATCCCCTCAACAGCACTTTAAAGACACATGTCATACTGAGATACATGAGACACATAGGTGACTACCCTAAGAAGAACCCTGCATGTATAACTACATGGTTTAATACCTCATGCATTGTATTTATGCCTTTTCTAATGCTTCTTCTTATTGAACTTGTTGATAAGCAGATGAGGATTTACAATCATGAGCAGAATCGACTTGATAAGATGTAAAGGAACTGTCTTCTTTTATGGTATTTTCCATTATTGATTGGTTAACACTTTATGACTTATTCTAGTTACCTTTACATTTATAACTTTTTTTGTCAACCAAGAGCCAATCTCCATACCCATTAATTTTCGATCTATCCTAACTACTATTAACATTAATTGCCTCCTTATTAGTAGGATTTTCCATTTCAGTAATTAAACTTAATGCTTCCTACCCTAGTTTTGGTGCACTATCTTGGTTTCACTTTTCCTTACTATTTTTGGGTAGTTATGCACGTCATGCCCTATGCAGTGCAACAATGACACAGGTGCTTGATATCTTCATATTGTATGTGACAACTAATGCCATCAACGCAAATATTGTGTATTAAAAGCTCTTTGAAGTTAACTTAGATGCATAGATGAGCAAATCGTCTATGGTCCATGTTAAAAGAGTAATTGTCTATTCTTAGAATTGACCCAATTGAGTTGTCAATCTTTAATAATGCTTGTTTATCATAATTCGCTAGTGGGAGCTCATGTATACATACCCAAACTGCTACTAAGTTAAAAGCTGGTTTGTGAAAATTTGGCTCCTACTTTCAAATTGCTAAGAAGTAATTATTAATGAACCAAGGTCCATCATGTAATACCTACTTCACATCATGTAATCAAAATCGGTCGGTCCTATTTCAACTAGAACCAGCATCAAAAGCGGGCTTGTTCGCATAAGTGAACTATTTCTAAGTTGAACCAACCAGACTCAGGTGACTCCACTGGTTCAACTATGACTTGCTTAGCCCAGGCGGGTCATTCGGGTTGAAATGCAGCATATTTAAATATAAAAAAGCAAAAAATGTTAAATGCCTCGCACGATTTAATGAAACGTAGAATATTCCTAATCCTCTTTGTCAATGATGATGGTGGTGGATGGTAGTGTTTTAGGGTGAAATGGAGAATGCTTTAGGTTGTATAGGTGATGTAGAGGTTTTAGTGATGGTGGCTTGGGTTTTGACGGTTACAAAAGAGATTAGTGCTCAACTGGTTCGTGACAGTCGGGGTATGAGGGCATCAAAAAGTTGTGTTTATAATGTGGTTGATTTTCTCAATTAATGGTTAGTAAGGGCAACTTTGGGTTGTTTGAGTGATGGAGAAGGTGACTTGGTGTGGTTTGAAGGTTCGTAGAGTGGTTCTCGAAGGTTGGTTTTAGGTTCAGTAGGTTATGGTGTTGAGACTGGTGATTAGTAGGGGGTTGGCATTAGATTTGCGTTGTGCTACTCATAAGCTAGTGATGGAGTAGGAGTTAGATTCTATTGAGATATGTTGGTTTGGGGCAAAACTATAGAGAGAGAAAGGAAAGAGAGAGAATCAAGGTTCATAAATTTAGAGAGAGCAAGAAGGATTTTGTTTTTTAAAAGAAAAACTATTGGAACTCAGTGAAAATCTCCTCCAAAACCAGTTTTAAACACAACCTTATGCAATTATTGGATCAAATGAGGATTATGGGGAAACTAATTAGAACTTGAATTATTATCTAAATTTATAGTTTGCTTGTAATATGTATTAGTTGATTTCAATTTCATAGATAGATTGATTACGGAATTGATTAAATAATTTTTTTTATAATTAGGATATATCTTATAATTTTATTTTTCATTTACTACGGTTCAACACCTCGATCCTTAACCCCCTAACATGTACATGTCGAACCCCAATTCGGGTCTAACAACATTAAGTTCACATGATCTTTAGATGTGAACGACATGGTGTAAAAATGATTTCCATTTCATATCATAGAAAAATCAGTTGCAAATCTCTATAGCGATCTGAGTTTTGCATGAAGATATTTATATCCTAGGGGTTGTCATGAACTTTTATAATGAATGAGTGATTAGATGCCTTGTATAGTTGTATCTTTTCTTCCTTAATGAAGGTTACAGTTATGATCGATGAGTTATTTGATTGTTGTTGTGCCTCCATTGTGTTTCCTTCCCATTCTTGATCATCCTCTTTGTCATTTATATCCTCTTGGAAAAAGTGCTTTTGCATAAGCATTAAGTATATTTGATTTCTTTGATCATATCTCTATACGTTGGCTTAGCTTTATGTTCAGTGTTCATTTTTTTTTTACATTCCTATTTTGCTGTCCTTTGGGTCACTTCCGTAGATTGATGCCATTCCAAAAGCAATGGAGCAGTAGCATTATTATGTATTTAAATCTCATTTTCCTCATCACGTGTATACTTTTGTGCTTTGTGTCTCAATTGAGCGGTAGTATTATCAATTTACCCTTTATTGAGGCTTTATTATAGATGCTTAAGTATGCAAAATTTCTAAAGGTATTGTTATAAAAAAAAAAAAAAAAAGAAAAAGCTTGAGGAGCTAACTACTAAGACATTAAGTGAGGAATGCTTAACAATCCTTCAAAATAAATTACTTAGGAAGCTAGAAGATCCAAGGAGTTTTATTTTTCCATGCTTAATTGGTAATCAATGGTGGTATCATTAATTTGGTATATTATAAATTATTTAAGAGATTGGGGCTTAGAGAACCTAAACCAACATGGATAAGTTTTTAACTTGCTAATCAATATGTTGAATATTCTATAGGAATTATTAAGAATGTGTTTATTAAGATTGAGAACTTTATTCTTTCTATGGATTTCTTTATCCTTTTAAATGATCTAAGACACCAATTATTATTAAAAAAAATACAGTTCTCAAATTTAAAGTTAATGCAATTAGGGCCCAATTTTGCCTCCTAATCGGCAACCAGGATGAACTAAAATTTGAAATTTAGTAAAAATGGATAAAATAAAATTAATTTTGTAATTTACATATAAGATGAATTAAAGGCCCTAAATTAGTCAATGTGGAAAAGTTGCATGGCTAGGATTGCGCCAGGTAGTACAATGTGATAAAAAACAAACCCCATTCTTCCAAAACCTTAAAAGTCACCTCCTCATTTTCTTGTCCTTTTATTATGTTTTTTTTTTTTTTTTGTCCCTCATTTCTCTCTTCTAGAATCCTCTCTAAAAGTATCTAAAATGACTATATTAGTTCTATTTAAGCTACATTAGTTGAGATTAGCACTAACTAGCTTTCAATCTATATTTTTCGCTAGGAAATGTGAAGGATGAAGGCATATTAAAAGATGATGAAGACTTTCAAGCTCAGCCACATTCGTAATAAGGTTAGACCATGGATTTAAAGAGAATTATTGAGAGTTTCATGACTATAAGTGTAAAAATTGGTTGTGGTACTTGAATATATGTTCGAGATAGTTAGATTGTCAAGTTCTTGTAAGAAGCATTCTTTTGGAGTTATAGCTGGAATTAGAAAAAAGTTATGCAAAATCAAGTGAAGTAAGCTACTATGTTGGAATTTAGTATTAGTTGACATGAGTTTGGTAGGATCGAGTGTTATTATCATATAGACTTAGGAAGTTGTTGTATCCACTATTGGAAATTCATTTTCTTGATGAAATTAATGACTAAGTTGTTATATGTGTAAATCCTTGATAAATAAAAATAGGGACGAACATAGGCTTACATATATATAACTTTTTTTATCATAATTATATTATATGTTATATATTTATAGGATTTTCATTAATGATTTTGTCATGATATTTTCTAAAAATTCATAAGTATGAAAGAAATCATTTAAGAAATAAGGGCTAATATCACTAATGGTACCTTGACCTTTTTTATTATAGCAAAAATATATCTAAACAAAATTTCTTCACATGAAAATACCTAAAATTTTTAAATATTTTACCCATGGTATTTTTGGCCAAAATCCAGCTAAAAATCCAACTATATGTTAATGTGGTAAGGAATCTATGTTCAAAAATTATTTTTTTCTTTTACATCAGCATATTTATTTTTTAAAGATCAAAACATCTTCTTCAAAAAAGAAACTCCTCTTTCTGAACTTTCTCTCTCTATCTCTCTCTGTGAAAAAAAAAGCCTCCATGGAAGAACACTCTCATTTCTCTCTTTAACTACTCTCCACCAACATTGAATGTAGCACTAAGCCATAACGGCAATCATCACCATCATGACTACACATTAACCCACCCCAAAAGTCGAGACCATCTCCTTCTGCACCACACTGGAGCTTCACCTTCTAAACTAACCCATATCTAAACTTAATGAGTCGACGCACTTTATCACAACCAAACAAACAAGCTTCCATGGTGGTAAAGCAGCAACCTTAAGGGATCTAAAGGAGAAACAAGAATCTGGGTTTTGTAATTTGCTCAAAGGGGTGTTTATATATAAAATGAGAAGCATTGGGTTTGTTGGGTTGGTTGATGTTGGTTAGGTATTGATAACAGGGAAATCTGAGAATTTAGAAAAAGGAAAAAGGAGAAAAGGAGACTATGGGTTAGGTAACTAGTACAATGAATAGAAGACGGAAGGGTAATGGGAGTGCCAATTTAGCATCAACTGGTGAGTGTATTAAATTGAAGAAAATGAGACAAGGAGAGAGAGAAGATGGCGAAGAAGTAGATAAGCCAATAACCAAGCTTAGTTAATTAGACATCATGAGATGGAAATGATATTAATGTAGGATTAGTCCACATGAAATAAAATTGCTCCTTAAGATTAGAAATTCAAAATGATAAGCTTTCCTCCAACAACTTGCTTTACCACCATGAAAAAAAGTGAAGTTGACAAGGAGATGGGTATTGGTTGTTGATTTAGTATTTGTTGGAGTTGCAGCTATGGTAGTGATACGAGATGCAACTTAAGGATTAAAGGAGCCCTAATATGGACTAGAGATTTTATTGCATAGTAGATATATCAAATGCATAATGTAATAGTACATAGAGCAAAATAATAGACCTTAGTGTAGCATATTTAAGTAGGAATACAACAGATCTAACAAAACTACAATAGAACAGAATTGATGTAACTACACAAACAAAGCATGTAAAGAAGGAAAAACAAGAAGAGGGACAGAAGTGAGATTTCCCTAAGAAAAGTACTGTTGACTTTTTGGACTTTGGCTAACTCGAAGTAGTTATCATCTCGCACACAAACACAATACAGATATTAGTATTACTCAGTAGCTAAGGAAAGAATGGGGTAACGTAGAGTCGTACCTGAGGTGAACAGAGGAGAGTTGAGAGATTAAGGTTTCAAGTTTTAAAAGAAGCTTTTATACTCTTACGAAATGCAGCGTTTAAGGAACAAAATAGGTGGTCTGTTGGAGCAAAGGAGAAGGAAAACTCAAAATCACATTATTCATATTCTTCAAGTTTTTTTAATTAATATTGTTGATTTTTGGAAGCTTTATTAATAAATTTATCATCTTTACAACAAATCCACTCAAAATCAGTGTAAAATAGGCTTATAGAGGTGTTGTTTTCTTCTTTATCTTCTTCTTTGTTCTTCTTTCTCTTTCTCTTAATTTTGTTTCTTTTTCTAGTCATTTCTTTTTTTTTTTTCTCTTTCTATCTAGTTAAGGAAATTATTTTTTATTTGTATTTCTTTCCTTTTTAAATATAATAGAAATAGAAAGAGAGAAAAAAAGTAAAAAGAAAAAATAAATATAATTATGTGGAAGAGAAAATTTAATTTTTTAATATAGATTCCCTGAATGTTAGCATATCATCGGATTTTTAGCCAGATTCCAACCTAAAGTACCGTAAGTGGAAGATTTAAAAAGTTTATGTAGTTTCTTGTGAGAAAATTTTGTTTAGGTAAAAATAGGTCATAAAATAAATCAAGATAGGGTAGCGATTCAATAATCCTTGCCTATTTTCATAACATTAAAAAAAATTACTAAATGAAATTATATAATTAATATGCAATAAGGTTAAAACATCTTTATTATGAATTAGGTAATTATTTCACAAGAATTTATTTAGTCAAATATAATTTTATGATAGAAGAATTTAATGTTATTAGTTATTATAAAAAAAATTTCAAAGAAAAAAAAAAAGAAAGAAAGAGAGGAGAGAAAGAGAAGTTTATATAAGAAATGCATGTTGATAAAGGTAATTGTTCACTCATGGGATTTAAACCCGTGATTTTATGGATGTGAAACTAAACACTTACTATATTTATTTTTATATTATTATTTTTTGCCAAATAATTTTTTTGTCATTATTTGTTCTTTATAATATACATGTATTTTTTTCATCTAAAAAAATCCAAAAATTTATTTATTTTTGTTAGTTTAGGTTGGGGAATGGGGTTTCCATTGGCTTTCTCCTAGACTCACCCCTAAACTGGAGGATATTAGATGAATTATGTAATTGGTGAGTGCTAAGAAGTGTAAAATTAGTGAAATTGAATACTTAAGTGCACGTGTGTATCATGTTTCAATTAATAGGAGGAAAAGATGTTATGCATCTTGAATTTTTTTATTATCAATGAAGTATTGAACATTCAAATGATGAATTATAAGGATATGTGATAAGTGTCTAAAGACTCTCATTATTCACATTATTTTGATAGTATATTATATAGATTTTATATGAATTATTAAAGAAAAGGATATTCATGTGGTTAAAATGTTAATTTCAGGGATAAAGAAAGATTTTGAGCATAATGAAGACAATTGGAAGAGTTAAGCAAGATTTTGTTGAATAAATAGGAATTTGGATGATTGACAACATACACAAGAATCAACAGAAGCTTGTAGAACACTAGTGTTGGAGTCAAAAAGCAACCAGCAAGCATATTGAAAGTACACGACCTGTCAACACAAGTTGTGTTTATGGTCATGTAGCCTCAAATGTCATCATTTTCACCAGTTTTCATTGTACACATGCTCAGACATAGGCCACGTAGGATGCCCATGTAGGACCATATTCACCTTTCCTATAAATAGCAGCCTTAACTAGTCTTTTTCATATCATATCATTATCCTTCTTTCTTTTTACAAACCTTAGGGACAAAAAGGTTTTTGAGAGTAGAGAAACACAAGACTTTCATCTTTAAGGGTTGTAACCACAACTCTTTACTATTTTTCTATATTTTATCATTGTAATTGTAATATACAAACAAATATTTCATATTGAAGGGAAAAGATGTCATTTAATATAAAATAAGAGGGTTTTATGGTCAACCCCAAAGTTAAATTAATTTTTGTCAATTTTTGTTTTATCGGTTATCAGATGTGTGAATGAATATGAAGAGACGTCATTAAAGATGAAGAGACGTCAATATTAAAGATGAAGAAACATTACTAAAGATGAAAATGAGTTATTGAAGATAAACAATTGTTCCTTGTCTTTTATATAAACTAGGCTTCCCTCTTCTCTAAAACATAACCCTAAACCTAGAAGTTCTCTCTATAGGTATTCATAGCCTCCAAGAGGATTCAATAGTCCAGATCAAGTAATCATATCACTATTTCGTCTTTAGGATTTTGTAGATCTATTAGTTTTCTTAAGGTTTTTCTATTTGTTTTAAAGGAAAAGTTGGAGAAAACTCTAGTTTTCTTGGAGATATGGATTCTTGGATGATCAAAGTGAAATAAGGATTAAATTATAGGTAAATTGGTAAATCTTTAACCTTTATTATATCATAGTTATATTTTCTATTGATTTTAGTTGTTTGGTGTTGAATCTTATTCTAGGGTTTTGTCAGATTGTTGAGCATATTGATTTTGTTGGAGAATTGTGGTGTTTCAATCAGGGAGAAAGGTTTAGTTTTGATTGTTTTTGGAGATTAGCATTTTAGGAACATAGGTTTATTTGACGAGGAATATTATTAAAGTTGTTTTTGTTCATATTATCAGGTTTTGGTAAATTAGGATTTTGATTCTAAAGGAGATTTGGTGATTTTGAATTATGTTCCTTGAGATTGATTTCGATATGACCTTACCTTGTTTGTTGTATGTGCTTGGAGGTTTAGATCTGCTTGTTGTATGTGTGTAGGGTTAGAATATCAAATCAATTTAATTCTATATGACATATTAAATTATTTTGCTGCTTGTGTTTGGCTTTGGTTGGTAAATCACTTAAGTGTGATAGTAACGAGGCACCCTGATGATCTATGTGTAAGGTTGTCCCGAGTGTACTTATGCATAGAAATGATTCTAGTAGATTAGGTTTTGGTAGAGGCCGCGGTGTGTGGATGTATTGACGTTGGGTTGACGTCTTCTAGCGCTGGTATGTTTGGATCAATCATGTTGGGGTTAAGGTTGCCAATATCTTGATTTGCGTTGTCATCAGTGTTAACTTGCTTTCTTCTTGAGAGTGCCATCACAATTGTGTCAAAATCCTCAATCCCTAGTGGAGTCGTCAAAATATAAATGCAGAGTTCTTTTCTGAGGTGGTCACGCGCGCGTCACATGGATCTTGCGCCTGACACGTAACTATAGAGTGCTGCTGAGGAAATGACACTTGATGATGGGATAGCTTGAAGAGAATAACAAGAGAGGAGGAACAGACAGTCTCGGTGTCTCGAATGCACAAGTGACAAGTAAGGAAGTTTGAGTAAACCTTGCGTGTCAACCTTACAGTTCTTGAGCAGTTGGGGTAGAAAATCACTTCAGTTGCCTTATTTGATCTTTTTGAGCAGAACCTTCTCTATAAACTGTTATTTTATCTTCTCTCTACAAAAGTTGGAAATGAAGAGGAGTGGCTAAGTATTTATAGGCATTTGACATGAATGATGACTGTTAAATCACCTTAGTGATTGACGGATGAGATGAAGCAAACTCAATTCATGATTATCTTGAATGAGCTCTTCATGGGCCAAGGCCAATAGTCATTTCCTGTGTACATGAGCCTACTTGAGAAAAGTTGGATGCGGTGGATCGGTCCAACGATCCCTGTTCCGAGCCTATCAAGCTAAATCTCTCCAAGTCATCCCAATAACTGAACAAGACTCACTGAGCCCTATCACCCTACCCACGAGTCAAACCTAAATAAATACTAATAATAATAATTTTAAGCCCTTTTACAATACATATGTATCAATATTCGTATAATTAATTTTCCAAACTGCTGCAAACAATTAAAAAAATCTAGAAAATACTAACAAAGTAGCCTTTTAAGTTGATAGTTAGAGTGAAATCATGCTCTTTTAAGAGAACCTAATCCATTCTTATAAATTTAGCAAAGTTGTATCAGCTATTTTTTATCGTTTAACTATTATGTTTCGAATAAAACTACCGTTACTTTGCTCTTCCTAGGTGTGCAAGTATATTGGGATTGGCCCACTTCAACCGGCAAGTTAAACATGCCAAAAGAATTTGGCCTCCTTTCAAAGTGGGTCAAAATTTTTTACTCTAATCTAAGCCACTTTGGCTTGAGGGTTAAACAGATTAGTCCAGTTTTTTACCTGTTTAATTTAATTATGCATTTTTTGTGTGTTAAACGATCAAATTGATGCATTTAATCTCACTCGGATTAAATTTAATCGACTTATGAACTTGAAACATGCATCGATATAAGGCAACATAGAAAATTAGCCAACGAACGTCATATGGTAACTGTGTGAGTATAATTCCGGGTGCAACGATCACAAGCGTGCCGTGTGACTATCGCGCTACACGTGATCTAGGGAAACAACACGTACAAAGATGATCAGGAAATAATCGTATAGGGAGGAGGAGTAGGCAGTCTCAATAGGCTCTAACACACGTGTGACAGGTGAGGGAGCTGAAGAGCATCAACCTCACTGAGTACTATGGATTCGTGTATGTTCTTGAATAAATTAAGTGTTTGATTCACCAAGGCGGAAATCCGGCAGCACGACGGCATTTGTCCAAGATTTCACCTTATCCAAATGAGGTAAGGACTAAGGTATTTATAGAGAATCTAGCTGTCGATGTCGTCCGTCAGATGAGATAGACGACCAACGGCTAAGATGAGTCCTTCTCAAAGTGGATATGGATGTGGGCTCCCTTATGGACCCAGGCCCATTGAGGCCTTCATTGTAATGTGTGTGAGCCAATTTGAGAAAGGTTGGAATTAGACAGGCCAATTCCAACGGACCCTACTCCAAGCCTTCCATGCCAATTCTCCCATGATCATCCCAATTGAATTGGGCCTAACTCTTTAAGCCCTGTCACATTAGCCCAAAGAGTTAAATCCAAATAAGAATTAGGCTCAAGGCTTTTGTAATCAAATTTGTACATCTACATTTTGCCCCTTGACCAAAGTCTTTCGAGCCATATCGAAAGGATTTGGGCATCAATCAAGCCCTTTCAGATGACGAAAGTCTCATCCAGTGCATGTGTGCTATAACTTAGCTGCACTGCTGCTTGGTGTGTTAATTTCTTAATGGCTTGCAATGTGGGAATCTGGTGCAACATTGTCAAATAAATCTCCTTCTTTAGGAACAAAGCCTGAGATACTCGACAAGCTGTAGCCTGCAATAAAGGCTCTTTGTCGTTTTCGAACCAACTTTCCAGTAATTGTTTGCATTTGAGATTGTTGAATTCTAGATTTAAGCCTTCCACTTGAGAACTTTGTTGCACCCCATAGGAGTAGAATCTTGATAGAAGCTTAAGACCATCTGCTACCACCTGTTCTTGGATGTTAGCGGATTGCATGGAGCTGTACCTTTTTCTTGATCCTGCAAGTAAAGATTTGATGCCAAGGGCTTAAGCTTCCATATCCAAAAATGTGTTGATTTTTTTTTTTTATCTAAACTCATCCTTTGAATGTTCATAAACCTCAAGATTGTCAATTCTAGGCAGCACTGAACCATTAAAGGTAGGTTTCACAATGATCATAAATTCCTCATTAGCGAGAAGTGATTCAGCAACTATAAATGGCACATTATACCAAAAGCGAATACCCTCATCTAGTTTAATCACCCTTCGAAAAATGGTGAGACGAGAAGGGATGTGATTTGGAGACGTATTTCCTACATGAATGCAAAAACCAACCATCACAATGTCAGAACTTGAGTTTGAAACTAATATCTTAAATCCTGAAGGGTTGGGACTCTCCAGAAAGCCATCCTTTGATGTCAGGCTCTGCTTTGTTCCTTCAGGATCACCACTTCTAATGGCTTGTAAGTAGTTATGCCAACTAAAGGTGATGATGAACCCACTGCATGACGGATGCTCTAAGCTGTTAACTCATGAGTTCCAAAAGACATAGCCATTGCAGAATTTGATTTAATGTTGGACATGCATGCAAATAAACCGCTGCCAACAAGTAACTCCTTCCAGTGGTGCAGTGTAGCTGGCCTCCATCTCACATTATAATCTTGTTCATAAAAAAAAAAAAAAAAGACACCTCTATCAAGCTTGTACAAGTTTCCACTTTCAGACAAGACAAGAAGAAACATCCTTCTATGGGATGCCACAAGGAGTGTTGCACAATCATGTCATCAAACAACGTAAAATAATGCATAGGACTGATGTTATCCTAGGATAGATCATATAATTTGACAAATTTATTTGTAACCACAAGTAGCTGAACTTGTGATCCAGGAACCCAGTACACCCTTCTGATATATGCACCTTGTAATGCAAGTTCAATTGCAAGACGATCACTAACTTCTCTACAAGAGTTCAAAGTAAGGACTTGACAATCTTCATACCCTGCCACAGCAAGGTAATTCTCTGCTTGTGAATTGAAAAAACAAGATGAACAATTTCAAAGCGAACAATGTTTTTTAGAAAGTGGCTTCACGTTGGTTTTGTCAGCTGTGACCGGTGCAATAGTGGTTTAACCAATCAATTGTCCCGCATCAAATATTGCCACCTTATCACCTTCTCCAACAGCTAGTCGACCTCAAGCACTAACACTGAGCAAAGACTTGACAAGGGGACGACTAGCAAGATGAGAGTTTAGCTCCTTAGCGTTGGAGTAATCCGTCTTGATCTTTAGATCTAAGGATCCACTTTTATATGCCTGTGACATGAATCTTCTTCGCTTACTTTGCATGAATAGTTTATACTATCATAAATTGAGCCCGATTGAGCCTGTATCAAATTTTTGAATCTTCTTACTCTTCTAATAAAGACTTTGCTTGAGTTGGGTCTTATGAAGCCCTCTACCATATCATCATTCGTACTTGTCTCAATCGTATCGAAGTGAAGAGCAATATATATCATTCTTATAAAGTAGGGTATTTGAGCACTTCTGGCTTCTTCCAAAAATGATGTTTAACGTTGATCTTCCATAAAATATAGTCCCATAATATGTAAATTATAACTTCCACCATTGACGTTTGTTGGAGAAGATTATAGAACCTTCCTATAAAACCCTAAAATATATAATATGCTTTTTTTTACCAAAAAAGGAAACCTATCTAAATAATACCTAGGGCGAAAATAAATGAATGGACGAGATTAATGCCATAGACGGCATATAAAAAAGATTATCCTATGAAAAGATATGACATGAAGAAAAGTTACTAAAAATTAGTAAAAACGTGGTTTTAAGGGCCTAAACGAAGGAATTTGACTGAAAACTGGCTTGGGTCAAGAGCAAAGCTGGTGAATATTGCTCGTTGGATCGTTTCCCTTCAGAATATGGTCTCGCTCGGTAAAAATCCAAAACTCCCAAAAATTACGAAACTGCCATCGACACTTTTCTAACAATATACCAGGATTTTCTCCACTACTACTTTTTTTTTTTTTTGAATTGTACCATTTGGGGACAAGTGTCACTGTCTTATTGTCATAGTACAAAACGGTTAAGGATCATGTTTGTTTTATTCCAATATTGACAAGGACAAAATCTGTTTATTTTGGGTTATGATATGGGGTATGTTTCTTTTATTCCAGCACATAGGACATCTTTTATTTCCTTCTTGCAGACCTTGAAAAACAGGAACGACCTATCTTCTTCCTCCTCTCATTTTCTCTCTTTATTTTCCTTTCATGTTGTAGCTCTACGAGACAGAAACAAATTCCTTTGAAGCTTTGTTATCTAAGGCAGAAAAAGACTAAAGAAATCCCTCCTCTGAAGCTTTGTATTTTGATGTTCATAGCTCAATCCATGGCGATTATACTCGTAGATTGGTTGCTTCAAGCTCCAACTAGCCGGAGTCAGCCATTGAAGAGCTTTGTCCATTGACATATTAAGCTTCTAGCTGGTTGGGATTTCTTACTCTTGGCCTATAAATTATATTAACTCAATAACAAAGGAAAAGTTATCAAATCCTCTATGTTGCTGTTGAAGGATACGAGCAAGCATGCTACAAAGGTATCAACATCTATGTTTCCTTTACTGAGTTTCACAATTTTTTTTTTTTAGACTACTACCCCGATTCTATTTCTTGCAGATTTCTTGCAACAGAGAAAGCAGGACCTTCTACTAAAGTGTCTTGCCTTAGTAGCTGACTTGAGTTTGGTTCTTGAATCTGCTAAAGGGAGATTCAGTTCAGGCTAAACTTTTAGGTAAAACAAGATCTGCACATGCTCTTGGATATTTTCTATGAATGCTTTAGAATAAGCAACTTCATTTTTATAAATGTGCCATTCATGGTTTTGGTTGCTGCATTATTATTACTGTTGTCCTTGGTTTGTTTGGATACATAGTTACAGAGAGTTGAGCGAATAATTGCAGGATACATGAACTTCTCTCAAAGGAACCACCATATCTGAAGGTGGGAGCGGTTGTATACAATGAGTATTTAGACTAGCTGCTAGACTTGAAGAGCATTGGCCATGAATTTACCTTAGTCGTTCATTGTCCAAGAACGACTTGCATATAAAACCTGGACAGTGGACATGCAAATACCGCAGCCAACCAACTAAAGAAGTCTTGGTTTAATGCAGAAGAATCATGACAAAATGTGACATTGATACATTTGTAATCTCTCAAAATCCGAAACATAAAAGTTGTATATCTTTCCCTTGGCTTTCTATATCATTTTAAATCATCTCAATAGGAGTTCTTATGAGAGAGATATCCATATTTTCGTGAACTCTGTCAAATCTGGAAAATCAAGGATTTTTGTGTCATGCAGCAACTTCATAATAAAAACTGTATCGATTCGTTTTGAATCCACCAAAACTCAAAACATGAAAGGTTTAGATCTCCCTCTTAGCTTTCCAAGGAATTTTGAATCACCCCAAACGAAGTTCATATGAGAGAGATGTGCACAATTTACAGAACTACCTCAAATCTGCAATTTTTGAAGTCACCGCTGCACTTGTAGTAGTTTCATGACGAAAATTGTATTGATGTGTTATGAATCCATAAAAACTCAAAACATGAAAGTTTTAGATCTCCCTCTTAGCTTTCTAAGGAATTTTGAATCACCCCAAAGGAGTTCATATGAGAGAGATGTGCGCAATTTACAAAACTACCTCAAATCTGCAATTTTTGAAGTCACCGCTGCACTTGTAGTAGTTTCATGATGAAAACAGTATTGATGTGTTACGAATCCATAAAAACTCAAAACATAAAAATTTTAGATCTTCCTCTCTTCCTTTCAAGGAATTTTGAATCGCCTCAAACGGAGCTCATATGAGAGAGATGTGCGCAATTTATGAAATAGTGTTAGAGCTGTCCTGTTTCATCTTCTAATGCATGAATAACTTCTTGATATCTCACCAAACACATCATAAAGCTCCCTATTCTTTTAAATAATAAGGACTTTCTTCGACTAATATCTTAAGGATAGAATCAATAAATATATTGTATGTAATCTTTTGCTTGCTCAATGCCTTGTCTTGTAGAATCATCATAAGTGAGCTTGATACTTGTCAAAGAATATGTGTACTTTTAATGTATATGTCTTCATGGTGATAAAATGATGCATGAGTGAAACCCCTCTTGTTTGTGAAACTAACATATCTTACCTTCTTATTATGCAGGTGATATATTTGATCTCACTCCTATCACATTTTCTCTCCTCTACTTTTGAAGTGGTGGCACACCAATACCTTTACATCGCTTGCATTGTTTTCTTTGGAAATGAAGGTGAGTAAAAGGATGAAGAAGAACAAGCTGAATAATGCGAGGAGAAGTGAAATATTAACGCAATCAGATGGTAGTGTGCCACAAGTTCCATCACCACAAGATGAATAGGTTGACGCAACAATTTCAAAAGACTTCTTTTGGGTAGACATACGAAATAGGACTTATTTCCACGTCAACCTGTGGATGGTAAGTTGCGCTTCATAAGTCAAGAATCTCGTGCAGGAAGTAGAGCGCTCATAGATGCATCTTCCATATTGCGATTCAAAAATGAAAGGAAAGAGCTGCCTCTCTCGGAATGCCAATTTCATTGTCCTAAACAATTTGCACAAGTATGGAGTCCTTGGGTAGGACATATTATTAAGAGATATGGAAGCATCATACAACAAGCAACGGTGTATGATTCAACATGGATTAGCTCAAAGTTAAGCTTTGCTCGCACTGCTGACACAGATAGGTGGCGAGCCATCCTTTGTCGATGGAGTATTCAAACGCACAGTTTTATCACATTTTGGGGTGAAGTTACTCCTACTTTGGAGGATGTATGTACGCTACTAGGCTTGCACGATGTAGGACTAACGGATATCACTACCGCTGAGATTTCTGAGGAGGACAGTAGCTTGATAGACTTGTTAGAGACTCATATGGGAGTAGCTGTAGATAGTCGTAGACTGCTTACATTCTCCTCATGGCTTAAATACTTCTTTAGGCAAGAGAAGGGAGGTGAGTTTACCCATAGGCCTGGCTACAATAGCAAGTAAGTATCCTCGTATCATTTCATTAGCATATACTATTCTTTTTCCAATCATGGCTTAACTCATCTATGTTTTTTTTTTTTTTTTTTTGTCCTAGGGAAGAGTTAATAGCCTTTTTATCATTGTGGCTTTCCTTGTTTGTATTCCCTAGCAGTCCTGAAGGCAGTATTAGTCCTCGCTTCTTCCACTTAGCGATTCGTACCTCACGTGGAGAGCGTTTCACGTTGAGCCTCTTCTATATGGGGTCTTTGTATCGACGATTAGATCTTTACCATGAGTCCTCGATACGATCCAAGGGACGGTACATGGTGGTATGTTATATAGATATGACATTCTTGCAATTATTTTTTGCTGAGCGTTACAAGAAATACTATGATCCACCACTTGAAAAACCTGATATAGTTGAACCACGAGCTTGGGCATGGGTGAATAGAAAGCCTTTGGGATTGCTAATTGATGTGATAGATAATGTTCAAGAATATAATTTCCGCCCTTATACTAAGGAAGTGGCTGGTTACGAATGGTACCCAGATATTTATCGTCGAGGTTCTGAAGACTTGGTTAACTTGGTAGAAAACAGAGACAATTTGTCTACTGCTGAGGTGGGTTTTATCATTTGGTGCACACCTGGAAGTCTCCCTTCACTTTATGATTGGTGTGACTCTTCTGAAGAATTTCTTGAGTGTAGTGTTGTGGCATATCTACCCTATCGAGTTGCTCGTCAGTTTGGATTTGATCAAGGTGTTCCTCGTAGTATTGAGATTACTGGAGATTTCAATGAATGTTGTAAGGAACTTCATCCAGAAAATTGGAAATGTATTTATCCAAACCTCAGACAGATCTTCTTCCCATCTAGTGATAGTATTGGCATCATCTCCAATGGGTGGATGACTTACTGGACACGTTGTCTGGAAGAGTTTAAAAATTATATTAATTCAGAGATTGAAGTAGCACTTCCTGAGCCTTCTATACACAAATTTGAGTTTTACTTTCATCTTTCAAACAAAAAGGCTTTCAATCAAGTCCAGAATCAAAGAACGCGGTCTCCTATCAAGGTCATCAGGCACGTCAAACGTTCACGTGTTCATGAGGTACTAACACTGACTGACTGTATCATTGATTCCTTATATGCTTTTGATATATCATTGACCCTCTTTTTTTCTTTTTTTTTTTAGGATGAGCTGAGGACAAGCCAATCCAATATCACGAGCCAAAGTGAGGTGAATAGGGATGTTTCTAGTGACAGGAACATCGACACTTCCGAAATATTTGTTTCATCAAAATCTTCTTCACCAAACATTTGCCCTTATCCTAATCGTTATGGTGTTGGGAAAGTACTGCAAACAAGGGGTGATGGTGTAGTGACTGATGAAGATGATGAAGACGTGGTTGGTAAAGAGGAAGCTTCTGATGGCTCTGGAAGTGATAGAAGCGATCATGCGGATGAGAGCATACAAGAGGAAGACATTGATGCATATGCAGATGCATTAGCTGCGGAGATTTGTGGTGAGGGAATTGATGATGTCCCTTGTAATAATGCCTCTGAACCCCTAGCACACCAGGATACTACTCTTGCTCTTCCAAGTAACGAAATACCAGAACAAGTTAGAGGGTAAAACACACACCCACACATGATAACTCCAGGGGAGAGTGTTTCCTTTTATGAATTCCTGGTCCCCCCTATTTATTTGGAGTCATTAAAGAGATTGCATGCACGTGATGGGGATTTTTGGGGGGGGATCAATTTGTCCAGGTTCTGAAGTCACAAATGCTATGGTTGTGATATTAGGTCGGGCTTATATGCTGCTAGGTAGACCATGGAATTCATTTTCTTCAGCTAACTTAAAGTTATTGGTACAAGCTTTTAATAGCGCTCGTGCCTTGGGGTTTAAAATTGATAGCTTGGAGAGTGTTGTTAGCAAGGCGCAAAAGATATTGCACCATCGACCATTAATCCAACGTTACGAGAGGCTCAAAGCTGAACTTGAGGTGACACAACTCGAATTGGAGAATTCTCTTGAGGGTCTTGATACTGCTTCTATAGCAGAATAGATTATTACATTGGTCATGATTTTTTTTTTCAAGGATTGCGTTAAGTTATGTAACTTCATGAACTTTGTCTTTGTTTTGTTTCATGTTTCATGCACAATATTTCACATGATGCTACTTTCTCTTAGTTTTGTTCCCTTCACTTGGTATCGTATCATAGTACGATGAACTCGTGCGCTTTACAGAATGTAAGATTCATGTAGCGGCACATTATATGTTATGACTTTGCGTGTTTAAATTATTATTTCTTTCACGAGCAAAGACTTCTTGATTTCACAGAATTGTCAAGGGGGTATTACCCACTACTTGACCATTCCATCAAATGTGATGGTTAACATCATACTTAGGAAAAAATTCATATGCATGTATTATGCCACGCGCTTAGTAAATTTTAACAATTACAAGCTGCATGTTGTAACATAAATAAATGTCGCGCGCATAGGAGACAAGTCTCTTACTAAGCAGCAGCAACATACAAATATAATCATATAACCAACCGATTGATCAAATAATCATGTGAAAGCAAGCTCATATTATTCAAGCTATCATCATCACTGATCATGCTATTACATATGAAACTTCTTTACATATTGAAAATTTATAGGAGCTGTAATAGCATCAGTCTTTGGATTGAGGAGCTTGCAATACCCACTATCATGGACTTCATGTATAATGAAGGGACCTTCCCATTTTGGCGTGAACTTTGGCGCAGGTATACTTCGGCGCACATGCTCGGCTGCAAAGTACAACATCACCCACTTGAAAGGACCTTTTCCTCACCAACCGGTCATAGGCCACCAAGCTTGTGTTGGTAGTTGATCAAGTTGTTTTTGGCTATATCTCGTCTTTCATCTAAGGCTTCCAGATCTATTGTGCGTAAAGCATCTGGCTCAAGCTCAGCATTGATCGCCAGTCGTGTTGAAGGGATCAGAACCTCTATGGGCACAATTGCTTCGGCACCATACACTAGCGAAAAAGGTGTTGCTTGTGTTGGTCATCGCTTCGAAGTCCTATAGGCCCAAAGTGCTAAAGATAGCTTATCATGCCATTCTTTATGGTTGTCATGTACCATACGATTGAGAACTTTCAAAAGAGTCTTGTTTGTAGCTTCCGCTTGGCCGTTGCCCTTAGGGTAATAAGGGGTCGACTTCACATGATCAATACTATATGATTCCAACAGTTGTCGAACATGCGAATTGATGAAGGGAGTGCCATTATCTGAAAGAATACGCTTCGGAATCCCGAATCTGCATATAATGTTCTCCTTAATGAAGCTTGCAATTGTTGGTCCCGTTGCCTTCTTTAATGGGATAGCTTCCACCCATTTAGTAAAACATTCGGTTCCAGCTAGGATCCAAATACATCCTTTAGACAGCGGGTGACTAGGACCGATTAGATCAAACGCCCAAGTATGAAAAGGCCATGGTGTTGTTAGACTATGAAGTGCGACCGCAGAAGCATGGATGGCATCTCCATGTTCTTGGCAAGGAACACATCGTTTAACGAAATTGGAACAGTCTGATTCCATGGTTGGCCAATAGTACCCCATGTCAAGTAATTGATAATACAACTTCCTCGCACCTTGGTGTTCACCACATTCTCCAGCATGTACCTCAGTTAATATTTGTTCCGTTTTAGGAGATGCAATGCATCTAAGAGGCTTTCCCATAAATGAAACTCTATACAATTCATCTTCATGCATTAGATACTTGCGCGCCTTCCTTTTTACTAATTTGGCATCCGTATTATTAGTTGGTAGCACATTATTCTTCAAGTAATCGATGTACGAATGACGCCAATCTCCAGCACTTGAGACAAAATTACATTCTTTTGCATCTGGTAACTCGGAGCACTTGGGACAATGTGTTTGCACCTGAGATGCATCTGTAAACCCCCAAAAAATTTTCATAATTCATAGAAAATAATCCTAAAAGTTAGAAATTAAAATACCAAAAATCGACTCAAGATAAAAACTAAATTCTAGACCGAGTCAAAACACTGGAAACGAAACCCTAAAAATTGAACCAAGAGAAAACTTAATTCCAAATAAGAACAAAAACGAGTTTTCTCAATCTTGAGAAAACAAGAACCCCTGAAACAAAATATAAAGTCCAATTTCCGATATAATCAACGTCCGTACGTCGATTTAATAATCTACCCAATTCCTAAAACGCAAATCGAAACAATAGATCCAAATACCGCTTAACAGCGAGATAATAAAATCCTAATTCCTTCAGTAAAATTTTAGAATCACAAAATCCAAATTTTCCAAAAGTCAAATTGAGTCAACTCATAAACCTAGACTCGGTTAAACAATCCCGAGAACTAAAAACAAATAACTAATCACGAATAAAATAAGATAAACCACAGACGTCGAGCTAGAAATATAAAACGATCAAAACTCAAAAATTATATGATCTTACGAATAACTCAGTAAAATCGGAACGGAACCCTAAAAGTCAACAAGCCTACAACGAACCCTAGTGTTTAAGATCCGGCAATCCCGCGTTTTCAAACCCTAGAAAACGAAATTAAGTTAATAGCCTAGAATAGTTCGTAATAACGTAGAGTAACATAAAAATATCAGATTCGCGAATTTTGAGTGACCTTCGGACCCAAACGGGATCGGTTCTCGAAAAGCGTGTCCCAGAGCTCGGAATATTAAAAATATTCTGTTTATACCATTAGACTCGTAAAAATACAAGGATTCCAAAAATATCAGTTTTGGAATTTTTCGGTAGCTAAAAATTAAGATATCGCATTATTACGCGTATTTTTATTACTATCGGTACTTTAATTGTCTAGTCTACTATTCATAGTACTTTTCTATTATTCATTACTATTCACCTATCTCTACTTTTTCTTACACCTATTTCTTACACCTACATATCTATTTTCTTACTTTTTATATTTCCAATACATCTTTAATCAAATCATACCTTACATATTAATTATTTTCTTATAAAATTCACTCAAAAATCAACCACTCTCTCTCCCCAATGCCAAAACCGGCGCCTCCCCCTCTCCATCAATCTCTATTTTTTTTCTTTTTCAATTTATTTTATTACATCCAAAAATCACTCCAAAAATTCTATAAATACCCCTTTCCTCTTCCACTCTTTCACACAATTCATTCACTACCAAAACTCTCTCAAAATCTCTCCACAAATTCTCTCTTCAAGAATTCTCTCTACCAAAACTCTCTCAAACCAATTCCTCACAAAAGTCATCCCTCATACATAAACTATCTACCACATATTACTACTCACATAATACCCATTTCATCTACCACCTTCATACCTCTTACATACCTTAGGTAAATATTTATTCCATCTATTATTCATCCATGTCATGTAACTTAACATGACTATGGTGTTGTTTTGAAACTCATATGAGTAGTAAAAGCAACAACATGTTCATGTTTTGTTCTTGTACATAAGCTTCCTATTTTATTATGTTGTTATTATTATTGTGATTATTTGCTTATATATATAGTATTATGTATATTATGTATATATATTTATTTAGAGCATATAAGCTCATTTGTTATTTATTTATTTTCAAGTTATGCAATTTATTTATTTTATATTGATATTAAGACTAGTCTTTCTAGTCTTAGACTTGTCCATATCAAGTCAAAACAATCTTTTATTTATTTTCTTTAATCTTTCGGGACTAGTCCATTCTTAGTCCCGGGACGCCTTGATAAAGCTAAGGCTCCAATACTTGATCGGGATTCCTTGATGAAGCTAAGGTTCCCAATGCTTGATATTTTATTTTCTTGCTCATTAATTATTTTTAGTATTTTCTTATGTTCTTATTATTTTATATACTCATGATACTTACATTTGCATAATGTTAATGTCTCAACTAGTCCAAAAATAGAATCTTGTTTTACTAAATAAACTCAAAGCTAAGTTTCCAATTATATGATTTACCACAAAAACATGAAGTTATTATCAACAACCTAGAAATAGAATAATACAAGTTTTCTCAAGTTTTCTTAAATAACAAAAGATAGTTTTACCAAGAAAACATAAATAAATATTTTCCTTGTATTTTATGGTAATCTAAGTTTTTAGAAAAATGAATCGTTCATATTGAAAGTTTGAGACTTAAATTCTTTTCTAAAACTAAGGAACAAACTAGTTTTCAAAGTTAATATAAAAATCAACTCATAAGGAACCCACTTAGGAAAAGTAATGATTTTTAAAATTCTAAAAGAAAGAACTTGTTTTCAAAAGAATATAAATAAAGTAAGGTTAGCAATAATGGATTTTATCAATAAAGATGATTCTTTTCAAAGAAATGAAAGAACAAGTTTTAGAAAACAAAAGCTTATATTTTAGAAATAAATATAAGAAGACAAGATTCATTTTCTAAAAACCATCCTAAATATAAAAATTTATAAAAAGGTTTTTATCAACTTAATATACTTTTGATGAATTTAAACTTTAATCACTAGAAGGAAAATTTAATACAAGACTAAAGGATTAAGGAAAAATTCAACTTGTTTTGGAAGAAGAAATGAAGAAAATAAAATAAGAATATACTCATTTATAACAACCTAGGAAAAATATGAAGTTTCTTTAGATACTTGAAAGGAAATTTTCAAAAACTAAGGTTTAAATGAATTGTTTTATGAAATAAATTGTTGAGACACTACCATTAGGATTTTTGCATATAAAGTGAACATACCTATATATTCAAAAGTGTTTATCAAAAATATATTTATATTGTTACAAAAGGATTTTCTTTAAAATGGAGTCGAGCTAGAAAATGGATTTTTGCAAAAGTTTAGAAAATTCGTTTTAAATATGTACCTAACATTTCCGGAACCCAAATGACCTTTTATGACCAAGATAAGTTTAGAAATGGATATAACTTTTCGAATAGGTAGAAAACGGTATATCATATGCGAAATTCCGAGTTAAAATGAGCAAGTTATGGCCATTTTAAGTTGGAATTTCTTCTTATACGATTTTACCACGATTTTAAGTAAAGTTTAGAATCTCCAAGAATAGAAATTCATGGAAGACTTATCTCGGGTATTTCTTTTGTCTAGGTGACGAAGGATACGAGAATACCCTACCCGAGGATTACTACGACTAAGGAGATAGCAAAATGGACGAGTGAGTTATTCCTCCTAAATTCGTTACTTTGCTTGTGCTTGTAAAGTAGTAGCATTGGTATATTAGGAAAAGATAAAAATGGATATATATTTAGGGAATTCGGGATTATATATATGATTCTATGTTTATGCGTGAATTGAGAATTAAGAATATCGCAACTTCGATCTGCTTGTTTAAATAATTTTGTTTACTTACTTATATGATTGTTTATTGTTGCTAAATTGATTGATCGCCCCAATAAACCTTAATAAGGTTTGACCTAAGAACAATAAAACGTTCACGCATAGCATCCATCGAGTCACATCTATTTCAGAAGGCTGTTACTCCTACGCGTAGAGTTGGATTGGCTGTGATCGTGTGGTGCCACGGGCCATGTTCCTTCCTGGAGAATCCAAATCGCTCGGGGAAAGCGACTCTAGGTTCGAAGCTGAGCCAACCGAACGCTGTGGGTGAGGACCTGGGGACTAGCAGTAGAAGGTCGAGGACCTTCAACCCCGATTCCCTAACCTTTGATACGGAGGGGTAAATCCATTCTATATATGGTTTCCGGATGACTATATATATTCGCGTAATCATGTGATTGTTGCATTGTATGCATAGCATATGTGTGATTAAATAAATAAACTTGTTTGAAAATATGGTGCGAATGAAAAGGAATATCTCACTAAGCTAGTTGTAGCTTATACCCCTATAGATTTTTTGAAACAGGTATACCAGTGGCTTAAATCGAGGATCATGACATTAAGGAAGTCATGGAGGGATGGTTAAGCTTTGACTAAGGAGATGGGATCATAAGATGAAATAATGTTGTAAGGATCTTTATATGAAATGACCTATATGATAAGTAATGTATATTTAATTGAAATAGGTTATGCCTCTAAAACTTGAGATGCAATATGTATGTTTTATGATAATTATTCTCTTTGTCTTGTTACTTATTTATTATCAATGCAAATTGCGCTACTCCGATGCGTCCCCTTGGTTGTGATGTACGTCTTGTACATAATATGGAAGCCTTTGCATGACTAAGGAAGTCATTCCTAGGCTTTAGTATTGTGTACGGCGGACTGCCACGTTTAGGGTACCCCTCGGGGCGTGATAGCATCCTTGGCCATTGTGGGCCAGTAATACCCTGCACGTTGAATGCGACGATACAAGGGAGGTCCTTCTTCCCCACACCAGATCTTATGATACTTGTCCAATTTTAGGCAAGCCTGTTTCGCACAGATGCATCGCTATAGAACGCCCTTAGGTCCTTTGAAGTATAAGGCGCCATTGATGTGAACAAAATTCTTCAAGGTAACTATGGAGGCCGCATTGGGTTGCGCCAATTGAGCCTTGATACCAACGCGCCAATCATCTCCTCTTTCCTCATCTTCTTCTAACAATTGCAAGGCTGTGCAAGGAATGGTTTTCTTGATAACTTTAACATCTAGGCTTTCATCTGAAGCTTTGGATGCTAGTGTTGCCAATGCATCTGCATAACGATTTGTAGATCGCTTGGTATGTTCATACCTTACGACTCCAAACTTCCCAATTAGAGCTTGCACTGCAGCCCTATAAGGCGCAAGTGCTGGCTCCTTGAGGGCATATTCACCATTAGTTTGCTTAATGATCAAATTTGAATCACCACGAATACACAGATGGTTTGCTCCAGCTTCCAAAGCAAAGACGATCCCAAGTAACAATGCCTCGTATTCAGCTTCATTATTAGTGCAATGAAAGTCAAGTTTAAATGCCAAAGGTATTTCTTGGTCATTGGGTGATGTCAATACAACTCCTGCTCCCTAACCTTGACTTCCCGATGAACCATCAAACTGGAGTGACCATTCTCCTTCTGTTTCAATCATGAGTGAGTCCTCATGGAATTCCGCTAGTATACTTTCTGTGATCACATCTTCGCTTTCATTCGGAAAATAAGCTAGGAGATCAGCTAAGGCTTGTGACTTGATAGCTTTAGGAGCCTGTATTGTAATATGAAACTCTCCGAGAATCAACAACCACTTTGCTACACGCCCAGATAACGCTGGTCATGACAATAAGTACTTGATAGGATCTGATCGGGTAATGAGGTTGACCTTGTGCGCTAGAAAGTAGTGACGCAACTTTTGGGTGGCAAACACTAGTGCGAGATAATGCTTTTCGCAAGCTGGGTATTTGACCTCGCTTCCTTGAAGCGAACGACTCAAATAGTAGACCAGCCGTTCTTGGCCATCTATTTCTTATGCAAGTAAGGCTCCGATGGATCTGCTAGTAGAAGTAAGATACAATATCATCGGCACTCCCTTTATAGGCATAGTCATGGTGTGAGAAGAAGTGAGAATTCCCTTAATTCTTTGAATTGCATCCTCATGGACTTGGTCCCATTCAAATGTGACTCCTTTCTTCATGAGTTGATGTAAGGAATATGAAATCTCTGCAAGTGCAGGTATGAATCTCCTAATATAAGAGACCTTTCCCATGAAAGTTTTCAATTCTTTCAAAGTAGCAGGTGAAGGCATAGACAATATAGCTTGTATCTTTGCGGGATCAACATCAGTCCCCTTCCTATGGACTACAAATCCAAGAAATTTTCCTGAAGTAACTCCAAAAACACATTTCAAAGGATTCATGCGAAGCTTATACAATCGACATCGTTCAAAAACCTTTCGAAGATGGACCAAATGGTCAGATGCATGTTTTGATTTCACAACTATGTCATCTACGTAGTCCTCCATGAAATCATGCATCATATCATGAAATATAGCTGTCATCGCTCTTTGATAAGTAGCGCCAGCATTCTTGAGTCCAAAGAGCATGACAGTATAATAGAAATTCCCAATAGGAGTTCAGAAGGCAGTACGCTCGGCATCTCCAATTGCCATTTTAATCTGATTATATCCACTGAAACCATCCATGAATGAAAATAATTCATGACCTACAGTGACATCCACCAAAGTGTCTATATTTGGCAAAGGGAAATCATCTTTAGGACAAGCCTTGTTCAAATCTCAAAAATCCACGCAAACCCTTATTTGACCATTCTTTTTTCTACAGGTACGATATTTGTGAGCCAAGTAGGGTGTTCGATTGGTCTGATAAAGCCTGCACGAAGCAACTTCTCAATTTCGTGCTTAATTTGAACTTCCACCTCAGGACGGAAAACTCGTTGTCCTTGCTTAATAGGAGTCGTGCCTGGGGTAATATTTAGTGTGTGCACTATAAGGCTAGGGTCCAGACCTGGCATCTCATCATATGCCCAAGCGAACACGTCTCTATATTCTCTTAACAAATCAATAAGAGGACTCTTAACTTCATGTAACAAACCCTTGCTGACAAAAATTGGCCGCGGCGACTCTCCTGGTTGCGCTAGATCTAATTCCTCAATTTCTTCATTTTGTGGCTTTATTTGATCTTGCATTTGTTGAGGAGCGGGCTGAATTTCTTGAATTGGTACAGGGTCTGAGGAAGAACAAACTTCCTTAGACCCCGGAAACCGTCATAAGAGATATACTCTCGCCCATCTTCTCTGACGTAACTTTCAACAGCATCAACTGCTTGTTCTTCTTTTTACCGCCTCGACAGCCACGCATCTTTCTTTTCTTTTGTTGGCCCTCTTGAACTTTTCCCCAAGTGGGTAATGGCACACTGAAGCTCTAGCAATAGCTGTCTCACCTTCATCGGCTTATTCATTGAAGAAGGTAGACTCAATGAAATATGTCTCATCATGCTCAAAAGGATTCTTCGTAGCAGGAATATAATTTTCCAATGTCCTTTGATATATTGATGCATAGTCGATGGTACTAAATTGTGATCGTGCAGCCACTTCCTACCTATCAAGAGATGATAGGACACAGGCGCATCAATCACATGAAAAGTAACGATACCACGAATAGGCCCAATCTTAAGATCAACATTAACTCTTCCGATCGTCTTCGTTATAGTATGACTAAAGCCATTAACTGAAATGGGTTGCTTCACCAAACGATGATAGTTGATATCAGCAGCTTCCAATGTAGTCTTAGGCATGATGTTGAGAGAAGAACCAGCGTCAATGAATGTCCTCTTAACTGGGTAGCCATTAAGTATGCCCTCCACATATAATGGTCGATTGTGATTTGGACTATCTACACACATATCTGCATCGGTGAACAAGATTGCATTTTCATGCACTCGAGCCATTCTTTTGACGGGCTGCGCTGCATTACACTCGGCATATTGTCCCTCGGAAATTTGCGCAAGTGCAGTTGCTGCTGCAAGCTTCGCCTTTTCATCAAAACCAAGTAGATCAAAGAAATTTCTAAAATTAGAAGTTTTCAAAAGTGCCGCAGCAATGGGAGCACAATTATTTTCCTCAACTTCATGTTGTTTTCCTTTCGCGTTACTTGCCTCGGCAAGTGGTGCATCATTGGCTTCTACTGTGGCAGGATCATGAATGACGTTAACGGCACCACGCTGATTATTATGGGTTGGAAGTGGATTGTTCCTAACGTCGTTATTTTCGATAACAAGCTCTCCATTCTGCACTCTTTCATTGAAAATCCTCTTCAAAGTAAAACAATCCCTAGTAGGATGCCCCACAATTCTGTGGAACCTACAAAATTTAGGATCATTCTTCTCCCTGAGTTGGTAAACGCTCTACCCTTGGGAGTTTGAGATTTCCATCTCTCAACCATTGATCTAGCATAGCGTACACCTTTCCCATTGGGCAAGGATATGTTAGCACTTCCTTTGTTCTCTCACGTCCAGACTTTTCAACTCTTCGTTTCTTCTCATCTTTGAGATCCTCACTTTGAGTTGCATTCACTGACGGTCCTATTTTGTTAAACTTCACATTTCCTCCTCTTTGTCGCATGACAGAATTATTAGTCATTTGCGCATTCTCAACCAAAGTGGAGAATGAGGCTAAAGAGAGATTTTCCAGATGTACCGCATATTTGGTGAACATGCCTTAGATGCAAATTTTCACCAGCTCTCTTTTGTCACATATGTCTTGGATGTCTAGTGAACGTTCCCTGAAACGCTCAATATAATCCATCAAGTCTTCCTTGGGCTTCTGGCGAATCCGTCCCATATCAGTCAAGGTCACTCGTTTTTGTGTGAAGAAGAACTTCTTTAGGAACATCTTGCACATAGTTGCCCATGAATCTACTGATCCAGAGGGAAGGTTGACGTACCATGTGTACGCTTTCTCTGTAAGGGACTTAGAAAATTCTTTCAACTTGAGATCATCATCAAATCCATAAACCTCTAGTGTTTCAATGAACTTCAACAAATGTTCCTTGGCACTTCCTTTCTTACCATTGAATAGCATGAATTTGGGACTCACATAGTCTTGAGGATATGGCTTAGCAGCAATACGTTGATTGTATGGGAGCTTGAGATCCAATACTCCACATCAGACTTAGCTTGTATTTCCCTCAAGTACATGTCTAGATCTTCTTTCGTGACGAAATTAACTTTGGGAGTTGAAGTAGTAACTTCAACTGGTGTAGTTGGAGTGACAGTCTAGAGTGGAGTTGTATTTGGTTGAGCAGCAAGTCCACCAATGACAATCTGTGGCGTAGTCTGTGAGGATGAAGATCCTCCGGGTTGAACATGTACTGTAAGCTGGGAGGTTGAGGGTCCTCCTAGCTGAATTCCTGTGTTCACTACCTAAGGTACAGGCAATTGTGTAACTATAGGCTCTAACGGAGGGGCTTGCTCCCTAATTCCAATAGTGTCATGTTCAGGAGTAGGAAGAGGATCAACAGGTCGAGGTACTTGAAGAGCTTGTGAAGTTCGAGGAGCTTGAGGCGCTTGAGGTGCCTGAGAAGCACGTTGCTGCACGGCAATAGCAGGGGTTGACAAAGTCGCGCAATAGCGGCTATACCAGGTAGGTATTGAGCAAACATCGTCATGAATTGTTGAAATTGTCTTGTAGATTCTTGTATTGACTGGTTGACCTGTACGGTATTTTCTTGTACAGCACGCAAGATCGCAGCGTTGTCAGGTTGAGCACCAGAAAGTTGGTTAACATCTTCGAGTGCTGGCATGTCATGCTCAGCAACCTCAAGATTAGTATCAGTTTCTTGAGTCATACCTTCAGTGGGATCAGTAGGTCTTTTTCTTGGAGGTGCCATCACACAAGTATTGATTTCCCTGTCCCCAGTAGAGTCGCCAAAAATGTGTGAGTATAATTCTGGGTGCAATGATCACGAGCGTGCCGCGTGACTATCGCGCTACACGTGATATAGGGAAACAACACGTATAAAGATGATCAGGAAGTAATCGTATAGGGAGGAGGAGTAGGCAATCTCAATAGGCTCTAACACACATGTGATAGGTGAGAGAGCTGAAGAGCATCAACCTCACTGAGTACTATAGATTCGTGTATGTTCTTGAATAAATCAAGTGTTTGATTCACCAGGGCGGAAATCCGGCAGCACGACGGCGTTTGTCCAAGATTTCACCTTATCCAAATGAGGTAAGGACTAAGGTATTTATAGAGAATCTAGCTGTCGATGTCGTCCGTCAGATGAGATAGACGACCAACGGCTAAGATGAGTCCTTCTCAAAGTGAATATGGATGTGGGCTCCCTTATGGACCCAGGCCCATTGAGGCCTTCATTGTAATGTGTGTGAGCCAATTTGAGAAAGGTTGGAATTAGACAGGCCAATTCCAACAGACCCTACTCCAAGCCTTCCATGCCAATTCTCCCATGATCATCCCAATTGAATTGGGCCTAACTCTTTATGCCCTGTCACATTAGCCCAAAGAGTTAAATCCAAATAAGAATTAGGCTCAAGACCTTTGTAATCAAATTTGTACATCTACAGTAACCAAGGTAAATTAAGCATCAAGAGATGGAGAATGCAATAATCATATTGTTCTTTTGGCCATCAAAAGTATCGTTATCGCCTTTAATTTTTTTCATTTTTATTTTGAAACACTAATTATTTATATGGTCATTTTTCAGTTACACGAACTTACATCGGCATTGTGTCTTTTTTCACCCTCCTAACTTCCATTTTTTTAATTTACGTATATATTATTCCTGTTATAATTTTAATTAAATATACCTATTGATTTAAATTAATTTTCACGAACCAATTATAAATTAATATAACGATATATTTGTTAATGAAGAAAAATATGTATTACCTATTTGTAAAAGTCCTAAAATACAAATTATGTTTCTAAATTTTTCCCTTATTTACAATATTAGCTCGTATTTTCAGTGTTAAATTTTTGAAATTACTCCACTACAACAAACTTTGTGGATAATTATCATATATTCTAGTCTATTTGTTTCAAGATAAATATTTTTTAAAAAATAAATTTTTTTATTTTTTTTATTTGTTATGCGAAACAAAACATTTTAAGTAGAAAATATTTTCTCTTATAAGGGAAAATGACTTCTACTAATAAACAAATCTTATTCTTTTTAAGAGAAATTATTTACTCTTTTTAAAATAAAAAAATATTTTTCGAATTAGCCTTTACAAAATATTCTAATCCTGGAAATGCAACGTTTATTTGATTTTATCATATTTTAAATATGAAAATAATTTACTGAAAAAAAGTAAAAAATATTAAAAATTTATAAATAGATAGTGTAAAATAATATATCTTTTAGTTTGATTTCTAAAATATTTATCTTTTACTAGGATACATTCTGCTGGAATGTGCAAGAAAATGAATGGAAATGGGGGAATTGGAATAGAACCCACAACCTCCTTTCTACAAAACAAAATAAAGAACAGCCTGTGACAGTCGTAGACCGCAATATTTCGATTTCACCTCTCTCTCTCTCTCTTCCTCTTCTCCTCTCTCTTTTCTCTCTGTCCGTTCCATTTCCTCAAGAAGAAACCTCCATAAAATCAATCATTCTAGTTATTACCCACCATGAGTTCCATTGTCCAAAGCATCCAAAAACGTAACTTCATACCCACAATGACACTAAACCAAGCTCTTCCAGTCTCCAATGGTGTTGGATCCGCTACGGACCAACAACAAGGAGGGTTGAGAAGAAGACTTTCCTCTTTATCCCTTAGGATTCCGCCCATGTCTTCTCCAGCCACCGAATGGGCATTGAGAAGAACAAAGTCTGTGTCTTCAATGGGATCTTACGCTGGAAGTTCCATTAGGAAATGGTGGGATTGGGGTTGGTCTTGGATTTTGTCAAGGAAGCCTGTTTTTGCGAGAGATCTTGAGATGAACGAGGAAGAAAATAGAGCTCTCGGGTGTCATGATAAAGGAAGCTGGAGGCATGTTCTTTATAAAGCTAGAGCTGAGATTAGGAAGTTCATGAGATCTGATAATGTGGGTCTTCCTCAAACTTACAAGTATAATTCTTTTGATTACTCTAAGAATTTCGATGATGGAAACAGAAATATGATGAGTTAAAATTAAAAAAAAAAAAAATGGTTTGTTTTTGGTGTGAGAGAGAGCAAACCTCGTACCTTGTTGCTCAATACATCCAATCCAACCTTCAAGATTCAAGATTCAAGATTCAAGAATTCAAGCTAGCTATAGTCTGGAAAATAAGATTGGAAGATCACCATAGATTTATTATCAAAGCACATAGGGTTTGGTATTGCTTTATGCGTTTTTTAATTCACAATTCTTTCTATTTTTTCTTTTTAATGTTCCTCTTGGTATTACTCTTGTATTTGAGCTTTGTTGGTAGTAGATTGTATGGTGCTGGTCCCTGTGTTCATTATTATTCTTTTATGGAAAATCAAGAATCCAAGAAAAGAAATGGAAGGAAATAGAAGATTTGGAAGGGATTTGGTTTACCATCATCATCATTATGATTATAAGTTGATCTTGGTGTGTATTAATCTCAGTTGTGAAGATGAATTGCAATGTTGGTAAATATATGTTGTTATTTTTTACGCTTTATTCGCTACTTTGATTTATCTCCTTGGTCAGATGTTCATCGACATTAGAAGTTGCAAATTGTATCCATGTAAGGCTTATTAGCCAACTAATTTATTTTTATAAATCTTGTAAGTTATTTATATTGCATCAATGCTTGTATGGGAAATTTTTCTTCCTTTCTTTAAATGCTCCCTGAACTAAAGGAATATTAATTGGATTTTATTGACATTTTGTGAAAAAGCAAATAAGTGATAAAAAGATATACATATATAATGTTCTTTTATTTTAAGTATCTTAATATATATCCCAGGCTATTTGTTAGTATTTTTTTGTTTTTAATTACGTACCTTATTCAAGATCTCAGCATTTTATGTTAGTAGGATCTAGTGAAACATCGGTAGATCTCATGATAGTTTTACTTTTTTGTTTTAAAGCTAGAAACTAATCTTTAAAAAATGAAATTGGGTGTCGGCAGGTTTCTAGAAGGGAATTTAATGGAATGGCAACGAGATGTAATAAATGTTTGCAAAGTTGGTACTTTTAATTTTAAATCAAATTGGCGGTGTTTCTTGTTTTACAACTATTTGTGTAATAATTAGCTGAAACTTGTTGGGTACGCGCAGTTTATTGAATTTAGTGGCACGAAAAATAGTTTGGTTGAAGAAACGCGTAAGTCTTGTTGGGAAAATGCTGAATTTTCAGAACCAAAATGATAAATCTGGAATTCTGGACAAAAGGCAAATACAATTAAATAGGACAAAAAATTGGGATGTTTCTCAATTGTCGGCAGCTTTTTTTTTTTTTTCTTCTTCTTTTTTCCTTTAAAGATGTTCCACTGTCATGCGAATAATACATTGTGTGTACTAATTGGAATTTTGTATGTACCATGTTTAGGATTTTTAATTGGGTTAATTTTTTTTCCCTGCACGTTGGGTTAATCATTGGGTGCCAGTAAAGAAGTACTTGCAAAATGCATTTATGATAGCGAAAAAGAAAAATAGATAGCTGACCTTGGACTAGGGGATATTTGATAGTATTATATAAGATTCTATAATCTTATTTGGTATATTTTCAATAAGAATGTTTTAAAAAATAGATGATTAAAAGATTATTCATCTATCTTTCTTAAGAAAGAATAAATTATATATAATTTTATGTTAAAAGTTATGGAGGATTTTTATGTCATGAAAAATACCTCATGACAATGATGAATACAAGAGGAACAATTAATCTATATCATTACAATTTATTTTTCCTAAATTTTTGGATTGTTTAATGGCTCATATATGATATGGAGTCCAACAACTAACTATGTTGCTTATGTTTACACATGGGTATGGCACACGTCACACGACGTTGGTGAGTGTCGGTGACGGATGCTAGAAAGTGAAAAACTAAAGACAGAGAACGCTAATCATTGACAGCAAGGATGATGTGATGTGGGTGGTGGTGACCTTGCAACCCCATGTGATGCCGTCATCTCATCTGCCCATGTTCCCCTTCGTCTCCGTGATCTACCTCTTTCTTCTTCACTTGCCTTTTTCCAGTCCATTGATATGTATGTGTGTGTGTATATATATATCTTGTTTTTAAGAAGCTTTTTTTTTTAATATCTTTAGTGGATGATTTTAAATTATTTATAGATATTTTAATATCTTCACCAAATTATTTAAATTTACTATGTCTACATTATTACATTAAGTAAGTAATTTATTTTTATAAATTATAACCATAAAATATTAATTAATGAAATCATTTGATACAAAAATAGAAAAATATATATAGAAGATATAGAAGAACTTATCTAAAACAAATACCAGTTAATTAAATTTTGATACAAACAAAGTTCATTTCAATATAATTTTCTAGGATTTATTCTTATTCTTATTTTGTTTTCTTTAGAATAAAAATAAAAGAAAGCCATGGATGGATGCGCATCCATGTGTTTTTAGCTGGAGCCAACCAATGTGGCCACAGAACAGGGGAATGGTACACACTTATAAATGGTTGATTAGGAAAAGAAAAGATAAAGACTTTTAGCATCTTACAAGAAATAATATTTTGATTAATTTGTTTGAGCCTGAAAAAATATAAAATAATTGACCTTTAATGATTTATTTGGACTAAATATATATATAGAGACACATAAATGGAAAAGCTTGAAATTAATTGCAACCTAAAGCCCCACAGGCGGAGAACCCACCAGACACAACGCCACCCCACATACACAGCACCCCCAGTCCCCACCCCACTTTGATCTTTCCTTTTTTCTTTTTAGTCATTGGAACTACAACTTTTCTAAATGCTAAATTAACAACATGATTTTTAAAATAGTTAATTTAATATCTAATTAAAATTTTTGTATTGATTAATACTACCATATCACCACATCTAGCAGGATTAACTTGGCAAACACTGTCAGCAAATAAAGAAATAATATGTGTCAACTAATAAAAAAAAATTAAAAAATTATATTAGTAAACAAGCAAATTAACACATATATTAAAGTTATTAAAATTTAATTTGCATACTTAATCGTTTAATTAAACAAAATGTGCATCGGCTAGCTTTAGTTGTTTGATTTTGCAGTTATTTAAATATTGATACAAACAAAGATCATTTCAATATAAATTATTATTATTATTATTATTATTCAGAATAAAGATATAGAAAGCCACTGATGGATATGCATCCATGTCTTTTTAGTTGAAACCAACGAATGTAGGAATCATGGCGGAATGTGCATTTCCCTCAATTAAGTGAGAGAACTCTCCCTAAAAATAGCTCATGAGACGTTCAACAAAAAGAAGGTTTACACATCTAGGCAATATGAAACTTCTTTTTCTTTAATAAACTATACTATTTTAGAGTATTATTCTAGTTCCACATTGCTAATGTTTTAATTTTATATGGATGTGCTTGTGTATAAATAATTGCACATCCTTGAAAATGTTAATTGAATATGGGTTAAAGTGTAATATATATGCTTAGGCCCATTTTGTATATTTAAAATTTAAAATTTTATTATTTTAATTTAAATTTTTTCTTTCTTTATTTATTTTTTTTTAGAGAGGACGGGTCAGAATTGTCTCAATGCATCCTAGGACTTGAGGGGTCCATAAGTTAAACTCGCCCCACCCCCTACATAAGGCAGTTATGGGTCTTAAAAACATGGACTCGGACCCAACCTGCCCTAGGGAGATGTCTACTCACAACAATAAAAGTGACATATATATAGAAATACTTTCATGTTTACAACTCTAATTGAAATTAATTACTTATTTAAGGTCAAAATAAAAATAATTACCAATATGCAATTGCTAAATCGTATGTATAAAAAAAGATATACAAACATTATATGGTGTACGGTATATCACGTATTATAGTCGCGACAGTCACATCAATACACGTTCACAAAACGCGATTTACACGCAAATAAAAACATTTGTGTCGCAATTAGCAATTGAGATATGTGATTAAGTTCTACATCGCAATTACTAATAGCTATATAGCAACAATATATAAACTTTATATCCTGCTTTATTCCCGCAATTTACGTGTAAATTATTATATCCTAGGTTTTAAACGCGATTTTGTTATGGTATATTGGTAATTAATTACATCAGAGTTGTATATTGGTAATATTTTTTCATAGGAACCCTAGACATGTATTGAACTCCACACACACACACGCAAAAAAAAAAAAAAAAAAGTTCTTTACATATATAAATGTAGGTATGCATGTATACACATGGGATGATTAGGAAAAAAGAAAAGAAAAAGGAATCTAAAACTTTTATCATCTTCCAGGAAATAATTTTCCATTAAATTAATTTTTCTAGCAAAGGAAAAAAATATATAAATGATTTACATTTAATGACATATTTAGACTATATATAAGTATGGAAAAGCTTGAAATGAATTGAAACTTAATACACTAGCCCCTCGCTCCCCCGCCCCCCCATGTCACATTTGGTACAAGACATTTACCCAAATGTATATGGAGAATTTGGGTTCAAACCTCAATAACAATGCACCTACAAAACGAAAATGTGGTTAGTGACATGTTGGATTTGCGTTTGGTGTCCTCTCTGATACTTAAATCAATTATCATATTGAGAGGCCGGCAAATTATAGGTCTTGAGAATAGTGTTTGTGACATTACCATCCTATGAAGAGAAGTATTTGTAGTTGATTGATCCTCTGCGGCTAGCACTGGCAATTCATGTTACTATGCAGTGTTTCGTATACATATTTAAATGGGTTCATGTCTGAAAAACGTCAACTAAGAGCGCGACCTGTCTATTAATCAAATAGTGTAAGAAACTCTAAATCCATGACTTGACTCGTTTATACTGTGTCTTGTGTCATCCCGTTTATTGATGAATAAAACATATAAAAAATATTATTACCATCGAAAATTAAATATTTTGTATTTTCCTAGAAAGTTAATATTTTAAAATAGTTATTATCCTAGGTAGATAGTTAACAAAATATTATACAATATATGTTTTATGATTTATATAACATATAAATTATGTTAGTTATGTACATATCAATATAATATATAATATGTATAATCTATATTTTATATGTTATACATATGTATTATATAATATATATATATATATTTGTACAATATGTTACATCTAATCTATATATTATGTTGTGAACATCCACATATATAACATATTCAATTTATATTATAAATAAATTACAACATGTATATCATATATTATATATTTATAACCTATAGATTTTATATATGCTTAGATATGTTATATACATACACATATTATGATATATATTATACATATTTTACAATTCATATATACTGTTTAAGTTATATATATTTATAATCTTTATAAACTATAAATGTTATATATGAAAATCTATATTTTGATGTAGATATGTAATCTACATATTCATATACATTTATATATTATATAACATATAATCTTTGTATTATAAAACACATACAAATATATATATATATATATATCATTTTTATTCCATGTAACAAATAATTTATAATGTATACACACATACATATAACATAAAATTTATGTATTTATAACCTACAAATCTTATGTATGTATAGATAAATATATATACACAAATACGTTATGAATATTTGATATATATATATATAAGTTACAGTGACATACATATAGACATCATCACGGGGCAGTTCCGAATCGGGAACCGCCCCGAACCGTCACCGGCGGTTCCTGACCCCGGAACCGCCCCGTCGGTGACGGTTCCGAACCGTCTAAGGACCCGTCGGAACCGGCGGGTCCAAGCGGTTCGCGTGGTGGAACCGGCGGTTCTAACGGGTCCGAAACCGCCATATATTTTATTTAAAAAAAAAAAAAAGAAGAAGACATGCAGGTTGTTTCTGGACGTGGGGATTGTTGTTGGGGGAAGGGGAGGAGATTGGTGCTCCTTTGCCTTGAGGTATGATGGGGCATGTGAATTCACGCGCGAAGTAGGGTCTCACGTGCGTTTTTAGCACATGGATTACGTGCCCCATGGAGCGCGTGCATTATGCGTGCCACGAAGATGAAGAAGACTTCTTTCATGCGCTCGGCAAGGATCGACCATGCAGACCTCCCATGCAATTAAGCGCGCCTTATTCTAACTGAGCTGGGTGCAATTTTCGTTCCCTTACTGAATTCCGTATCTGAAGACTACAATGGAACACACATTTATTGTTAAAAAAAGAAAGAAAAAAATTGACATTGCTGCCTGTGCACACCCAAGCTACCTAGCATACCCCAACATAATTCTGTTGGGGGGTAGGGGGTAAGGTTTTGGTTTTATTCATTTTTTTCACCAGAAAAAAAAAAAAAAAAATCGGTTCGTGGAACAGGAACCGGAACCGCCAGAACCGGCGGTTCCTTGGAACCGTGAACCGCCCCGGCTCTGGCGGTTCCGGTTCCGGTTCCACGAAATGTGGAACCGTGAACCGGCGGTTCCGGTTCGGGTCCGGAATCGACCCGAACCGTGCCGATGTCTACAGACATATATACAATTATAAATTATGTTATATATCTATACAATATGTGTTATATTTAATATATACTTTATATGTATTATGTATAATCTATCCACCTTATAAATGTACTTTATATGATCTCTATATTAGTACAGATATGTATATAATATGTTATATGCATAATTTTTATAAAACTTATAGATTTTATTATAGGGTAAATGTCGTGTATAGTAGTTGTACTTTAACAAAATATGCAAATAGATACCTAAATTTTAAAATTAATCAACTTGGTACATAAAATAAATTTTTGTATACATCATTAATACTTCTATCATATTAGTTAAAAAAGCCATGTAGGGTTACGGTGTTAGCCAATTTGATGGAAATACTATTGGCATATACGAAAAATTCTTTCAAACACATAGGCTATACGTATGTACTGATATATACATTATATATTTTTTATTTGTTAGATAAGATTTATATTATATATATGCTATATGTATGTTTTGTATATAATTTATAATATGCTATATATATTATTTCTTATGCAAATAGTTTTTCAATTTGTAATTTAATTAGAGGTAATAATTTTTTTAACAAAATAAGAATATAAAACAATAATATTATATTTTAACAAGTTCGTGAGTTTGTAAATGAGTTTAGGTCATGAAATCAAACCTAGACACATCTAAATTCACGTCGTTTCTGGTTTGGCTCATTTATGATTCTGTCAATTTTTTCTTACCTAAACCCTTTATAATTGTATCGTGTTGTGTCCAAGTTAATTGCTAGCACTACTGAGGACCGAGAGCATCATAGGATCATGGGATTGTGAGCAAGTAAGTGCTTATTATAGTTATGGTAGAAGTGGGGTAGACCCACTAATCCACTTTCGAATGTGCTAAGTTTGATAGAGGAGGATATGTTGAAAGACATTGGGTGAGGTGGAGACCAACTATTGAAGGAGTTGGTGAGATGCCAAGTTAGATCAATGGGTGTTCAAGCAAGTCTTTAAGCCATTGTTGTTGTAGGTAGGGCCCTGGCCCAAGTGGTTAGCCCAATTAGTTCATGCATTAGACTCGGTTTGGGAGGCTCTTATACCAAATTAAACCATCATGCATTTAAGTGATGTATGTACAAAGGAATTGAAGTTCGAATTAACATAATGAGAAACACATTATGAATAGAAAAAATTAAGCAAAATACTTTCTCAGAGTTTAGGGACTAAGTGTCCATTAAACCATTCTAGGCAGTAGGCAGCATTCCTTAAATTCTCCATCGAGTCTTCCTAAGTGGGGGCCAATTTTCCATGGCCTTCTCTAACCTCCATGCTGGTTAGCTTTCGATACACATGGTCACCCCGCTGAAACTCCTTGTGCTTAACTTTCTTGTCTTAGTAACGGGCGACCCTCCATTAGTATGCCATCAATCCTTATGTGGCCTTATCATGGATCTCATCAATAGTGTTTAAGAGGGCAAAATCTGGATTTTAGGTCTTATAGCCCAGTAATGACTTAGGTTTGACTCTTTGGGCTAAGTTACATGGTCAAAAGAGTCAGGTCGATGAAATTAGGATGACTAGGGGGATTTGGCACGATGGGCTTGGAGGAAAAATCGTTAGACCAAACTGAGTTGTCCACTCTCAACCTTTCTTAAGGAGCTCATACACTCAAAGAGGTCTTCTATGGGCTAGAAAGCCTATAAAGCAAACCATCATTAGGAAGACTCATCTTGCCCATTGATAGTTAATACGATCCAATGGCAGTCATTAAGAGCTAACTTTTATAAATACCTAGAGTTCCTCCTCATTTAGCATATCTAAAAATTGACAAAGACATCATCGTACTATCGGAATACTCTCATAAGAGATCAAACATAGCTCAGAGTAAAGAACACACAGCGTTTTCTCTATAATAGTGGGATTGGTGCTATATAGCTTCTCAACCTATCACTAGAGTGTTCGAGCATCCTGAGATTGCCTACTCCTCTCCTTACCAATTGACTCTTAATCATCCCTTGAGTGTGCTTCCACATCACTCTTCTAAGGTTATGTGTAGCGTAAGATGTACGCTACAAGCACATAACCATTGCAATCAGATCTACCCCACTACATTGTCTAAGTTGGCTTGTAGTCCTATCTCATTTGCCATGACTTGAAGTTCCTGAATTGTGATGGTTAGAAGCTCTAACTCAATGGGGTACAATGCTTTCCTGCTGAATGCCAATGGATAAGGTATTTCTCCTATGAATGTTCTATGTGTAGTCTTCTATCCCCATAGGACGTAAGGTAGTTGTTCAGCCCATCCAATGTTGTCTCAATTGATAATCTTTTTTTTTTTTCAACTTTCGGCAGTCTTTTATTAATTGCTTCAACCCTGCCATTCATTTTGTAAATGGGAAATGGAAATACACCTTATTTTGATATAGAGATATTGGTAGCATTCTCTAAATCAATCGTTATTGAACCGAGTGCCATTGTTGGTGATTAGAACACATGGTACTCTAAACCTTCAAAGGAAATGGATAGTCACAAAATACTCAATGCATTTTTCAGTGATGTTGGAAACGGCCTGGGCCTCTACTCATTTGGTGAAGTAGTCGACCGCTACGATGATGAACTTCTTTTGGCTTATGATTCGAGGGAAGGGTCCAAATATGTCTATTGCCCACTAAGCGAATGAGCATGGACTAGTCAAAGTTTAGAGATAATTACTCAGAGCATGAGCTACTGGGGGGCATTTCTTAACTAGTTCAGCAGAATCATGTTTCTTGGTTGGCCAATAGTAGTCGAGGCAGAGTGCAATCACATACAAAGTTTTGTTACCTATGTGATTGCAACATTTGCCTAAGTTCGATCTTCTAGGATAGAGAGGCCTCTTTAGGTTGAAGGCTCATAGGGAGTGGCATGCTATGTCATGGTTGGCCAATATTAGCCATACAATATAGTAGCTTCCTCGCTGCTTTTTTTTTTTTAATCTCTTAGGACAATGTCGACTTTAAGTGTTTCTATATTTAGATCCATCTAGCAATGTTGTGTTGATGTTTTGCCTATCTTTAGGCTTTCCTGGTGCTCCTTATCAATAGTGCGTTGGAGGAGATATTCCACAAATATTTCCTTATGAAATGATCCATACACCAATCATAAGAAATCCAAATAAAATAAAGTCAATGAAATCCAATTGAAGTCACGCACAAGTTTAAACAGCTAAATTTTTCAAAATTCCCAAAATTAGTCTCAAACCAAAAACTTATATTTATAAAATTTGAAAACAATTAAAACATCAAAGTAAGTTAAATTATAATTTAATAATTTAATAATAGTTCTTTAAATGAAAATTTTATAAGAAAAATCAAAATAATACAATTAAAGCCTTTCTATTTGGAAAATTCTAATTTTGTCCTTAACCGAGTTATAGGGTAAATTAGAACTTGTAATTTAATTAAATAGATAAAGTGAATTTATTTGAGAAATTAAATCATAATTTACACCAAAGATGTATAACAAGTCCTAAAAAAAATTCGGATAGCTACCCCTACCCTTGCTTTTTCTCCCTCTCGTCTTCTCCTTTCAGTCATTTCTTATTCACTAAAACCTCCCTAAGACCCATATAAGGTAGAATACCTCCAAAATCCATATTTTAAGCACTTTTAGTCCATATTTAGCCTAGCATAATGAAAGATTAGGTTATGACTAGTTTTCTCCTTCCTCCTTTAAGACAATGAAGAATACATGAACATCAAAGGAGCTCAAGAGGTTCAAAATTCGTAATAGCTAAACCCAAGGTAAGAAAAGTGTATTAAACTTTAGTTTTAGCTCTTTTTATAACTTAATAAGCTCCCTTAGTGATTATATTGTCCTTGGATAGTAGGTTGAGATTAGAGAGTCAACAAATGAGGATGGAGAAGTCACTCAAGGTTCAACAAAATTCGTGCTAAGGTAAGACCCTAAATTTAAAGGTTGTTTTTGGGAATTTTATGAGCATCTAAGTGTAAAAATTGACTTAGATACTTGGGTATATGTTTGGAGTAGCTAAATTTTATGTTTTGGAAGATTTTGAAAGTATTCATTTGGGATTATTGTTGGAACAATTAGTGAAGGTGCAAAACAAAACAAGACAAACACCAAACTAGCCAATAGAGTTAAAATTTGGTATGGGTATGGTTGTTGATTGTATAAGTGGCATGTAAGACTTTGGGAATTGAGTTTGAGTTGCTAGAAATTCTTTTTGTTGATGAAATTGGTGATTAATTAGTTACATGAATGAACCATTGAAGGAAATATGAATGTGAGACTATGATGGTTTTAGAGTTGGGTCTAGCATGGTGGAGTTATGTTGTGTTTGGGTACAACTTGAAAGTTGGGTTTTGCTAGAATGAGTTTGTTAGTGAAGGATTTTGGCGTATTTGTGTTAAAGTTGTAAAATGATGGATTCATGCTTAGATTTTTGAGAAATTTATGATTAAAAATGTTTTCAAAGGATGGTGAGACATAATAAACAAATATTAGGTTTAAACATGATCTTTTATTTCTTTGAAACCCCCAAAAAGTTGCTTTAAAACACTTTTTTATCAAAAAAAATTTTGAGTTTAAGCTCAAAACAATGGAAAAACAAGGGTGGAACACAAGGTCTTGTAACATCTCATGTTCCTCTCTGACCTGATAAACTCATAGAAAATGAGTTTTCCAAAAAAATACGGCAGATACAATGTGTTCCTCTCTGACTTTAAAACTCAAAAATCAATTTTTCCAGAAGAACACGACCAAGAACACGTCGTAATATATCTATCTGTGTTTCTCTCTTGTCTCAAAACTCAATAAATCCTACAAGAACACGAGGGAATACATGTGCCAGTGTACCTCTCGTATACCCCTCGTGTACCACCCATGCTTCTCTCTCTAAAAGAACATAAGGGAATATGTGTGCCTGTACATCCCCCGTGCTCTTTGCCAGCCCTTTTATAACTTCGTCTTTTCTCACCCTAATCGCACAAAATTTGACCCGATTCTTTCCTTAACCTTAAGTAACCTTTTAAGACCTTCAAAATACATATTTAGCAAGTACTACTACCTTGTTCATGGAGTACACCATCTAGACACTTTTAATATAAATGCCTCACATGAATGGAGGTGATTCGTACTTAACAATCAGAGTATGACACTTAGAACTAAATGAGACTAGTGGACTATGAGAAACTATTCTTGAAAGGCCAAGAATCAAGAACCAAAAAGTATAGCCTACTAAAGGTTAGTTAACCTAAGCCTCAAAACCAACCTTAACTTACATGACTAAATAGATGACTTCGCTAGATGAAACAAATTATCCTTTTAAATATAATCCTCGGGTAGATATGGTTAAATTAGAGTTACCTAGATGTAACAAAAAACATAAACAAAATAAAGGTAGTAAAACTTGAACTAATTCTCGATTTCAATTGTGAGTAATTATTGGACATCAAGCTTTAGAAGGGATTTGAAAGCTCAAACCAATTGACAGGTTCGCAGTAATTGTGTATTGCTTACTAGAATAGTATCAATAACCAGATTAAGAATTTAAACTCTACTAAAATGATTATTGGTTACTTCTTAGTCGCTTACTTCAAGAGTGATTGTGAGCTTGATCGCAACTTTGGGATGATGTGATAGTTGTAGGCAACCAAAACCCCACAGAGTGTGTGGTAAGGACAGGTGGGTAGTCGATAGGGGATATTTCAAAACCAGACGGTCAATTAGGAGCTGGTGTGAACTTGCAACGGAGTTATGTGGTGGTATGTGCTCTTGCATAAAGTATCGTATTAGACTGTGCTTATTGATGGTTATTTGTGTGAAATTGATCCGTACTTGACTATTTCTTTATTTTCTTTTTAGTAACTACTGGGGACTTATCAAACCCCCCCTCTTCGGTGTGTGATTCAATGGGAGAACCCTACCCCTTTTGTTTAGTAGAAGTTATGAATACTCTTGTGTGTGTTGGTATTTCTAGGACGCTTGTCACGCCTCAAAGGGTACCCTAAACGCGATAGTCCGCCACACTCGATATTTAAACTCGAATATGACAACCTTAGTCATTCCATGAGTTTAGACACCCGGTGTAAGGCTCACGTTCACCATGTAGGAGACCTTACTTTGAATCGAAATAGCTTAAGAAGACATACATAGCAATAAGAATATAAATCATAATAGTTATGACCAAGATTAATCTATTATAAAGATTTAAGGAGCATATCCCTGTCAAAACATTAAGAGTCTTTAAGGTTCACAAAGTCTCTTACAATAACATATATGTTTAATTAAGGAGATTTAACTAGAAGTCTATGCCTAACAGCTAGGTCCCGACTTCTTCAAAAAGCTCCTTATATTTCAAAAGTTGTACATGAGAAAAGTGGCCTCTTGGGGATAGTCATAAATAATTATACTGTAATAGGAAACTATGAGGATATAAGCTTACGAGCTTAGTGAGTTTTACTTTGAAATTAAATACTTCATCAAACAATAGGGCAAACAAGTTATATTAAACAATCATATGAAATGCATAAGCACGTAGGCATACAATACATAAGACTTTCCAGGAGTTCTATGTTGAATGGATTTTCATCATCTATTCGGAGTTAGGTATTTCAGGCCCATATGATCATAAATTTCAATTTTTCCTCATTCATTTAGTGGTTGTTTCATGTGCCCACCTAGTCATTAATTATGTAGTCAATTCAAGTGCCTACTCCACTTCCATTTTAATTTAGGCGACCCCGTGCCACTATCCGAGTTTTCAAGCCCACCCATTGCGTAGCTATTATGCATTTTTCCCACAAAGGTATAATAACAAATGTAATATGACTCAACATATGTTATGCATGGACAATTTATTTATAAGATCATGGCATATTATTTAAGTGAATTATGGGCGATCATGGATATTTCAAACACTTCAATTCTATACTAAATCATACAAATATTTATAACAATTCCCATTTCGATATTCTTATCATATATTCAACCAAGCAAAATTCACATGCACATTCCAATTTTATCTTGTCCTAATTCTAATGCCAATATCATTACAAGCACAATCATGAGCATGTAATTTAAAAAAAAGTGAACTCACTTTACCATGGCGCGAAATTCCACTTAATCGTAATAATCCTCAAGAAGGTCTAATCCGCCTCCCAGGTTTCCTAACAAAATAAATACCTCTAATGAGTATTTCTATGAAGTTTAAATGAAACTTATAAATTCTATTCTAATAAGTTCGCCAAAATTCGCCTAAGAGAAAATTTCGACTTAATATAGTCATAACTTGGTCATTTTAACTCGAAATTTCACATATTATATACCGATTTCTACCTATTCGATGAGAGATATCTATTTCTAAAGTTATTTTCATCAAACAAGGTCGTTTGGTCTATGAACAGTAGGGTACATAATGCTATATGAGATTCCCAACCCACAAATCAAATTCTAATTTCAATCCAAGCATTATTTGCAAACTTTGATAAATACTTAGCCATCATTATATCTTGAAAGACTCTTTTATATACATATATAACCCAATATCATGCATGATTCATAGGTGTTGATTAATCTATTTCCTCGTGTACTTAGACAATGTTTTATAGGATTTGGAAGGTACTATTTTCTTAAGCTTTGTTTCTACCAAGTATTTTATATGTACATGCAATATCTACAAGTTATTATCATGAATGTCATAAGATGAGCTATCTATATGTATATCCTTAATGATATTTGATAACAAGAATTCTTTTAGAAGACTTTTACTTTGCAAAACTTTTGAAATTACTAGACTTAAGAAAACTAGTTTTATTTCTTGCAAAATCACACTTGTTTTTATCAAAATACAACCTTAATGACCTATATGCCAAACACCTTCATTATTTTAATAAAATTCTTCATTTTGGAGTTGGAAAATAGATGTTTAAATAGGAGTTTTACCTAGTTACGAATTTTACAAGATTTTAAGGAATGAAAACATTGTTTGACCTATACTTTGAAACATTTCCTTGTTTTAGGATTATAGTTTGATAAAATCCACTTATCCTAGTCAAAATTAAGTTTTTATTACATCTATTCCATAAAGCTTCTATTTTTCTATTAAAATCCTCATTTTGGTATTTGGAAATAGGTGTTTAAGTGGGGGACATTTCTAAATCCAAATTTTGAAATTTATGTTTGAGATTGTTTCTTTTGTAAAACTCATTTAATCTTTCCAAAATTAATTCCTAATCAAACCTACTCCTTATGGCTTCCATTTCTTTAATAAGACTCTTATTTTAGGGTTGAAAAATAGGTGTTCACATATCGATCTTTCCTTATTACGAATTTTAAGTTTGTTGTTGAGTCGAAACATAATGCTAACATGACCTTTGTAAACTTTTCTTGTTTTGAAAATATCTCTTAGTAGATCTAAGCTTTACTCATCAAAACCATTCCTTTATGATACCTATTCCCTAAGCCCTTCATATTTAATGTAAAATACTTATTTTGAAGTTGGAAAATAGCTTTTCTAAATAGGTTCCTTTTTAGATCCGAATTTCCAAAAATCATTTTTGTTGAAACAAAGATAGATCTTAGACTTTCTAACATTTTCTCACTATTATAATGCTACTACAAGGCTTTTATGTACATAAGACAAAAATCTATGGCATTTATGTGTTCAAAACAATTAGATCTAGTTTATTATGCATGTCATAAATGCAAATGCAACATCAACGTTATGTAGATGTGATTACTGAATGAATAATAACAACATAAAACAATAATATAGCAAGATAATAGTAAAACAACTTAAATAGTAAGATCTATAACATTGTGATGGCAAAGATACCATGCTTAAGTGTTTCCACATTCCTAACATAAAGCTCATGGAGATTTTGGTGGAACTACATATGTATGATCTTGCCATTACATGTTTTATTTGTGGTAGAGTCTAGATCTATTACCTGTTTAGTGTTTGAAGTAAGAAAGACTTGAAGAAAAATATGGGGTATGTGTGTGTGTGTAGGGAGGGTCACGGCATAAAGGAGAGGAAGAGAGGAGAGAAAAACCAAAATGCAAGAGTTTGTTTTGAGAGAAAGAGAGAAAAATGAAAAGTGAATGATATAAAAGAGTTTATATAGAGGATTAAGGTTTGTGTAGATTAAAAGAAGGAAAAATAAAATAAATTGAGAGAGAGAGCCTGGGGAGGGGGGTGCCGGTTTTGGGGTGAGAGAGAGAGAGAATGAGTGATATTTGTTTTGTGTAATAAAATTCAAAAATTAAAAGTAACTTAAGTAATAAAAAGTATTGGAAAAGTAAATTTGTAAAGAAAATGATGTAAAATTGTAAGAATAGGTTATAAGGATGTAAGAATAGGGTATGGGTAATTGTACTTGTGAATAGGGTGATTAGAAATCAAAAGGTAGATTAGACAATTAAATTACCGGTAGTGATGAAAATACGATAAAAATACTATAACTGAAACTTTTATAAACCGATAAATTATATTACTCATATATTTAGAAATCTTATGAAGTTACGAATCTAATGGTACTAATAACATATTTTTGGTATCTTGAGCCCTAGGACACACTTTTCAAAGTCTGTATCTGATCAAGTTCGAAATAGGCCAAAATTTTACGAATTTGATATTTTTAAACATCATGCTATTATTACGAATCAATCTACACTCTCCACTCATATTTTGACTTCTTGGTTTAAGAACATGGGATTGCCGGATCTAAACTGCTAGGGTTTCCTAAGGATTTGTTGACCTAGGGTTTTCAGTTGACTTTCCGGCTTAAGGTTTAAGCTTGAAATTACCCTAAAAATTAGGAGTTTACAACGCTGGGGATACCTTGTATGTGTACTTTAATTTAAATATCCTAAACTATGGTTATTGTATTAGATCAAGAGCATGTGACATGCGGTATGTACTTGTATTATTGTGTATTAGACTTCGCAACTCATTTTATTAACTTTTCAAGTCTTACTTATGATTCGATAGGGAATGAGAGATATGCAGGATGGCCTGATTAGATGACGATGTACGAGACTTGGATTTTATGAGTTTTCCTAGAAGAGTTATATAGTAATCATGTTTTGTAAACTTGGATGACTATAATCAATTAAGTCCAAAAGTTTTGTATTTGATTTATAATTTCTTGATAAGCCCTATGGACAATATTTATAAATGACCATTTGTGATATAAAATTTCTAAACAGGTCAAATCTTTTAAGTTTTGATATACCCAAACCATGGATAAACGAATACTAATCTACCGAAATTTTTATAAAGATTAATAACGATTTCTTAAATTCAAATTTAATTAGAAACCCACTCAATAATAGAATACCTTTCACATATCACTTGGAGGCGATGTGTGCAGCGAAACAACCATACCCCTGAGCACCCCAAGGGCAAGGTTGTTTCACCCTATCTTTTGGGTAGGGTGCAATAGATTAATTCCTGCAAACCTGGAAAGCCTATCGGTTTCTGCATTATCTGCTTAAGGGATCTTTTGAATGCTCCATTTAGTGAAATTTGTGGTTAGATATTGCATAATTTCTTGGCATTTACCATAGCATTCCCCTTTCATTTCGTATTCTCCCTTAACCTACTAGACGACCAATTGCGAGTCAAAGAAGATCTTTAAATTGTCCACCTCGACTTCAATTGAGAGTTAGTGGCTAGCAATAAGTGCCTCATACTCCGCTTCGCTATTACTAGCATCGAATATAAATTAATGGCAAAGAAAATCTTCACATTATACGGGCTTTGTAGGATTGGTCGGCCACACACCTTTCTTAGATCAAGGACCTATCTACATGGAGGGTCCATTCTGGTTTCCTTTCTTCAAGTGGTTTGTTGGGATGGCTTACATATTCGGCTACGAAGTTGGCTAAAACTTGAGCTTTGATGGAATCCAATACTTTGAATTGTACATCATATGGGTTGAGTTCTAGTACATTTTTCATCATTCGATCCGAAGTGATTGTCTTATGGAGAATACTTCAAAGGGTTAACCGGTTAGAATGTAACCTAATGAGATTTGAAGTATGGCTTGAATTGCCAAGTTAAGATAACTACTGTTGAAGCCAACATTTCCCCATCGAAATAGCTTTCCTTAGGACCTTAAAGCATGTGACTAATGTAATATATGGCTTATGTGCCTAACCATCTACTCGAACAAGGACCGAAGATATGGCTCTGCTATTAATTACCAAATACTAGAATAACTCTTCTCCTGGTACATGCTCTGTAAGCCCTGAAAAATTTCAGTAAATAGTTCTAAAAGATGAATTTTGAAAATAAAACCCTGAAAATCACTCCGAATTAAAACCGAACTTTGATAAGTCCCAAATCCCGAATGAATCCAAAAATTTCTGAATCTTGAGAAAAATAAGAATCCTCATAAATAAAATAGTAACTCAATATACTTCCATTCTAAAACCTCTACGTACGACAAATTTTATATTTAACTCCAACTTATAAATTCGGGTAAAATAGAGCCCTAAAACAAATTATTAAGAAGTAAATAGTGATTAACCTTCGAGAATAAAACTCAATCCAGAGAGTTCCGAGAACGTTTTGAGATAATAAATACTTATGGAAATCGACCTTAAAATAAATCTCACCAATCAGATGTGTCATTTAAGCAAAAAATATCAGTTTCCAAATTGACAAAGGTGTAGACCGGAAAGTCAACCAGGAAACCTAAGTCCCCGAAACTCCCAAGAAACTTCGTAGCCTAGATCCAGCAATCCCATATTCCTAGAACAAGGAGTCAGAATAAGAGGAAAAGGTGTAATTGGTTCGTATTAAACCTAGGATGCTCTAAAGGATGAGATTAGCGAATTCTCGATCTATTCCAATCCGGTCAGGTGCCAACTTCGAAAAGCGCGCCCTGAGATTCGAAGTATTAAAAATACGTTATTAACGCCAGTAGACTCATATTTTTATAAGGATCTTTAAAATATTAGTTTTATAAATTTTCAATAGCTAGAATTACCTGATTTTTGCAAATTTATTTGTATTTCTTTATTACCAGTAATTAGTGAGTCTTTTAGTACGATTTACTATTATTCATTACGCAATTTTTACTATTATTCTTATAATATATACCCTAGTTTTTCTAGTAATCGAATAAACTTCGGAAACCGGAGAACGAAACCCTATATCTGTCTAGTTCAAGCTTAGTGAGAGAAGCTTAGAAACCCTAGATCCGGCTTTCCTTTGGTTTCATAACAAAAGAGGTTTTATAAAATAAATGAATATGAATTATTGTTTTAGAGTATTTTTTAAACCTTAGAAAATTTTAAATTCGGGAAATTTTCAATTCCCGATCTTCCCGTGCTCAATTATGGAAAAACGTGTCCCGGGACTAAAAACTCAGAAAAATATTCCGGAATATTCATTAGAACCGAAATTTTATAAGGATTTCAAAAATATAAATTTTATAATTTTTTGGGCTATAAAAATTACAGTTATAGCCTTTTTTCTGGTATTTTCTTTACTACCGGTAAAGTAGATGTCTTGTCTACTATTTATCACTATTCACAAGTATAACCTATACTACACACTACCCATACCCTATTCTTACATCCTTACAACTACTCAATTAAATTTTCTTTTCCAAGAAATTTTTGTCTCCTATTAAATTATCACTTTTATTACATTTTATTACACAATATCAATTTCAAATAAAATTAGTTCTCTCTCCCTCTTCCTCCCCATATGGCCGACACCATTACCGTCCCAAATATGCCCCAAATTGATTTATTTTATCTCTTTTATTATTCCAAGCAAACCCTAAATTCACTAATATAAATAATTTTTAACTTTCTCTCTCCTTCATTTCATTTCCATTTGTCAAAAAAATCACAAACCCTCTCTCTACTTCCTCCTAGTGCCGTGAGCCTCCTCCCCATTCCACACACACACACAACAAGCTCTTTTCTTCTTCATTTCTTTATCAAAGCCTTCCTTAGGAGATGATTTTTAAGTTTATTACTATTAAATCTTATAATGGCAAGACTTTTTTTGTGTGTTTTTTACCTTAAATCCCAATGAGCATATGCTAGGGACAAGAAAACACTAATATAAGAATATCAAACCATCACAAGAAGTAGATCTTGTGTTTAAAGGAGTTTTTGTTGAAATAATATTATGTTCATGCATGTAAAGTAGAGATCTTGCATGGAAAGTTATGTTCATGCCATGAAACTCATGATTCATGCACTATATGTGGTAGATCTAGTGTTTAGACACTCATATTTTTATTTACATCTATGTTCATGTGGATATATTGAGCTTTCATGCATTAATGATCATAAAAGCTTAGCCTTGCATGTATATAGATATGTTAGATGATAGATCTTCATGTATAGGAGACAAGGAACTTAAAAAGAAAAGATTTTTGCTAGAAATGTCTTAAGGAAAATTCGGATGATTTTTGAAACCTATTTTAAAAACCCTTAAAACCACTTTGAAACTCATATTTTTCATGAAAAATGAAGGGTATATGTAATAGGTATCTTTAAGGAATGATTTTTACAAGTTTGAGTGAGTTTAGGCATGAGTAATATGTAAAACAAATAATGGAGTTAGAATAGAAAATCTTGAGATAGTGATTAAATTGTTAAATTCGTATTTTGGAGTAATGCCTACATAAACACCTAGTATTCAAGCTTAAATTGCATGTTTTATGGGTTAAATGAAGTCCTTAGGCAATAGATATAATAAAGCTTCAAATTTTGGTGCATTAAACAAGTTTTCTCCTAAAAAAAGTGCAAGAAATGAAATTTTCCAAAATTCGGATTTTTGTGAAAAACTTGTTTAAAAACATATTTACAAAATGAAAAATGTGAATTTTTATGCATAAATGGAGGTCTTGGATAGTATAGATGATAAAGACTTGTTTTTAGTTAGATAACAAGTAAATTCTAGGAATAGAATCCTAAAATACTAGGAGATGCAAAATTGGAAAGAATGGATTTTAGGAAATGGCTAATGTGAAGTCTTGTAATGATTAGGAGTTCTTAAGAGTTCATTATCAAAAATCATCAAGATCATGCATATATTGAACTCATTACATGACATTCATATTAGGAATTCATTCATATTCCATCTATACATGAATCATCGACTAGAAACATTTTTACTAAATGTGAAACAATTTTTCGGAAATGGAAACGTTACAGAACAGATCTGATCCCTCTGTTCCGTGACCTTAATTTCTTCAAAACTTGAAAATAATATTAGAAATAGATAGCTCTTTTGAAGTAGATAGAAATCGATATAAAATTTGCGAAATTCCGAGTTAAAATGACTAAGTTATGGCCGTTTTAAGTTGGAACTTCCGCAAATGGCGAGAATCACGATATTGAGTAGTTTAGATGCATAGCTTGAATTAGTGAAGTGATGAGATTCTTATTAGGCTATTCTTATTTAATAGGTGATCCCGAGCACGACGATACCCTATCACCTGACTACCGTTATTAAGAGATCGGCGTACCATGGCCAAGTGAGTATTACTTCCGATTTCAATTATTGTTTGTGATTGTAATGATAGTGGCACTAGTTGCTTAGGCAAAGATAAAAACGAATATGCATGATGGGGTAATTGGGAATTATACACTTGTCTGTTGTTGATATGTGAAGTTGGACTTAAAGAATATCGAAACCGGGTGATAAGCTACTGCTTGTATAGCGAGGAGTTATAATTGATTGTCTGCGAATATTGGTTGGTCACCTAAAAGAATTGGATTAATCTATTATTGGACCTCAATTATAATTGAACTCATTCATATCACGATGGGGATGGAGCATTAGCATTGTTGGTTTTTCGTGATCCATAAAACGACTATATATTGGTTAATCGTGATCCATAAAACGAATATATGTTGGTTAATCGTGATCTATAAAACGAATATATGGTGGTTAATCGTGATCCATAAAATGAATATATGTTGGTTAATCATGATCCATAAAACGAATTGTTGTTCAGTTGACCGTGAGTTTAAACGGCGTCGTACCGCAGGATTCATAAATCTGCTAACCCAGGATGGAGGGCGCAAGTCCATCCACATATGATTTTCGGCTGGTCATATGTTTGTTGAACTCACTTGTTTGATGCATTTTACTTGATTGATTAATTACTTGCTTAAATGTTTTGTCTTAATTGTGATTCGGAAGTTTTCACTCACTAAGCTAGTGTAGCTTATACCCCAATAGTTTCCTGTTGCAGTATGAATACCTTTGGCTATCTCTGAGGACCCGTGGACATCAGGTACAGCTCTTAGATGTTAAGGAGCTTTTGATAAGGCCGGGAACTAAAAGTAGAAATGGACTTCTAAACCTGTTTCCCTAAACCAGTGCCTGAAGGATAATACAAGGAATTTTGTGAGCCTGAGAATTCTCAGCATTGTTAACGGGGGTATGCCCCCTAGTTCATGTAATAGACTAGTTTTCTATGAGACGGTCATGATTTACATTCTTGTTGCTATGTATGTCTCCTTAAACTACTACGAAGCAAAGTATGGTCTCTGTATGTTAAGAGTGAGCCTTATACCCGATGTCCGAACTCATGGGAAGACTAAGGTTGTCTTACTTGAGTTTAAATATTGAGTGTAGCGGACTATCACGTGTAGGGCACTCTTTAGGGCGTGACAGGCTCACTAAGACAGGAGGGGTAGTAAGTAGCTTCTTCAATTCTGTAAAGGTCATCTCACACTCATCAGTCCATTAGAAGTTGGTGAGGATCTTCAAAATTTTGAGGAACTCTACATACCAATCAACACTTCTGGATACATATCTACTTGGGGTAGTTATCCTGCCAGTAAATCTCTTGAACATCTTTCACAGACTTAGGGGAATGCATATATAGCCCGACTATAATTTTCTTAGGGTTTGCTTCAATTCCCCGTCGAGTGACCATATATCCCAAAAATTATGATGCCTTGAACACACATTTCTAGGGGTTAAGCTTCATTCGGTATTGCCTTAGGCGACTAAACATCTCTTTCCAATTTTCTAGGTGGTTTTCTTGTCTTTTGCTTTTTACGATCATGTCATCAACATAAACTTCCATGATATGTCTGATATGTTCTTTGAAGACTATGGACGAGCCTTTAGTACACAACTCCAGCATTCTTGAGATCGAACGACATTGCTCTATAATAGTAAGTGTCAAAGACAGTAACGAAGGACGTGTGTACTTAGTCTTTCGGTTCCATCATGATCTTATTGTAACTAGAAAATGCATCCATGAAGCTCAACAAGGAGTACCCAGTTATTGAATCTACCAACTAGTATATTTTTGGTAAGGAAAAACAATCTTTAGGGCATGTTTTGTTGAGTTTGGTATAGCCAATGCACATTTGTCATTTACCATTGACCTTTTTCACCATGACCATGTTGGTGAGCTAGGTTGGGTATTTTCCTTCCCTAATGCAGCTTGCTTTTAGCAACTTTTGGACTTTTTATTTTATGGCGGCCTAACGAGCACTAACAAAGTGCCTATGTTTCCATTACACTAGCTTGACCTTCGGATCAATGCTGAGTTTGTGAGTGATCACTTGCAAATTTATTCCAAGCATATCAAGAGGGGACCAAGCAAAAACATCACTATTGTTTTGGAAGAAGTCAATAAGCTTGGCCATAAACTTAGGGGGTAATGTAAAGTCTACCCAAGTGACTATAGTAGGGTCTTTACCAAACAAAACATCTTCCATTTGGTCGGTTGAACCTCCATTTAGCTCGATAAAGTCTATTTTTTTATGGCTTGATCATTTGGGGAAAGTCTATTAGAAACACTTCATCTCTTGCCAAAGCTCTAACATACAATTTTCTATGATGGTTCATAATCTCCCTTGTATATGCCAACCCAATTGAGGTAGGGAATTTGACCTTTGAATGAGTAAGGGATAGAACCATGCAAAAGAGGAATAGGCTGGGTCAGCTTAAAATCATATTATAGGGCAACCAACAATCAACTACCAAAATTTCCACATCATTATAGGCTCAATATTTATCTTCTCAAAGTCTCATTTGAAGAATGATGATTCCCCTTACTTTGGTTGATTTTTGAAGTTGAATATTTCATGCTTATAAGGCTTTAATTTCTTCTAGATGTTATCATCACGAAGCCTATTGAAGGCATGGATGAAAATGATATTAGCACTATTCCTAGTGTCGATTAGGACTTTCATTACATTAAAACAAGCCACTCGGGCTTTTATGACAAGTGCATTATGATGCAGTACTTTTACATCGACTAGATCGGCATCGATAAGCTTGAGGGATAGATTAATTTTCTCCTTTTTTTCAAGGAGCATAACTCCTTTCCTTATGTCACTTTTGGAATACCGAGAGAAAACAGTTAGGTAAGGTTCTCCAACATTAATATTAACAACTCCTCTAGTGGGATCATCAAAGCGCTGATAAGTTAAATCAGGGATCACTCTGAGGCAATTGGATCACCTGTGTTGGATAGGTCTTTCAATGTTGTTATTCAAGTCAGCAATATATTGTCATAGGAATCCTTTCTTTAAGGCTTCTTAGAGGGAAACCTTCAATTAAAAGTAGCTAGTAGTGTTGTCACCCATGTCCTAGTGGTAGTCATAGAATTTGGTGGGATCTCTCTTGCCCTAGTTACCATGTATCCTAGTGGGGAGAAAGTGAAACAAGCTTTCATTCTTATGAACTTCATGGACTACTACCTAGACAACAATACTGAGATCGAGGCCATCTATCTCAGTGATGGCTTAGTTGAATTGAGTGATACTGCCTTGGAGGGACTCGTCTTTCTTCTGATTCACCAGAAAAAGAGATTACATATCCTTTTTTGGGGAATAACAAACTGTGAAGTGCATTTTAAATGCAATTGCTACTTCATCAAAGGATGTGATCAAGCTAATGGGGAGTTGATGGTACCAACTATGATTAACTTTTTCCAACATCATCAGGAATACTTTGCAAAAGATAGTGTTGTTAAACCTAAAGGACAACATCTAGTCTTTATATTCTTAGAGGTGTTCCTCTAGATCAATAATTTCATCATACATCTTGAATGTAGGCAACTTCATGCCTTGGGAAAAAGGCTCCTAAATGCTCAACTGAGCGAGAGGGGTTCTTATTAACAGTTGTGTTACTTTATATGCTAGGGGCACTCTTCTTGCTTTCTTTAAGCTCTACCATTCTATTTATTTTCTTCTCCGACTCCTCAGGGATCAGAGCCTTGAAACATTTACCTTGATACATGGGAAGATTGATAGGAGAAAGGTTCTTGTCGTGACTTTTTGAAGCTATAGGTGCAACCGAAAGATTCTTAGCCCCAAGGGCTCCTTGCATATGGGATGCACAAGGGACGGCGCATGGGCGAGTTGGCTCTCAGAGTTGTTGGTGATCAACCTTGTGATGATGGGGTTTTACCATTGCTGGGCTGCGATTGAGAAGCATGAGCTCCCAACTCTAGTTCTTTGAGGCACTATTCGGCTTCTCAATTGCGCCTTATGATTTCAACTTTCTGTTCTACAACTTGGTGGAGCATATTCTTAAAGCGGCCTAGGCGACCCTAGCTTTGAGAACCATTAGAAGCAGGAAAGATGCTGGGGTCCATAAGGTAATTCTTTTGGTGCTTACAAGTCAGGTGGAATTGAAGATGACTTCAAATTATCTTTACGGCCCTGGTCTAAAGCGGCTTATTGTTTTTAGGACGCGGTGGCATTTCGGGGATATAGTGTTTGCATTCACTCTTCATCTTCACCCTTTAGGGTTTTTGCTAAGTACTGTTTGTAACTTTTCACCTTGACATGTTGCCATTGCTAAGACTAAAACTATTACTTAAGGCACCGTAAGGAAAATTTCAACAGCTAATATGAATAGGAAATTACAAAGTCGATCATGCAGTATTTCCTTACTCATCTTTTTACGTCTCCGGCTTACAACTTAGGTTATGTAAAAGCTGAAGATTCGACGCATGCTTATATTATTTTCACTCACTAAAGCCCCGGAGTGAGATATCGACTAAAACCCATGAAGTGCAGGAGTAAATCAAATAGCAGTTCAACGATGATGTTATCATATTAAATTTTGAACCACAACCAATGATATAAAAGTTTAAGTTTGTGAATTTCGTATGTACTTTGTCTTTATTTCTTGAAAATTTCGAATAACTCTCTCTTTTTCCATGAGTTTTTACATGTAAAAGCAAAGACTTGTACTGGGGGGAGGGGAGGAAATGACCATTATGATTGGAAGTATAATTATACATGCAAAATTTCACGGATCTTAGATCACTCCCGTCGGTTATACAACAGCATCTTGAAGCTGCATTCCATGGTAAAATTTGGAAACGGTGTTACCCCAATGCTGCCCTGTCCAGGTAGTCAATGTAAATATGAACCAATGTAGGTGCATGATAACCATATACAATATCATGCGGGCACAATTCCAGGGAGACAAACAATAATGCAAAACACAATAGAAGAACATCCATTGATAAGCTCCTTCAAGTTGAACATATATATACATGGAGACACTAGGCGACGGGACAGGCTAATTTCTGAAACTTGTCAATAAGCATTTGGGCATGTCCTTTATTTTAAAAAGAGCAAGATGTTGAGATAACCATTCCATCAACAACTACAGAGCGAGATGCCAGAACCATCATCTGACATGATTGATCAATTTTAAATTAAGGGTTGCTATTTAAAGTTGGTTGAAGTTTCATTGAGAAAAGCCAATTTATTATCACACAGATTCAGCTTTTGAGATGCTTCTGAAGAACATCATGTTGCATTAATGAAGTTTACAGCAGGAAAGCAAATGTTCTGACAAATCAGTGGAATTTGAAGTTTGCTACATTTTCTGTGAGTTGTATAAGCATGAAGAAATTTCATTCTTTCATTTCCATATTGAAAATCCTTTCCGTATAATTTCTATACTTTTCTAAACCCTTCATTACTAGAGTACAAGAAACAAGGGTAATTTGAGCTGTTGAGTTTTCTGAAGGATAAAACAGTGAGGTGCTTCTTTCTTTTTAGTTTTTCCTAAATAGTTAGTATATCAAACCTCTTCGTGACATCTATAATCAGTTGCCAAGGGCTCCAGGACCATCTCTAATGCCGAAATTCAGACTGTTTCGCATGGTTCGCCTTCCAATCCCTGCATTTCCTTTTTGCATCATGGCAACAAATTCACCATAGTCGATTCTTCCATCCTAAAAACATTGAGAAATCAGATAAACCGACTTGCAGAGTAACATTGGAATGCTGTCTACATTACTCCACCTATAGAGCATTTGTTCTGATTACCTTGTCACTAGAACTCTGAATTTTAATTTATCCTTACTTTGGTCATAAATAAATTGAGAGTAAAGAAAGATGACACATTATATGAAACAACTACAGCCTAAAATGTTATCTTATCTCTATCAGCACAGGCAATCTCAATGTCCGTCCAGCAGGATATTAATGCAGAATTTCAATTTGAAATTTTCATTACAGAGAATATGGAATATATAAGACCGACGATATGGCAATAAAATTTGAATGTTCAACCAAGTAAAATATGTTCCCACTAATCAAGCATACTAATCCTCTAATTATTGCTTAAACCATTTGTCTAGTCTATTAACATGCAAATGAAATAAAGTAGCAAGCGAATAAGCTCCAATATGGGCTGTGTTTTCAACTTATACTAGAGTACATACTTAAATTGCATTTTTGTTGCCCAAGAGGCTAAACAGAAAACTTTCATGTCAAGCTTACTTCAAATGAAAATAGACTAGGTTACTTACATTGTCCTGATCGACTTCTTTAATAATATCTTCAATAAGAACATCAGTCATATTATGTTCTGCACAAGCTTGCTGGAGCTCATCAATCGTAATATAGCCACTTCCATCCTTATCAAAGTACTGAAATGCTGCAACAAGATGTTCTTCACGTTCTAACTTATTAAGGTGAATTGTTGCTGCTATAAATTCCCCATAATCAATTGTTCCACTATTATCCACATCAGCCTGCAAAGAGAAGATGACCATCATAACAACTTTAACATATGCACAAATCACATAGACTGAAACCATTTCTTTTCAGAGACCAAACAAATGGCAATCTCCAGCTCATAGCAATGAAGCTATTGAGAGTAAGAACATTAACACCCATTTCTTACAACAAGGATAAACTGTGCGACCTCTGTGTTTTTAAATAAGCAAAATATAAGCTTCGTCTGGGCAAGGAAATATAAGGAAAACAAAAATGGGAACACGTGTGATTATGCAAGGACAGATTTTATTTTAGTAAGTTTTCTGTACAAGTCAGGCAAAGATAAGTGCTCATCTGGACAAAAGAAGAAGGAACTCTTGCTGGGAGACAATGTACGTACTGCATCCATGAGATTACGTATCTCAGTATCTTTCATTGTTGAGCCATATCTTCTCAAACCAGCTTTAAGTTCATCATATGTGATTGCACCACTATTATCTGTGTCCATTGCTTTGAACATTTCTCTCATACCGGCAATCTCCTCCTCAGAAAGCCTTTCAGCAATCACCTGGCAGCAGCATAAGGATTCATCACTGTGAATAAGGCGAAGTTATGTCTTCAATAATTGAAATGAAAGGCTGGCTACTTTATAGGAATACCTATGTACAAAATATCAAGACCATGTGGATTACAAATGCATGGTGTCAATGACTGTAAGCACCCAGTTTAGAATACTCATATGCATCTATCAAATTCTAAAACATAACCCAACTCTTAATTTTCCTTGGTTCTGTTAATTTTTTAATCAAGTCATAAGATTTGGTGAAAGAAGACAGATTCTTCTACACTAGCGATACAAATAAAGCATCTGGAATACAGTGTAGAATGTTTAACAATCATCAAAGTTATCATTGAAGAGGAAGTACATGCAGCTGGTCATGACTCATGAGCGGGTATTGCAAATAAAATGGAGTACATCAACTCGATAAACCCCAAATCCTTTTAGCAGTCCTCTTCCATACATACCCTTAAAGCCATCTTCTTTAACTTATTCATTGCAGAAAACTGCTTGAGACGCGATAGCACAGCAGCATCAAGTTTTCTATCTGGAGCAACACCATCTTTGCAGATCCATGGATGACCTGAGAAAATTTATTCCATAAATAGTTAAAAGAAACACTAGCTGCAAGTGTCTCTCATATAATAGCGATAGTAACAAAGAAGCAAGCATACATAACACTTCATGGGCAGTATATCGCTCTGAAGGTTGAGGGCATAGCATCTTCCTGATAAGGTCTTTTGCGCTATCAGAGATTATAGGCCATGGGTCTGATTCAAAGTCTATATGTCCCTTCAACACAGCATCAAATATTCCCTGCTGAGACTCTGTAACACCCGCAAGGACAAATTCTTTAGTACTTGACCATAAAGCAAAAATTTTCAGCACTTTAATTTAACCAGTGCGCACCTGCCCAAAATGGTGGTACACCACTTAACAAAATGTACAATATGACTCCTGCTGTCCACACATCTGCTTCTGGTCCATAATGCTTCAAAAGTACCTCGGGTGCAACGTAGTATGGGCTGCCAACAACATCTGTGAATATTTGACCTGAAACAGAGTGGTGATGAATTTTAAAGAGCTGGAAGTAACAAGATCACATCGGTTTTACCAGAATACAAACTCTAGTCATATTTCAAGCCTCATTCCCCAGTTATAAATATAAGTAAAATCAAGCGTGTCAACAGCTATTTACAAGCCGTTCAAATAGAAGTAAAAGGCAGTTTTAGAAATGTTGGATGTGCTGATTCTTAAGACTGTATGCATTATGATGTACTTGTAGCAGATTAACATACTTTAGCTGTGATGCCAGTAAATCTGCTATAGCATATAGAAAAGCTTTCCAACATCTCTTAGATGTCAAAAATTGCTACAACAATGGCAGGACGGGACTGGTGCAGAGCATAATTGATATTTTGCTGAAGACTCCACACAATGAAGTTTCTTAAGAATAATGATATTTCAATAGCAAGTAAATAAGTAGGTACAGCATAACATGTTCAAAGAACCAGAGAACAGTGAACAGAGATCAACTTCTGGTTTGTTACCTGGCTTAAAGAAGACGAGAGACCAAAATCAATTGCTTTAAGAGAAAAATCATCGTCCTTATTAACCAACAAGAAATTCTCGGGCTTAAGATCCCTATGCATAACACCAAGCGAGTGGCAAGCCTCAACTACACCAACAATAATCTTTGTGAGATCAGCTGCTTTCCTTTCACTGTAATGTCCTCTCTGAATAATTCGATCGAACAATTCGCCTCCCGAACAGAGCTCCATCACTATATGAACATAAAGTGAGTCTTCATAAGCGCCTTTAATGGTGACAATATTCTTATGCCCTGCCAAATGGTGCATTATCTGAATTTCCCTCCTGACATCCTCCACGTCCTCCTTAGAGATCAACTTCCTCTTGGAAATGGATTTACAAGCATACTCGATTTTCGTGGAATTCTCGATGCATAAATAAGTAGTCCCAAATTGACCTTGTCCTAGTTTACGGCCCAACGTGTACTGATCACGAATATTTGGTGTCTTATGGCCTAAAACATAATAAGACTGATTATCCGTGCCTCTCCTCATGATAATGTCTTTCTTTGGAGGAATGAAGATTGATTTACTATTGTCTTTGTCCTTCCTGGAGGCGTTTTCTTTGGCAGATTCTTGAGAAGCAAAGTAATTAGACTTTAAGCTGGAAGGTGAGCAATCAGAATCGGAATTATCGGATGTTGATCTTCTCTTGGAAATTGAGGGATTGTATTGAGGCTGATCCAAGCCCTCAAAATATTTCCTAGTAAAAGATCCACGACATGCATTGCCCATAAAAACGATTGTAACCACAATTCACCACAAACCCTTTTCTAATTTTCTTCATCCAAATGCTATATTACCAATGATTGATCTTTCTTACTCTGCAACCGTAACACAAACGATATTAAAAATTGCGAGCAATACCCAGATTAAATATCTTATAAAAATAAGCAAATGATCCTATCCTGTATCGTTTTTTTTCCTCATATATCATGCTACATCAAGATTCATTCAGGCATAATGCAATCCAAAATAAAGATAAAGAAAACGTTATGGAAACTTGCCTTTGAGGAGAGGGGGGGATGAAAAAGAAGAACAAAATGATGGAATGCTGATGTCAAGGAGGAGGGGATGGATAATGGTTAATTTTTTTTATGGTCGAATGTGCAAATTGAGTTTGAATGGTTTGAATAGATTATTGGTTATTTGTGGAAAGGTAAACTGTAAAGTGATTATCTCTTCTCCTATGGTTATTTTAAGTAATCTTGGAGTTGCTGCCAGACAAACTTACATAATTAAGACAGGCATTCATTGTTACGATGAATGAGATACGAAGTAGAGTTGCTTATCAACTCTCTCTCTCTCTCTCTCTCTCTCTTCTCTCTCTCTCTTCCCCCATCAGCTTACACGGTTTATGTACAGAAACAGGTTTGTTTGTTTGTTGGTGGTTTTATGTCAAAGATGGTGAAACTGAGCCTAGCTACAAATGATACTCAATGGAATCTTGGATATGTCTTTGTCGAATATCTGTTTTGGAATCAAGTCTTTTTATCTTTCTGTTTTCATTCACCTGTGTGGACATTGTCTTTTCGTATGCAAAAAAACACGTTATCGTGGTATATTTGAAAGTATTATATTTGTATTAATTTAATATTAGTTCTGTTTAATAAATTTATAAGTAAAAATATTAAATTTTTATTAAAATTTATTTTTTGATACATATTTATTTAAAAATAATAAAAAAATAATATCAAAATGATTCAAAAATCACGATAGTTTAGTTTAAAAAGAAAAAAAAGAAATACTTTATCGTATATTTAATTTATTTGCATCAAAATGACTTTAAGAAAGGGTTGCTTTATTCTTTGCGTATATGACATAGCCTACGTCTTCATGTGATGTTTTAGTGATTGAACGCGGACTCCAACTTGATTCGACGTAAATGTGTATCAATTGATAAAACACAAGTTCTCAACGTTTGATATTTTACATATCCAATATTTTTCTTTTGACGTCTTACGCACTTATATTTTCTTTCTATTTTCACTATTCAATCAGGGGACACGTATCAATTTTTAGTTGATCCGTATCAATTAGTTTTATAGAATATGTTATTGATTATCCTCAAATATATACTAGTAAAAATGAGATGTTTGTCCTTAAGATTGCAAGCGAGTTAAGTTATTCGTGAGTTATTCGAGCTCGATGTATTTTAAGCCCAATCTAGCTCGAACTCAATATATAAATGAGCTAAGCTCGAACTCAAATTGAGACTTGTTTAGATAAATTAATGGAGTTTGACCTTTATACCAAGCTATTACACAACGTAAAAGAAGCAGTCCACAGTGGCATAGAGATTACATCATGCAATAACAAATCTAGTGTTGAGAATAACAGATCTAGTTGGGAAATAACAGATCTAGCTGGAAAATAACAGATCTAGTTACAACTAATTGTAAATCAGTTCATTGTACAAAGGATGTAAACAAACAAGATCTATAAATAGAGAAAATAACATACAGAAGGGATATGAGATTTTATCCCCAGAAAAATTACTCGTGTGAGTGATTGGAGACCGCTCATCTCGAACTGAGCTATACAATTCCATCTGTACACACAAAACACACGATTATCGTGATGCATAGAAGATATCAGAGAAACACAAGAGAGAAAGAGACTTAACTTTGAGTGCATGAGAGGTGAGGCAGAGAGGGTTAGGGTTGAGAGGAATACTGTCGTGGTATTGATCTTTGTGGGCTTGGGCTCTATCAATTGGTGCTCTCGTCCTGTCGATGGTAGCTACAAGACAATAAAAAATGGCATCAGACATGGAGCAAATCAAGAGTATGTTCATGGCACTACAACAACAGCAGCATCAGTTTGAACAGCATTCTAATTCTATATTGCAAGATTTATCAAAAAGAATGGAGCAATTGGAATTACAGGTACCTCAAACTCAGCACTCTTTCGGTACAGCACATGATCCTCTTATTTCCGATTCATCACTTGCTACATATGATGAGAATTTGGCTAAGGCAATTAAACTGGAATTACCTAAGTTTTCGGAGGAGGGAGTCAAGATTTGGACCTATCAAGCTACTCAGTTTTTCAACTTCTATAAGGTGGAAGATTAGCAGCGAATTACTATTTCTTCGTTTGCTATGATGGGGGCTGCAGCAGAGTGGTTTAAGTGGATGCATTTAAATGGCCATTTGACTAATTGGTCAGAATTCTTGAATGCTTTAGTAATTCGATTCGGGCCTTCTGAATATGAGGATCCTCAGTGTGAATTGTTCAAATTAAAATAGGAGGGATCAGTAGAACATTACCAATCTCAATTTGAAGCTCTAGCAAATTAGGTGGTGGGTCTTTCTGGTTCTTTTTTGCTCAGCTGCTATATTTCGGGTCTCAAACCTGCAATTAAAAGGGAATTACAAATAGCAAGACCCTCGACATTAGTACAAGCAATGGCCTTGGCTAAATTACATGAAGCAAAGCTAGGGGAACGTTTTGCGCGCAGCAAATCAGTAAGTCATCTTTCTAATTCTTTTTCTTCTAGATCTATTCAAATGTCACCACAGTCTACTGTTCATAGTCCTTCTATACAGCATAGCAGCACTATACAATCTTCTAAAACTACATTACCTATTAGAAGATTAACTCAAGAAGAAGTGAATAGTAGAAGGGAAAAAGGGTTGTGTTTTAATTGTGATGAAAAATACAATCGAAATCATAAATGTAAGGCTAAGTTTCTGTTGTTAATGGACGATGCTGAGGAGGAAAGTCCGTTGGATGATATATTGGAGGATTGTGGAGATGATAGTAGTATAGATATGGCAACTGTTAGTTTTCATGCATTAAGTGGTGCCACTTTACCTCAAACATTGAAATTCTCAGGCAAAATTAATCACAAGCCTGTTTCTATTTTAGTAGATTCGGGAAGTACTCATAATTTTGTTCAACCCAGGCTAGTCAAATACTTAGGGTTGATTGTGTCCCCTGCTCCTAGGTTTCAAGTGTTAACAAGAAATGGGGGGCAAATTGGAATGCGAGGGCAAGAGTAAGGATGTTTCAATGTTGATTCAGGGTATTCATTTCTCTGAAACTTTCTATTTACTGCCTATACATGGGGCTGATGTGGTGTTGGGAGTTCAGTGGTTACAAAGTTTAGGGCCTATTACTATTGATTATAGTAAATCAATGATGCAATTTATGAAAGAGGGCTTACCTGTTACTTTGAAGGGTGAGTTTGCAGTGACTCATCAGATTTCTTGTCATCAACTCCGTCGTTTGGTGTCTACAGATTCCTTACTGTATTGTTTCCAGATTGTGGCTCAGAGAGATCATATAGAGACTTCACAGAGTTTTACCAGTAATACTGCTTTACAAGCAATATTAGGCAAATACTCTCGTGTCTTTGAGATGCCATCATCATTGCCACCATTACGGTCTGTTCAACACAAGATACGTCTTCAAACAGGAACTCGGCCTGTCAATGTTAAGCCTTATCGTTATCCTCATTTTCAAAAATCTGAAATAGAGAAACAGGAGAGCGAGATGCTGCAACAAGGAATAATTGAACCCAGCACCAGTCCATTTTCCTCACCAGTGTTATTAGTGAAGAAAAAGGATGGTTCTTGGCGGTTTTGCATTGATTACCAAGCTTTAAACAATGTTACTGTTAAAGACATGTTTCCCATTCCTACAGTGGATGAGCTTATTGATGAGTTGTTTAGAGCAACCATTTTTTCTAAGTTGGATCTTCGCTCAGGGTATCATTAGATTCGAATGGCTCCCACAGATGTGGAGAAAACTGCATTCAGAACACACGAAGGGCATTACCAGTTTTTGGTCATGCCATTTGGTCTAAGAAACGCACCTGCCACTTTTCAGTCAATCATGAACTCTATTTTTAGGCCATTTTTAAGGAAATTCGTCATTGTTTTTTTTTTTTTTTTTACGATATCCTGGTTTATAGCCCATCATTGGAATTGCATCTAGAACACTTGTCTAAAGTATTGCAAGTTTTGATTGATAATACTTTTTATTTGAAACAGAATAAGTGTTCTTTTGGGGTGTCTTGGATTGAATACTTAGGTCACATTGTATCACAAAAAGGAGTCGAACCTGATCCTTTGAAAGTGACCGCAATTAAGGATCGGAATTACCCTCTAATATAAAACAATTAAGAGCTTTCATTGGACTATCAGGATATTACAGACGATTCATTCGTGGGTATGCAACAATTGCATCTCCCATTACAGATATGCTGCAGAAGGATAAGTTTGAGTGGACAACAGAAGGCATTCATGCTTTCGATATTCTCAAGAAGGCTCTTGTTAATGCTCCCATCTTGGCTTTGCCAGATTTTTCAATGCCATTTGAAGTGGAAACAGACGCATCAGGTACATGCATTGGTGCTGTTTTATTACAAAACAAGCATCCTATCTCTTATTTTAGCAAAAAGTTACCTCCTCATATGCACAAACAATCTACATATGTGAGGGAACTATATGCAGTAGTCAAAGCTGTCAAGAAATGGAGGCACTATTTGTTGGGGTCTCATTTTATCATAAAAACTTATCATAGAAGTCTGAAAGAATTACTTACTCAAGTAATTCAGACTCTAGAACAACAAAAGTTTCTGACGAACTCATAGGCTATGATTATTCCATAGTCTATAAGGCTGGCATTGAGAATTATAGCTGATTCTTTATCGAGACAGCATGAGGGTGCCTCTTATTTGGGTCTTTCGGGCCCTGTTCATTCTTATTTGGAACAACTTCATTTTGAATATACTCTTTTGCCTGAATTCAAGAAGTTTATTACAGCAATGGCCCAGGGTAACATATCTATGGCAGGTTTACAGTGGCATAATGGCTTATTATATTACCACACTAGATTGTATTTGGTTCCTTAGTCGGCTCTAATTCCTTCTTTGTTGACTGAGTACCATGCTACGCTTAGTGCAGGGCATTTTGGGGTAGAGAAGACTTATAAGAATCTTTCGGCTGATTTTTATTGGAAAGGAATGAGGGCTCAGATTGAGAAGTTTATGCGAGAGTGCCTCATCTATCAACATGTGAAATATGCTACCAGATTTCCTGCAGGGTTACTCAACCCTTTACCTATTCCACAAAGGATTTGGGAGGATATTTCGATGGATTTCATAACTTGTTTACCCATTTCTCAGGGGTATACAGTTATCCTTGTGGTAGTGGATAGATTGAGCAAGTATTGTCATGTGGGTCCCCTGGTCACTCATTTTACTGCCAGCAAAGTTGCTCATTTATTTTTACAAGTGATTGTCAAACTTCATGGTTTTCCTAAGACGATTATATCGGACAGGGACTCCATGTTCATGAGCAAGTTTTGGCAAGAACTTTTCCGTTTGAGTGGCACTAAACTTGCTATTAGTAGTGCATATCATCCTCAAATGGATGGTCAAACCGAAGTATTAAACAGGATTATTCAACAATATTTGAGATGTTTCGTTATGGCTACTCCTAAGCTCTGGGTTAATTTTCTTCCTTGGGCTTAGTATTCATACAATACTTTAGTTCACAGTGGGGCTCAGGTGTCTCCTTTTGAAGTAGTATATGGTCGACCTACACCATCTATTCCTGCTTATATTAGAGGCTCTACTGATAATGATGCGGTGGATCAGGAGCTCAGGACTCGTGATCAGATTTTAGAGTCACTTAAGCAGAATTTGTTTAAAGCTCAACAACAGATGAAACACTATGCAGACCAACGAAGAGTAAATGTTCAGTTTCATCCAGGAGATCTGGTTTATGTTAGACTTCAGCCATATAAACAAATTTCAGTATCGAAGGAGTTCACTCATAAACTCTCCAAGCGATACTATGGGCCTTTTCTGGTTATTCAGAAAATTGGACAATCCGCTTACAAGCTTCAATTACCTTAGGGGTCATGGATTCATGATGTTTTCCATATCTCGGTTTTGAAACGAGCACATGGACATACTATTCCCTCATCAGATTTACCTATATAGGAGGTTGATGGACACCCTATCTTACAACCCCTGTGCTTTATAGGTTCGAGGGTTATTACTAAGAACGGAGATAATGTACGACAAGTGTTAGTCTAGTGGACCGGTCTACCTCCTGAAGAAACTACATGGGAGAACTATGACCATTTTCGAGCTATCTATCCCAACATCAACCTTGAGGACAAGGTTTCTTTTTACAAGGAGGCAAATGTTACACGATGTAAAAGAAGCAATCCACAGTGGCACAGAGATTACATCATGCAATAACAGATCTAGTGTTGAGAATAACAGATCTAGTTGGGAATGTCAACAAACAAGATCTATAAATAGAGAAAATAACATACAAAAGGGATATGAGATTTTATCCCCAGAAAAATTACTCGTGTGAGTGATTGGAGATCGCTCATCTCGAACTAAGCTATACAATTCCATCTGCACACACAAAACACACGATTATCGTGGCGAACAGAAGATATTAGAGAAACACGAGAGAGAAAGAGACTTAACTTTGAGTGTGTGAGAGGTGAGGCAGAGAGTAGGGTTAGGGTTGAGAGGAATACTGTCGTGGTATTGATCTTTGTGGGCTTGGGCTCTATTAAAAGCACATTTGGAGGTTTGTGAGCTTTATAAAAAGTATATGAAAAATATTTTTAATATATTATAATAAATTAATTTATATATTTAAATATATTTAGATTTATAATATTAAATTTGATTTGCGTAATAAAAGCATAATCAATTTTTTATTGTACATAATATTTAAATTAAACGTTGATGGGAAATACAAATTTTTTTATAATGGACATTTTTTATAGAAAGAAATAAGTTGCTTTTTCAAGTTATTCATGTGAGACACAATTACACAAAGGTATTTGAAGTTATCATTGTCCCATTTTACTTATTTGAGAATAGTGTTTGTTTTGCACTCCTCCCAACTTTATACATCAAGATGACTTTGTACTTAAGGATACAATCGTGATGGGTTTAAAACTAGTCATACAAGGCACAAGCCCACCGAATTCCCTAACTCATAATCGACCCAACCTTAAAGGTTATTTTGTTCCTGATCTGCCGTTTGTTGGTATTTAAAATTTCTATCTGCTAGTAATCAATATTATCCATGCTTTAAATTTTTAAAACTAAATCGTCTTGACACTAGCGAAATGAGTTACTTACCCAACAAGAAGTATATTAAGCAAAAGTCGTAGCTCCAACTGCAATGCCTGCGAACTCTACCTGAAAAAATTGAACATAGATCATTTAATGACATTGTAGCCCTGTAACATCTTTCTAATCTTTTAAGTAAAAAGTTTCATATTTGAATCCCTCCTCTCCGTTGTAATAGCAAAAAGAAAAAAGAAAAAAAATATATAATGAGACATGCTTCTCAATCATGGATCAAGACAGAAATAAAAAGTTAGAATCAAGTCTATACACGGCATGGTTTTTAACATGTAATATTAACAAATTAAAAATGTTCTCGGCATTATGCTAGTTTCATATCATAGATCAAAAAATGATAAATGTCGGGTAGTTTGGAAAAAAAATAAATAAACAGATAAGGAAAAAAACCACATAAGAAAGGGAACTCTCCTATTAGATCAAAAGCAATTCATTAGACTTCAACCTTCTCATTTTTGCCTCCAAATTAACCTCACATCGTCTTGTAGATTATAGTTTCAATCACTGTTCACTTTAATGGTTGATTTCTACATGGTTTTCTATTTTACTTAGTTTTTCCGGTTGTTTCAAGACCATTCATTTTTACTATAGTGTTTTATTTCTAGTAGACTTTTTATTTTATTGTTTATTTTATATTATATTAAATCTTGATTAGTTGAATTTCTTATCGAGTTAGTATTATGACTTGTGACCCGACTCTAAACCATATAGGATAAAAAAAAAATTTACCAAACTTATCCAAAAGCCCTAAAGGGTTTTTAGCAAATTGGGCAAATTGAGTACTTTGTAAAAACCCACTTATTGCATCCTTATTTATGCCTTGTGTGGTGTATCTTCTTGCCATCCCCAGATTTTGCTATATGGTTCAATCATTTGAGTTGAACCATTAGCTAATATTCAAATTTTTATTTTGAGTGTTTCCATGTGGAACATTTTGTTTCTTTGTACAAGGATAAAATTATTTAACACTTATCCCACATGGATTACATAACACTCCTACCTCCTATGGGTGTTTTTGAGAGTGAAGTTCACGCGCTAAGAGTCATTCATTCTTAGGCTTGCACGAGAACATGTTTAACTCTAAATAAGCTTAAGATTAGCATCACAACCATTTAATCTAAAAACTTAAACTTGTAAATATGATGTAAACTATTATATTTATTATCTAACACTCCCCCTCACTTATAGGCCAAACTTTGATTTTAATTAAGATCCATCAAGTCGACGACTTATTTGGCCACAAAAAAAAATGGATAACTTAACTTTTAAAGAAGTTAAAATGGGTGATCGTGAGAAGTAGGAAGCAAGCCAAACTCTTTTATAATCAGAGGAAATAATCAGAGGACTTCACATACTTTATTAATTTAAAACTCACAAGCTCAAATAGAGTAGTATACAAATTGACAATTCTCAAGAAATAAATTATTTCCTCTCTTTTATAGTGCTCTCTTGTAAGTAACATAAATAAGAACAGAGCATGAATTTAATTTTCTCTCTCTTTATAGATATTGTAAAATAATGAATAAGAGTACAAAAGTAATGAAAGGATTTTCTTATTTGTTTGTTCACAAATGAAAGCACTTAATTAATTCTTCTCTTTTTGAATCTCCCAAGAAATGTGTATTTATAGATTTCAAATGTTTTAAATATCTGTTAGAGATAACGTCTTAAAATAGTCAAGAATTAAATGTGTGTAACGACTCTTTCATGCCACATCGGCTCATATCTTGGACCTGCCGCCCCTTAGTTCTTGTTATGCTTTGGATCTTTTTATACCTTAGTTCTTGTCGCATGTTAAACTTGTCGTGCTTTGGTTCTTTTCATGCCTTAAACTTGTCACGTTTTAAACATGTCGCACCGTGGATATTAAACATCGATCAAGGCTATACTATTTGAACTAATCGCACCTTAAGCTTGATTCGAACTTGTCGCGCCCTGATGAATGAATCTGTCGAGCCCTTAATGAAAGACACGATCAATGCTATGCTATTTGAGCTTGTCACGCCTAAAACTTGTCATGCCTTACGCTTGATTTGTACTTGTCGTGCCCTAATGAATGGACCTATCGAGCCCTCGACGAAAGCCGTGATCAAGGCTGTGCTCCAAAATTTGTATCTGCTTGCATTTGCACAAACTCTAGAGAATAACACATACACAAAACACACACATATATATACATTCCAGCATATTGTTCATCGAAGTTGTTTAACTAATTTAGTATAGTTTAACACAATGGAGTAGCTTATTGTGCAACTAATTGTGTTAAAAAAATTCATATTGAACACACGACTTCAATAAACCCCGCCCCTCTCTGTCACGCCCCAAGGGTACCCAAGTAGTAGTAAACAAGTCACACTTGAATACTATCACTAGATTACCTTCAGAGAATGACAGGTTTTCAAAATAACAAGATCTTTTAGTTGCTTGATAAGAAATGACAAACACATGAAATAAATAGACTAGTAAATAACTTCTATCTTAAAATATTACAGACTTATTACAAACTAAGTAGTCTTACTGTAGTACACAACTAGATAATCTATTTTAATAGTACATAACCATTAAACCAAAATATAACCGTAGACTTCCAGCTCCTAAGCTCTTACCAGAGTCATATTCCTGGAAGTGACTAACCAGGGTCGTAGAGTAAACCTGAAAAGACTGTTGGAGTATGAGCGAAACCACATCTCAGTGAATAACCAGACATACCATACATCACACAAGTTATTAGCAAATCATATGCAATGCAAGCACTCAACCATATGCGCAGATACAAGCTTGGATGATCTAGAATCCAAACAAGAAAAAGATTTATGCCCTCTTTTTAAGGCTTGAAGAACCATTACTCCATGACCCACCTGCCCAGGAGAGACTAAGTACACAGGAGAATCAACGATTTCTCGTTTTAGGGTTATCACTTTGAATATAATCAATTAAACCAACCATCTCCTGCAGTCACCTTAGAAACTCCCTAAGTATTAATCATTTCAAAGCGATACTACGAGCGGCGTTCTTCGGGGCCACTTAGTTCCCGTAGAACCAACGGAACAAAGAATACCTTGGAAGAACTAACACATTAGAACAACCAAGCATAAATAGAGAACCGAAATATTAATACGTAGCAAGCTGTCACCCCAATATATATGCAATAATGCAATTCGTGCAATGCATGATCAGATTATTTTGTTAAGTCAGTAATTCTTAATCAAGTTCACGGTGACCATACATTACACACAATCATCATTATACTACTTTACAACATCAAATCATTGCATTATCGCTTTTGTAAGGATATCTTAACAATCATACAGTCAAACCACAACATACTTTCAACAAGACAATCGTTTAATTATCTTTGCATTACATATTCAACTACTTACAAGCACAAACAGTATAATATGACTGAATTACTCACCTGCTCATATTGACTCAGTCGTAATAGTCAGCTGGTAGATCTTCTAGTATATCAAAGTCACCTATTAAGATGAATAAAGTATTCATCAATATATATTATAGATTATATAACTTAATTCCTATGTGTGGCTAGTGTCCTAGGCTCGATATTTATCAAGTTTTGGTAGTGACTATTACTAATTTTATGTTAATCTATACTGATCTCAATAGAAAATTATAGTTATTTATTATTACTTAGTGTTGTCGTGTTTCTCCTAATTTATCTCGTATAATTATTTTGTTATTTTTAGAAGTCACATTACTCAAGAATTTAGCTTATTTCAATTTTCATTCTTACCTATTTTATCTATTTAAGACCAATTATTTGACTATTTATAACTTTTATTAACACTAAATATTTTTCCTTAATTCTAAGGTTTTAAGAATTATTAGATATTAATCTAGGTATTCTAAATATTTATATTTATTTATCTATTTAATAAATTCTATATTATTATACATGTATAATATATACTCAGTAGGTTTATGATATATATATATATATTATAAGTTCTGTTTATTTCAAAACTAGTGTTCGTTGAAGAAATTTGGCTGTACACCGACCCAAAGCCGCCGGCTTTCAAACCCAGGTGCCGGTGTAGACTTGGTTTTAAAAATTATTTCATAGGAGTTGCACCGGCTTTGAAAGCTGTCGGCTTTCAACGTACGCGGGCTCTACGCCGTCGGCGTAAATCTCTAGGTAGTCGGCTTACACTCATCTTTACGTGAATATAAACTTTACGTAGCTTCTGTTCAATGTACGTCGTCCCTACACCGTCGACCTATCCATGTAAGCCACCGGCGTTGAGCGACTACACTGTCGGCTTATAGACAGTGTTAGTACTGTTCATCATCTTCTTCGATGATCCGATTCAATTTTGTTAAATTTTCCACGTTAAAAACATTACTAAGCCGTTTATAAATGTTCCTATATCTTATATATAGTCATATAACAACTCTTAACACTTCTACATACATATAATCTTAGATCTCGATTTTATGGAAATAAAACTAGGGTTTCGGATTTTTACCTCGCTTGATCTTGTCCGATGAAACTCGAAGCTTGAAGTTGTGTTTATTACGTTCCTATGATTATTAGAAGTTAGTTGTAATGCTTAGAATCGAAAGAAAATCATTTGAACTTCATCAACTTACCTTTAAACTCGTATCCAGTTTTTCGTATGGTTTTTCTTTTGATTTGAACTTGGATGTTTTGATCTGTTTGTGTTCTGTTTTCAGTTTGTTTTGGTGGTTATTTAGGGGTAGATTCGTTCTGGAAAGGTTGAGAATTAATGAAGATTGTTTGTTTCTCCTTAAAGAACATTAAACATATATATATATATATATAGAAGAAGGAGAAGAGAGTTGCGGCTACATTTCCCTCCGATTTTCCTCCGATTTTGATCTTCATTTGGCTGTTATTTTCACTTCAATTAATGCTATATTGAGTTGTCATTATTTGGTTGGTCTTTAAGTTGCTTTTGTTGACAAATTTGGGTGAATTATTGTTAGATTTCCAGCTCTCTTCTTCCCGTAGCTTTTCCACCGAATTGCAGTCGAAGTTATATATATATATATATATATATATTAGTTAATTATTTTAATTCAATTTTAGGATAATTTAACAAGTTATACGGGTACAAATTAGCTAATATTTGGGAGTTTTTGTATAAAAACATGTTTATAGGATTATACAAAACACTTAGTTTATCAAATAATACAATTTTAGGTTTTATATATACGTAGTTAATTAATTGTATAATTTTATCTCCCGTGATTAAGATTTCTTATGCTCATTAGGTCAAGTTTTATTTTAGGCTTCAATAGCTTAACAAAACCATGATTAGAACAATAGCGTGATTCGATTATTTATTTGAAGTTCAGATTTTGAGTTATTCAACAGTTTATGTTTTTGCTGTATATTTATAAGCCTAACGGTTTATCTTTGGATCATCGTTTTCTGTCTATAAGCGTAGATATTTATCTTCTTAATATCGCTTTTGATACAGAAGTTAAACTATATATATATATATATATATCTTTAGTTTTGATACCCGTCATGAAATCTTATTAGTAGCGTTTAATACTATCTAAGAATCTTAAGTTTAGGGTTTAAATCTAGTACGGGCTCGTTTCTACTCATCGCTCTAATCTCGAATCATTGTTAAGTTCAAAAGCACTCATTTATTATCTATATTCATATTTTTCTATTTAGATCTATTTGTATATCAAGTTTCGGGTTTAGATTTTAGATTTTAGATTTTCTCTTAATCATATCTTGAATTATTCATTCAAGATACAGAATCTCGTTTTTGGTATCACTAGGGTTAAAGAAATTCTTTATTCGGTTTCTAATTCCTTAATCTAACCAAAAACCAGATTTTGATCTATTCTTAGACTTTAATTAAAATCTAAATCTATTATCTAGTTCATACAATCTATTGTAAGGTCGTATACTAATGTGGAAAATTCCCGGGGTCTACACTCTCCCCTCTTCCCCAAACTTTTTTGATGAGGATAATCATGTACAATTGACTCCCTCCTCAATTAAACACTTGGGTTTTAAAGGAGTTTCCTCGGCTGTGTTCAAATAATTTGATGCTTAACTCAAGGGAATTGCAAACTACACTTAATGGTTAAATAAACATAATATACACTATTCATGCATGTTAATTGTGTATCCAACATTTTTCTTCCTTTAGACTCATAAAAAAAAAAAAAAAAAAAGAAAACTCAAGATATGTTGATATGAACAATGCTAACCTATGACGAAACCCTATATCAATCTGTTTGGAATCCAATCCCAAGATCATTCTTATTTGCATGGAGACCTTGACCCGTTGCTTATAGGGAAGCAAGAACCTTGGTATAAATCGTAGATGCCACAATCAAATGTGAAAATTAGATTGATAAGTCGCAATTGAACGCCACAGAATAGATCCGGTAAGTTCAAGAAAAGTTCACTCAATAACCAAAGAGAAATCTCTCAACTTTGTATTCAAAGTTTTGTGTTCAATTACAAAGAAAATAGCTATATATCTAATGACAAAAGGAAACCTAAAGGTCATAAAACAATGTTGTTGTCAAAACAAGTTAAGCTAATGGCCTTTAAATTCAACACAGGTAGCCTTTAAAGAAAACACCAAAAACACATGCTGGGCACATGTGCCAGCAGTGTAACTCATAAGGCCAACAGCATAAACACTATAAGTCAAAGGCTTTGAGGGGTAGCTTTAAAGAAATCGATTTTATACAGTTTCAATGCCGTTGCAAGGTCGGTGGCTTATATATTGAAGGCTAGCGGCGTTTGTAATTCCCCTAATTTTACATAATCCGAGTATAATGATTACCAAAAATACTATATAAAATCTTTAATAACTGTGAGAAAAAGTCACTAAAGTCACTCTCAATTTTTCGCAATTTAAAATTATTTGGTTATAGTTAGAAAAATTAGAATCCTTACTAATAGAATTTCAAAATGCAAAATATAACTTTCACAACCTTAGACAACCAATGATTAATGATAAATTGATCATTATTGTAAAATTTAAGATCATTTTTCCTTAAGTTCAATTATTAGAAAATAAATTTTACATTCGTTAAATAATGATACAATGGTTTTTGAATTATCTATAAGTATTTTAAAACCCTAAAGTAGCATTAGAAAAGCTGTCATCATCAAATAATTGAGACAAATAATTTTTAGGCAATAAAATACAATATTCTATAATACGAGTCAGCAACTCCCGTCATAGTTGGCCCTAGATTTAAATTACAATAGGAGACGATTAATTTTTAGAACGCATTGGTTATAAAGCAATAATTTAAAGATTAATCACTAGGGTTACAAAATACGTGATAGGATTAAAAATAGATCAATATCTAAAAATCTATATTTCAATTAAATATGTGGATTGCGCTTACATTCTAGTAAGGGAATTCTAAGTCTATAGAGGCTAAAACCTTAATTTGCCCTTATAATTCTCAAAAAAAATTATAATTAGTAAAATGAACAGAGTCGCAAATATGGAATAGATAGTGAATTAATGACCCAACAAAAACACTAATTGGAAGCTTAAAAATATTATGAGTTTATTCATGACCTAAAACCCTAAATAGAAAATTCTCTAGATATTAAAAGATACTAAAGACAAGATTTCGTAATCGGGAAAAAAAAAGAAAAAAAAAATCTAGAATACAAGCATTAGTAGCCCTAAATTTCAATTGCACTGGAAAGCTAGTAACTCATAGAGTATAGAAGACTAAGAACAATAAGTTAAAAATAAATCGTTAGGGTTATAAATACGCAATAAGGAACTATAAACAGATGCATAACTATTAATCTAGACTTCAAATAAAAATTTGGACTGCACCATAATTTTGGTTTAAAAATGTAGAGTCTACAGGTATTAACTTTTTATTTTGACTCATTAGGTCATAAAATCCTAATCGCGTAGGACAAAACTTTAAAAATACTTAATCATGTAAACTTTAAACTCAAAATTTAAACTCAATATTACTTTAAAAATATTTTAGAACCTCAAATAAATTTTTTGAAATAAAACTGTCATGTAACTGATATAATTATACGCATATGGATTAGTTTTTGATGAAATTAGCTAGATATTTGGTCTTGAGATTGTTCCACATGAAAATTTAATGCACATGGTAAAAAAAAAAAGATGGAACACATGGTGGGATTTTTTTCCAATAGAAGCTACACCTTATCTGCCTTGTGGAATTGGAAGAGATGAGCACAACAAAGTTAAAAAGGAGGACACTTGAACCAATAGGAGTAACCAAATAACCCTAACAATTAATGCAAATTTAATGACTCAATTGAAGGAGCTTGCTGGGGACGCTAAATTTTTTCCTTCCTCGAAAAGCAGCAGCAACAATAAATACAACCAAGTCCACATTGTTCCACCGTGAGATCTTAAGAGGAAAATTCACAAACAAAACCCCACTTCTTCTAACAGCAACAATAACCCATAGTTTTAAAGCACTTTCAAGAAACAATATTGTCAATGTTCCTCTCGAGAAGAATCATCAATTAAGGTAAGGAAATTTATTTATATATTTATTTTAAATACCTACCATTATAATAAAATTGCTAAGTAATAGATTAATAATTTTCAATTTCTTTTTATTGGGTAGCAGCATCCTCAGAGGAAAAATGAAATATTCTAAAATCTATCAACACCAAGTTAATTTATATTGATAAATTAGGAAATTAAGAAAAACATTTTTTTAATATACATACATATATACATGTATAAAAATCATGCTCTTAGGGGTATAAATTTTCCAAACTTGTTGAGCTGTGAATAGCATCATACGAATTTGAAGGATAAGTTCACCATTTTGTACATAAATATATATATATATATATATCTCCCTTTTTGTTATAAAAATAATAATAATACCAAAAAATAAATTTATTAAATAAAAAGATAACTAAATAAATCAGTAAGAGGACACGTATGTGTGTAAAGTTATAAGAAAAGAAAAAGATAATTCTAAATTAACTAGACATAATTAATAATTAAAAGACGTTAAAAACAAAAAAAAAAAAAGAAGAAGAATATATGTATACATGAATATAGATATAGTTATCAGTGGAGATGTAAATATGAAATGGTCCCATATGGTAATTAATGCTTTTTGCTGTAAGACTTGTTCCTTTGTGTATTGAAAATAAAATTTCTTATGATGTCTTATGACTCCAGGGAAATAAATAGAGGAGTCACGTTAATTAAAGATATATATATATATATATTAAAATGATAAAATTTGAAATACATACATACATGTCAATGTTTCTATGGATAGGAAGCTTGTAAGCTTAATTTGTAGTAATTAGCATCATTAAATATTGCATATTAAATTTTCCATTAAAAGTAGATGATTGAATAAATTAGATAGATGACATAAAATATAACAATATACCCATGTCTATATAGTCTCTGCTAAGTAAAATTTTTGGAAAAAATCCTGCTAAATAACCTTAATTTATATGATAGTAAATCTAAATTGAGTAACTAGCATATAATACACAAAACAAGTTTTCAATGTCTATTTATATATGTAAAAATCATAGCTAAAATGAATAAAATAGGCTTGATTGAAAATAACGTAAAAAATAAAATAAAATAAAATAGACATTTATAATCAATTAGGTCATTTTCATAAGAAAAACCACATACATAAGAATTTTGTACTAAAACTAGAAAATAAGAGATTTTATGAACTTAAAAATGACTTGTATTTAACCTAATAAAAATTTAAGATAGATAATCATGTGATCGAATTATGAAGTGTACTCGTATATATCTACATATAAATGTCACAGCATGTATATATAGTTAGGTTTATAAAACAAACTTGATATAATTCAAGTATATGTTAGGTAATATGATAATATAGTTTAGAATTAAAAAAAAAAAAAAAAGATCTAGCCCAAGGACCACTCACATAAATATAAATATGGGTCTCGGCATTTGTAGAACATTAAGTCGCAAAGTTTAAGATTAATATAAGCCATAGCACCTTAGATAACATGATCAAAATAATTAAAAATATATATACCTAAATTAAGATCAAAACAAGTAAAATTAAAATAAATTATAACATAAATTCTGGCCAAATGTTGATCAAGAAACTTAAAACGAGTTTAATCACTAAAACTTAATGGTAGATACATAAAACAAAACAATAAATTTGAGATAAAGATTAAAAATACCAAAATAAAAATAATAAGCATCATAGAGACACTCTTTGGATCCTTAAAATAACATCATTAGGAATATACAAAATTAATGATTAAATTGAATAATGGAAAATTACATCCGATAAGCTTTCTAATGTCTATTCAGATGCTAATATCAAAATCAAAATAAATCTGAAAGGCTTAAATTAAAGCCATACGATAAAAACTGATATTTATGATCTTTAGGAAGACTTCTCTTACAAAATAATAATAATAATAATAATACACTAACTTCATGACTTTACTAGAGAAAATTTATCCTTATAAGATTCAAAACTCCTATTTAGTTAAACAAAATGGATCAAGAGTAGTAAAACTTGAATTTAGAATACAAAAGCACCACCAAAAACATTACATAAATAACAGTATAGTAATGAATATATGTTATCTCATTTCATAAGAGAAACAGATCAGTTATTGGACCTTCAAGTAGAATATTACAACAATTTAGCAAAGAAAACAGGCGAGTAAATTTAACCTTATCACATTGATTGTACTTGTAAGTTTAGTGCATAAGAAATAACAAATCAAAACTGCTATGTATGCGGGGAAGGGAATGATGTATGTTATATGGTGTTTGATCGAATGTCAAACTATGTTATTTAAAGTGATAACCAAATTGAATGATATATAATGTTTGAAACATGTTGATGCTTGTTTGTGAATTATCTGGTTACCTAATAAACTGACATAATACTATATGGTATTCAAATGAAATGGTCATGCATTGCATAAATTGCATTATTGCATAAAGGCGTGACAGCCCGCTACGTGTTAATGTTTCGATTCTCTGTAAACACTTGGTTTTTCTAGACGTAAATTTCCTAGTTCTACACAAGGTTTTCTTTGTTCCGTTTGGTTCTACGGGAACTAAATGGCAAAGAAGGAATGCCGCTCGTGGTATCAGCATGAAATGACTAACACTTAGTGGAGTTTCTTTGTTCCAAGGATATAAGTAAAATGTTTCTCCCTTGGCTCTTTGATTCTCCTGTGTAGGTGGGTCATGAGGCAGAGTTCCTCAATTTGGTTCCTTCAACCCCGATGAGAGGGCGTAAATCTTCATCCTGTTTAGATTCCAGATTATCCGAGCTTATACTTGTGCATATGATTGATTGTTACATTGCATACACTTGCTAAATAAAATTGTTTGTTATCGCTTGATGTGTGGTCTGGTCAGGTTACCCACTGAGCTGTGGTTTCGCTCACTCCCTAATAGTTTTCATGCAGGAGTAATACTTGCCGGGAAAGGGCTAGGAATATGTAAAGAGAGCCGCTCCATTAGACTCATTGATGTTAAAAAAAAATAGATCACGGTGAACTTAGAATATAATTTAGATAAACGGTAAAAATATTTGAGATTTTGTATTTTATAGGTTAAAACCCTATTTTTACTATTTGGTAGGGGATACCGATTCTCTGCGATCTTGGTGAGATGTAAAAAATCATATTCCATAGTTATGTTTCAATAATAGTATTATATGTATTTGTATGATCAATGTATGAGAAGCTAATAAATAAATAGAGTCTTGTGATCTCTAACTTGTAAGACGGTTCTCATATTGCAGGTGTACACGTGGTATGATAACTTTAGGATAATCCTACTAGGCCCCTAATATGGTTGTGACAGCGTTGGACTCTAAGCTGGCAGCATTGGGCCAGCCTTTAGTCTAATTGTCACATTCATCCACTTAGTCCATTCCTGAGCTAACTTTGAGAACGTTGATCAGTTTAAGCTCATTCATGGTGGTGTGCACATGGATTTCCTCCTCTTGAACTTCTTGAATTAATCCATTGAGTGTGTATTTGAATCACTTAGCACTAGTCCTTGTAGTCGGTCTAGATAGCATCTCTAGTGGATCTACTCTCCATTTTCTAACCATGCCCCCATCATATGTTAAACAAGGAGAGATAAGCAACATGTAAGTTTTTAGACATGTTTGAAAATCCACATGTCACAGATTTATGCAAGGTTCTATCAAAAATTATAGGACATGTTTCTCAAGAGAGCACAAATTTGTCTAAAAAAATTTTTTCAATCAGTTAGGGTCTGTTTGGATGGTCTGTTTTTTGTCTATATCTGTATCTGTATTGAAACGATATGTGTAAATATGTCTGGTTTGTATCTATATTTAATCTATTTAATCTTTTAATGAGAACTGCCAACTATTTTTTATCTATATCTATTTCTTAATAAACAATTTATTAGAAAAAAGTTTGAAAAAAGTGTCTGTATCTGTAAGGAAAAACCAAACAAACAAACCCTTAATTTAGTTTGAAAAGCAACATTAAACATATTCAAACTTTATCTATACATCAAAAACATGACAAACCATTTTCATGTATTCAAAACCAAGCTTTAGCACAAATTTTAGCTCGAAACAAGCACAAAGACAACAGATCATTAAAGATTTATGCTTATGCACACTCAACACTTTATGTATGTGGAAAAAGGTAAATTAAGCATGTTGGAACTAAATAAACTCATATAAGTTCACATTTTGCAAATTTGTGCATATTTTAGTCATCAAAAACATGACTTTTCCTTAGACGTGTATTTACTGCTTCTAATTAGAGCTACCAATGTAAACCTCTAGATTTTATGCTAATCTTATAGATAAAACCCTAGAACCGAAAGTCAAACCGGAGTCCTAAAGCCAACTAAATCAACAATAAGTCCTAGTAAATCTAGATCCGGTGATCCCACGCTCAAAATCCTAAAATAGTAAAAATATGACAACCTTAGATTATAGCGCGGAATAATGTCACGTGACCTAAAAAGATCAGATTCGGAAAAAAATTCTCTCGTTTCAAACCCGAATGGGATCAATTTACAAGAATAAGGTCCTAACATGCGAAATGATGAAAATATTTCTATATCATGATTAGACTCGTAATAAGATGAAGAATCATAAAATACCATCTATAGAATTTTACTGCTCCTAAAATATCATATATAGCCCATTTATGCATATTTTTCTTACTAGCAGTATTTTATTTGTTTAGTCTACTATTCATTACTATTTTACTATCTCTACTTTTTCTTACAACCTATTTCTTACATCCTATACATCTATATCTTACATTTTCATTTCCAATACAACTTTTTACATAACTTCTCTTACACTTTATTATTTTTCTTTATCAAAATTAATTTTTTTCACTCACTCTCTCTCTTCTTCCTCTCATAGCCAGTGCTAGTCCCCCTCCTCTCCCTCAATTTTATTTTCTTTTTTAATTTATTTTATTACATCTAATTTCTCTCCATATTTCTCTATAAATACCACATCTCCCTCCATTTCTTTCACACATCTCATTTTAGATACCAAAACTTGCCAAAATCTCTCCACAACTTTTCTCTCTAACAATTTCTCTCAAACACTCTCTACCATCGATTTCTCTTTAGGAAATATACCATACACACCATCCATTTGTTTCTTTCCCCAAATCCTTCATCTACCTCAGGTAAAAAATCCTAAAAATTTTTCTTTAGTTCATGTAACATAACATGAACAATGAATGTGTTTTGGTTATATATAAATCTCCATGATGCTAATGCTAAGGAAATGGAATCATGAAAACAACATGTTATTCATGTATTATTCATCTTCATAATGTGTTCATGTTGTATTATGTTCATGATCCTAACTTAACTCTTTATATGTTATTATGTGTGTGTGTGTGTGTGTGTGTGTGTGTGTCTGTATCTGTATTTCTTAAAGCCTAAAAGCTCGCTAATCTAACCTTTTATTTATGCTCTTATTTTATTGTTCATTTATTTATTTCATGCTTAATAAATAAGACAAGTCACCTTTTAGTTTTAAACTTGTCCTTATCAAGTCAAAATGTTTTGCAACTTGTCCATAATCTAAATCCCGGAGAGCCTTGATATGAATCTAAGACTCCCATGTTTTCTTATTATTTTCTTGCTTTTTTATGGAACTTATTTATTTCTAAGTCCCGGAAAGACTTGAATAAAAATCTAAGACTTCCATAATTTTCTTTCTTTTTCTTTCCCTTCAGCTTTCTTATGCTTTTCTTTTGTTTTTATAGAACTTGTCCATTTCTAAATTTTGGAAAGCCTTGATACAAGCTAAGACTTCCGAATTTTTGTTCTTACAGATATATATATTTATTTGATTCTCTATGTCTTTTATGTTCTATATGAATTATTTTTCTCCTACAACATAACTACAAGTTCATATTCATGCATGATCTTAGGACAATGCTGCTATGAAAATCTTCAAGACAACAAAAGGAATTATTTTCTTTCACATAAAAGATAGAACTAAACTCTAAAGAAAAGTGATTTTCAACACTCAGGAGAAATTTTCACTAAAACTTAGGAAAATGGTTCTACTATAAACTTTTCAAACTATTAAATAAGCTTATTATAAATTTTTAATGTTGATAATTCTTTGCTATACAATATTTTCTTAAAAACTTATTTATAAGGTTTATGTCAACTAGCGGGTGTCGAATCCAACAAATATATATTCCTACTCTAAAAGATTTATATATAGCAGTGAGTAGGGTCGATCCATATGCTTTCACTTGTTGTGGATTTCCTAAGGCCATTTGCTAAACAAGAGAGGTTAGATTAGAAATTTGATTTTCAAGGTGAGGAACACTTACCTCATTCACCTTCCTATAAGAGGAATCATGTCAAAATCCAACCTGTTGTGAATTGGTAGCCATGATGGAAATCAATTCCCTAACCTAACCAGGGGTTTTATTCACTATAGCACCTCTATCCTTTGGAAGCAATCCTTCATAGAAGCATTGAATAAGGAGTTGTTATGAAATTCCATGTTGTGGACAACTTGAACATGATTGTTTAAACCTCTCCCAATACTCATGAAGGTTCTTGGTATCCCTTTATTTAATTCCACAAATCTCCCTTCTTATGCAAGCAGCTCTAGAAGCAAGGAAAAATTTATCCAGGAACAACTTAACCATGTTTATCCATGTAGCAATAGAACCCAAAGGTAAATAAAATAACCAATCCTTAGCCATGTCTCTTAAAGAGAACGGAAAGACACGTAATTTAATTTGCTCCTCAGATACTCCTTGTGGCCTCATGCTAGAGCAAACCACCTGAAATTCCTTCATATGTTTATGAAGATCTTCATTTTCAAGACCATGAAAACTAGGAAACAAGTGCATCAAACCAGATTTCAACTCAAAAGCAACATTCAATTATGAATACTAGATACATAGTGGTTACTGAGTCAAATCCAGTGCAACCAATTCCCCTAATGTTCTTTCTTGATTTTCCATTTCTTCTTCTTCTTTCTCAGATTCATTAGATGAATCAATTAAGTCAAGTGCTAGGTTCAATCCAGAAGATGAAGATGTAGTGGCGTCTTTTGCATGCAATTTGGCTTCTTTTCGTAATTCCCTGACAATCTTCTCAACTTATGGGTCGAATTAGAGTTCACCTATATGAGAAGAACGTGTCATAAAAGAATTGAAATAAATTTATTTTAACACAATCCCTGGCAACATGCCAAAAATTTTAAAAATTTGTATAATTTATATATAGTAATGAGCAAGGTCAATCCATAGGGATTTGTAAAATTTATTCCTATCAGAGATTAGATGAAGAAAAGAAGAGAGGGAGGGGGGGTAAGGTAGGAGGGTTTGTGATTTCTAAGAAAACTAATTATATTATAAGCAAGCAATATAATTTAAGAAGGAATTCAATATCAAGGTGTTCCTAACCAAAGGTAGGATTGATCATTGATGCAAGGATTTCTATTCTTTGTTTTGGATAAATTGGTTATGGTCATTAACAAACTCTAATAACCTATCTCTCCTTACTTTTCGATAACCAAAACAAGCTCTTTGATTATTTCCCTTGTTGATTAAACAACCCTAAACAAGCTCTTAGGTTTAATCTATCAATAGCATGAAAAACAAGAGAGACCACCAATTCTAGCCAATAAATCATATGATGACCTATTTAGACTAAATTATATATCTTCATAACACAAATCAATTATCTATCTCATAATCAATCATGTTATTATGTCACACAGATTAGAACAATCAAACAATTATGGATTCAATGTTCTAGATAACAGTGTATTACCTTGCTAATTGAACAAATGGGCCCTAATTTGTATTAATCAACCAAGATAACAATATCAAAATTATTAGAAGATCTATAAATATCCAAAATGTAAAGAACAGAACAAAACAAATCCACAATCCTTGAGGAACCGAACATGCAACAATCCCTTAGCTAGAATATGTTTTAGCTACCCAATTCCATGAGAATCTCTCTCTCTAAGGTTTTTGGAATTTTTTTTTTTTTATATCAATGGATGATTCTCTCAAAACAATGATGTAGGATATTTTTAGAAGAAAACAGGGAATTTGGTTTGTCACAATGTACATCAGCAGTTTCCCAATGTACACCCCCGGCCTACCTTGTGGATGTTGGAATTTGAACTTAAATTTAAGACCAAAATGCTAGCAGTGTTCGAACGGCTTTGGGGCAGTTTTGATTAAAGATCGGTGTCTATGCCAACAGTGTAGAAATTGATTTTGCCAGTATACATGGTGAATCATTGAACGCTGATGATGATTTCTAATGTAAGCCAATGGTGTAGAAGGCAATGCTAAAGATCTCGGTTCTGTACATAGGCTACGCTGGCTTAAAGCCAGCGGCCTTTATCTTCCAGGCCCACGTTCAATGTTTAAGTCAAATGTTGGTTCATTTGTTGAAAGAGGCTAGCGAAATTGTAGCAGGCATTAATGTTTTTGATTCTATGCATATGCAAGGCTGGTAGTGTAGGGTTTGTTTGGATGGTCTATTTTTCATCTGTATATGTATCTTTTTCAAAATTGTATTTGTAAATATATATATAATTTATATTTATATTTTATCTATATTTGATCTATTTGATATTTTAATGAGAACTACCAAATTTTTTTATCTATATCTAATTCTTTATAAATAATTTGTTAGAAAAAAGTTTGAAAAAAAGTGTCTGTATCTGTAATCTGTAATCTGCTAATAAACAAACAGACCCTAAATTGCAATTTTGTCAGTGTATAGATGTTGATGAAGACTGCTGCAATTTTTCTAAAGAAGTCAGCTGTGTTAGTCTATTAATTTGGCCAGCGTTTGATTTTTTCTGTCTTTTTTATTGCATAAATCTCCTTGAATTTAGTTTCATTTGTAAGCTAATTTCTTCAAAGCCCTGAAATATGATATTAAGCACACTTAAGTACCAATTCCTCATGATTTCTATAAAATCAATAACAATTTACCATGCTTCCTTGAATAAAAATTGAGTATAATGTGTCTTTATAATCAACACCTTGATGAAGACTAAGAACAAAGCAAGTTTTTCTAGTCAAACTTTAAATCCAACCCACTAGTTAAAAATCCACTTAGAAAATAAAATGGGTAAGTTTTTAAGAAATAAATCTAACCTTATAAAGTCAAGAAAATATAAAAATGATAATTTTAAATGAGTAGGCATTCACTGGTAACAAACTCAAAATTTTAATTTTCTTTCAATAGCTTGAAAAGAGATTTTGTGAACTTCCTTTTTCAACACTCTAAAATAAATTATTTTATGAAAAATCATTATTGGAACAACATCATTAGAACCATGCATATAATATGAGTATATATCTATATTAAAGGATTTTTCAACTATATAAATATATGTGTGTTTGTTATAAACTTTTTCAATGATGCAAAACTTGGAAAAGTTATAATTTAAGGGATGGCATTTTCATGTCAATTCTATACCGACCCATTTCAAAACCCAAATGGCTTTAAATATTAAAAAATAACCTTAGAAAACAGACAGATCTTTTCGAGTAGGTAGAAAACAATACCTAGTATGTGAAATTTCGAGTTAAAATGAGCAAGTTATGGCCTTTTTAAATTGGAATTTCCATTTACCCGAATTCAGTAGGCTTATCACGAATGAATGGAGGCAAGGTAAGTCTGCAAATAGCTAGATCCTTCGCCACATTAGCCAAGCCCTTCTTGCTAGACGATCACCTCTTCAGGATCATCTATAGAGTTTAGCTTCATAAAATTAAATAACTACCCATGGATGCACCCACTACATTAAACCTCTAATGCTGATCTCGCCCAATAACCAACTTAGCACAACAAAATAAACCGAGTAATACCTTGAGCTTTACTCTCCATTTCCAAAAATATTCTTTTGCCACAAGATAGGGATATTTCTCCCTATATACCTTCACACCTTCATCACATATAGAAGACCGAGACTCCATTTCCTCTTCCACTCCATGTATTGGTCAATCTTTGTGGCGATCTCCCATTTGTTATCACTAAGCTTTTGGAGCAATTTCATCCCATCAAGTACTACTAATCTTTCCTTGATTCTAAAGTCTTTGTCATGCTCAATGACAATAAATTTTTGTTTCCATTTTTTATAAACAATCTATCACCCTCAAACATCCTATGATTATGAGTGTAAGATAAGTGTTTCCACCCTCTATCCTCTTTCATATAGAAGAAGTAATAGACTATTCATGGCTCAGGCCTCTAAAGAAGACTCTTGCATAATTCCACAAAGAAAACTAATAGTAGTCAAGAGTTTTGATAGAAATGGTTAGGGGGATGCTATCTATACAATCCACCTCAAATTCTTCGAATGGTATTTTCAAACCAAACTCTAGAAACTTGAGATAAATGTAGAACCAAGTTCCATAAATGAAAGGCACCCTGTTTTCATGTCTTGGCTAGCAAATATGGAATCCATGGGGAGTCATATAGAAAAAATGCTCTACTATGGTCCCCATCTCACCTTCTTCAACTTAACTAACCTAGTCGAATAAGTTAAGGCCCATATGATTCATTGAAGGCACTTCATAAGTATCAACAGCATTTGGCGCATCTTCACCATCTTATCATAATACAGATTGGACAATCCTCGTATTTTATGGATTTAGCAATATAATGCGATCTAGGGAAATGTGAGATATTTTTAGGTTTTTCTTATTTGAGTAAAACTAAAATTGAAATATAAACGATCTATTCTTAGATATGATGCACTAAGAAAAAAATTGAACTAGATGATTCACTCAATCGATATGATGCACGATCAAAGGAAACAATAAAGAATAATCTTGAGAAAGAAAACTCAATATTACTTAAGGGTAATTTATCACAAAGGGTACCAAGATGTCAAAAGATAGCTAGCTAATACTAACATAATCCTATTAATCCTTTATATACTCTCACAAGTCAGGCATAATGAAGCATAAAACCAAAATAAATGAAATGGGAAACTTAAAAATAAGCAATGGAAATATGACATAAAAGAACGCTGCATGTCATAGCCGTGCTTTGGGTAGTATCCTCCATTGGTCAAACAATCAAGTCTTAAAAAAACTGCATCATGTCCGTGGGACCCTAGTCATGGTCCTTGGTGCGGCTGTGGGTTAGGCCATGTCATCCTCTTCTCTCTCCTTTCTTCCATAACAACTTGCTCATAGTCTCGTATAAGGACACATCTTCAAGCACTAGCATTGGCACATGCATGCTTTAGGTCATGTAAGCCTCCGTAACTTCATTTACTTGCTTAGTTTCAGTCACTATCTTGGGCACAGGCGTAAGCTTCAATATTTTCAAATTTTCCTTCAAGTCTTGTCTTTCCTCCATGCTTAAATACACTAAATCATAACGATAGCAACGTATATCATATATCCCTATAAATACTTCAACTTACCTTCATTCAATTCATTTATAATAATCTATTGAACTAAGTTCATCAATTCTCTACTCTAGATTGAGTCACCGATACAAATGAACCAAAAATCTTATCATCTCCCTTGAGCTCATGGAGATTTGCCCTTAAATCTTGATCAAACTCTTTTGAAATATAAAGTGATAAATCTGCCACATAGAAAGTAATGGAAGTTCCATGAAGCTTCTTACTAAAGTAAGCTATAGGATGTTTCTCTTGCATAAGGACCATACCAATTCCAATATTGGAGGCATCACACTCAAGCTCAAAGACCTTGTTAAAATCCAGTAGCACCATCACAAGCGCTAAAGTCAAGCTCAGTTTAATCAACTCAAAACTTCAATTCCCTACTTGATTCCAATGAAAAGGAATCCCTTTCTTTGTGAGAGGTACAACAATAGTGCTTAAATCTTTGATAAATCTCTTGTAAAAAGAAGAAGTCCATGAAAGCCATAAACCTGATAAACATTAGTAGGAGTAGGCCACTCGATAATGGGCTTAACTTTCTCATCCTCAACACGAAATGTCTTCTCTAGATATAACATATCTCAAAAATATCACTTCATGTTGACGAAAAATACACTTCTTTAAATTATCATATAATTTCTTCATCCTCAACACCATGAAAACCGATGTCAAGTGCATGACATGACTATCTAAATCTAGGCTATAAATTAAGATATCATCAAAGTAAACCACCACAATTTTCCCAAGAACTCTCTCAACATGTAATTCATCAGTGTCATGAAAGTACCAAGAGCATTGGACATGCCAAAAAGCATCATTATCTACTCATACAAACCATGCTTGGTCTTGAAAGTCATTTTCCACCCATCTCTAACATTTATCCTTTTTTTATGATACCCACTCTTCAAATCAATCTTAGAAAACAATTGGGTTTCATGCAATTCATCCAACATATCATCAAGGCATGGTATAGGATACTTGTACTTTACAATAATGCAATTTATAGCCCTACTATCCACACACATTCGCCAACTATCATCTTTCTTGGTACCAATAATGCTAGCACCAAACATGGACTCATGCTTTTATGCACAAACCCTACAATTCATCAACTTGCTTCTTCAATTCATTAGCCTCTTTAGGATTCATCTTATAAGCTGGCCTATTAGGTAAAGTAACTCTAGGTACTAAATCAATTTGGTGCTTAATTCCTCTCAAAGGCAATCTCTTAGGAAGCTCTTCAAGGAAAACATTAGAAAATTGCTTCAATAATTGTTAAACTACATCTAGAATAAGAGAATCACTCTATATCCCCAAAGCTTGTCTCATGTGTAACAAAAATATATTGATTTCCCACTAACAAGTTCCTTCTCAGCTACTCATTATGCCAATATTTAGAGGATTCAACTCTCTAAGTGTTTGTCTCATATCCTCAAGACTCATAGGAAACAATTTAATCATTTTCCCATTGAATAATACAAAATAAGTATCATCTTCACCATTATGATTCACATTCCAATCAAATAACCAAGGACATCCTAACAAAATATGAGATGCATTCATTGGCTCCACTTCACAAATCACCACATCAATATTGATGATTAGGCACAAAGAAATAGGGATTGACACCTGCTTAGTGACATAAACAAAGCCCTTATCATTAAGCTAATGCAACTGCTATGGTTATGGATGCAAAGTGGTCGAAAGTTGTAATTTCTCTACAAGAGTCATTCCTACAACATTGGTGCAACTATCAGATTCAATAATGCCTACACAAACCACTCCAATCATCAAAAATTCAATATGAAATATATTTTCCCTTTATTCCTGATCAATCACTGGATTCACGCTCTAATTTCTCCTCAGTACACCATTTAAAGGCACAACAACCCCAGTTACTTGCCTAGCCGGCACTTCCTCCTCATTAAGCTTATCGGAATCATAATAGCTACTCCTTTCCTCTTCACCATCACTCTCCAAAAACCCTTTACAAGTATAAATAACACATCAATTCAATCATTGGCAAGCCATATGTCTATAACCCAAGTACTTAAAACATTTAATGTCCCTTATTCTCTTTCATTCACTACTAAATCCGAACGACTTAAAAATCGACTTCCCTTTTCTTCACTAGACTTCTCAGGATTCAACTCATGCTTCCCTTCATCCTTGTAACTACTAGTATTCTTTTTTTCATCATCAAACCAATAAGATTTCTTAGTATTTTCAAATTTAGTAGAGTTGAAGATTTGTAATGCTTGTGTTGCCTTTCTACTTTCTCTACCACCAACATTGCCCCCTCTAAGGTATCAATTCTTTCAAGCGCCACAACATTAGCAAATTCATATTTTTAACCTAACAATAAATCGAGCAATAGATTGATCCAAAGTCTCCATAATTTGGCTACATATGATAAGAATTTCAAACTTTTGAATTGATTGAACCACACTCTTATTGTCTTGATGCAAAGTGTGCAGTCTTTTCAACAACTCTTGATTGTAGTAATCAAGGACAAACCTCTATTGCAACAAATCTCACATCTCCACCCAAGTAATAACATCACACTCCCCATTCCTCCTCCTACTAGGTAGTACATTCTTCCACCAATGTGTCGCGTAGCCTTTAAACTCAATAGTGATAAGTTTAATCTACTCCACTAGTACCATCAAAAGATGGAACTTTCAACTTTACGATTTCAATACCGTACAATCCTCTAGGCCTATGTCTATCATGGTGATCATCCAAATAATCATCACAATCTCCAACTCGATGTCCATGCACTCGTTAGTGTATACCCTCTACCTTTATCACCAACTCTACTACCACCATGTACTATTCTTTGTTACTATGATGTAATAAGACTTCCAAGTTAGTCTCTAAGTCCTCAATGAATTCATGCTCATGTGTTTCTTGGTTATTAGGGTTTTCCCTAACGGCTTGCTAAATATTCCTTAGGGTTTGGTTTGTTGACACATCATCATTTGCATACCTTGCGTCATCTTCTTCATTTAATCCATCCACTCACTCATATTAACAATGCTCTTACCTTAGGAGCCTTTGTATACCCATTTTTATTATCGGATTTACTTGATATCTTCAACAAAAACAAAACTTGTAACTCAATGAAACTTACTCCACAAGCAATCACTATCAAAACCCTAAACCGCAATCTGCAACCTTAAGCTATAATACCAAGATGATATGAATTAGAGAATCCATGTATTTTATGGATCTAATGGAATAATGCAATCTAGATATTTGTAAGATATTTTTGGGGTTTTGTGATTTATTTAAAATTGAAATTAAAAGATATGGATGATCTATCCTTGTATATGACATAACAAGAAAAGAATTGAACTAGTTGTTCCACTCAATCAATATGACACTCAATCAATATGATGCACAATCAAAGGAAACAACAAAGAATAATCTTGAGGAAAAAAACTCAATATTACTCAAGGGTATCAAGATGTTAAAAGATAGCTAGCTAATGTTAACACAATCCTATTAACCCTTATATATTCCCACAAGTCAGGCAAAGGCAATAATGGAAAATAAAAGCTAAATCAAATAAAATAGAAAACTTAAAAATAAGCAACACAAACAAGACATGAAGGAGCACTACATGTCAGGACCATGCTTTAGGGAGTGCCCTCCATTGGTCAAACAATCAAGTCTTGAAACAAAACTCATCACAGCCATAGGACCTTAGTCACAATCCTTGGCATAATTGTAGGCTAGGTTGTGTCATCCTCTGTTCTCTCCTTTCTTCAATAACAACATGCTCATAGTTTCACATACGAACATGTCTTCAAGCATTAGCATTGGCACAAGCGTGCTTCGAGTCATGCAAGCCTCTGTAGCTTCATTTACTTGGTCAGTTTCAACCATTGTCTTGGACATGTGTGTGAGCTTCAATATTGTTGAATTTTCCTTCAAGTCTTGTCTTTCCTCCATGCTTAAGCACACTAAATCCCACCCGATAGCAAAGTGTATCATATATCCCTGTAAATGCCTCAACTCATCTTTATTAATTCAATTCATTCATAATGATTCTTTAAACTAAATTCATCAATCCTCTAGCTCCTATCATATCCATAATGATCCTAATCAAGAGATTCAATAAGGGAGTACATGTCTATCTCCCCATAGATGGCTTGACCAAACATGTTATTTGATGCTTTCGTCACCATCTCCTCTTTACCTGCATTCAAAACCTCTGCTGATGTTGTTTAGTTGGTTACACTCCGCTGTGAATTTGGTTCGTCTGATTGAGTCACCAAAGAACTATAACCCTCACCTTTCATGATCGTTTGTTTGATGATTTCAAGAAAAATAGAAATGTTTGAGAATAATTTCAAAACACAAGAAACAAGAAAATTTGGAGTTAAAAATGCAGAAGATCAAATTTGGATAAGCTGAAGGAACTTGTAAAGATATGGGTCACAATGTGACAGTTTGGAGAATGAAGATGGGCTCCATTCTTCAACAATCAAATTCCCTACATACCATATCCAATAACTAGGAATCCTTAACACAAATATAATTAGTGTGATGGGGTCATTTGTCACTCGTATGTATTTGTCTAATATTAAAATTAATAAATATGATAAAATGCCAACAATATATTTGTTAATAAAGAAAATATGTATTACTTATTTGTAAAGTCTAAAAACACAAATTATGTATTTAAATTGTTTTATCTTATTTATTAATTATGCATTTAAAATGTCACGTCCCGAATAAGATCAAGGATATCTAGTATCGCCACACATAATACTTAGAAGTTACATGCAACGGCTCATATTAACTAAATCTTTTGCCATTAGTGTTTCTATCTAATTTTAGATTTCAAAATCGTACATTTAATTTTGTAAAACAATTTGATTACAACGAAAGGTTTAAAATGAAATGAATTTCCAAAACACTACTCTTGTGAGTCGTCTCCATCAATATCAACAAAGGCATTTACTAATCCAGCCACACTTGGAACAACAACGAAAATAATGAGAAATTCCCATTAAAAAATGCCAAAACTTTGTCAATTATGCACATGAAACATCAAAGGTCGAGCCTGGGGGAAAGGAAGGAACACGCAAAGCATCTTCTTTGGTATGCTAACAGGGAGAAAAATTTTATTCTCTGCATGCAACTCTATTTCAAAATATGAGATTTTGCCATGGTAGCTTCAATCAGAGCGACAATTTGTATTTTCATGCCCTTATTTCAGTTGAATATGCATAACAAATGGAATATATAAATAATCAATTCACAAGAGAAATTGCATAGTCATACTGTAGTTTTTTTTTTTTTTTTATCGTATATCGTTTTTGTTTGATATATATGTATAAATATTATAATCATGAACCTAACCGTATTATTATATTTCAGTTTATGGCTAACTCAAGTTTCAACTATTCGAAAGCGAGTAGGGCATAACACTCATTGTCCAGGGATATTAAATCAGCATTTTTAAAAATACATGACAAGTTAGAACTAGTGATGACAGCCGACAAAATTATTTTGATTTTTGCGTGGTAGGATTCTAGACAACAATGACCTTTTTGTGACGTATCGAGCGTTTGTAGTCCTGCAATATTAGGTGTTGAATACACTCTAGTAGTCAAGCTTGGCTCTGTTCGAACTAGATTAGGATAAGGCTTATTTATTTAAACAAACTAAGTTTGAACTTTAATTTAGGCTCAAAAGTCGACTATGCTCTGCTTTAGCTCATGAGTAAACTTATAAACAAGCTCACTAACATACTTGTAAACAAATTTATTAGCAGATCTATGATTTTTATATTTACAGTATATTATATATATAAATATATAATTAAAATAACAAAAACTAATTTCTATTTTATATACAAGTTTGTATATATTCAGTGGCTTATATATTATTTTTAGGTTAAAAAGATGAAAAATGAGTTATATAAATGAGTCAAGTTCAATATTAAATTGTAGGTTCAATGAAAGCTCATCTAGGCTTGATAAAGAGCTAAACATGATTTGAGCTCGATTTATAAATGAGTTAAGCTTAAACTCGAAATACAATCGAGATCAAGCTTAAACTCGTAATAAAACTCATTTAAACAAGCCAACTTTGAATCTAAATTCAAGCTTCACAAAAAGCTCGGTTCAAAGTGGATAACATTTAAACAAGTCAAATCTAAGCCTTAAAAAGGTAGACTCAGCTCAGCTTATTTACAATCAAATTATTGAGAGTATTCGATGAAAATAACGGAAGGGCCTTTACGTGGCAGCCAAAATGATATAGGTCTGAAGTGCGATGAAAAGCTGCACATGTCAAACTCGCTTATTGCCCATCTACCGCAAGTTATATGTCCTTAAAAGCTCAATCCTTTCGAGTTATACTTAGTTAGTACGAGGAATACTGGCGCACCATGCAGAGTTATTCTAACTAATTATAAGGTACAGGTGCATCATGCGTAAGATTAGTACGAGCTGCAGTCTTCGACACATCACACTGATCGTCCCTGCAACTTCTTTCCACTACCGTTAGTATCATTAGGCTCTTGTTAAGATGTGTCGGAATTTAGTTGGAGTACAGTAGAATGTAGATGAAACTCTTTGTCTTGTACATTCACACTTTAACAACGGTACTTGACTAGACCATCTTTTCTAGGTGGCCGGATGTGAGGAGCACGCAGTTGGTTCAATTTAGGTTCAACAATATAGCGTTGAGGATTTATACAAAATGCTAAGCAACAGTCATGTTGGCGATTACGTGCGTTTGCACTGAGAATGGAGTTTCTGTGTAAGAAACTCAAGTCAGGTAAGATAACAGTATTGGCTATAAGATCAACGAACCTTAGGTGATTTTGCGTTTATGTAGATATGTCAAAACAGTAGCTCGTCAGGTCCATTAGTTGAGAACCTTTTATCCCTGCGTGAATCGGTTAATTTTTCTTTTCGCTTTCGTTTTGATGCACTCCTATCTTCCTTCTTATCAGCAAATGAGAAAAATGTTTGAAGACGTGCAGAGCGAGAGTTCCCCCCAGTAGAACGATCAGGTGTTTCTCGGTGATGTTTATTGAACTTTCGGAGCATCACAATGAGGTAAGCAAGGAGGGCAATTACACAAGCAATTCCACAAATGAGGAAGAGACCCCAGAAGCTTTGAATGTGCAGTTGGTCTGATTCAATTTCTGAGACTTGGGTACTACAAGTTTTTGGGGAGATCCACTTATCATGAATCGTCTGAAGCTCACCATTCTCAGATAAAGCAAGAATGGCTGTCGACATGTCAAAAGCTAAAGGAGAGTCTCTAGGAAATGCCTGCAAAAGCAAGCACATAAAATATGAAATTCTGCTTATGTGAAGGAAAACTTTGTACGTCATAAATTAGATTGTAACATCAAAGAAAGGGATGATGCATTTAAAGCTACTTAAATAGGGTGATTGGGAAAATGAGTAGTGCCAATCTTCCCCTTAGGAAACTTGGACTGTACATGTATGCCTGCTTAAACCTTTATATTTTCTAAATTAGCTTTTGAGGGTGGATTTATGATGCCTCTTATTGCATCAGAGCCCAGTTCCATTCTAACTAGCTTGGCACTACTGCTCCTCTTTCTCATTGTTTGCATATTACTGTATGCAGGACTTAGGAGCCGTAGTTTTATACCATCAAGACCATTGCCAATAGTTTAATCATCTTTGAATTAACTTACTAAAAGCATGAATGTGCAGATTTAATGATTTAGAAATAAAGTTCATGCCAGAATACTCACAAATCCCCATCCACTTTTGGTGAACTCCTGACCTCTGATAGAGAAATGACAGTGATTTGAGAGGAAAAGTTGAATGTATGGTTGTTCATCAACCACTGCAGCAACCGTTCCGTTCTCAAGGGCAGAAGCATACTCTTCTGGAGAGCCAAGTTTAACAAGTCTAGATTTGGGAATGTTCAGTTCCTCTGTCATATAGTTCTCTGCATAAGATCCCACTTGAAATCCAATTGGTGCAGTGCTGCTTATCAAGGAATCGATCCCTTTTATGGGTGAAGATAGCTGCTGCACTGTCAGGATTGATGTTAGACTTGCTGTGTAGCTTGAAGTTATAATTAGAACCACAAAAAGCCATATGATCAGCACCATCCGTCCGAGTGTGCTCACAGTATTCTCTCCTGCAAATTTAGAAAGATATTGCATGTTAAACCCAGTAGATTGTCTATATGTTCTATTATGATGATTTTTATTGAGGCTGTCAAGGTGAAAAGCTTTACTATGTGAAAAGAACATGGTAGAGAAGCTGAACCTGAAAGAAAAAAACAAGCAAGTATCAGCAGAAACATAATGGGAATACTAGCAGTACAACTCCTAGCAAACATATGTATTCTTAGAGAAAGTTATGATCTCTCGAAAATGATGACAGAGGATTAAATATCAGGACCATAAAATTGTCACGAACTGTTGTCTGGGAGGTCCACGAAATTCATCATTTATCCTATGCTCGAGAATCCAGACTACTGCTCCTACAACAAGGAAGAATATTGCCGTGACAGCCCACATCAATGGAGTGAATGGCCTCAAGAATGCCCAGGCACTTCCATTTAGTTTTCTAACTGGAGCAACAACAAGAAGGCCTGAGTCAATATAGGGCTGAGTGAAATCTACCATCCTTGTTCGATTTGTAATAATTGCAACGTCGCCTACAACAGCATCAAATACCTGCATTAAAGATATCATGCAATCAGCATTTGAATTTGAATTGGATCAAAACATATAGACTTTTCTTTGCAAATGACTTACATCTTCAGCAATCTTATTTACAAGTTCATTGTAGTTTGGATTCTGATGACCATCTCCAAATAATATAAACTTATGGGGAACTGCATATGGGAGCAACTTTATGGCTGCAAGAAATACTTCTATGCAATATCCCTGCACTGCATCAGAACCATTACTCTGCTCAACAAACGCCCGATAGCTGACACGCTTGGGTACTCCAATTCTAAGTTGCCTTCCATTATTTGGGAAAACCCAACCACGAGGCTTAGTATTTGTGCCTCCAGGCCAAACCACATCATCTAAATTTTGACTGGCAATAGAATGGTTGGCAGCTCTTTGATATAATGTCTCTGGAGGCACAGCTGAAAGACCAGAGTAGTTGGACCAATATCCAATCTGCTTATACCCTTTTTCAAGTACATTAATCACGTCAAATGAAGGATATAATATAGCTCGTTCTGTACTAAACTGGATAGGTCCAGTCAGACCTGTCATATTTGTTTGCAATATATTAGCAAGCAACTGTTTACCTCCATTGAAGATGCTTAATGCCTTCAAGTTCAATGCTCCTTTCCCCAACCCATTTAACTTCGTATCATCAGAGAATGAGATGTTGTTGCCTTGATCAAGAAACTTTCTCATCGCATTAGCTATAATCCAAACTGTATCATATGCATATAAACCATAAGGGTTCAACCCTATAGTACCATTGCTCAACTTGTTCCACCTTGATATGAAAGCTGCTTTTCTTTTGGAATCTGGAGTATGTGGACGAAGCGTTATGACTCCTAGAGTAGTGCCAGGAGCTTTCACAGGAAATTCTTTGTCAGAATCCAGAACAGTAGACAGCCATGTCGTTGCCAACCAAACATAACCACTCTTCATCATCCCAAGACTTCTAGCCACTTCAAATATCAATAGTCCTGTTTTTGAAAAGGTATGCAATACAATGACTCTCGATTCCATCATTTTGATCTTTTCCAATTCGGCTACAATGTCACTGCGGGATGCTTGAGGGTCAGGAGGTACAGCTGATTTATAGACAATCCTACAGCGCCTTTGTGCAAGCGCATCGCCTAATGTTGTTATGCCATTACGGCTGTGGTCATCATCTGAGTACATTGCAATCACTTCCGAGAACCTATAATAAGTTACAATCTCTGCAATAGCAGTCATCTGGAATAGATCACTGGGTGCAGTTTGAATGAAATAGGGGTACTGGAGAGGCGAGAGAGTGGGGTCCAATGCAGTGAAGGACAACAGTGGGACATGGAGCTCATTTGCAAGATGGGAGAGTACATGGGCCATTCCAGAATTTTGAGGACCAATTATAGCCACGGTGTCAGTCTCCATGAACTGTAATGCTGCCATTTCAATAAGTAATAGCCATCAAAAACCTCATACCAGCAAAACTCTGGAGACTAGCATGATACATATGAGTGAGTATCAGAGGAACAGAAGAAACAGACAAAAAAACATAAGGTAAAATTGAGAAGTCAAACAAAATTATATACCCCCAACTATGCCAAGAAATCCACTGAAATTTGAATCTTGCATCGTTATAGACAGTTTCCGTCCACCAAGAACACGCGGGTCAGAATTTATGTCATCCTCAGCAGCCTTCATGGCAATTTTAGAGACTTTCCCATTAATAGTCCTGAATGTGAGAACTGCTCCAACATTTACCACATCTAATTTATCTTGACATTCGGAGAAAATCCCCAGAGAGAGGACAAGCATCCAAGGGAGCCACATGGAAACTGAATCCATTCCCTAAGAGCTTGTCATGACTAATTATTTATATCTAACAAAGGAGGAACTGAATGAAGCTTTCAACCCAAATATAGACTTCTCATACAAGCACTCAAGGAATAATAAGTAGTTGATAAGCTGCCTCAAACACTAAATAAAGAACACATTTTCCCTGCACAACTCAAGTAAAAAGGGGTTTTCATTTCATGGAAGCAAGTAATAACCTCTCCATGAACATAAGAATCAAAGAAATTAGCCAAAAGCATCCAGGAATTTATTATACTAAAAAAAATTCAAAAATAGTCAATATGCCTGGCAAAAAGAAAAGGCAGAAAATATATATAAAGCAACAAAGGCAAAGATTAGACACCCAAAAGACAAAGATAAACAAGACTCACCTTGAAAAACCTTTTAAGAATCTAACTGTTACATAAGATACAGCTCAAAAGCTGATCAAGTACTTATTTATAAATTAAACACCACAAAAAAAAAAGAAAAGAAAAAGAAGGTGATGTAGAGGAAGACAACCTTCAACTTTGAAAAGCAATGGAGAGAGGGAGAAAAAAATTAAGCTACAAAGAGCACTTGCCGTGTGAGTAGAGGCTGAAAAGTGGAAAGTAGGAAATCAATTATTATTATTATTATTATTATTATTATTTAAGAATACCAAACAAAAGGAGAAACTCACAAGGAAAAAGCGATTACATGATAGTTACAAGAGGAAAAGTTGGTGACCCTCATCTTGCTTGTCTGCATCCACCTTTTTGTTTTTTTCATTTTTCCTTCCACAATTGTTGTTGGTGGAAGGGGGAAGAGAGTAAGAGAACAACCAAATCTTTTTAATCCGCTAGGCCAAGCGAGGAAGCTGCTTTTCCTCCGGCACTCCTCACCTGCCAACTGAAAGAATGGAGAGGGGGCCAGAGAGAGAGAGAACAGCTTGCTGAATAGGTGTTCCACTAAAGTCTGAGATCGTCGGGTTGAATTGAATCCAGTACATTAACAAAGTGATGTAAGTTTGATTTACTGAAATAAAATAAAGCAAAAAAGGAGCAATAATATTTTTAAAATAAAATATATTTTTTTATTAGGTATGATCATCTTTCTAGTTTAAAAAAAAAATTAAAAATTTATGATTTATTTCATATCATTTTAAATAAATATCTTTTTAATATAATTTTTCACAAACCAAATAAAGAAATAAAATCGATATACTGATACCATTCTCCATACATAGTGTAATAGTTGCCGGTATTGCTTTTATTATAGAAACATTTGAATAACCTATAAAATAACGGTGCAATAAAAGACGATAATCTCCGGTCACTGCATTAATAGCAGAAAGCATATGTTTTCTTGCACCTTGTTTGGATAGGTAAACTTAAACCCAATAGAAACAAATGAAAGACAGTAGAAATGAGTGACAATTATATGTCGACATAGATTAATGAGGTGTGATGATACGGTAGAAGAAATTAGAATAAAATAGGTAGAAATGGGTAGAAACTTTTTTATTTAGAAGCTTCTTATTTTCTCTTCAAATTTTAGAAATTTTAGAAAAGAAAGCCATGCAAATGATTGGACATGTTAACAAATTACAAAAATACCTTTTCTTATAATACTTTTCCAATTCTTGGACAATTTAGTAAAATCATGATGTTATTTTTCAAGAAACCCACTTTATATCCAAACAAAAATAAACTTTATGTTTCCTTTTGATTTTCTTCCCTTCTTTTTTTCTTTTTTTCCTTTTCCCTTAACTTCCATTCTGTTTAAAGATTTGCCAAACACATTGTTGCAATGAATTTGAACCATGCCATTGCTCAAAACTCCTATGTCCAAGAAGAGGCATACATAACAACCAAATTGTTTCGTTTTTAATTAGCATAAAACTTAAACGAAAAGAGACAAACCCAAGAATTAAATTATAAATAGAGCTTTGTATTCATAATAAACAAAGAGAATGTGTGCTAAGCTTTGACATGACAACTATCTAACCACAGAAATTGCATGGAATAGGAAGCAACCATGCAGGTTGGCTTGAATCCATTATTTACGTATTGCTTTTGGGCAAACCTTTTATGATAAACGCAGTGGATGTGTATGGTTAAATGGATCACATGTATATTACACATACATTCCTAAAACACATATATTAACAGGTTTAAACTCCAATTTTTTTATGCTTTTTTACAATATAGATATATCCTTAAAAAAAATAGTTTTCTTTTTAAGTCTTAATAATTGTTTAAATATATACATAATTTTTAAAAGTTATGATGAAATGGAATCATATTTTAAGAACTATTGTCTATTTTGTAACTTACCAATAAGAATTCATCTACCATTAGTTATTATTAATTTAAAAATGCAATTTATAACATTAAGTTTAAAAAACCCAATTATCGAAATCATCTTTACAAATTTTTAAAGGTTGTTAAAAAGAAAAAATGATAGATATCGAATCTACTCAATTAAAATATAAAATTATAGTGTATATTTGGCTCTTTCTAAGCATGGGAATATTTTATACTATTGCGCTTGTGGGGACCACCTCTAGTGGTGGAAACTGTTGTTGAAATGGACAGGCAGATACCTTGGACCGTGGCCCTACTGGAGAGTTCATCAGTAATTGAAAACGTGATTGTCCAAGTTGTCTTTGAAAGACTTTTGCACTTACCCAACCATGGGACATGGAATGTATCTATTAGAGGATCCCCGTCGATGAAGTACTTCACATGGTTTTAAGATAGCACATTAGCAATTAAAGAAATTTTCATTTTGAATTATGTTACTATTTTTTTTTAAGATTCTTCGCATTAGTTTTTCACTTCTTTTCATACTTTATAGGTCTCATTTATTTATATATAATACTTTATTTTTACATAATAATAATAATAATAATAATAATAATAATAATAATAATATTTCAAAATAACTTACTTTTTGAGATCTTTCACAAAAAATTTTAAAATATTGAAGGAACTCTCTATATCTATAAGGATCTCAAAAAGTAAAATGTTTTTCCTAGGTACCCGTGTCAAGCACTTCCAATGTGAATGCTCTTAGAACCTTTCATATATCAATATTTTTATTAGGTGTTTTTTAAATTTTTTCATTCTATAGGTGTTTAACATATCATAAATATATCAATTCTTTTTTTCCTTTTTCTTTTTATTTTTCTTTTCTTTTGCAAGAACAAATATATTAATTGAAATATCAAAAAAGAAAAAAACAATCCATGCTGAAGGCATGTCTTAAAAAGTCATTCACCTAGACTAAAAGAAAACTTCTCCCTTTTCCTAATATGGTTGGATATGAAATAAGATTAATGACAAGAAGCAATTATTAACGATGAATAAAAGAGAGGATCAACCAAAAGAGCCTGGAGTGACAACGGCTTTATTGTGAGCGTTAGGACGTTTTTATCAACTTTACAAATTTGATTTGTGAAACTAATAGGGATTTGAAAATTTAACTCGGTCCACAAACACTTTCTTGGTGTTTTAAACAAACCCAGCTAGTCTTAAAATCATAAGTAGGAATTTATTAGTAATATCGTGTTGCTAGTTCTAATCCGGTAGATACTGAATATACAGAGTCTAGACTAGATTTCTATGGATGATGGAACTACAAAAAAAAAAGAAAAAAACATGATTAATGTCACATCGGGATTTGACCCAAGTATGAGAGAGAGAATCCATGCAATATTACTATCCTTGCAAAGGAGAGAGATACTTATGGATGGTGATCCCCGACAGTTGAGTGCTTCATGGGACGGGGGGTGGAACCACTAGTCTACATTTACATGTGCCAAGCCTAACCAAGGAGAGCACACCGAGGTACATCACATAGAGCATCAATCGAGTGCTACAAGAGAATCGATATATCGAGTCAGGATGAAAGGTGTCCTAGCAAGGCTTTGAGCTGTTACTGATATGAATTGGCCATTAGCTCATTGAACCAAGTAGTTAATAGGTTGGGCTAGGCTTCGTAGGCATGTGGTTCCTATTAGACCATCATCACAGTGATATTTATGAATTTATCAATTTCCATTTGATTCTATTTACGGTATGTTTGATATTTGATAATGAACTCAAAATAAAATCAAGATTTTTTTATTCGATCCTCAAAATTTAATATTATTCAAAAATTAATGGTATTTTTTTAACATATGCCACTATATTACATATATGGGCTCAATAACTCCTTAAACGATTCCAAAACATTAGAAGTCGAAATAATTCATCCGTTCATTGTTCCAATCCCTTTCGCTCCAATGACTATCAACCCATGTCTTACTGCAAGTCTCGAAATTTCTGCAAACCGTAATTCGAGTATTTCTCTTATATCATAGAAAGATAGTATAAAACATTATTCAATACGGTTTTGGTAAAAAATTCTCGCAATGATTGCAAGCTCCTACTTTGGTAAACGAAATCTTTGAAAGACATTCTTAGATTTTCCAAAAATAGGATATTTATGTAAATATAATTTCCTAAATCAGGATCTTTAAACGTGATAGTAGCAATCAAGATAGTCTCGATACTTATCGTTATCCATAGCATTTGATTTACACACAAAAAAGAAAATCTGTATTGATTCCTCTTGATGATTTTCTCCTCCTCTGCTCTTTTTCTTAATATTTCTTTGATAGTGAAGAAAATGGAATGTCAGAAAAGATACGATGGTTTCTTTTCTATAACTTCCTATATTTTCGAATTAGGAAGAGGGAAGGATTTTAAATCCTTTGACTCTAATTACCATTATGTCCAATGACCATCATATTAGACCTATTATATTATAATTATACAATAAGTTACATGGGCCACTATAAGTTAAAATAATTTAACAATCTCCCACTTGGCTCATGTCACGACTTGATGATTTAATAACAAAATAAGTGTGCACCATATTCAGAATTCATCAAGTCATAATTCTCAATTGAATTAAAATGACCAGATCATGGCAGTCACATATCATTTAACGACATGATTCCTTCCATGTATCACATGATCAATTCAACTCATAACAACTTAAATCGAGAAACATTATAATCTTTAACTTTATTATTTCGAAATATTCTACCAGTTATCTTACAAACAATACATGTATACAACTTGATGTAGATAACAAACGAGCAAGCACAACCATAACTTTAATTGAATCCACAAGTGTCATAACAATACGAGAAAAACAACCATATATATACATATACACATTACAATATTAAATTAACGAGGACCTATCTACAATGCCCATCCATTCAACATGTCCAGTAAATGTTTTCGTGGCAAAGCTTTAGTTAACAGATCTGCTATCATCAGTTCAGTACTAATATGCTCAATTGACACTCTTTGGTTTTGCATTTCTTCTTTAACAAACAAGTACTTCAAATCCATGTGTTTCGCACCCTTAGAATACCTATCATTTTTACAAAGAAAATATCTATAGAATTATCATAGTAAATTCTTAACGATCTGGTTATACTATCGACAATACCAAGCCCTAAGACAAAGTTCCACAACCACAATGCATGAATGGTGGCGGCCTCAAAGCATGCCATAAATTCAACCTCCATAGTGGAAATATCAATGGCAAACTGCTTCCTATTCTTCCATGAAATAGCTCTTCCAGTTAATAGAAACATATAACCAAATGTAGATTTAGTCAAGTCTACACATCTAGAATATTCTGAGTCTGAATAGCTACTACTTCAAGATGATTTCACTTTCTATATCTAAGCATGTAATCCTTGGTGCCTTGTAAGTACCTAAGTACTTTCTTTGCAGCTTTCCAATGGTCCATTCCTGGGTTACTCTGATATCGGCCTAACATTCCTATAGTGAAACTAAATATCAGGCCGTACATGTCTGAGCATACATCAAGCTTCCAACCAGTGATGCATAGGGAATAGATTCCATTGATTTTCGTTTCAAATCATTCTTTGGACATTGCAATTCACCGAACTTATCCCCTTTCTAAATTGGAACTATTCCTATGGAGCAATTTTCTATTCTAAATCTCTCTAATACTTTATTGATATAGCCTTTCTGAGATAATCCTAACAGTCCTTGCGACATGTTGCAAAAAATCTCTATTCCTTTTACATAGGATGCCTCACCCATATCTTTCATTTCAAAAGTTTTAGAGAAAAATTTCTTAACGTCATGTAACAAACCTATATCATTAGCAGCCAAAAGGATATCATTGACATATAAGACTACTATAATAAACTTGCTCCCACTAGCCTTCATATAGATACACTAATCAATGGTATTCTCTACAAAACCATATGACGTAATGATATTATTGAACTTAATGTACCATTGTCGGGAAGCTTGTTTTAGCCCATATATCGACTTCTTTAACTTACACACCAAGTTCTCCTGTCCTGTGGTTATGAATCCTTTAGGTTGCTCCATATAAACTTCCTTTTCTAAGTCACTATTCAAAAAAGCTGTCCTTACATCCATTTGGTGAAGCTCTAGATCATAATGAGTCACCAAAGCCATAATAATTCTTAAGGAGTCCTTCTTAGAAACTAGAGAGAAGGTCTCTTTATAGTCAATGCCATCCTTTTGAGTAACCTTTGGCAACAAGCCTGGCCTACCATCTTTCGATGTTGCCTTTTGAGTCTCGCTTGGTCTTGAAGACCTTTTTACAGCCAACCCGTTTTGATCCTTCAGGCAACTCTATAGCTCTAGACTTTATTTACATCATTGATTTCATCTCTTCCTTCATAACATTAAACCACCTTTCAGAATTACTACATTCCATGGCTTGCTTAAATAGATTGGATATTTATCAATGCTTAAGTCATATTCATGTTCAAGTGAGTGAACCACATAGTCATTCGATATGGCTGGTCTTTTCTATCTTGTAGACGTCCGTAATACCATTTCTTGTGATACCACTTGCTCATTTGTGACTTGCACATTGTCACTTGGCTCATCTCTAATGTGTTTACTTTGTGTGTTTGGAATATTAATTTCTTGTTTCACAAGTTGTGTGACTACGATACAACAAAAGGAACAACAACCTAAATAGAAACACTAGGTTTAGGGGTTTCTTCTTGAAATTCTCAAATATTCACCTTTCATGATTCCCGACTCCCACTAAATTAACCATTCTAATGAACCAAGCATTACCAGGCTCAACTATTCTTGTGTTGTGGTTAAGACCATGGTTGTCAAAACCGGCCGTTCAACCTAGTTCAACCGAAACCGGCGCTAATGCCGGGCTAGGTCTCGCCTAAGACTTATTTTGTAATGAATGACGAGACCCGGATTGACCCGATCGACCCAAGCGGTCGAACCGGGTTGAACCGGTTGACTGGATAAAAATAATAATAAAAAACAAAATTAAAAAACTAGAAATTTAAATATTTATTCATACTTTATTATAAATTTATAAAATATAATCATTAAATAATATTTATTTAATAATTAATTGAATTTAATAAATATAGATTTAATTGAGTGATGACATATATATTGGTCTTTTATAATTAAATTATCCTTATATTTTTACTTTTTCGTAACCCGGTTCGACCGCCGGTGGAACCCGGTCCTACCCCTGACCCCCTAGCCTATCTGGGTCGAACCCCGATCCAATTCTGACAATATTGGTTAAGACAATAAAACTTTTACCCTTTTGACTTTTCAGGATAGCCAATGAAGTAACCACTAATGGTCCTTGCATCAAGCTTCTTTTCATGTGGATTACATATTCTTATTTCTATTGGGCAACCCCAAACGTGAAGGTGCCTTAAACTGGGTTTCCTACTTGTCCATAATTCATAATGAGTCTTAGGAACTACCTTACTAGGAACTAGAGCTGGGCAAATGGGCCATAACCCGTGGGTTGGCCCGTTTAACCCACTTTTAAAGCGGGTTAAGGTTGATTTTTTTCAACCCGTTTAAAAGCAGGCTAAAAAAACCCATCCCGTTTAACCCACAGGTTAAAGCGGGTTAACCCGCAACGGGCCGGGTTGGCCCACTTTTTTTTATTTTAAAATAGGTTTTAACTTTTAAACTTAAATTTGAAAGTTGAAATTGAAACCTAAAGAGACAGACCACACTTCTAGAATCCAGAATCCAGACTTCCTCAGTCCTCCTCCTCTCCCTCCTCGCATCGCATGTATCGCCATCGGCCAGTCCACAGACGCACTTCTTCAGTCCTCCTCCTCTCCCTCCTCGCATCGCATGTATGTGTTTCTCTTCCCCTGATTCTTTTGTAAGATTAAGCCTTGTACGTGAGACTGAGATGGAGTGGCTGGGATGAATCCTGTTCGTGTGGAGTAGATGGAGTGGCAAGTCGTGTGGGGCAGATAGAGTGGCTAATGTGTTTGTAAAAGAGATGGATGGCTGGTCGTGTGGGGGAGATAGATGGTTGGTCGTGTGGGGTATGCGAAGAAGGTGGAGGTTAGTCGTATGGGATGCGATGGAGATGGTGGAGGTTAGTCGTGTGGGATGCAACGGAGATGGTGGTGGTCGGGTGGGAGATGCAAAGAAGGTGGAGGTTGGTCGTGTGGGATGGATGGAGATGGCAGTATTATGTAGATGCGAGGGAGATGGTGGTCGTGTTGTGGTGTAGATGCGAGGAAGATGATAGCAGCTGATGGGGTGTTGCGTAGATGAAGGCTGGTTGATTGTGTTGTGATATAGATGCGAGGGAGATAATGGCGGCTGGTGGGGTGTTGTGTAGATGAAGGAGATGGTGGTGGTCGTGTGGTATGTTGTGTAGATGAAGGCTGGATGATTGGGAGTTCGTGAAGACTGGATGAATGCAGATGAAAGGGGGCTTCGAAGGATTATTTTCCTTAATGTTTGTACAAATATTTATTCGTGTCCCCATATCTGGTTTTGATAAGGATTTTGGATGTATGTAAATCATACTGTTATCGTCGATCCTAATCTTTGCTTGCTTTTTTGATCCATATATTGTAGATCTTTGCTTGTACGAAGAAGTAGCCTTTTTTTATTTGTATTATCCAATACAAGTATTTATGAATTGTGATTACTGATTTCCTCTTTGTTTTCAACATACTATTGTTAATTTGTTATATCATTTGTTCTTACTTTTATGGTTTATTTCATTATTTGCAGCATGGATAATATTATGAGCAACGACACTACTAACCAGCGTGTCAATACAAGTGATGACTTAGAAGCTTGTGAGGTTGATGTTACTATGCCATCCAAAACAAGTACAAGATCATCTATTGATTTGGATGACGATGATTGTAAAGGTAAGAGACCTAGACAAAATACTTCTCATGTTTGGCAATCATTTACAAAGATAGGCATAGGAAAGATGGTAAAGAAAGAGCAAAGTGCAATGGATGTGGAAAAGAGTATGTTATGGGTGTTCTAAATATGGGACATCAACTCTAGGTCACATATAGTAAAATGTCGTTTGATCGCTAAGTATCAAGATATAGGTGATATGATCATTGATCAATCTGGAAAATTAAAGTCTAGAAAAGTGGATTACAAACATGCTCGTGATGTTTTGACAATGGCGATCATTGAACATGATCTGCCATTTTCATTTATTGAATATAGGAGGATTACAGAATTTGTACAAGTTTTCTATCCTGAGTATGTTCCCATATCTAGGAAAACAGTTGCATCTGATGTTATGAAACTATACTTAGCAGAAAAGAATAAATTGAAGAATGTCTTGGAGAGAATTCCTGGTAGAGTTTGTTTGACTTCTGATCTATGGACTGCTTGCACTGGGGAGGGTTATATGTGCTTAACTGCTCATTTTGTGGATGGTAAATGGAAGCTTAACAATAAAATTCTTTCTTTTTGTTATATGCCCCCTCCTCACTCAGGTTTGAATTATCAAAGAAAATATTTGACTTTTTGAAAGATTGGGGTATAGATAAAAAGGTATTCTCTCTTACTTTGGATAATGCATCTGCTAATGACCGTATGCAAGAGTTTCTGAAAGATCAGCTTAAATTACATGGGACTTTATTGTGTGATGGTGAATTTTTCCATATTAGATGTTGTGCTCATATACTTAATTTGATTGTCAAGGAGGGCTTAAGTAGCTAGCACGCATTACACAAGATAAGAGAGTGTGAAGTATGTCAAGGGTCAGATAGTAGAATGAAACATTTTTGGGAGTGTGTTAAACAAGTTGGAAATGTTGATACTTGTGTTGGGCTACGCTTAGATGTGGTTACTAGATGGAATTCTACTTATCTTATGCTTGATAGTGCTCTAAAATATCAGCGTGCTTTTTCCTGCTTTCAATTGAATGATTCAAATTATAGATTTTGTCCATCAGAGGAGGAGTGGGAAAGAGCACATAAGTTGTGCAAGTTTTTGAGTCCTTTTTACACCATCACCAATTTGATGTCTGGTTCAACTTACCCAACTTCAAACTTGTACTTTTTACAAGTGTGGAGAATTGAGTGTTTATTGAATGAGAATACAATGAGTGAGGATTCGGTTTTAAAGGACATGTCTATTAAAATGAAAGAAAAATTTGACAAGTATTGGAGGGAATATAGCATTATTCTTGCACTTGGTGTGTCCTTGATCCTCGAATGAAGTTCACATTCTTGAAGTTTTGCTTTAATAAGATTGATCCACTTACTTCTGGGGAGAAGTTGGCTAAAATTAAGAGCAAATTATACAAACTCTTTGAGGACTATGATAAGAGCAAGATAGGTAAAGGAAGTTCTAGAGCTCTCAAGCTGGATCTTCTCAAGTTGAACCAAGACTTGGAGGTGCAGTTGTAGACAGAGGTAAAGTACTTGGGGTCCTTGGAAAGAGTTTGGGGATAGATATTGCTACTCTTGATGTAAGTTCAATAATTACTCTCTTTTTTTTCATTTCTCTTTATTGTAATGTTTCTTATTAAATGATCAAAATTGATAACTCTCTTTTTTTTTTCTCAATATTGTAGGAATACTGTCAAATTGAAGTGCAGACTACTGGAAAATCTTATTTAGATCTTTATCTAGATGAACCGGCAATGGACATGAATTTCTATTCGGAGTTGGATGTGCTTGAATATTGGAAAACTCAACATCAAAGGTACCCAGATTTGTGCATCATGGCTTCTGATATACTTAGTATTCCAATTACTACAGTAGCATCTAGTCTGCGTTTAGTATTGGTGCTCGTATTCTTACCAAGTACCGGAGTTCTCTTCATCCTGAAAATGTGGAAGCTTTAGTATGTACACGTAACCGGTTACAAGGCTTTGCATGGGAAGGTAATTTCTTGTTTTAATATTATAAGTACTTAATTTATAATGTTTACCTTTCAATAATTCCATCTAATTATATACATTATTTGTATTTGGTGATTTGTAGATGAAAGTGCAAAAGGACTTGAGGTAGCATTGTCAAGGGCGGATTCGAATGTAGTTATTGATGGTTGATGGATGGAAGACATGTTTTTTGGGGGAAGAAATGTTTTTGGTGGATGCATGAAAGGATTGTGTTTTTTGTTGTTTTTCTTTTTTTTTTTTTTTTTTGAGATGATGAGATGGCGAGTGAAATGGATTTTCAATGAAACTGTTAGCTTGTGGTTTTAGTATGACTTTATGTGCTTATGATTTATGAAGAAGCCACAGTTGGAATGGTGGTTCATGGTTGTGGGGGGCACAGCGAAGACATGATCATTTTGTTTTTGTTTCTGTTTCTGTTTCGGTTAAGATTTAAGGTTCTCTTTTCTCGGTGTGAGCATAAGCAATTGGTAATTGGTATGGATGTATGGTCATCTTGTTTTGTTTTAGAGTTTTTGTTTCTACTGGATTTTACATATACCTGGTTATTGTCTGTTTCCAGAGGGCCAAATGCACGAAAACAGCTAATAAGGTTCTCTTATGCCTACAAGATAACCCATAACCATTGTTGACTTTTAATAAAAGAAAGAGGAAATCTAAGATGACGATAAATTTCTATGGACACTGGACAGTGCCCCTGCTAACAGATCTACCTAGACTTCCAACGTGGTCATTAATTCCCACAGAGGAATGGTTGTCCACAAAAGAAATTCATATTAAACCTGGAATCCATTATCCATGTCCCGTAATTTCTTTATTAAATTTAGTCATAATTTTGACAGGTTTAAATTATAAGGTGGAAGGCATGGATTGTATAAAGTGACAGGTTTGATTTTACACTTACTATATAGATTGTATAAAGTTTAGAACAAAACCTGATAGAGCAAAATGTAATGTAAAACATAAAACCTAAAAAAGAATATAACAAAATTTTAAATGAGTCAAGTTAGTGGGCTGGCCCGTTTAACCCACCAGCCCGTGTGGGTTGGGTTAGGGTTATTAATTTTGACCTGTTTATTAAAGTGGGTTAAAATTTGTTGGCCCGTTTAACCCACCAGCCAGTATGGGCCGGGCCGAGCCGGGTTGGCCCATTTAACCTACTTGCCCAACTCTACTAGGAATCCTATTTAGCAAATATGCAGCAGTTTTTAAAGCATGTAACCATAGGGATAAAGGTACAGTGTTGTAACTTAACATACTCCTAATCATATCCATAAGTGTATGATTTTTCCTTTTAGCCACACCGTTTTGTTGTGGTGTACCAAGCATTATATATTGTGCACACATGCCTCGACTTTCAAGGAATATTACAAATGGACCAGGACATTGTCTACTTTCATTGAATTTACCAAAATATTCTCCACCCATATCTGACCTCACTATTTTCACTTTTCTATCCAACTACCTTTCTACTTTATTAACAATCACCTCTAGGATGTCCACTGATTGAGACTTTTCATGCAGTAGATATAAATAACAATATCGGGAGTAGTCATCAATAAATGTGATGAAATATTTTTCACTGCCCCATGTTGGAATGTCAAAAGGACCACATATGTCAGTGTGTATCAATTTAAGAAGTTCATTACTTCTTGTGGTTGGATTCTTTTATGTGTGTCTAGTTTGTTTACCTTTTATACAATCAACACATATATCCCAGTCAATAAAATCCAATTGAGGTAAGATTTCACCTTTCACCAACCTCAACACCCTTGCTTTGGATATATGACCTAACATTTGATGCCATAAGAAAGCTGAACATTCATTATGTGCATTACGTTGGTTACTTATACTATGCTCAACAAGAAATAGAGATTCAACATACATAACATCAAGATTAAAATGATACAAACTATCAACTAAAGTACCAGATCCATAACAGTATATATGTTTATACAATAAAAATACACCGTTTCCAATCTTAAAGTTAAACCCTACATCATCTAACTTTGCAACAGAAGTTAAATTCCTAGCACATTCAGGAACTTAGAGACACTTTTCTATATCCAGGCGAGACCGAATATCCAAGATCAATCTGTAGGTCCTTATTCCCTCTATTCGTGCCTTCATTCTGTTCACCATATAAAGGAACTTTTTAGTTCCTTTTATAGGTCGGATTGAAAGGAATCCCTGCATAACATGTGATACATGAGTAGTAGCACTAGAGTCTAACCACCAAGTGTTATTAGGCACTTCAATAACATTTGATTCAAAACATACTAATATATAATACATATCTTTCTTTTTTAACCAAGCCTTTCTTTTTGGACAATCTTTCTTGAAGTGACTTATCTTCTTGCAGAAATAACACTTCTGCTCCCTACGGATTTGACCTTCATTAACCTTCATAGAGGCGTTATCCTTCTTCTTATTCTTTTTGCATGGTTTAGACTTGTTGTTACTAGCTTCATTATGAACAGTGAGATGAGCAGAGTGATCCTTCATCTTCTTTAATCTCCCTTCTTCCTGAACCAACATGGCTTTTATTTCCTAAAGGTTCCATTTTTCCTTAATGGTATTGTAATTGACCTGGAACTGACCAAACTCAGAAGGAAATGAGTTGATGATGAATTAAACCAAAAAAGATTTAATCACATCCATGCCCATTTATTTCAACTTTGTTGCTAGATTAGCCATGCCTGTCACATGATCATGAATAGGTTGTGACCAATCAAATTTCTTGGTCGTCAGCTCACTCATTAGGCTCCCCCAATAGATTTGTCAGCTATATCTGATTGTGAGTATTCCTTAATTTTTCACTATAAAATCCCTTGCATTTTCCATCTTAGGCATTGATGGCTTGACATTTTCAGCTATCGTCATTCGCATCAAGTTCAAACTCAGCCTATTAAACTATTCCCAAGCCTCATAAAGAGATTTGTCAGACTCCGTACTAGTCTCAGTATTGGCTGTAGGCTTTTCATTTGAAATAATTGCTAAGCCCAAATCCAAAATACGCAGTTAAAACAGAATCTATTCAGACCATTATGCATAGTTCAACCTGTTGAACTTGATCATTCCATTGCCCAAAGCGAATAAATGTTAGAAGGTGCAAATATAATCCAAATATACACATTAATGCTTTGAGTAAACTTAAATGGATTCAGACGTATTATAAACCTTGACTATGTATTCAAGTTCACCTTTGGGTGATACTCGAATGCATAATTTTAACTAATAATGATGCTAACTTAAGTATACTTTGATAGATTAATCAATCATACTTAAATCAATATGCATGTTATCTTTGGATATACAATCATATTCACACAGCATATCAATAAATCTCTTTTATTATCATTAATTATAAACAGAGATCCATCTTTCATATTCACACAGCATATCAATGAATCTCTTTTATTATCATTAATTATAAACAGAGATCCATCTTTGGATGATCTCCTAGCATTATGATTAATGATCACAATTGTTCACTTCAAGCTTTTATATCATTTATTAGCATCACATGAACATGAACAATTGAAAATACAAAATTAAATATCTAAATATTTTCAAGCTAGGCAACTTTGGTGACTAACAAGCTTTTGTTATAATAAATATTTGATAAGAAAATTTTTAATGTCAACATTCACACTAAGATCCCAACAAATATTAAACTATTCAATTATCAAAACCATTTAATTCAAATAAACTATAATAAATTTTCAACAATGTAGAAGATATGTCAGGAAATAAACATACCCTAAGTACATTTTGGATCCACGGATTATATTTTATACGGAATAAATATATATAATAAACGTGTTAACCATTCAGTTCAACTACTCAGGAATATAGCATATATAATAGCCATAAATATATTTGTTTTTATTTTCCAGTTTCGGAAAATTATTGTTCCGAAAGTCCTCAGCCATCTGATTACTTTCTATACGGTGGTGTTTCAACCAGTTATACCCCAAAGTCCAAAAGCATCGTTGAAAGGACGAAAATAATATTCCAAAACCATCGAAAAATTATTGTTCCAAACTCGTTCAAATAAAGGACGAAAATGATCAATAAAAATCATTTGAAAATCATCCAAATGAAGTTTCACGAACAGAATTAAATGAAAATCATCATGAAACGGAAAAACTTAATGAACAAGCATAAATATTCCACGAACAGAAATGACTTTAATTTCAACAGCAAATGAAGGTATTTACATACCTGCTCTGGCACAAATTGAAAGACGTTCTTAGATTTTCCAAAAACAGGATCTTTATATAAATATAATTTCCTAAATCAGGATCTTTAAACATGATAGCAGCAATCAAGATGATTTCGATACATATTGTTATCCATTGCGTTTGATTTACACACACAAAAAAAGAAAAATTGTATTGATTCCTCTTGATGATTTTTTTCCTTTCTACCATTTTTCTTAGTATTTCTTTCATGGTGAAGAAAAAGGAATATCAAAAAAGGTATGATAATTTTTTTTCTGTAACTTCTTATATTTTCAACTTAGAAAGAGAAGAGGGATTTTAAACCCTTTAACTCTAATTATCATTATACTCAATGATCATCATATTAGATCTATTATATTAGAATCATATAATAAGTTACATGGCTATTATAAGTTAAAATAATTTAACAATCTTAGCTATGACAACTTTTAACAGTGACTGAGCATGTCCCCACAATTAGGAGATCTTTGCTAAAATATCCTTTAACGAAAAAAAAAAGAGAAAAAAACAAGAAAAAGGGATCTTTTGAGTTAGGAGCAAGCTTCAGTGTTCAACCGAAATTTTCATAAAGGCAAGAGAGAGATATGCAGCTTACAGCTTGCACGACAAATCCTAAAAGTAAAAGGCCGTCACAAATACACGTAACCAAAAACATTAACTTATACGAGTACAGTATACTAAAAGAATTCCAAACGTACCCACCATGCGCTAATGGTATTATAATCTAGTAGCATCTCTCTAGTATCTCAAGTGAGATGTCTTAGGTTCGAATATCCCCTCTTTATTGTAATGGCAAAAAAATATATTATAATAATCATAGCCACCATGCTTAAAGATTTTTTTGATAATCTTAACCAAGTTTATTACTCACTCACGTTTGTATTTGATGAGTCTTCAGTATTGCATGCACCATTTGTGATAAAGATATTAGAAGCCACACGACTTTTGGTGTGAGGCAATACCCATATCTATTATGAGATTTCAATCTCTGTTTGTTGTGACTTATGAGGCTTCGACTCATATTTGTTGTGAGACCTCTCCCAATGTTTGTCATTTTCGATCTATGTGTCTGTTTTTGATAAAGTGTATGGTGCATGAGTATATTAAACGAGTTTTGCTTGTTTTTAGTAAAATATTAAGGTCTGCTCCAGTGCTGTCTTATCGTTAAGGTGATTTAGTCAAAGAAATTATGATTTTAAATTTGGCATTGTTGATTAATTAATAGTTTTAATAAGTCCCTGCGGTCTAATATCATGCATGCATATATGCAATATCATCTTCTATCCTGGGCATTTATTACTTATTCATTACTTTTCAAGTGGAATTGTGCAGAGATCAAGAAATCAGGATTCGGACTGGTAATTAGAATAATTGAGAGGTAATGGGAATGTACAAGTATAGCTTAAATTTAAAGCATATTTTAATCTGGCGTACTTCTATTTCAATAAGAGCATGCACCAAAATCATGGTGTCTTGCTTTCAAAGTTCAACAAAAAATTAATTAATTATTAATTAAAATATAGGATTTTCTATATTCCCATGCTCCTTTAACAATTCAACCATAACAACCCATTATGTACACTATACAAACAAAAGCCATTAGAATGAATTTTTTGTCAATTCAGAATCTCTCGTAAAACATTTATTAAAATAGAGGTTAATTGAAATTAATTAGCAGAATAATTTACTATACGGTTTTAGATTGGAGTGGGTTTGCACAATTTAATAGAATATTCACTCAACAATTTGAATACAAACTATCCTCTGTTACCATCCCCATGTGTGTTTTTATAGGGTAATGATAGTTAGTTACAATTTTAGATTATTCCTATCATATGTTGCCAGGTGGCTTACAACAAAAATCATGAAATAATAATTTGTAACAGAATCCTAACAAATTGTAACATGAAATGTAAATATCACTTTATTATTTGCTCCAACCCATGGACCGGTCTTTTCTTGATTTGTTCAGACCATGCCAAGTACTCCTTCTTCCGACAGCTTTCCTTTTCTTCCCAAAGTCATATGTTCCAACTGAACTCTCTCTGTTTGCATCTTCCTCTTGGGCAACCCTAATCCTTGCGTTTCCTCCTTCAACCTCCTCACAACATTTTCCCTCCCTTGAAGAACCCTTGTCCACAAGGGTTGGTCTTTAAACCTCAAAGCTAAGTCTGAGTAGAATTCCCAAGTTGACTCGCTTTTGGTTTGTTTCTCCATTTGACTAATATTAATGTGTCTGCTGCAGGTCCCTTCTTGACAATGCGCCGATCCAATACAGATTTGGGTTCCTACGCCTCGGTGGCTTGCAAATCTGGTAGATCTATGGTGGTTGGGTGATAACCTGGTACAAAGCGCTTCAGCTGTGAAACGTGGAACGTTAGATGGATGGTAGAGTTCGGCGGAAGATCTAATCGGTAAGCCACTTCCCCTATCTTGCCAACAATTATAAAAGGACCATAGTATTTAGGACTGAGCTTGTTGATTCTATGCTTTTTGAGGCTATGTTGGCGATAGTGTTGTAACTTAACTAGAACTAGATCTCCTAGAAGAAATGTCCTCTCGATTCTTTGTTTGTCAGCTAGGAGTTTCATTCGCTCTTGTGATTTCTATAAGTGAAACTGTAGAGTCTGGATCTGAGTTTCTCTATCGACTAGCATGCGGTCGACCAAGTTATTCCTAGAATCCCTAGGAATATAGGGTAAATGCAGTGGAGGTGGATAGCCATACAAGATTTCGAAGGGAGTTGTCTTAGCTATTGAGTGATAATTGGTGTTGTACCACCATTCTGCTAGTGCTAGGTACTCACCCCACTTCTTAGGTGTTTCGCTAGACACACACCTCAGATAGGACTCCAAGCACTTGTTCACAGCTTCAGTCTGCCCATCCGTTTGTGGGTGGTAGGCTGAAGAAAGTTTAAGTTTTTCTCCTTGTAATTTGAAGAATTCTTTCCAGAAATTACTTATGAATATTGGGTCTCTGTCGCTTACTATGGAATTAGGTAATCCATGCAGCTTGAACACATTCCCCATATATAACATAGCCACTTGTGGGGCTGTGTAAGGATGGGTTAGACTCATAAAGTGTGCACATTTACTTAGCCTATCCATCACTACCATGATTACCTCCTTTCCATGTGACTTTGGTAAACCTTCAATAAAATCCATGGAGACATCTGTCCAACATCTACCTGGAATGGGCAGAGGTTGTAATAACCCAGGTGTAGCTATGTTTTCATACTTATGCCTTTAACAGATACCACACTCCCTAACAAACTGTCTGACATCCTTCTCCATACCAGGCCAATAATAAGTTGAATGTAGCCTTTTAAAAGTTGCCTGATAACCCGCATGCCCACCAGCCAATCCTTCATGGTAAAGTGATAGTAACTTCCTTCTTTAAGTCCCAATTGGGACCTACAACCACTTTGCCATTCCTTCTTAGCAATTCTCCTTCCCATGTGTAATTTTGGACTTGCTTTCCCTGCTGTAGCTGCTCCATTATGTTCTGGTATAATTCATTCGCAGTGACACTTTCCTTGATCGATTCCAGAATTTCTTTGGACAGATTAGTAACATAAGTGAGTGTCTTCAACCCTACAAAACCTGCACGAGATAAGGCGTCAGCAGCTAAATTAGTTTGGCCACTTTTGTATTGGATCTCATAGTCAAGGCCAAGTAGTTTAGTCAACCACTTTTATTGGCTAGTTGTGGTCACCCTCTGTTCTAACGAGTACTTTAAACTTTGATGGTCTGTTTTGATAATAAAGTGCCTTCCAATCAAATAGTGCCTCCATCTGTCTACTGCTTGCACTATGGCCAACATCTCTTTTTCATAGATGGACAGTCCCTTCTGTCTTACCCCAAGTGCCTTACTTAGGAAAGCTATGGGATGCCTTTCTTGCATGAGTACCGCTCCTACACCATCATCACTAGCATCAGTTTCAATGATGAAGGTCTTGGAAAAATCAGACAGCCTGAGAACTGGTGCTCGGGTGAGTGCTTTTTTTACCAGTTCGAAAGATCTATCAACCTCTGAGTTCCATTCAAATCCATCTTTTTTTAACAATTGAGTGAGGGGTTTAGTCAGAACACCATATCCTTGAATAAACCTCCTATAATACCAAGCAAGGCCTAGGAATCCTCTTAACTGTTTGACATTTAATGGCCGTGGCCAATTATGATCAGCGTCTACCTTCCTAGGGTCAGTAGTCACTTCTTGTTTGGAGATGATATGCCCTAGATATTCAATGTGTATGGCTCCAAAAACACATTTACTTCGTTTCAGATATAATTTTTCCCTCCTTAGTACACCCAGAACAAGTCTTAGGTGTTTAGCATGCTCACCCAATTCTTTACTGTAAACTAGTATATTATCGAAAAATACTAGCACAAATTTCCTAAGATAAGGCCTGAAGAGGTCATTAATCAACCCTTGAAAGGTGGAAGGGGCATTGGTTAGGCCAAAAGGCATAACGGTGAACTCATAGTGCCCTGCATGAGTTTTGAAGGTTGTTTTGTAGATATCAGTAGGATTCATCAATATTTGATGATATCCCGACCGCAAATCTCACTTACTGAAATAACTTACTCCAAATAACTCATCAAATAAATCTTCAATCAAAGGAATTGGATACCTGTCCTTTATGGTAAATTTGTTGAGCTCATGATAGTCTAGGCACATCCTCCATGTGTTATCCTTCTTCTTGACTAGTACTACCGGAGAGGAAAAGGGGCTGTGACTGGGTCTGATTGTGCCTTATTTCAACATTTCCTGTTACCATGGCTTCCAACATACCTTTCTGGGCAGAGGAATGTCCGTAGGGTCTTAAGTTGATCGGTTGAGTTCCTTCCTGTAGATGGATTAGATGTTCATGACCTCTAGGAGGTGGTAATGAAGTGGGTGCCTCAAAGAGATCATGAAATTCCTCAATAAGTTCCAACAAACAAGGAGGTGTTTTATGATCACTTGTTTCTTCACTCCCAATTCGTACTCCAGAAATTAACCAGCATTGAACTCCCACTTCTGGTGAATCCTTTTTCATTAATTTCGCCAACCCTTTGGCATCCAACGGTTTAATAGTATCTATTAACCCATGTAGTTTACATCGTTGGTTGTTATGAGTGAATTCCATTGTTAATTCACAAAAGTTCCAATTTATATTACCCAACATCCTCAACCAGGGTATACCCAACACCACATCCTCACCATCCAAAGGTAAAATATGTACATCAACTTCAAACATGATGCCCTGCATTTCTAGCTTAAATTATGATATATAGCCTTTGGTAAACATGGGAGTACCATCAGCTAATGATACCTTAACCGACTTGGAATGCTCCACCTTACAAGATAACCCTTTAGAAATCCCTTCATCTAAGAAATTTAAAGAGCTACCCGAATCAACAAAAACTCCCAATCCTCTCCTCTTATAAAAAGCCTTGAATCTCATCATCTCAAACTCTTGCACTTGATTAATTGCACATAAAGACAACTTCGACAGTTCTTCCTCTAAGGGTATTTCATCCTCCTGTTCTTCTGTTCCCTCCATGCCTTCATCCATATCCTCTATTATCAATTTCCTAAATATCTTGCTCTTACACCTATGTCCAGGACCGAATGCCTCATCACACCAAAAGCATTGGCGATTCCTCCTTTTCTCATCCATTTCCTCAGGAGTTAAGCGACGGGTAGAACGATTCTGGGAAGTCAAGGGTGGTTGGTTTAGGTTGGTGTTTCTTGTGAGAGTGGTTTTGGTATTGTTAGGTTTGGTGTTTTGTAAGTAAGAGTTGGGTTAAGTTTTTGGGTAAGTCAGTGTTTTAGTGTTTGTATAATGGCTAGAATGGTTATTGGGGAAAGCTGTAAGCTGGGGAACACGGTTAAGTCTATGGGGATACTTGGTAGCATTTAGTGTGGTTTCTTGTAATTTGGCTAGCGTAAATGCGTGTAGGAGAGTTTGTGGTTGAAACATTCGCACAGGGTACTGAATTTCTGGCTTTAGGCCACTCAGGAAACAGCTGATTTTTTGGTTTTCATGCCAGGGTACTAGGGTTACAAGGTATTCGAATTCCACCCAATACTCCTCTAGAGTTCCCTGTTAAACTAATTCCTTAAGTGCAGCCATAGGGTCATCAAATGTTCCTGAACCGAATCTATGTTGTAACCTTATCACAAAGTCCTCCCAAGTAATAGGAGTAGAAGAAACCCAGTTTTGGACAAAAGAATGGTACCAGTGTAAAGCTAAGCCCTCTAAATGCATTGAAGCTACTTTAACCCTCAATTGATTAGGTGTAAGATCCAACTCAAAGAATTGCTCTGCTTTAATTAACCATGATTTCAAATCTTCACCACAAAAAGTGGGAAAACCTAAACGGTTTGCTAATGAATGTGATTGATGGAATGTTACCTCTATAGCAATGGGATCATGCGCAACACCTTGGCTTTATCCAGATGAGAACCACTCGAGAGGTACCAGCGCTAAACGTATCACCCAAGCTACCAAATTGCATTTGATTTAGAATATTGACATCACGCATCTTCTTTTGCAAGTCACCCAGTGTTGCTCTGTAACTGTCTAATGTGTTTTGTTGTTGTTTAAACAACTCAGTGAAAGTTTTGAGCAGCCTTTCTTCCTAATCCTTGAGCAACGTTTTAACGGATTCCTCCATGTTTTCAGCTTGGCAAGTCTTAACCATCGAACCTTCAGTTGGCTCTGATACCAATTGAGAGGGGTTGCACAATTTAATAGAATATTCACTCAACAATTTGAATACAAACTGTATATAATCATCTCTAGATACCGAGAATGAATTTGTATTGATCAGATAAAAACTATCCTCTGTTACCATCCCCATGTGTATTTTTATAGGGTAATGGTAGTTAGTTACAATTTTAGATTCTTCCTATCATATGTTGTCAGGTGGCTTACAACAAAAATCATGAAATAACAATTTGTAACAGAATCCTAACAAATTGTAACGTGAAATGTAAATATCACTTTATTATTTGCTCCAGCCCATGGACCGGTCTTTTATTGATTTGTTCAGCCCATTACAATTTACTCAACCCATGCCGAGTACTCCTTCTTCCGACAGCTTTCCTTTTCTTCCCAAAGTCATATGTTCCAACTGAACTCTCTCTGTTTGCATGTTCCTCGTGGGCAATCCTAATCCTTGTTTCCTCCTTCAACCTCCTCACAACATAGATTTGCACAATACTCAGATGCAGAACATGCGAGATGTGTACAAAAGTATTCGCACTAGACTCGCATTTACAACACCATATTCTTGGACCGCACATGAAATTACTCAATCAAATCACATATTATGAATGTGATTTTACTCACCATAACTCACATGTGACATCATTAGTATGAAGTTCTGCAAATTCCAAGTTCTATCTGTTATTTGTTTGGACAATAAAATTGTGAACTTAGTTCACGATGATCGTAGGTACCCCCAGACGGTTCCCTTGATGGAAAAATTATTAAATATATACTAGCGTATAGTTTCTATATTAAGTTTTAGTTTTAACTTTCTATGCAACGATAGACTTTCACAAATCATTATGATGGTATCTTAGATGGATTTGGATCTACGAAGCCCATACAGTGAGGCAAGGCTTTTGCCATTGCCACTTCAATATCCCAGCTTTCGAACCAAATAATAATAATATAATATAATTATAAAAAATCCTAGCATGCTTTTGACTGACTGAACGACAACAGCAAGAATCTCTCCCTCATCCTTAATTCTCACTACAAAGGCATAATGCCCGTTTACTTTGTCATATGAAATAAAAGGAAAATAGAATTCCAATTTAATAGAAATATAATGAGGATATAATGGCTATTACAATATTCACTTGATATAAAAAATAAAACAAGTTATTATTAGAAATGATAAAATAGCTATATTACCCCTTGTCTTTATTACATAAAAAGGATTTTAGGATCAATAGGGATAAAGATTGGTAATAATCAATAGCATAAAACAATTAAATGAAAGGGATAGAGAAAGAGAAATTGACAACAAAAATTTACGTGAGAAAAACTCCAATAGAAGTAAAAAAACCCACGGGCAAGCGAAAGAAGCCAACCTCTATTGAAGAAAAGTATACAAAGATGAGAGATATTTAAGATTGCCCAATCTCTAAAACTCTCTTGTGTTTCTTGGTAGAAAAGCCTCTTCTTTTAAAAACGTAAGGTTTTAGATACATATCTTTTTCTATATATATGACTTAGATACATATATATCTATTTAGATATAAGTGATGCAAAACTACCAAATATATCTCAACAAATCTCTACCTTTTTGCCTCAGGACACTGAGATGTAACTCCACCTAAGACACAACATACCTAATGTGCAATAAACTCTCATAAATACATGAAAAATGAGTAAGAGTACACAAATACAAAACAGTGATCAAAGCAACATAGAAACAACGAGTCTTCACTGCCAAATAGGCCACCACAGCCTATATGATCTCTTTGAAACAAAAATCAAGTCTAAACATAAGTTGAACTTGTCACCTAGAAGCGTCTTTGTCATATCTACTGAATTTTTATGGTTCTAATCTTCTTCACATATATATCACCTCGACTCACAATATCCCAAATAAAATGGTAACATACATCAATATGTTTAGTGCGTTCATGATGAATGGGATCCTTAGGTGAGATGAATAACACTCTGACTATCACATTATATAATTGTGCTATCACCCAGGATCTAAACTTAGACAATAAACCCCTCAACCATAAAGCCTCCTTGACTACTTCAATCACTGCATATGTTTAGCTTCAGTAGTAGACAAAGCTAGAGTTGGCTGCAATGAGCCCTTCCAACTTATAGCACAAACTCCTAGTAAGAAAACATAACCTGTAAGAGATTGTTTTTTATCTAAATCACCATCAAAATCAGAATCAATATATCCTGCCAAAATGTTGGTCTTCTACCCAAACTCCAAACATACATCACTTGTTCCTTTCAAAAATCTCAATATCCATTTTACACCATGCCAATGAAGTTTATTGGGATTAACCATATATTGGCTCACAACACTAATAGCATATGCCAAATTGGGACGAGTACAAACCATTGCATACATTAAACTGCCTACTGCATTGGAGTATGAGACTTTAGTCATACACCTGGATTCATCATCAGACTGTGGTGAGCAACTAAAGGTATTGAGACTGGTTTAGAATTGGACATATTAAAACGCTCAAGGGCCCTCTGAATATAATGTTGTTGTGACAACCATAACTTTCCAAAGCCTCTGTGTTGACAGATCTCCATGCCTAAAATCTTCATAGCTACCCCCAAATCCTTCATATCAAATTCAAAATTAGGTTGGGATTTAAGTTTAGAAATATCCATCATGTCAGATGCAACAATCAACATGTCCTCCACATATAAAAGCAAATATATGTAAGATCCATTGGAAAGCTTTTAAAAATAAAGACAGATGTCATAGCTACTTGATGGGAATCAAGCTATGAAGACTTGAGTAGATGCAATGGACAAAGCAAAAGAAACAATAGTAGCTGAGCTTACATTGGAGATTGTATACTACCGGTGTAAGTCTGTATGTTGTCTGCTACAAACAAAGCCTTCAACATGACCAGATTTATTTTTTTTAAAGCTGCTTGCAAGGCCGACTTTGTGTTATAAGCCACCAGCTTTGGACGGTCGTCTATTCTATTTTCTTTTGTGTCTTTTAGTTTTTCTTTATATTAGAATAACTACATCTTTATGCTTGTTTTGAAAGACAGTTTTGGATATTTATCTTTGAGATTTCTCTCAAATTTACTCTTATCAATCATTTAGATTGTGGTGAGTTATTTCTATTCTTATCAATCTTTTATATTGTGGCAAACAAATCGTTATCTCTATTTTATTGGTAATATCGATATAGGGTTAATGTAGTTCGGGTTGATTTCAATACATAATATCCGCTATCAACGTCATTCATGTCCTTTTCTTTTCATTGCATCCAAATATATAAATATTAAAAACATCATTTTTTAGGTATCCGAGGACATCCTAATTCAAGGCACGTCATTATTTTGGTATTAGAGCAAATCATCATTCTTGGCACATCACTACTCTTTATAAATCCAATGCTCCTGATAAAACCAGCAAACCGTCTATAGCATTGTCTGGGAGATTGCTTAAGTCCATATAAGGATTTCTTAAGCAAACAAACATGATCCTCCTTTCCTTCAACAACAAAACCTTCAAGTTGACTCATGACAATCTCTTCCTCCAAATCACCATGAAGAAAAGCAGTCTTAACATCCATCTACTCAAGTTCTAAATTCTCCATGACTATAACTGACAATAAAACACGAATAGTAGTATGTTTAACAATAGGTGAGAAAATATCGGTATAATCTAAACCTTCTACCTGACTGTAGCCCTTGGCTACAAGGCATGCTTTATAGCAAATGTCATCCATATTTGCTCCTTCTTTCTTCTTCAATACCCATTTGGAGCCAACAATCTTCTTACTAGCTGGAGGTGGTACAAGTTTCCATATACCATTCTTACAAAGCGACTCCAACTCTTCTTGGATGGCAACCACTTATTAGAGTCCAAGGCTTCAATAACCTTCTAATAGGAAATAGGATCATCACACTTTATCTCATTTTGCAACACTAAGTGCATAACCCACCATATCATCAAATCTAGCTAATGGTTTAATCTGTCATCTTTGTCTATCCTTCGCTCTAGAGGGTTGTTGAGATGTACCAGGAATATCTATATGACTATCAGTCTGACTTGAAGTCAAAGGTGAATTGCCAGGCAGTGAAACAGTAGGGATAAGAACCTCCACTTTTTCTGTGTACCATCAAACTAACTTTGAATAGTAGGCTGCTTAACACTAGACTATAAAAGCGTAGACTCATCAAATACTACATCTGTACTAACAATAATTTTCTTGGTCTCTGGATTGTACAATCTATAGCCTTTTTAACCCTTGTAGCATACCTAATAAAAATGCATTTAATTGAACGAGCATCAAGCTTATTAGTATTCATAAGAGCATATGTAGGAGAATCAAATATTTTTAAATGTGAATACTTTAGTGGATTACCAGACCATACTTCTTCAAGAGTCTTTCTATCAAGTGCTAAATGGGGGGAACGATTGACAAGATGATAGGCTATATTAATAGCTTTTGCCTAAAACTCCTTGCCGAGACCAGCATGAGACAACATACACTTAGTCTTTTCCAACAAGGTTCTATTCATCCTCTCTATAACTCCATTCTATTGTGGAGTATAGACAACAGTCCTATGATGCACAATCCCATTAGAAGCACAACATTCATTAAATTCGCTATTTACAAATTTGGGATCGTTATCGGTTTGAAGCCTCTTAATACATTTCCCAGTTTGCTTCTCAATACTCTACCAATCTTTAAAGGTCTTGAAAACATTAGATTTATTCTACAAAAAATAGACCTAGAGTTTTTGAGAAGTCATCAATGAAAGTGAGAAAATACCTAGTAGAACCTGAAGAAGCAACCGGAGCTGGCCTCCAAAGATGTGTTGGTTCTATGTTCTACTATGCCAAAACCGACACGCTTATGCTTGCCAAATACACAATGCTCTCAAAAATCCAAACTACCCTACTTCTTTGGTAGTAAACATATGCTACACAAGTGGTGTATCCCTTTCTCTGACATAAGCCTAACCTCATATCCCATAAATTTATATTTTCAGACTTAGTAGAAACTACAACAGACCCAACAATTATAGAACCTTATGAAGTGTAATGTAGCATGCCCTTCATTAAAATGAGAGAACCACGAGAAATCCACATGGTGCCACCTTCAGTTGCACACTGACATCCATCTTTATCAAGGCTGTTAATAGAGATAAGATTCTTAGAAAATCCTGGAACATAACGGACATTCCTGAACATTCTAACAACACTATCATGCATCTTCACATGAATTGAACCAATACATTGCACTTGGCAAAAGCTAAAATTGCCTATAGAGACAGCCCTACCATTAAAAGGTTTGAAATTGGAGATGCAATCTCTATTTGGCGTCATATGGTTAGAGCACCCGGAATCTAAAATCCACTTCAATCCTGGTCTTTGATCATCAACCAATACAAGCAATTGATCATCATGAATATTCATCTCCGCAAAATTAACATGAGCCTCTTTGTTAGATTTTCCACTCTTGACGATTTTCTTCTTTTCTTTATTTTGCAACTTGTAACAATCCTTCCTTTTCTTGCAATATCTACAAAATTTTACTTTACCCTTCGACTTAGAATGGGACCTGTTTCTATTACTTGAGTTTTTCCTACTTTGCTCTCTGGCTCGAGACATCAAGGCACTATTCTCAGAGGAACCACTGGATGAGTTAAGCTCATTATCAAGTTTATCTTTACTCAATACGTTAGCTTTCACATCATCAAACACGAGAATATCACGACCATATACCATGGTCTCACGAAACGTCTTATACAACTGAGGTTGAGAACACAACAAAAGCAACCCCGATCCTCATCCTCCACCTTAACACTAATATTTTTAGAATCGTTTATAATGGTAGTGAACTCAGCGATGTGCTCTTTAAGAGAAGCACATTGTTGCATTTTAAGGGTATAAATCCTTTGCTTCAAAATCAATTGATTTGCCAAAGATTTGGTCAAATACAAATTCTTTAATTTTGACCACAATTCAGCAACACTTTTCTCATCCTATACTACATTATTGGACAAACACAATCAAATAACAGATAACGCTTTCTCATCAATCTTAGCCCACACACCGTCTACCATCGAATTTGGCTTCTTTCTAAAGGCCTTTTTCAATCCATGTTGTGCCAATATGGCTAACATTCTCACTTGCACAAGCTAAAATTGGAATTTTTGTCAAACTTCTCAATATCAAATTTTGTTGATGCCTTGATTTCAAAATTAAATAAAAATCCAATCTTGAAATTGAAAACCCTAATATTGAACAATCGTTGCTTTGATACTAGTTTTTTAGGATTAATAGGGGTAAAGATTGGTAATTATCAATAGCATAAAACAATTAGATAAAAAGGATAGAGAAAGAGAGAGAAATTGACAACAGAGATTTAGGTGGAAAAAACTCTAATAAGAGTGAAAAAACCTACGAGCAAGCAAAAAAAGATAATCACTATTAAAGAAGAGTGTACAAATATGAGAAATATTCAAGATTACCCAATCTCTAAAACTTTCTTGTGTTTCTTGGTAGAAAAGTCTCTTCTTTTAAAAACCTAGGGTTTTAGATATATATATATATTATATATATTATATATAACTTAGATACATATATATCTATTTAAATATATGTGAGGCAAAACTGCCAAATATATCTCAATAGAGGATAATTATATAGGTGATATTGTCAAGATAAAATATTAATGTTAAAGTCGAAAAAAAAAAACCTCATGAAATGGCAATTCATATGTACATGTATAAGAACATGAATTGCTATTCATTATTTTAAGTAATGGCAATTTATTATGAATTATCATTCTTCTTAAGTAAACACCATAATAACCATTATTATCATAACCAGCTCCACTGGCTGGTTCAACCCGATTCGACTGAAACCAGCACTAAAATCGAGCCGAATATCGCCTAAGACTTGTACCCAATCAATTCGAATGTTTGAACTGAATTGAAATAAGAAACCTGGGAGGTCAAACCAATTGATCCGAATTGAAAAAAAAAATACAAAATAAAAAATACGAATTTAAATATTACTTTATACTTTATTATAAATTTATAAAATATAATTACTATATTATGTTTATTCAATAATTAATTATCAATTTAATCCAAATATAGATTTAATTAAATGATGTGATATATATTGATTTTTCATGATTAATTTATCCCTTAATTTTTACTTTTTCGTGATCCCGATTTAACCCTTAATACTCTAGCTTGTTTATGTCAAACCCTGGTCCGTTTCTACCATTGATAGTAACAGCTTTACATAAAAAGAAAAGGAAATCAATATCTACGCATAGCAAATGAACGGACAAGAATGGTCGCTACGTTGATGCTCAAAAAGTTTTCATTTGTTTATGTTACTTTAATACACAAATACACACGCACACATATATAAACAACTAGATTTACCTAAGCTAGATGGGATTAGTCAGTTTGACTTATAGAAAAAAGCAGCATGAAGCCGCCTGTTTTTCCCACCACATGGGCAACTGAGATGTCAGAAATTATAATTGCCAATTTCACACACTTGAATGCCAAAAGAGTAGGTTAGTGCAACAAATCAAAGGTCCTCCAGAACCGAATATCCTAAAAGGAAAAGGGATTATACTTGCAAAATAGGGAAATAAATAAACACATATAATTTTATTTTATTTTAACTCCTCCTTTTTTTCTTTTTCTTTTTTTAATTTTTGACATTCCAGTTTGGTATTGCAAGAACTTCCAACCAGAGCACAATATTAAATATCACACCACCCTATATAACAGAAGCTTCCAGATTCCAGTCCAATAATCAAGAAGATGTAACGACTAATTCAACCTAGAAGAAATTACACTAGCTTCCCGAAACAAATCCCGTATAAAGAAAGGTATGTCGATATACTATATTAACAAAGAATTCAGCTGATAATCCCCAGGACTTAGTACAAAAAGTGATCCTCCTCATAAGCTACAAAAAATAAACTCACAAAAACAAAAAAAAAGGGTAAACGAGAAGAAAACTTAATACATACAAAGCACAAAAATACACTCCCCGAAAGCAGCCAAGGACGGTAATAGCAAGCAAGCATACTACATCCCCATGAATAATAGAATTGCTCAAAACGCTGAAATGCCGTCAAAAAAGTGATTGAGAACTCCGTTGGCCCTTCATCGCTAGAATGTGCCCCAATGATCCGAGTCTTTTCTAGGAGTTTGACTGTCGAAAGAAGTCTTAAATGGCCCACTCCCAAAAGAATCATACTCACTTCGCGGGGTGTCACTTCCAAAGCTCGTCTTAAATGGTTCGCTCCCAAAAGGATCTGACTCTCTTCTAGGAGTTTGGCTATCGAAAGACATCTTAAAAGACTGATTTCCAAAGCTATCAAAGTCTCTTCTAGGAGTTTGACTGTCAAAGGACATCTTAAAAGACTGATTTCCAAAGCTATCAAAGTCTCTTCTAGGAGTTTGGCCATCGAAGGACATCTTAAAAGACTCATTTCCATAGCTATCGAAGTCTCTCCTAGGAGTTTGGCTATCGAAGGACATCTTAAAAGGCTCACTTCCAAAGGTATCAAAGTCGGTTCTGGGAGTATGGCTCTCAAAGGATGTCTTAAATGGACCACTACCAAAAGGATCGGAGTCATCAAATGATGGAAAACCATAATCCGAGTCCTTGCTACTCCGCATAGAATCAAATCGGGAAAGAGTTTCCCGATGGGAGAACAATCCACCATCATTGGATCTAAAGGAATCAAATCTTGAGAAACTGTCGAAAGAGGGTCCTGACCCACCCTTGTAACTTGGTGAATAATTTGAATTGTAAAGTGGAGTACTTGGGACAGACTCATCAAAAACAGAGGTCCTCTTCGGGAAACTACTTGAATCAAAAAGTGGTGTGCTAGGAACAGATTCATCAAAAAAGGGGCTCCTCTTCTGGAAACCAGCCAGTGAAGTCACCGTCTTGATAGGATTAAGGCCAAAGTCCTCCATTCCTAACTGATAAATGTCCTTATCTTTCTCCTGCTCCATGACCAAGACAAATAGGCAAACAGATTAATAAGACAGCAACTGAAGCACGATGTAGGGGATAGATATAAAGAAAGGACTTGCAGAAAAGCATTGTAATATGCAAAAATTATGTAAAATACCAGGGACATTGCACAAGATGGATTAAAAAGTGATGGAATTGAAAGGAAGGAAAAAGTAAACAAGCTGTTCTATCACATAAGCATCAATCTACTCATGTTTGAACCAAAAAATCTTTTAAAATGGAGCAGCATTTAGTACATCAAACAAAACAAAAACAACATACTAACCTTGGAGATGCTAATTGGATTAAAGTCCCATGCAGACTCCATATTCTCACTGCCATCAGACGTTCCCCATGGTTCATCAAAACCCTTGTCATTGGACAGCATTGATCCTCCAGTCTCAGAAGAGCTGTCCAAGAAACAAGAGAAACAAGGTAGTAATTAGCAGCCAAAAAATAAAAGGTCAGTTGCTAACACTTGTGTGAAGATCTATGATGAAGCCAAAAGAAACAAACAAATAGGTGGAACCTGAAAATCACTAATAAGAATCCTCTTAAGAGAAAAGAATCTAAGATACCATTCATCAAATATTCCCATTTAAACTGTGGCAACAAGAAAAGGACAGAAATTTTTATCTTTCTGGTAAGTTAGAAATAGGATTTGGATCCACCTAAACCTACAAACAAAGGAATTCTACCACTAGGCCATATGGGTAGTGACACACACACAGCTAGTAGCACGAACAGAAAGCTTTTCTAATCAAATACATGCACAAAAATAACGTTTACTTCAAGGATATGAGAATGCAAGGATCATCCACAAAACAAAGATTTGTTGCTTTTTTAGGTAAGCTAGGAAAACTTACATTAATCATGCATGATAGCTCCCTAAACTGAGACAGAGAGACTAGAAATTTTTGGTTTTCTTTTAGATGCATGACAAGGAAAAATTCAAAAAACTTGGGTAGAGTCCACACTACTAAAACTTGAACAAAGGTGTGGTTGGGGTGGTTTTTTGGGGGTGGGTGGGTGGTTTTGTCGTTTTGGGGGGGAGGGAGGGAGGGGGGTTGGGGGTTTTGGTTGTGGGGGCTTGTGTGTATGTATATATATATATATAGAGAGAGAGAGAGAGAACTATATTTCAAAAACCTACAATATTAGACAGCTGGAGTCGTTCTCAGCCAACATTTATTCAGTCTAGCATCTCAAAGGAATTTTTCAGCAAATATTTTCTTTTTCTTACCCAAAAATAAAAGAATTCTTGCCCAAAAACAGATAAGATTCATTCACAATACATAAACTTTTTTATTTATAATAGTTTAGTAGCAAAAAAAATATTTTGTGACATAACAACACCCAAACTTTTTAAAAGTTCCATGCACAGTACTTTTCGCCAGAATCCAGCCATTTCCTAGGCAATTCACTGACGTAGAACCAGAATTTGATTAAAAAAATTTTTTATCTCTACTAGTTAGCATGTTTTTTTTCTTTTTCCTTTTTTTTTTTTTTTTTGCTTTCATAAAAAATAAAAACAAACAGATGGGTGACGGCCAACAGAAGATTTCACAGAATAATCAGCTAAGAGAAGGAGGAGGAGGAGGAGAAGAAGAAGAAGGGAAGGGGACGATGTTGTGTTAGCTAGAATTATATTATGATTTAAACAATTTTTATTAAAAAGGGATATTTAGGTATCATTTGTTAATTTTAAAGAGAGACTTTTTGGGGGAGAAAAGTGTGCTGCAGTGAGTTTCAATTCAGGGGGTGAAACTAAAGAATAGCAATTCGGTACTTTTTTGACTAGCATTTCCTTATTAAATAGCTATTATGGGGTTCAAGTTGAAACTAAATCATTACCCAAGGAATAAGGCTATAATTGCATGGCCATTACAGTGAACTGAACAAGCTGTACATGTTAATCATTTATATTATTGGATGACCCAGTCTTACGGGTCATTTAGCACCAAAGTTATACAATAAACCAGTATCAGAAGCACAGACATGAGACATAATAGTTCTCCATAGCACAAGAATAACCTAGAAGCTTAGCCTCACTCACCTAGGCCACTAATAACAGCAATTTGATTTATGAAAATAGGCTGCTAATCAATTCAGTAATTTTCTGCTTTTAAGCAATACAAAGTAGCAGATGCAGTTCAAAGCCCACTTTCCCCACTTTCACTTCCTGCATGTAAACCACTCCCTAAAACTTCTCCAGATCAGGCAACCACATAACTGAAACATACCACGACACTTTATACGTTTATACATGACAAACAAATAACCTCTCCACAAAACACCCACACATGCCTTGAAATCATGCACCAAACAGCTATACATCAAGAAACACGTAAGCTGACCACTACAAAACACAACAAACTACACTGCTGACAGACCCAACATTCTGCCTAGCTGCTACGGCCTTGCTACAATGGGCATAAACATATTTAAAAGGGGTAGTTGTCTTCCTAACAGACACAGCCATAATACAACAGGCCACCTCCAAAGCACATGAACCATCCTACAAGACTCATGCACCAGTTCAATATGGCTTCTGCTATATAAGCAGAGCCCTGAAAAGTGCCCTTGGTAGAACTTGGAAGCAAAAGCTCACGCAGGTTGTCATATGGGCACTTTATCCAAAAGAAAAAAGTCGCCCTGTAGGCATGTCTTGGGCTTTAACCACTTAGGCCAACAGCTTTGGGGGTTAGCTAGAATAATTTTTCCTGCCATTTGTTATTAAAATATAAATATTGTTTTACCATATTTATAAATCCCATTTTGACCTGGTTTGATCGAGGTTGCACCCTTTTTCCTATCCTCATCCAGGTCAAACCCATTAACCCAATCCACGTCTGCCTATCTTGGTAAAAACTGAAAAACAAGAATAATATCCACTTTTTCTGTTTAGAATCACTTTGCAAAGCACATGCAACCTTACCAGAAAGAAGTTACAGCACAGGCATTAATGATTCACCTTTGCAACTCTGTCTTATGTAGTGATGCAATTCCATTTGTTTTCTTTTCCACATTAGAATCTGGTGTATCTCTGGAAGGGCTTTCCATTGAATTGCCAACAGGACTATTGAGTCCACTTTTTGATGTATGTTCCTCATTTTCACTATGATGTGCTCCATTTTCAACTATAGGTTCATCTGTAGTCGAAGGCTTTTCAGATTTAACATCAGCTTTGGATGAATCAGAAACTTCAGCTGTAGAAACCTTCTCGGAATCAGCAGGTAAAGATTTCGACTTTGGTGGTGCAATGACATTCTCTACATCAAGTGTCAGCTCCTTCACAATAGCGAACCCTGATTTGAGGATGACATAATTAAACATCAAATAATAAACGGAAACGGAAACACACAAAAGCACACAAGATACATCTGTATGAAATTTAAACAATCACATGCTGAGCAACCACTACATGGAATAAGCTAAGTATGCAAACATATATATTGATCCAAGTAATAAATCTCGTTAGGGTCAATTCACCCAAAAAAAAAAAAATTCTTCATTTTACATTTGATTTTTTTTTTTTTTGGGGGGGGTGTGCATGTGTGGTGGTGGCTGGGGTTTTCGAGTAGGGTGGGGTGGGGGTAAGGCCCTTCTAGAGATTATTTAACAATGTCTCCCAAGCATAATAATAAAATCGGTAAATGTAGCGAATGGTACCTGAATGCAATTAGAAACGTAACTTTATTGATATAGTACCTGAATTCTAATATTGATTAATTTATTACCTAAAATAAATTTTTGTACATGCTATCAGTACCTCTATCAAATTTATTAATCTCAAAGTTCAAGCCTAATTGCATATTTTGTTTAAGTTTAGATACCATTCATAACATTACCTCTAATAAAATATATAAATGAAATAACAAGATGTGTCCAAAATTTGCTTTCCTAAATATCCGAAAATAACTCCTAAAGACAACCAACATAGAATTTATCTAACAATATCTCCTAAGCATGATAATAATTTCTTGATAGCAAGATATATCTAAAAATTTACATTCCTATATCTCCTGAGGACAAGCCATGTCTAAACAAACGTCAAATTAAAGTACATTACACTAAAGGAGAAAGTTCAATTATAGCTCCATAGAAAATTATACAAAAGCACAAAGTGCTGAGAAGCAATTTTAAGCGTAGCACAACAGATGATGTGCTATATCTTACAAAATCATAGAAGCTTATAAACAATTACCAAATATGCCTGCATGATAATTTACACACTAATGTAGCACCACAAAACAGGATGTATCTTGGCCAATGCAAGATATTCCAAAAGAATACATTTCCCATATTCAAAAATCTCAATGAAGGTGCAATGAGACTCAATAACCAGGTCCACATACCCTCTTCGTCAAACTTATCCCAATCTCCATCCCAGTCAGCAGCTGTTTCTTGGATGCCAGGTTGCCAGCCTTTACTCAAAAAAGAAGGTACAGCAATGTGAGATGACCAAAATGGCAAAGACACCATACTTGAAAAATCTAGCACAAACGCCACGACAACAGTAAGTGGAACCAAATGTTTACAAGAAGGGAAAAGGGGAGGAAGAGGAAGAAAACAGGAGTGCCATCAAGAAAATAGAAGGAAAGAAAAAGAAAACAAATAAACATTTATTAGACACAAAGACAGTACCTCGTTGTATAATGACGGACCATGCAGTTCACGGAGATTTTTATTTATTGATTTTATCCATTTTAAAAGAAAATATAAGCATGTTTACACAATGAAACATATTGCATGGGGTAACACAAGAATTGTTTTTTCAAAGTAATAACTTCCTGAAATACTTTATTTACCGGTACTACACTACAGGTGAACGAATTGCAATAATTAATTGGTTGGAACAAAACATAAAATTGGCATTACTTTCAAGAAGATATTCTGATAGATTACTGATAAATCCTTAACAAAAAGCAGAAACAAAATATATAAAAAAACAAAAATACAAGTCTTAAACAGAAAATAAATTTATCAAAAAAGGAAGAAGGGAAAACAAAAAACAACAAGTAAAGGTCAAGCTAACTTTGATGCAAGCTTTTATCAGAAAATATAAGAAGAAGAAAAAGAAAACTATGTATAGACATCAATGATGAAATTACAAATCCAAAGGTGTGCTTGAGATTTTTCTGCTTTGAGCTGTAAACACAATGAAAATTCAAATACTAATTCTATTGGAATATGTATGGTGACCATCCTTCAACCCACAGTCTCGTTCCTGGTTACAAAGTAGCGGTAAGGTGATAATTGTGTAAATATAGTATAGGACAGTACCAAAGGGAAGTTCAACAAGTGAGATTGGCTTTCCACGAAGTCCATAGCTTTTACAGCGCTCATTCAGATTTTTCACCAACTCATCAAGATCTGACTGGACATGATCAGCCTGAACCTAAATGTTCCAATTTCCACATTAGAGCTGTTTCACTTTCAAAAACCCACCAACCAAATAAAAGAATACCTGAAGATTAGGGCCATCTCCTTGTGCATGTTCAAGCTTGACAATTGCCTTGTATATATCCATTTTTTTCTCCTGACAAATATCATATGTAGCAATTTACATCTTACAAGATAACGCAACAGAATGAAAGCCTTCATAATCACCAGTTCAACCAAAAAGAAAGGCTACCTGTATATCACGAAAGGTTGCTTCTTCAATTGTTAGCTTAGATACCACATCTCCGGCTTGCCTGTATTTTTCTTCATACTTTTTAGCTAAGGCTTCAGCCTGATGACAAAATAAAAATATATATATATATTGAGCTGAAAAATCAGCATAGAGACAATAATGATAGTGGATATGTCACATGTGGTGGGAAGGTACCTCTCTTCTATCAGCAGATGATCTCTCAGTGATTTCATTAAGACGATTGTCACACCTACTCTTGTATAAAACCTAACAACATAGATATTAAAGCAAGAAACAGGAGAGAAATGAACAAAAAACGTTAGGATCCTTCCCAAGTATATTCTCCTGAAAGAAAATGAAGGAATAGTAATTGTGAATTACTTTCAATATTCAAGTTACTGCATCTTTTCCAACTATCTTCTTACAAAAGAAAGTGAAGAAATAGTCAGAATGGATTACTTACAAGTTCCTGCATCTTAACACGGCAAAACTCAATTTTCTGTCTGGCTTCCAAAATTTCTTTCTCCAACTCCCCAACCTTTATTGGACAAAAAACAACAGGATGTAAAGGCACATCCAAGTATTGAAAGAAAATGAACCAAATTTTTTCCCTTCTAGAGCATTTAATCATAATGAATACATAAATATAGTCAATTAATTCTCCAATGTGCCTAATGTGTGAGTGAAGAAACAGATAATATATTGGAAGGACCTAAGTATAAACCAATGCATTAAAAAAAATAAAATATATTTAAAAAATGAACTTTCCATATATTGTGTGTTGGCTTAGGCAGAGCCATAAACTCAAATCAAAGGGAGGCTGTTTACACAACCACGAGTGGATTCACTATTTTATCAAATCCATCAGCCATTGAGTTCAAAAGGAAATGAAAATATTAAAGGATATAAGAGATAATATACCTTTTTGTCAGCTTCTGTTGCTTCTCGAAACTTTGACTCAAGTGAACTCTGCTCTTCTTCACTGAGTTGGTCCACAAGATGTTTCTCCAAGACAGGAACCTTTGGCTTTTGCTGACTCAGTGCAGACATGTCATCCTTAGGAGGGGAAGGAGTTGGTAGAGGAGGCCTAGCTCTTGCTGTAGAAGTCATAGGCCTGGAAGTGGAACTGGAAACGCCCTGCTGTTGCAAACCTTAACAAAGAGCACAAGTTAAGTTGCACATAGCATGCCAACTTGTTGAAAGGAAAATCATGATCTACAATATGAACAAATACCAGATGGATGCTTCCAAGGGGTGTTGCTATATCCTGCCATAAGCTGATTAGTTGTCGGCAAGTCAGACAAAATGCTGCTTGGGAGTGCAGCAGGAAGAGACCGCCCTTCTCTGTATCGTTCCATCAAGTAAAGCGCAATGCAAAACTCCCTAAGAGAAAGCATGCTATCATTATCCTGATCTGATAAGTCCCAAACCTGCTTCAGAACCTCTGGAAAGTATAAGTCACATCATGAGTGTAAAAATCAATACTTGCAACAAATAAAATAGTTCAATGCTCAGAATAAACATATGGAGGTTATGTTATGCCACAAATGCCAACAGCAATTTTAAGGATTCACGATGATTCGCAGTCTCTATCAATGAAATGCACTTTTATGTCCTATAAAAATGCAACTTATTGATAGGAACTGAACATATCATCATAAATTATCTTAGATGCCGAAGGTTTCTCCTCGGTAGCTTTGAAATTTGACACTGTCATTACAATTTCTCATTCAAACAAAAATGGTAGTATTTTGTTTCCTGTTCTCCCCTTTATCTTCCTGAATAATGAACGATGCTACATTTATCATCTGCGACCAGACATAGCTAGCTACTCTGAATTATGGACTTCCATATTCGAGTCAAAGACGATTTTAGTCAATGTTCAAGGCATATGAACCAAACTGCTTCAGGGATTTCAACTAGACAATAAATAAATGAAGGCGATTTACAGGAGAAGTTTTCCAGGAACTGATGCAAAAAATATCCAAAATTATATCCTCAAAGAAGATTCATGAAATTTTTCAGAAATAAAAACAAATGATACTAAAAGAGAAGAACATAATCCCATAACAATTTAATAAAGTTCTAGCAAATGAAATGAACAAAAAGATGAAGCTCTACCCCTTGGAAGTCTCCAGCTCAGGAATAAATTGCGGGCCTCTTGCCCACTGATTTTACCATCTCTATCGGTGTCTACTTGCACGAATACTTTTGAGTATTTCTGAATGTCTGTCTGGGTTATTTTAGGCCACGACATCTGAGATTGACTAGCATTCTGGACTCCACCTGGAAATGAATTGACCTGGGAAGTTTTTGAAGATGACTGCTGGTTTGAACTTAGAAGAGTTTGGGATGACTGGAGTGGACTAGCCGCAGATGGTGCAGAAGATTGATTAGCGGCAAACCCGATGAATTGGCTGATGCAACTGGTTGACTGACTGAAGAAGACCCTTGTCTTCCTTGAGATTGGATTGCAGAAAAAGGGTCACCTCCAAAAACTGAATCAGAAGCAAAGCCATTCCCAGAAACACCTACTTGCCTAGGGTCCTTTGGTGGCCTTGGCGGCACTGCTGCAGAAGGTCCTGGTGGCCTAGGCGGTAATGAAGCTTTTGGACCTGCAACAGCAGGCCCAAATCCATCTGGACTTGAAGGTGCCACTCCTCTAGATTGCACTTGTGACGTCATCCCACTGGGAGTAGGAGTTCCACCCACCCCGGCAACCCAATTAGCAGAAACATTTGAACTAGATGGGTTTGAACCTGCTGTAGCACCCCCACCATGTAACCCCTGGCTGGTTGATCCCTGAATTGGAAGTGTAGGGTGACTAGATATTGCATGTGGCGGTGTCATTGAAGAACTTCCTTGAGAAGAGAACTGATGCTGGTTTGTTAATTCAGGTGACTGTGCTCCTTTGAGTCCAGGATTTTGGGGGGCCACAGAACCAGGTGCACCAACCTGAGGAACTGGGGATACTGTGTTAGGTTGCGATGAAGGTGTTACCCCAAGATTTATTTGGGGTGCAGGTATTTTAGCAGAAGCTGGGCCATATAATGCTGCCTTCACTATGTCTGGAGTCAAATCTCTTTTACTTTGTGCCACAGTTACAAGTTTAAGAGCATTGTAAAACTCTGCCCGACCAAGGAAACCAATCCGGTTCTGATCAGCATAATCCCACACCTGCACGTTGATAGCAATGCAATGACGAGCACTAATTTTCATTATCAAGAGCCTCACATGTCTAAGTACTTACAGGCATCTTTTTTTTGTGTGTGTGATAAGGATTAGTTGAGAACAATGCAAAAAAAAAAAAAAAACTTACTGAAACTGATACCTTCTTCCAAAAAAAAAAAAAAAAAAGCTGACAATTTTTTTTTTTGGATAAATTAGAAAACCTGATAAATTCCTACTATGTTATAGAACTTCAAGTATGTATATTAAATAATCAAAGAATCTAATGTATACTTTAGACAAACCACAAAAAGAAAGGAAAACAAAATGCCTAGAATTGCAACTGATATATTTCCAGACAAGAAATGAGCAAACGCTCATTCACTCATATTGCTCAAATCTATATCACATATTCTTTTTTAAAATTACCATTGACTCACCGACTTGCACAAAACCCAAAGACACGACGGTGATCAGATCTAAATAAAGGTTCAATCGACCAAAATCTCATAAACTATGATCCTACCAAAAGCATTGTTTAGTTACAAACTGAAGCCATGTTATAACTAGCATGAAGAAACCAACCAACCAACCTTATACAGCTTATTAATTCTTTTCACAACTTGCTTCCTGAGAATACAGTCAATACATTGGCTCATGCAAAAGCTCAAACACACGATGGACATCGATCTAACTACAGTTTCAACAACCAACTGAAAATTCATAAAGAATAATGGTAGCAAAAGGACTAATAGTCTATAACTGAAACCAAGCTATGTATGTGATGATACATTTCCGTCTAATCCAAATTTGAAGTCACATAGTACAGTTGATTCATCGGTTCGTGGAAGATTAGAAAGTAGCCATCCAATCTAACTACAGTATCCACTATAATCCTAAATTTCATAATTGTAATTCTAGAAAAATTACTACTTGCTTATAATCAAGTCCAAAACTCCAACCAATCCAACTAATTGATTTTCCCCACAAGTTGCTTCTGATAGCAATTAAGAAACCTAATCAGACTTCAATGCAAAACTGAAACCCTAACCAAGAGAACTAATAAAAATTTCTTACATATGACTAAATCCAAGATTAATCAAAGATGAGACCTTATCGGCATATCTCAATAATAGAAATTTCTAAACCTAACTAAAGATGACGTGCCAAAATCAGTTATAAGTATATTCTTCTTTTTTTTCCCATCCATCACCAGCAATTTCACATCAAGAAATGAATGGAGAGAGAGAAAGACCTTGGCGAGGACTGGTTTGGACAAACCAGATCCTTGGAAGAAAGTAACAGCTTCGAGGCCACTGATACGTCCATCGCGATCCAAATCGGCTCGGCGGAAATACAAATCGAAGAGATCCGTGTTCGCCGATTGGTTCTGCAACGACGCCATATCTTTCCTCGCGAAGGCGACTCAATCACTGAATTAACTTCTCTTCTCTCTCCTTTTTCTCTCTTTTCGCTCGTGAATTCGCAGATCGAATCAAAGCGAGGAAAGGCAAGGTCACATTGAGGAACATAAAGCACGGAAGAAGATGAAGAAGAAGTTGATGACGATGAAGAATTGAAGCTTTTAGTGGAAGATGATTTTGAAGACTTTTTGTTGAACAAATGAAAAGATGGAAGAGATAGAGAAATCAATCAAAATCGTCACTGGGCTTGGTACTGTGAAATATGTATTAATTCTTAATTTCTCATTTAGTTGTTTTTCTGTTTCGAGCTACATTTTGGTGGCAATTATTAATAATAGACAAACCCGTCGGATAGATTTGGCTTAGGTAGCCAAGTTTTGTCCAAAATTTAGGAGGTGGCCCGAATGTAAATTTTAGTAGTCTAAAAAATCATATTTTTAGATGGTAATTTTATTATATTTTGATTAGATCGTTCCATTTGGTTCTAATAACAAGTCTTCTATTAGGTCTTGAAATCAATTCTAAATATTATTTTTTGTGAATTAGTTTAATCTTTCTTGTAAAAATGTATCCAAGATTAATCTTTTTAAAGCTTTTTCAATATTTTTAGGCTCAGTTTCTGATAAAAAAAAAAACAAGATTACTCATGTTCGTTAAGGATGATCTTATTTGTACTTTATTAGAAGGTTCACCGATAATTAGATTTTTTTTATGTTATCTTGCATATTTCAATTCTTTAAGATGATCATAATTAGCAAATTCATCCATAGCATTCATTTAATGTTCATTATCTTCTTTATTATTATTTTCAAAAGAGTATTTATTCAAATTAGCATAAAGCAACGTGTATAGATTCTTCTATAATTAATGTTTTTTTTAATAAACACTCCATATGACTTACTTGTTAAAGAATAATCTAAAATAATTTATTCATCACTTTTTAGCATCATACTTAGCTAATTGTTATTTTTTATTGTTTAAGATATTACATTTAGTACCAAATGAATGAAAATAAGATATGTTATGTCTTTTTATTTTCTAAAGCTCATATGGGGTTTTCTTGAGAATTAGTCTTATAAAAACTCTATTTGATATATAACAAGTAGTATTTACAACTTCGGCCCAAAAATATTTTGAAAAATTGTTTTCACACAACATGGTTCTAACCATTTCAATTAAACTTCTGTTTTTCCTTTCGGCTACACAATTTTGTTGTTGAGTTTTAAGTGATAAAAAAGTATGTTCAATGGCATATTTACTGCAAAAATCATCTATTTCATAATTTTCAAATTCTCCCTCACGATTACTTCGAATGGATATAATATTAAGATCCTTTTCATTTTTTACTTTCTTACAATATCTAAAAAAAAACATTATTTGTTTTGTCTTTAGATGCAATGAAGAAAGTCCGTATGTATCTAGTGAAGTCGTCAATAATAATCAATGTGTATTTCTTGCCTCTCAAACTTAGAGTTCAGGTAAGACCAAATAGGCCTATATGCAGTAGCTCTAATGGCTTAGAAATGGAAATAGCATTCTTAAACTTAAAGCAAGTCTTAGTTTACTTTCCTTTTTAACCTGTTTGACAAATCTTGTCATTTTGAAAATTTATTTTTGGTAAATATTTGATAAGATTCTTTTTAACAAGTTTTAAAATTACATCCATACTAACATGTCCAAATTTTCTATATCATAGCCAACTATTGTCATTTTGAGAGTATAGACAGGTTTCATTTGATGATTTGAAATCATCTAAACTAATTTTGTAAATATTTATTTGTCTATACCCATCAAAATAAGCTTGGTTGTTGTCAATTCTTTCAATATAACATTTTATTGGCAAGAAATGTTACTTTAAGACAATTATCACATAATTGACTTATATCAACCAAATTATGTTTTAGATCATCAACAAGCAACATTAATAATTGAATCTTTGTTTATAATAATGCTACCTTCACTAAGAACGATTGATTTTCAATTATCTCTAAAGGTAACATTCCATTAATCTTTCAAGTCTAAAGATGTGAACTTGGATGCATCTCCAGTCATGTGTCTAGAGCAATCGTTGTCCAAGTATCATTTGTTGTTTCCATTTGAAGGTCTATACAAAACACACACACACACGCAGACCACACACACATATATATATTTACCCATTTGAGTTTGGTCATTTTTGGTTAAGTGGAATAAGAATCTCTCTCTTAAGAACTCAAACCAACTTGCTTTTATGATTTAGATGCATGGTTTTTTATTGTACAATTGTGTGTAATATGACTAAATTTTCCACAGTAATTGCATGTCCTATTAATAGCTTTTACAAATCAAGTTATGCGGAATTTACAACTACTTTCTCTGTTATAGCCAATTTCATGTTTATTTGAATCACACATTTGATTTCCAATAAGTATGTTCAAATTCTTTTTACCATTTATGAACTTTGCTCTAGTTGCTTTTAAATCATTTAAGCTAGCTTTTAACAATATATTTTCATATTTTAAAATTCTCTAGCTCGTTTTGGATTTCATTACTATTGATGGCACATTCAACATTATTATTATTTATAGTTTTAATTTATAGATAAAGCAAGTCATTCTCAATAGTTAATTTTCATTGATTTTGCTTAACTCGTCATTTTTACTTTTTAGCTCCTTACACTTATTATTCATCTTATCATTTTCTAATTTCAGACTATGTATTTCTTCATATAATTTTTCATTTTCAGATTTAATCTCTTCATGCCTGGTTTGAAAATTTTCTAATTCTTCTCCTACTTCTCCCATTAAAGATTTAAGCATGTCGTTCTTTTTCTCTTCTTTTAGCTAACTTACAAAAAATACTTTACCATACATGGTATACAACTCAGCATAAGAAAGAGAAGAAATAGAATTTACCTCATCGTCTAGTGTCATGAAGCACACATCCTCATTCGAGTCACTTGAGTCATCATCACTCTAAGTGGCGATAAGTGCTCATTTTCTGGATCCTTTAGACGCCTTTTTGAGCAATGGACAATACCGTTGAATGTGTCTAGGTTGTGGCATTTGAAACAAGTCATCACATCTTTCTTTTTGTGTTTAGATGAGTTGTTGTCATCGTCCACTCTTTGGAACTGGGTCTCATGAACTTCTTAAGCTTCTTAGTCATCAAAACAAGTTCCTCATTTTCGTCGTCACCGTCGTCGTCATCGCTGAAATCATGTTTTATGGCTTTTAGAACAATAGCCTTCTTGTTTGATTCTTCCCCTTGCTTATTGATAAGCTCATGTGTTTTGAGCGATCTATAGGGTTATTCCTTACTCACAGCACTTAGGTCTAGTACTTTTTACGTGGCAGTTCTTTTCGCTTTCCAATCCTTGGGTAGTGACCTGAGAAGTTTAGAATCTATTTCCAAGTTAATAAATTCTTCCCAAGTTAAGGGCTTTATGATATTAATGAATTTATCATGCACTTCATCTATAGATTCGTTAGGAAGCATTTTAAAATTTTCAAATTTCAAATTATCCACATAAAAGACTTCTTTTTGTATCTCAAACTCTAAAAGTTTCTTCATGTGTTTTTTTTAGTTCATCCCATGTTTCTTTAGTAGATTTACATATACATATTCTATCGAAATCATTTTCATTCAAACCACAATGCAAAATATTAATAACAATTTCATTTAATTTTTTTTTTTAGTCTTCTTCACTGTAATCTTTTTATTATATTTTTAAAAGCCTATTTTCTATAACATTGCAAATTGGTCTATTTTGAGCTTTAAGAAAAATTTCCATCCTACATTTTAAATATGGGTAGTTACCTCCACATAGAAGTGGGGATCTATTTATAGCTTACCCCTCTAGAAGCCTTAATGCATTTGATAATATAATCTTTACTCTATATGTGATTAAGCACAAAACTAATAAAGATGAGGCTCTAATACCAATGAAAATGTGAAAATACACTATAAAATACTCAAGGAGGAAGGGGTGTGAGTTGAGTATTTGCCTTAAAAAGCTCAAACAATTAATTTTAATTCAGTAGATCTAATTTCACTTTAATAGCACTAGATAACTCACAGTAGATTGTAATATGAAGATTAATGAGATAGGGATAGAAGATCGAGTCTAGATTTAATGTGGAGTTCAACCCACTTCTACTCTCTACGATCCATCAATGCCTTCAATCGAAGACTTTACTACCACTTTATTAATTACCACAAAAAATCACGCTCAAGCTGAGCAATACACCACTATTACAACACTTTAGGAAATAAAGTATTTCCTTTCTCTCTCTAGATGCTCTTTGATAAATAACAAATACACCAATAGAGCACTATAATATTTTTCTCTCTTTTTTTTTTCAGAGATATACAAGTTAATAAATAAGAGAATAAGAAAACTAATTATTTTGTTTGTTCGCAAATTAAAAGCTCTTTTCACTTTTTTCACACCTCTCTCCTGTTGAATCTCCCAAAGACAGAGTATTTATAGCCTTAAAAAAATCAAATGTCCATTAAAAATAACGTCTTTAAGTCACCAAGCATTAAATGCACTTCAACGAATCTTTTTACCGCATCGACTCATTCATTTAAACTGTCGTGCCTTAATGCTTGTCGTGCCACAAAGTGTCGTACCCTCATTTAAGCTATCGATAAAGTCTTTACTCACGTAGACTCTATCGAGCCTTGAATTCAAATTTGTCGCACCTTAAACCTGTCGCGCCCTACATTGGACTTATCGAGCCCTTAACGAACCCCTCGACCAATGATTCTGCATTTTTTTACTCGTTGAGCTTTGGTCTTGAGTTTGTCACACCTTAGTAGGTGAAGTTGTCTAACTCTCGACTTTACTCTCGACCAGGTTTAATTCCTGCTAGAAACCTACAGAAACTCCATAAAAGACACACAACATGCACATATATATTCTCGCACATTATCCATCATATGGTTGACTAATTAAATGCAGTTTACTATAATTAAATAGCTAATTGTGTATCACATTGTCTTATTAAAATCTACTCCGAACATACAAGTTTAACATATCACATATGGAGTATATGGCATCTAGCATATCTGTATAAAGATAAATTCATTTTAGTACATGACAACTATATCATAAATAACTTTTCAAAAATTTTATATGATAAGCATTACATAACTGTGAGAGTGTTTAGAGGTCAATCTGCTTATGTTACTAGTATAATATTGTGTGGAAGTTTGCCTAATGACATCATCCCATTTGAATGCAAGTGGTGTCGTCTCTAGTTTGCTACACACATCAATGTCCTATGTAGGATTAAATGAGGAAATCTATTCCATGCCAAAATCTGTAAAAGTATGTATGTCCCTCCTATTTCATAAGTACTTGCTTGTGCAGCTCTACATAAGTATTTATATAAAAATGCCAGGCATGTTGATCCTTAACTGTATGTCCTAGTTGCAAGGAAGACCTCTAATAATGGCAGAAACATCAAATACACCAAGCTAGGGGATGTATTAAAAAATAATATGCCATCCATCAGTAACAATATGTGTGCTCTTGCGTGGTGCTGGATGGTTATCTCATTGGCATGCTCTAGTAAACCCTGTAATAACAGATCCTTCAGCCAACACATCCTTAATCTATGACCACTCATCTATTTACCGTCCGGTCTTGTTCCTACTGCTGAACCATGTGGAGATTACAATCTCATTTTGATGAGAAAATATATTACACAAATGCTCCATAACTTAGTTAAGTAAGTCACAGCTAATAAGTAAAAACTTGTTTGTGATATGATTGTATTTTTATTTTACGTTTGTTATTACGGGTTGCTTCAAGCACATTTTAGGCCCTGATGCTTTTGGAATCATTCAAAGATCAAAACACAAAAGTTGTAGAGCTCTCCTCAAGTTCCGTAGCATCTTGAATTGTCTTAATTGGATTTTAGATGAGAAAGTTACGGCAAAAATACGAAACAGTGTTGAAATGGCCAAAAGCAGTCGAGGGGTAGATCGATCCATCCACTTTAGGCTCAACTGGACCAGCTCGCCGGTGAAAAATGGACTAGCTCACTGGTATACTTTGTCAAGGCTAAAATATAACAATAACAAACTTTCTGATTCGACCATCAGTGACTGTTTTAAGGGGCAACGGCAAGATTACTTTGAGAGTTTATAAATAAAGTGTTTATTGTGTTTTTATGTAAGAGAGTAAAGCTTGATATAATAATATTATGTGAAAATACTCTCTCAAAATGCATTTGTTTTTGTTAAGTGCATAGTGTCACGGTGAGATTAATGAGCTAATATTGTAAGGCACTATTCACTTGTTTTGCTTGAGTGTTTTAGTGAAGTTTTTATGTATTGAGGCATTTAAGTGGAGTTCTACATATGTGTAAGCATTTGTGAAGTCATCGGTTGTGAGGATTATTGTGAAGTCCTTTTTGTAAGACATTTATGTTATGAATGAAATGTATGAAGTCCCCATTGAGAGAGGTATTTGTAGATTATTGAGACTAGGGTGGATTGTATCATGCCCTTGGGAACATGGTTGTCAAACTCGTGAGTCTACTCGTATATTTCTACAAGTTTATGAGTTGATGATGAGATTTCCATTTCGATTCAACCCGCATATAAATTGTTTTTTGAGTAAACTCGTAAGTAGAATCATAGAATCACAAGTATAATCGATAGAATCGGTAGTAGAATCATAAAGTTATAATTTTACACTTTTTTTTCTATTTGAACTTTAAAAATGCAATCAATTTAATATATTTAAATTTAAGGTTTTTTGGGTTAATTCTTGATATTTATCTTAATCTAACTTAATTTTAATTTTTTAAATATTTTTTTCCTTTTATTTCCTTTTTTTTCAGAGAATTATTTTCTTTTAGGTTATATACTCTGATATATTTTGAACAATTTGAATGAAAATTAAACTAAATATATAGTGCTATATTTTTTTTAATAATTTTTTATATATAATTTATTTACCATAAATGCAATGATTTTTTGTGCAAACATATAGTGAACATGAAAATATTCATTACTGCACAAAACTAGCTATTCACACATGATAATTTAAATGATTTATAATATATCTTAATAATTATATATTATGAATCATCGGTAAATAAAAATAATTATTTTAATTATAAAATTGCACTAAATATATTAATGATAGTATGTGAATTATGATTAATCAAACTTAAATTTTTGTTATATGTAACTAATTTAATACTAAATTCTTTATTTTCGTAATTTATTTAATGTTTTATTAATTTTATAAGTACATCGATGGTTTTTTCAATCAAATTTACATTAATTGTAGAATCTTATGATTCTATTTTTCTATTTTACACTCCGATTCTACGGATCCCTTAGCAATTTTATGTAACGCCCTAAAACTTTAATTTGAATAATTAAATAACTTAGGGCGCTACCACCACGTATAATACTCTAAAGTATTACACGCTAATGCTTTCTTTAAAAGATTTTGTTTATGTTGGATATTGCTACTCAAATTTAGGTTATGAAAATCTTTTAGTTATATTTTCAAATAATTGGATTTAGTAGCGAAAAATCTATTTTATAATACAATTTCTAAATAAAAATATTTCATAACTTCCACTCACTCAAGTAGAAGAACTCTCACTGAAACAAAGCTTTACGAAAGCTTAATTACAAAACATGGCACCAATAAGGCCCTTTTTTAAGAAATATTACAACTTAAAATATAAACCCAGCTCTTAACTTAAATAAAAAATAAAAACAGGTAATATCCACGGCCCTAACCCACATCGCTCATCAAACATTGCCCAAAACCCGAGCCAAGCATCATCACATCAATCATCATCAACAACAACTCCATCATCCATTAACATCATCACCACCAACATTATCATCATCAACATCCTCATCATCATCATCATCATACAACAACAACAACAATACTCCATATCATCATCAAATCATCGCTCATCTTCATCAATTCCTGTAAAAAGAAAAACAACAACAAAAATGAGTCGAACCCAATACATAGTAATACAATCACACACAGAGTGCCACACGAGCTTAGCTAAATGCAATGCATCAACAATAGGTTACTATCTTTCATTTAAAGTAAACAAATCAACACGGAGCACTCACACTCCGAAACAAGCCTAGGGAATCTGGGGCTCCTGAGTAACAGCAGCTGCTTAGGGGTTGATATAAACAGTCCGAATACTTATATTTCTTATATATAGACAAGATAAGTAATCTCATTTAAGGCTCATAGTCATTACTCAACTTCACTCATCTTAATCCATAATATCATTCAATCTACACGTCTCCATAAATGTTGAATCAAATCATATTACTTCCCCTTAAGAATAAGTAAACGTTACGCAGATACTATATTCCCTATCGATTACTCGCTTAACCATAAAAGAATCGCTATTGCATCATAGTATACCATTGCATCATGACAAGTGGCCTAAGCGCTTAACTACCATGTCATTGCATCATGATAGGGTTGCCACTCCTCGAACTAGATTTAATGGTGTAATAGATAACCAACACTCGTCAATTATTAAGTCGTCTTTAAGTTTTTAATTCATTTAGGATGTCTATCCTATCTTATCAATCATCATGCAAGTTACTGCGTAACTTCAGATGACCCCCAACTTAAAAGAATCATAAGATAACCCAAGAGAATTCATAAATCATATTCAAACATCTGTTTTTAGGAATCGAATTCTTATAAGAACTTAAGCTATAACTCATTTATCTACTTATATCGACTTTTATTAGAATCATATTTGAGTATACACTAAATATGAACCCCAATGTGGCTGCAAATATTGCCCCGCCAAAATACAGATAGTTCTCCTTTGTCTGTCAAAGTATTTCCTTTTCTCTTTGTTTATAGTGTTTTATTACAAAAGCATCAACAAGGAATTCATATATAAAAAATATTCATTTTCCAAGTAAACACACATTTGAAACAACATATTCACCATGTTAATCTAAGATTATCCTATCTCATTAACTTAAACCAATTATTAACCATTAACTCCTTTTAACTAAATCTTAGCTAAATTGATTAAAGTTATTCATTTAAGTCATTTACTAGATCAAGTTAATTAAACTTAAACAATCTAATTCATTTTAACTTAGTGAAGTTCATTAAGCTAAGTTGGACTTTGATTAATTACTAATTCATTATATATCTAAGATTCAAGTTACTTAATCCCAAGTTAGCTTAAACCTAGCCAAATTCATTAAAGTTAAACAATCTCATCCATTTTAGTTCATTCAAGTTCATTTAGTCAAGTTGGACCTAGGTTTGTTAACTAAGTTCATTTTATAACTAACTTCTAGATTTAATGTAATTATTTGTAAATTTATAAGTCTACCTAACTCATGTTTAATTACCTCAATTTACTCACATAACACATCAAATATCATTTATCGATCTCATTTTAACCTAAAAAGATTAATTTACACTTAACAACAAACAGTTAGAAAGCAAATACAAGTTTTGATTTTGTTTGGAAAATATATCAGCGAAAAAAAAGTAAAATTTAAGCATTGATACTTTTTTTTTATTTTGCAAAAACCTAAAACATGAATGTTGTAGATCTCTTTTTAAGCTTTCTAAAGCAATTTGAATCACCTAAATCCGTGCTTAGCTGAAAAAGCTGTTATAAATTGACTTCCGGGCTATGAATCATGCCCATGGTTGTTGAGTTTCAAAGTTTTGTGACCAACCTGAGGCTAGCAAGGCAAGGATCACGGCCGTGATTGATGAAAAGTTTGTGAAAAAGCACTTATAGGTCGTAATTAATGGTTTTTCCTAAGTTACGAATTTCATTGTCTTTCAAACTTCATCTTATCAAATTTTTACACGTTCTACTTCAATCAAAATCTCATAAAAGCTATATAAAACTCATATCAAGTCTAAACAACACTTCTATACTCATCAATAACACTAAACACAACCAAACCACTTCAACAAATCCCAACCCCACTATTCATCATCTTCTTCTCGAACCCAACTTCCATCAACATTAGTCCAACATATACAAATGTAAACAACACTTCCAACTCAATTTAACATCAAAGCAATATATATAAACTCATAAACTACAAACAAAACAGTATAAACCATATACTTAGCTTTCAGAAGACATGAAACTTCTCTTCTTTCTTCTTGTTGGAGCTACTTCTACTTGATTTATCTTCTAGTTTGATTCCTCTTTTTCTCTTCTTGAAATTGAGATTCATGTATTGAATTTTGAGAGAGAAAGAAGAAGAAGAAGAAGGAGGAGGAGGAGGAGAGAAATGGAAAGAGAGAAAATGAAGGAAAGAGGCAGGGAATAGAAAAAAAAAATAAAAGGAAAGCATAAGGTTTATTTAAGATATTTTAGGATATAGTTATATGTTTAGAGATCTATAGTTCTAGAAGTATTCATAAGATGATTTATGAACTAATAGGTTAGAAATTAAGAGCTTAAAATAAGAACTTAATTTAGGAATTTATTTAGATAAAATGAAATTTAATTTGAGTTCGGGTTTAAGAACTGATATTTTTATTCAAGAAAATGAACTCAAATTTTTGTAGAGATTTAGGAATTAGAGTTTTGGCTAACAATTAATGGTTTAGGAATCCTCTAAACATTTTAATGACATGTTTAGAGATTTAGGAATCAAAAATCTCAATTTTAACTTAATTTATTACCGTTATAATTATATCAACTTGTCTAATTATCCTATAATTCATTTAATTTATCCGAATCTATCTAAACTCAATTTCTAATATATATAAAGATTTAGGTCATTTCATTATAGGTAGAAACTGTAGTTTGACAACCATACCGGAGTGTATCCTAAATGTGGCAGTTTGTCACACATAATATTAAAGCCAATGAATGACAATCTTAGTCACACAAGAGCTTCAATATCACATGCAAGGTATACTTATAAGATAGTAGGAGACTCCAAAGAGGTATCACGTTTATGCAGACAATAATAGCATGTAAGAGTTTATAAATATAACTTGTAATATTCATTGAGTTTAAATTTTAACAATTCTTAAGGGCATTCCCCCATACTTAAAGTCCTATTAATCTAAGCCAACAAAATAACATATATGTTTGTAACAAAGTCTACTATAGAGATTTTTCTTAGAAGTCTACACTAAAAGCTAAAATATGCAAACTTCATCCAAAAGCTCTTAGTAGCTTTGGCTCGTACATGGTAAATAGGGCTTCTTGGTGCTAACCACGTGTAATCAAATTGAAACAAAAAGCTATAGAGGTATAAGCAAACTAGCTTAGTGAGATAATTCCCTTCTTTAAAACGTTTTCATAAAACATATAAGTAATTACGCAAGCACATGAATATGCAACTATAATATGAGCAAACAAATACACACGATTAACCAAAAACCATGTATAGCACGGATTTTTGCCCTCCATGTCGAGGGTTGGGTGGTTATTGACCCATACAACCATCATATTTTGTAGACTTACCGGCTCCTACTTACCCATGCAGACTTCCCGACTACTATTGGCCACCATTATGACTCTTCGTTTCCTTACACGAAGAATAATAGCGAAATATGTTATGTGACTCACATTGTATCATGCATGAATCATTTTTAAATATTGATTTTCCCGAATATTGTTAATTTCAAGTTAAGAGTAACCAAACAATATTCATCATACAATTACAAGAGATTATATAAATTATTCATCAATTCTCCTTTCGATATACTTATCTTATATTCAACAAACACCACATAGCACATACATTTAATTTACATGATATTTCATTTTTATCTTTCCTTAATTTGTAGTGCTACTACTTAGAAGCACATATAAGGAAATGTAAATAGCAAGGAAATAACTCACTTCATGGTGGTCGCTTTTAATCAAAGTAGTCATCTGGAAAAGCGATATCAGGTCCTCCTTCACCTACCTAGAAGAAATACTCGAAAATGAGCCTTTCATGGAATTTCTACTTAAATTTTCTAAATCTATCTTTTATTTGCAGTAAAAATTGGATTTGCAAAAATTCCAATTGTAACTTAAAATGACCATAACTTACTAATTTTAACTTGGGATTTCACATATTATATATTATTTTTTACCACTCGAAAAAATCTATCTATTTCTAAGGTTATTTTTATCATAAAAAGTCATTTGGGTCCTAAAACAGCAGGGTATTAATTCAACACGAATTTTCCCAGCCCTTAAAAATTTAAATTTTTCCAAATTTTTCTCCATTCAAAAATTTATTAAAAAAAATATATGTTTGGGCTTTTTGATACATAAATAGACTCATATTTTATGCATAATTCTATTGGTGTTGTCTCAATAATTATTTTTCATAAAACAACTTATCATATGGGTTGAAAAATTTAGACTTTGAAAATTTTCTCTTCAAATGGTTTGAAAGAAGACTATAAATTCTTGGATTGTTATACACAAGTATTTTCTTCTCATGTTCCTAACCTTTTTAAAGGTAATTTTTAAATAAAATTTGGTCTTTCAAGTTATCCATCAATTTTATTTCTAGTGATTAAAAAATAGAGTTTTAAAAATTTACTCAAGTTGTTAGTAGTATCTAATGCTTGTGAGTTGTGCTGATGGTATATTTCCTTATCATATTTATATTATTCTATTTTTTAGAAAATGAATTTACTATTTAAAAACTCACTTTCATAGGTTGTTGGCATTTTTTTTTTATTTCTCTAAGTGGGTTTCTTGAACTTATAAGTTGATTTTACCTTAACTTGAAAACTTTTCTAGTTCTTGGTTTTTATCATGAAGTTGGTAATGTTGATGTTGAGGTTTTCTTAGAAATTTGAAAAGAGAGTGATGGGTTACTTAGTTAAACCCCGAAGAGCTTTACATAATATTAATGTCAAAATTTATGATGAATTGTCTATTTTTTTTTTAAAGAGAGTTCATTAAAACAAAACTTTTTAAATCTTTGAGGAAAAATCTTTTCTAAGTGATAAAATTTATTTGGGGAGAGTTTAACCTTATTTTAAAGAAATAATCTCTTTTTAAGACAACAACAACATGGTCATGTATGAATATGATTATGTAGCTATATGAATGATGAGAATAATTTATGTAAAGAAAGATAGTAATATAAGAAGCAAATAAGCATATATATAAGGTCAATTATTGGGAGCCTTAACTTCATTAGGGCTTTCCGAAACTAAGAATAGACTAGTTCAAGAAAAAAAAAAGAGAGAGAAAGGAAAGAAAAAAAACATGATAATAAGAGCATAATAATAATAAAAGCATAATAGTAAAAGCATAATGGGTGTAATAACAATAGAATTTATGTATGAATAAAAACAAAACATGAATATATTGTTACTTTCTGAGCTTCCATGGGTTTAGAAAACACATACTATATTCATGCTGAGTTACATGAACATAAGGAACAATCTATAACAATATTATAGCATAAAATATATGTATGAATAAGAACAAAGTATGAACATATTGTTACTTTCATAACCCTCATGAGTTTATAAAACATACACTATGTTCATGCTAAGTGACATGAACATAGAGAAAAGCTTGAAATTTTTACCTATCGGATTTGGAAGAATAGAAAGAAAGTTGAAGAGAAAGTTGTAAAGTAAACTTTGTGGAGAGGATTTTGGAGAGATTTTAGGAGAATTTTGATAGTTAATGGAATGTGTGAAAGAAGTGGAGGGAGATATGGTATTTACAGGGAAAAGTGGAGGATAATTAGTGGTAATTAAAATAAATATAAAAAATTTAGAGGAATATAGAGGGGAGGCCGACGCTATTCTTGGAGGGAAAGGGAGAGGGAGAGAGAAATTTATCTTTTTTATATTTTTGTTAATAAAAAGTAAGATATGAAAAATGTGAAGCTGTATTAGAAATGAAAATTGTAAGAAAATAGGTGTATAGGTTATAAGAGTAGGTCGTAAAGAAAAGTAAAGCTAGATGAATAGTAGTGAATATTAATGAATAGTAAACAAGATAATTAAATTACCGATAGTAAAAAAAATACGCGTAAAAACTGCTATATCTGATATTTTTAGTTATTGAAAAATTCTAAACTATTATTTATGAATCCTTATATTATTATGAGTGTAACAGTATTATTAGAATATCTTTACCATTTTGCGTATCAGGACCCTAATTTCGAAAACTGATCCCGTTCAAGTTTGAAATGAACTTAATTTTGGTGAATATGATTTGTTTATGTTCCACTATATGATTATAGACTATAATCTATGATTATCTCGATTTTATTGTTTTAAAGTTAAGAGCGCAGGATTGTCGAATCTAAATCTTTTATAACACATTGTTTTAACTTGGATGGTTATTAAAGTTTTTATTTGGTTCCCGACCTTTGAAAATTAATAAAACTATAAAAAAATCTAAAGGCTTACAGATCGAACTCCACGTTATATTGCGATGAAATCTTCTCATTCCCATATCTTTATTATTATCTTTATAATTGCATAGATCGAATATAATTGATAAAAGAGATAATGATTAATTAAGTAAACTTAATAAAGGTTTAAAAACCCACCTTGTAGTTTTCTGCTTCTGCATGCATGTAAAGCCTAGCTGTGCTTAGATTTTTCAACAGTTGCTATCAAAGCTGGTCTTTAAGACCGATGGTTAACCACATCTTAGAGAAAAGTATTTGTGGTTTTTTAAAATGCTAGGCTTGTGTTTTTTGTGCTGAAAATGAGTTATTTATTAAATGTAATTTAAGTCTTTTATTGATATGATATCTTTACAAATGAACTTTTACCCAAAATGCCTACCTGAAGGGAGTTAAGTTGCATTTAATAAGTTATTTATTTCATGTAACTTTGGAACCTTTAATTGAGCATTACATTTTCTTACAAGTGAGCTTTTACTTGAATGTTTACTTGAGGAGAAGTGCTAAGTTGAGGGGAAGCAATGATGTGCAATAATCATTCTCATAAAAAAGGAGGAGATCGTTGAACCAAGTGGAGGTGACAATCTTGTTTTGATGAGAAAATGTATTGTACAAATGCTCTACACCTTAGTTAAGTTACATCTAATAAGTAAAAACTTATTTATGATGTGTTTGAGCTTTGATATGTTTGTGTTTTTGTTTCATGTTAGTTGTTTCAGGTTGCTTCAGGCACGTTTTAGGCCCTAATGCTTTTGGAATAATTCAAAGCTCAAAACATAAATGTTATAGAGCTCTCTTTAAGCTTTTTATAGCATCTTGAATCATCTTAATCAAAGTTAGGATGAGAAAGTTATGACCAAAATACGAAATGGTGTCGAAATAGTTGAGGTAGTCAAGGGGTAGATTAAGCCCTTGACTTTAGGCACGACTAGACCAACTCGATGGTATACTCAGTCAAGGCTAAAATATAACCATTACAAACTTTCTGATTCGACTGTTAATGACTGTTTTGAGGGACAATAGCAACATTGCTTTGAGAGCTTATAAATAGAATGCTTGGGCTGTTTTTATGTAAGAGTAAAGATAATAGGGTAATATTATATGAAAATGCTCTATCAAATTGTATTTGTTTTTGTTAAGTGAATAGTATCATAGTAAGATTAGTGAGCTAGTATTGTAAGGCACTACTCATATATTTTGTTTGAGTGTTTTAATAAAGTTCTCATGTGTTGAGGCATTTGAGTGAAGTCCTAAATGTCTGTAGGCATTTGTTAAATTATCTTTGCGAGGCAAATGTGAAGTCTTCGGATGTGAGGCATTATTGCGAAGTCCTCTTTCATGAGGTACTTGCTTATGAATAAAATGTGTGAATTCCTCATTAAGTGAGACATTTGTAGACCGTGAAGACTAGGGAGCGAGCTGAATTCCATGTTATATCACGGTGTAATCTTCTCTTTCCTTATCTCTTTATTATTATCTTTATAATTGCATATATTGGGAATAATTGATAAAAAATATAATGGTTGTTTAAATGAGCTTAAAATAAGTCTATAAGCCCGCCTTGTAACTGCCGCTTTTGCATGTGTGTAAAAGCTTAGTCATGGTTAGATTTTTTTAATACCCATTAAATGCTTACATAAATCATTCCATGCATATGTTGTACTCCCTTCACTACTTACCCATCAATAGGCAAGCTAAACTGTATAGCGATATCCTGTGGTGTCAAACCAACCTCTCTACGTGGCATTGAATATGTCGGTCTTCCATCTTCATCACTCCACTAGTGTAGTGATCAAAGCCCAATCTAGCTGTATAAATATAGATGGGCAACATTAAAGAATCTAGACTGCTTAAGATAAGGGTTGATACGAGCATCATATGCAAATTTCATATCTTCTAGGTTCTTTAACGATGCCTCCCTTTGTTTGATAGCACCAATCTATGCTCTTGTAAAATTAATTACATTATATATAAATAGACAGAATAAACAAATCATTCATCAAACACCTATGTACAATAAGAAAGTAAAATTTACATCTTGAACGTTGATTTTAAGGTTTGTCGACTTGGAAATTTGAATTTAATATCATGTTTTGAGAATGCTTGACAAGTTTTTTTCAATTTTCAGAGAAATATGTGCGCACAAACGAGGAAGAAGAAGCCATAAGATCGGATATTGCATATAGAAGGGGCAATACATGTGCTTGTATGCTTTGCTTCATTAAAGAAAGAATGTATCGCCTAGCCTAAACGAGATACAAGTGTATCATATGTAGAAGGAGCAATGCATGTGCTTCTACACTCCGTTTCATTAAGCAAATAATGTATCATCTATCCAAAATGCAAACAAGCGTATGGCATATGGAAAGAGCGATACAAGTGCTTATACAACCCTTGCATTAAACAAAGAATATATCGCTCATAAACAATGTGATACAAGTGTATTGAGTAGCCTAAATGCGATGCAACGTATATTTCCTTGCCAAAATGCTGTATAGTTGTATTAGTCTCTCATCATGTGGTATTGATATTTTTATAAGTTTGAGTGAGTCCTGTCACTATATTTATTCCCTAAGATGCAATACATGTAGAAAATTTTATACCTCTTCTCTAAAATGTGATAATTTAGTAATTTTTTTATACAATTTGGATTTATATATATATATTTTTTTTTTTCAAGAACGGAAGAAATATTTTTCATCTTGTTAATTTCCATTTCTCGATTCCTTAAACAAACCCTAAATATTTTTTCCCTAAGAGCATTTACATTCATTGGGTTTTTCAAAATGTCCTTAAAGTGCCAGCTCAACATTTAAAAGAACTTTCATTGTCAAGAATCTCACCACTTTATCTGTAAAGTTCTTCATAAAAGTTTATTCACTTTTTTTTTTACACTTTTATCAGTCTCATTTACTTTTAAACAATACATTACTTTTATAAATAATGATAAAATATTACAAAGAAACTCATTTTTTGGGTCCTTTATGAAAGACTCCAAAAAATTGAAAGGATCCTTCACATCCGTAAGAATATAAAAAAGTGAGATCCATCGTCTAGGAGCCCTTGTTAAAGACCTCGGATGTAGATGCACTAATAATATTAAAAGAGTTGTCAAAACTCTTCAAACTTAATTCCATCATCATCATTCACCACCAAGGTACCCCTTATGGATTGACAAGCGTATTAGAAAAAGCATGTCAAGTTTGTTAAAAATTTAGTAATATTATATAGATGCTATCATGATTCAGTTTTGAATCATGACCTGGATTGACCTGTTATTGCCTGTTCCTAATCGGGAACCGGCCCTAATGTGATGGGTAGGATTCGCCTTAAAGGAACCGTGGCTGGACCTGCTATATCTAGTAGTTACAACCCAACAAATCCACCTTTAAATTAAAAAAAAAAAGGAAATTCAACAAGCCCTAATAGAGCATTTTTCTACTTTCCGAACCTGCTAGTTGTAAGGCCCCTACCGCAATTTTGATATAGACCCTTCCTAACTAGGATGACTTGCTTTTGATAGGTCTTACGAAATAAAAAAATAAAAAATATAAAGCTCTAGTGGAGCATTTGCTGAACCTCCAATTTGTAGGGTCCCATTGCAATTTTCAAATTGAGTCTTTTTGATTCATGTTGACCTGCTTTTGGAAAGTATTAAGAATTACAAACAAGAATGAGATGGAAGAATTTAAAAAAAAAAAAAAGGATGAGATGGAATAAGTCCATGCATGTGAATTAATACATTGACAGGAGCATATGCATCTGAATTAATACTATACTTGTGAATTAACATACCATTAACTTTAGAATTTTTAAACTGGAAGCTTGACTAACAATTTTTTTATTTTATTTTTTGCCAATCTAACATTTAAAAAAACATTACATGCTTTCTATGGAACTGGAATTGGAATGAAATTGGAATTGCAGAAACGGCAGTTGGGCAGTTCCACAAAACCGTAAATCAGCCCGTCCTAACAGTTTCAGTTCCGGCTCTCCGAAACTTAGAACTGTAAACCGGCGGTTCGAGTCCGGTTGTGCCGACCTCGGTCCCTTTTTAACTTTTTGCGCAACATAGGAATCGTCGAGCCGAATCATTTTTTCCCTGTAGGAGTTGCCACCCCACTTTACTCTAATAGTCCATGGTCACTCTTACTTTATCTTTTTCCCGAACTCCACTCCAATAATGGAGTTTGTTTCCAAAATCCTCCTCCTCTTTTGCCTCCTGAACTTCCTCTCTCTCACCACCTCAACACTCTCCTCTCCTCCTTCCCAATCCTCTCACGCTTCCAGCAATACCTCCAAATCAACACCGCCCAACCGAACCCCGATTATTCTAAATCCACTTCCTTCCTTCTCTCTCAATCCCAATCCCTTTCTCTCTCTTCCCGGGTGCTTGAGTTCGTCCCCAACAAACCTGTAGTCATTCTCAAATGGGAAGGCACCGATTCTGATCTCCCTTCCATTATGCTTTATTCCCACACCGATGTCATTCCGGTGGAAGAAACCAAGTGGAGATATGCTCCTTTTGGCGCGGAGATTGACGCGGAAGGGCGTGTTTATGCACGGGGTGCGCAGGATATGAAGTGTGTGGGGATGCAGTATTTGGAAGCGATTAGAGGATTGAAAGAGTCAGGTTTTGTGCCGAAGAGGACAGTTTACGCTGTCTTTGCAGCGGATGAAGAAATCGGTGGACATGATGGGGCTGAAAAGCTCGCAGAGTCGGAGGTGTTTAGGCAGATGAATGTGGGGGTTGTTCTTGATGAAGGTATAATAATATAATTGAGTCTTTTAAGTTTTTATTGGTTCCATGATTGCATTATATTTTGCAACCCTGGGATGCATTTTTGTTTGTTTATAACTGTTGTTTATGGTTCAGTACTATTATACTACGTCAAAATTCAAAATCCCAATGTTTACTAAAACTGAGTACTTACAATGGACTATGACTTGCTATAGCTTTTATTTGAAAATGTCTGTGCTAAATTTGTTGCTTGTGATGGTGGGACTCATTGGTAGGGGCAAGTGGCTCTGGCCAACAGCTAGTGTCTCTGAAGAAAGTGTCAAAGCCTAATGGAAGATGATTATTACTGTCTAAATGGGATCTCATCTTTACTGTTCTTTTTTACACAAATATTTTTTATTCGTAAAGTGCGAAAAACATTTTCCCCAAAATAACCATTATACATTTACGCCCCGTTTCAAAGCAGTGCCTGTTATAATTCAGTACTTGTAGTGCTCAATTAATTAATATAATAATAAAAATGGTTGTGATTATTCGTATCTTTTAATGGTAATAGGAAATGAGCAATTAACTTCTGCTTTTAAGAAAGCAGACCGTCTTTAGCTAAAATTCTTTCTGATTTAACCACATGAACCATTGCTCACTGCTATTGTTTCTCCACCACCACCTATGACTAGTCTCCACAATCCTTGAGATTATTGCTATAATATTTGGCGGTTAGAGGTTAAATTATAAGGAACATCATAACATGCATGGGATTTTTTCTTTGAAGCAAACACACTTTTAACGATATTGTTGACCTATAAGTTGCATGTTTGTGATATGCGAGAGTTGGTTTCTAGCCAACAGGGTGTGCCTTACCGCACTGCATGCAAATGCGTGGTGGCGTGGCTTCTTCGGCCACATCTCTATGTGCTCACACCACTTATATATGGAGAAAAATAGCTTATAAGCTGCAATGGGGGCAAACATGTCTATGCGGCATAGGGCTGATTGCATTGTATTCATCCTTTGAAATGTGGTGTTGCTATTGCTGCATCCTAGTTATCACTTGTAAATCACGAGGAGTAATTAATATTTGGCTAAGATTGAAACAATGGAAGAAAAAAAGAACTACCAGTGTGGTTAGAAAGAAGTTGCATTGAAACAAATATGTGGTACTACTCAGTTGTCATAAAAGCTGTATGTGTTTTTTTTTTTTTTGGTTAATTCAAAATATTCATTTAACCAAAGGAAGATATACAACCGCATTGTGCGGGATGGGGGCAAGGGCCCAATATGTACAAACTCAAAACTAGGATAAACTACCTAAGTTGTTACATCAAGCCAACTAAATAACAAAGTTGGATACTACTCAATATAGAAATAAAATTCAATATAAACCTTGTTAGATTGGAAAAATCTGCGAGTGGAGTTTCTTGCCCTCCATATGCAGTAGACCATTGCAACAAAACTTGATTTCCATCTATTCATAAGTTGAGAAGATGAAGATTGAAAAAGACTATCAAAAGCTCTTAGCCAAGTCAAGAAAGAAGGATAGTGTAAGGAATCAATAATCAATGACCAAACTAAACAAGAAAAGCACATAAAGAGTTAAATGATGTTATTCCCACGCAAATATTTTACCAAGCATACACAACGTTTTGTTATTGGCTAGCCAAAGAATAAAGCTATACCTTGGTGGAATTTCTTTATTCTACACGATTTTGAACTAGGGAACAGAGGATTCTCGAGGGTTGAGAGCTCGATAGGCACTCTTGATAGAAAATCTACCGTTTGGATAAGTTTGCTATATTAGTTCATCTTTCTTGAAGAATTAGGCTGGAAATTTGTGGGTATATTAATATTGCTCCAGAAGGAGGATTGCAGGATTACCTATGAATCAGTATCAATCACATAGGAAAGACCTTGCATTTAGAAGAACCTATATGATGCTATAACCTCTATGCATCTTCAATGAAAGGAAAAAGATGGGCATTGTGTCATCCTCCAAAACATGTTAGATAAAGCTTCCATTGCAAACACAATAAGGTGAAATGGGATCACTTTGGCATAGTTCTCTGTGGCTCAAAATATTACCCTTAAGTTCACCATTCAAGTTAAAAGAGAACCGTTAGAGGATCGATTTGAAATTCTTCCTTTCTTACCTATTGTGGAATTCTAGTTTAGGCTCGTTAGAGAGAACCTAACAATCTCATGAATCAGATAATTAATTTTGGGAAATAAGTCCGCCCTTTCTTTATTCCATTTCTGCTAAATACCTTGTACAAGGTGGTTACATGACAGTTACTCCCTATTTTCTCTTTCTATCACAATAAGACAACACATTAGACACTTCATCCCAACATGCCACTTGGCTTATTACACTTAATACTATCATTTGCATGTCCTACACAACATCAACATTGCAATTACAACTGCAATTCACATACAAATAGAATAATAAACATACAAACATTTCTATTAATATATCACTAATTCGGCTTCTTCCTTTCTTTGTTGGCGTCTGTAAACATGCTTAAAAGGGGTGACCTTCTGATTTCTATTTGTAACAAGAACTTGAACATTGTATTAGGAGGTTCTTGAATAAAGAAGGAAAATCCATGCACCGAAGGACTTGCTCAAAAAACTTCTGACTTAAAGTATTATATACCTTCGAGATGTCAACTGTGATAGCACATCTCAGAGAACCTTATTTAGATGGTAGCCATGGACCAACTCTTGAATAATGAAGATATTATCAAAGATCTTCCTTCTAGGAATGAAGGTTGATTGCTCTTTCCCTAGAAGAGAGCTTAAGACTTGTTTGAGCCGAGAAGTAAGGACATTTGAAATGGCCTTGTAGAGCACATTATAACAAGAGATAAGCTTAAAGTTAGAGAGCTTGGAAGCATTTAAGACTTTGGGAGCTGAGGCAATCATCATGCTGTTTAATTATTTTAGCAAATACCTTGATTGTAGAAGGGAAGCAGTGACCTCTTGTCTAATAATCAACTTTGAAAAATCTTGCATCGTATCGATCTGGGCTTGCAGCTTTATTGTTGGGCTGGATGAAGGTAACACTTTTAATTTCTTTGTGAGAAAAAGGGGTCTATTGATGTGAATCCAAGGGGGTCGGATACTGTTTTCTTTAACAACTAGGGTTCTATCTATCGTAAAACTAAACAAAAGACCTATATATAATAATAACAAAGAAAGACAAAAAGACACAAAATAATAATTAATTCCGTATCATGAAGAAGACAAAAAGACACAAAATAATAATTAATTCCGTATCATGAAGAAGACAAAAAGACACAAAATAATGATTAACTCCATATCATGAAGGCTGGTGGCTTATATCTGAACACTGGTGGCTTATAATATCAACACGGGCGGTGTAGGATTTGGTGTTTAGAATTTGCATTTTGTGATGTTTTAATGCTGGTGAAAGGCCGGCAGTGTATCTTGCTAAGCTAGCAGCGTAGGGTGTCAAAGCGGCGGCGTATGGTTGGTGTGCATGCTCTTGCAACATTTCATAGCATCATTCTTCCTTATAGAATCCACAAGCTTTGATACTTCATTATTAAATCGGGTTTGTCCAAGATCTTTTGAAGTTTGATTGTTCCTTGAGGTCAAATTGGATTGCACTTGATGTGTTCGCATCATCTATGTGCAGGGATCTCAACAGTGTGAGCGGGCTTCTGTCCTTTTTACTTGACATGAGAGAAGCAGGGCTTACCTCATGTTGAGAAGCCCTTTAAAGGAGCAAGAGTGACCAAAAATTTGAACATGGAGGTAACCGCTGATATTCAATGGGGACGGGTTGAGTTACTCTCTTTTCTAAGGACTTCAACTTGACGAACTGGTTTTTCTTTAGCATCATGCTCAATGAGCACTCTAGCTTGATTATCCCTTTCTTCGAATGCTGTTAAAGAGTTTGCTTACAATAGGATTCTAACCTCACGCGCTAATATAGCCAATACCTTCAACATCAAGATACTCATGAGGTATCTTAGCTAGCAAAACCCTAGCTGGAAAGACAGATGGTTGTTGCTTGATCAAGGACATTCTTCTTCTCTATTTCTTGAGTACTAGGTATCTTTGAGCAAAATACCATGGTTTAGCAAGGATGAAGTCCAAATTAGAAGGAGAGGCAAAGTGAAAATTTAAAAAAGAAAAAAAAAAGCCCATACTTCCCAAGACGTTAAAAATAATTATCCTTTGGAATGAACAAAGGAAGTAGGGATCTTTTGACCAAGAAAGTACCCTACAAGCGTCAAAGAAGAGGTGAAGTGAAAACAGAAGAAATCCCAAGACATTAAGAATGATGTGGTCCTTCAAAACTTGCAGTGGATTGAACAAGTGAAAAAGGGATCTTTTGACCAATAAAGTACCCTGCAAGGGTTGACTGCTGGAGTAAAGCAAGAGAGCTTAAAGTCTAGGGTCAGGTGGTTCTGTGTGGTGTTCTGAAGGTTTACCAACTTCAACTTTACTAGGAACTTTGTTAAGCTTCTTCATGGAAGAGTTACCAAAAGAAGAGACATTGCACTTAGAAAAATTGGGGTCTAGTCTGCAAAAAACAGAATGCTGACCAGAAACAGGGGCTATTGGGCTAACTGTCCTTTGACCAGAAGGGGAAGAGGTTGGTGGGACATTGCTGCCAGAGGGAGCTTGATTTTGGGTATATCCAGGAGGAAAATGGTCCCCCCCAGAGTAGGTCCTGCCATAGGATGTTGATGAGAGATGCCGACCTTCATTGGTAGCGTCATTGAGTGGTGATGTTAGTTAAGAAGGAAGAGAGAGAAAGAGGGTTGAAGATGGAAGAGGTAGAAGAGAGGGAAAGATGTGCGGTGGCTGGCCAAGTGGTGGGGAGAGAGGAATGGAAGATAAGGGGGGAGAGAGGAACGGAAGATAAAGGAGGAGAGAGTGACATGGTTGGGAAGGAGAAAAAGGAGGTTAGGAGAAAGGAAAAGAGCAGACAAGGAGACAGGGTAAGAGGCTGAGGAGAGAGGGAGGGAGAGAAAAGAGGAAGAGAAATGGAGAAAGGAGAAGAGAAGGGAAACAATGAAGAAGAGAAGAGAAACGTTAATTTCTTAGGGAGGGGGGGGGGGGGGTTTTTTTAGAGCGAGGAGAGAGCATTTTATCTCTCTAAAACTTTTTAATAATAGCTTTTAAATTCTTCCTGAAGTACGAACATTGTTGTAGAAACTGCATGTTCACAAGGCTATAAAAATAATTTGCTGCTCTTAGACTGGTGGGAAGTCCTATGTGCTTGCAATAATAAAAAGGTTGATGTCATGAATAGTATCTGAATTTAGGAAAAATATATAATTAAATATTTAAACTTTAAAATTGATTAATTTAGTATTTGAACTTTGAAATTAATCTATTTAGTACCTGAAAAACTTTGAGATTGATCCATTTAGTACTTCAAAAAACCTAATGGAGAATTGTTGGTGTGCACAAAAAGTTCTTTCAGGTACTAAATTGATCAATTTAAAAATTTAGATACCTAATTGCATATTTTGCCAAAGTTTAGGTACTATTTGTGACATTAACCCTAAATAAAATGCATTTAGATTATATTGATCCATTGCCGACTTGAGGCAAGTAGTTAATTCGGTAATTAAGGATCAAGAATTGTGATTTTTGATAATATAACCATCTCTGTTGTCATAAAACTGTATATTCATAAGTGGTGGTGTGCAGCTGTTAAAACAACGGGGCTCCAGTTTTACTTTTAATCAAGTTGCAGTTGGATTAGTTAATTGTTTTCTGACTTTAAGACAAGTAATTTATTCTGGAATGAAGGATTGGCATCACCAAATGAGAACTATCGGTTATTCTATGGAGAGAGGTCTTCCTGGTGGACGGTGATTAAGGCTGTTGGTGCCCCTGGACATGGAGCAAAGCTTTATGATAATTCTGCAATGGAGAACTTGTTGAAAAGCATTGAGGCTGTGAGGAGATTCAGGGCTTCACAATTTGATTTGGTAAAAGCAGGCCTTAAGGCTGAAGGTGAGGTTATCTCTGTCAATATGGCATTTTTGAAGGCTGGTACCCCTTCTCCAACTGTAAGTTTTTTATCCCTTTTCCCCTAATGGTTAGTTTATAAATTTTAAATGTTCTGTGAAGTTGTAAAAGGTCTTGATGTTTATAGGGTCTGTCTTATTCTTGCTAGTAGCGCTTATAGCTTTAGAGTACTATGTATATGACTTAATATTGTAATCATCAGTGATGCTTTTTTTCCCCCTCCTGACAAGTGCTAATCAATGATGCCTAATGTTTCACTTCATTGTTCTTTTTTCTTGGGAAAAAATTGTGTCTAAGTTTCTCGAATTTTCAAGAGGGAACAGTTGTCAAGTGGAAAATGTGTGCATTTATTATATAAGGTGAAAGAGTATGGTTCTGCACTTGATAAGTTAGTATACTCTACATTGTTTACGATCAAAGCAGCAGGTGCTTCTCTTTCCTTCCCTTTTTGAACCAACCATGGCTTGCATAGAAATTGGATTTGCTACAGTGCTACAGTGCTAACATAGACCATATGTAATTTGGAATCCTAGGTTTCCTGTTGTATTCTTGAAATCGTTGATTTCCTCACTAATAGATTTAACAATTCCATAGTAAAGAATAAATCATGAGTTGCTTTTTCAACAGTTCTGCTAATTAGTTTAACCATTGATTCCTCTCTAGAACTTTATTTCCTCCTGAAGTGTGTTATGTGCATATATTTGGATCTAGTTATAGGTGATATTTGTTTGAAAAAGGGTAGGACTTGTCAAAGAGAACCCTTCATTCTCATATCCTCTTAACATCTACTTTAGACTATTTTAAAAAATAATTATTCTTGCTTGTATAATTATTGATAACCTGCGTATTTATATTAGCTTGACAATAGCAAAAAAGGAGACAGACAAATGTGATGTATAAAATTAAAGAGAATGAAAAAATCTCTCTAATTCTAATTTTCTCTTATCATTTCCTATTTTATCATTTACTATTTTATCATTTACTATAATAACACAGCATTACTCCTCTCTCAGACATTGAGTTTGTCATCAAGCGTGAGTTTCTTCATAAATTATTCCCTGTTCTCCTGAATCCTGCCCCATGAAAGCGGGAAACTTTTAGTTTCTTATAATGTGGAACTACATGACCATTTCTCTGTTCGCATCAAATTGCAGAGTGAGAATACTAGTCAAACAAGTTAGCCAAACTCTTGGTCAAATCATTAGTTAAACCTTAAATTTGGGTATTGTTAAGCTTGGTAACCCTCCTAATATTGTTGATGCTGGTAGGACAAATAGTACGAGAAAAGGCTTGAAATTTGCCAGACCTCCTCCAAAGTTGTCAACAAATGGGGGATGAAGTTGTGGTAGCTGGACATGATGAAAAGCCTTGCATGGTGGCTGACGAAACAATTTGCATATTGGGCCGCATTTAATGTCTGGTAATGAATCCAGAAGTCATTTTTTGTGTGGCCAAGTTTGTGGGGTGATTTTATATATAGGGGGAATGGTGTTGGTGGTGCTCCTGTCACAGGACATGTCAAGAGGAGTCCCAAGTTTTGGTCAAGTGGTAGTCCAAAGAAAAAGGCCTACTTAGTCGCAGGCGAAGATGAGGCTCTCTCAAAAACCTTCTGAATCTAGTTGTCCACATGTATTAGGACCTATTTATAGACAGTCCTTTTATGGTTGATAAAAAATATTAATACACCAGTCCCTAAGTACCTACAACATTAAGTCTGCCAACCTTCAACATTAATTACTCATTAAATAGTACTACATCTAACAAAAAAAATTTAAAATAATTGCTTGAAAAAGGGGTTCTTTTGGAATAAATTTTATTGAGTCCTTTGGGTATATTTTTGTACAATAGCAGCACAGAAAAAAAAGGTAAACACTATTTCTAATTCTAAGAAACAAATAAATACTATTTCTTAAAAAATAAAGATTTGATACCTTGCGAAAAATACAATTACAGCTATATAAAGATTATTTTATAAAAATATAGGTTCTATTTTTCCACTCCCCCTCAAGCTGGTGCAAAATTATCTTTCATAGCCAGCTTGCTTACTAGCCATTCAAGCTGTTTTTTAGGCAGTCCCTTTGTAAGTAGATCAGATACTTGTTCTTCGTTGGAACATAGGACATGCACACAAGACTACTTTCTATTTTTTCTTTAATAAAGTGCTTGTCCACTTCTACATGTTTGGTTTGATCATGTAAGATTGGGTCATGAGCAATAGAGACAGCAGCCTTATTGTCACAGAACACTTTCATAGGTAAATCTTCCAAAGCTTTTTAACTCCTATAGTATTCTTCTTATTCACATAACCTCACAAATAGTATGAGCAACAGTCTTGAACTCCGCTTCTGTACTACTTCTTGCAACTACATTTTGCTTCTTACTATACCAAGTTACTAGATTACCACCCACATAGGTGCAATATCCAGAGGTTGATAGTCTATCGGTTACATTGCCAACCTAATCTGCATTAGTGTAGGCTTCAATCTTAAGGTGTTCTTGAGGCTTAAAGAGAAGCCCTTTGCTCGGCGTCCCTTTTAACCACCTTAGAATCTTGTAAACAACCTCAAAATGCTCTGGGTCAGGTGAGTGCATGAATTGGCTGACTGTACTTACTGGAAATGCTATGTCGAGTGTGTGACAAGTAAATAGGTCTTCCAACAAGTCTTTGGTACCTCTCCTTATCTCCATCATCTTTATCTTGGGTTGGTTGCAATTTTACATTTGGTTCAATGGGAGTTTCTACTGGTTTGCACCCTAACATACCTGTTTTATTGAGTAAATTAAGAACATACTTATGTTGGTTTACAATAATTCCCTCCTTGGACCTTGCAAATTCCATTCTAAGAAAGTATTTCAAGTCTCCTAGGTCTTTGATCTCAAATCTTTGGCCAATTCCCTTTTTAGCTTATCTATCTCATCATAATCATCCTCTTTGTAGCTTATGATGATATCATCAACATGCACAATTAAGATAGCAACTTTACATTCCGTTGAGTGTTTGGAAAACATGCTGTGATTCGCTTGGCTTTGTATTAACCCATATCTCCTAACTGCCTTGTCAAATCGTTCAAACCATGCTTTAGATGATTGTTTAACCCATATAAAGACTTTTTTAGTCTGCAAACTTTTCTAGTTTCAAGTTTTTCTTCAAAACTTGGTGGCAAGCTCATAAATACCTCTTTTCTAGGTCTCCATTAAGGAAGACATTTTTTTACTAAAAGCTGAAATGAGGGCCAGTTTGAATTCTCAGCAAGGGACAGCAAAACTCGGATTGTATTTATCTTTGCAAAAGGAGAAAACGCTTTTTAGTAATCTATTCCATAGGTCTATATAAAGCCTTTTGCTACTAACTTGGCAACACTCTCAGCTTTGCTCTTGACCATGAACATCCATTTACACACCTTCTTCTCACTTGGTAGCTTAACCACATCCCAAGTGTTATTCTTCTTTATTGCCTCCATTTCTTCAAACACAGCTGCTCTCCAATTTAGGTCATCAAATGCATCTTTAATGTTTCTAGGCACCACAAGTTTTAAAATCTTTGTGGTAAAAGCTCTATATTTGGTAGAGAGGTTGTCATAGGTAATATAATGGGAAATGGGTATTTAGTGTAGGTTCAGTGCTTTTTCCTTAAGGCAATAGGTAGATTAAGATCTGATTCTTAGGTGGAAGCAATAGGTATAAGGTTTGGACTTGGTTTAGTCACAACGGTACTATCAGGATTTAGAATAGAAGGCAAGAAAGATGAGGGATTACCTTTTGTAGTTGGGTGGACTTCACTCAAGGATTCGTCATGGCCATGTTCTAGAGAAATCAATAAATCTTTATCTTTTTTAAGGATATTTTTCCTTGAAAAAACCATAGGTTAAAGATTGAATTGATTTTTTTTCCATTCTTAGTATTTCTTTATCTGATAGACCAATTTCGGATTCATTATTTCCAGATTGAGTGATCCTAGTCTCATATTTCAACAGACTTATTATTGATAGAGTCAAAAATTATTTTAGGTAAAACTTTTGCTGTTTCCCAAAAATTTGATTCTTCTAACCTCTCCCCTTGAATTAAATTTTTGCAAAAAAAAGGTCGATTTTTCAAAAAGGTTGCATTCATTGTAATATGAATTTTTTTTTTTGTCATAGGGCTGAAAAATTTGTAACCCTTTTTATTTGGGGAATACCCCACAAAAACACATTTTTTTACCGTTGGGTCTAATTTTGACCGCAATCTCTTTGGAATACGCACATATGTAGTGCAGCCAAATACTTTCAAAGGTAAATCTGAGTTTATACGAGATTCTGAAAATTTTTTTTTAAGCAATCCAAAAGGGTGGCATATTGCAAAACTTTAGTTGGTATTTTGTTAATGAGATATGATGCAATCAACACAACGTCTCCCTACAAGTATTTTGGCAGATTCATGTAAAAAATCATAGCTCGAGCTACTTCTAAAAGATATTTGTTCTTTTGCTTGGCTATGCCATTTTGTTTTGGAGTATCTGATTGGAATCAGGCTACTCAAATTACAGGACTAATTGCAAGACTAATTATTAGAGCCAGAGCTAAAGGTTCGCAGAACTTTGTATTATGGGTCCTGCTAGACGATATGGAACCACACGAAGTTCACTTAGTTATTTCTTTTTCTTTGTATGAGTGTTGTAATTTCAATAAAATCCGTTTGTTTGTACACATGGAAGATGTAGCAAATGAAGCAACAGTTGAAGACTGATGGCTTTGATTGTAAGCCGGTTGAAAGCCAGGCTTTCATATTTAAGACCGGCGGCTTTCTTTTGTTTTTAGTTATTTCGTCTTTTATTTTATTTGTCTTTGGAAACTACTATAAATACCCTTTTGTAATGAGAACTTGGCAGTTTTTGACAATTTGAAAACTTGATTGGAGTTTTTCTCTAATTTCTATACTCTTATCAATCCTTTAGGTTGTGGCGAGTGACGGCAACAGAGTTTGTTGTGCGTAATATCAACAAAGACCGTGCTAAGACTATTCTCTTGCTGGTGCTTCATATCCGGTTAAAAGATTAAGGTTTACCTTGTAGTTTGATTCAAGAATTGGATTTGTGCGTTCAACATTCTTATTATTAGAACTATTGTCTGTTGGAATTCACACCCTAGCACATCATAATTTTGGTAACAGAGCAGAAGTTCAAATTAGGGTTTGTGCTATGATTGTGTAGTATTGCAGTGTGTATTGTTTATGAAGCATCAGAAGATTGCACTTCATGTCGAATGAAAGTGTACTCGGATGAATTGATGACAATAGTTAGGTTGGAGGAGGACATTGACATTGGACTTCGGGTGGTAGGAGAACCATAGAAGAGTAGTTATAGGATTTAACTACTATCATTACTACCCTTGCCACACGATGGATCGATTGACACTATTGTAAGCCCGTGGCCAACCTACAAGTACCACCTCAGGTTGTAATTAAGGATGCACGGGAAGAAGTGGGATGAGGTAATAGAGGAAGGAGTATTGGAGGTAATGATAATGTTTATCGAGAAGGGAGAGGTGATAATTTTGAGGATGATTATGATTATAACCGTGAGTTTTGACCACCTAGAGGAGGACTAGAATATGTGAAATTGCAAATGCCTTTGTTTACTGGAGGGGGATCTGCTTTAGATTACCTTGATTGGGAGGACCAGGTTGAAGGGCTTTTTGAGTGTTATGACATTGATGATCCACTCTCCTTTATGATTGCAGCAAATCTTTTAAACCATGCTCTAAGAGATTGTTTTAACCTATAGAGTACATTTTTTAACCTACACATTTGATTGCTCGTAGCCCCCTTAGATCCTGTTGGGATATTTATGTAAATCTCTTCATTTAAATCACTATGAATGAATGCATTTTTAACATTATATTGTAAGAAAGTTGCCTATTAAAATGAGTAGCTAATGATAACAAAATTCTTACGGAATTCATTTTCGCAATAGGAGTAAAAGTTTCCACATAATTCACACCATAAGTTTGAGTGTACCCCTTGGTTACCAATTGCCTTTATATTTTCTCAAGAGATCCATCAGCCTTATATTTTAGTGGAAAAATCCTCTTGTAGTCAACAACATTTTTCCTTTTTGATTTATCGGCAATTTCTCATGTTTTTTTCTTTTCCAATGCATTCATTTCCTCTATCATAGCATCTCTCTATTCCCTTTTTGATAATGCTTCAGAAATAGTGTTAGTTAGGTACACAATGGTGTTTGAACCCATAGCGAAGTTTATATGTGCTAGTGATAGATGCTTAAGAGAGACATAGTGAGATAGTGAATAGAGTAGTCATTTGGTGCATTCCCTGTTACTATTCTTATAGCAATAGGAACATCTTGGTCATTTGTTGGATTGGTGTCTGTTTCAATAGATTTTGTATGTATAAGTGACTCAAATCTTACTGTGGTCTCATTCCTAAAGTATTGAGTTGGTTTGTTGGACTTGTGTTGGTTTAGAATAACTGTCTTCCTTAAATACACTTGAGGGAACCTAGTGAATCTATGAGTGACACTAGCTGGAATAGAAGAAGACATAATTTCATTGGAATACTTGGGAGGAGACTAAGAGCCATGGCTAGGAACACTAGGGGGAAGGTCAAGTGTTTTCAAAGATTCAGGTTTAAGGAATTCACAAGTACTATCTTCCATCATAGGATTCTCCCCATGGGGAGAGAGAGGTCTTGGAGGGGGAAAAAAAAAAGTTGTATTTTTTGCAAAAGTGACATCTACTAAGATGTAAAATTTCCTAGATGATGTGTTAAAGCATTTGTAGCCCTTCTGAGTAGATGAGTTTCCAAGAAAACACATTTGATGGCTTGAGGATCTAATGTGTCCCTTTTATGACTGTGAACACCAACAAAAGCAGTGTACCCAAATCTTGGTTTAAGTCCATTTGAAGTTTTTGACATGATGATAAAAACTATTAAGTATCTCAATGGGGCTCTTGTGATCCAATACTCGTGTGAGTAGTCTATTTATCATGTATCAAGCAGTAAGAAAGCCTCTCCTTAATAAGACTTGTGAACATTGTCTTGAAAGAGTAAAGCTTGGGCATATTGAGCAGATGTCCACTCTCTTTTAGCTACCTCATTTTGTCAAGAAGCATTAACATAATAACTCATAAATAATACCTTGTGATTGAAAGTAGGGTGATGAAATTTAGTTGAAGTAGTCTCTGGCATTGCCTATCCTGAATCTCTTCAGTCTAACCCCATATATCTTTATGAATTAATTGAAAAGGATGCAAACTTTTTCTATCACTAATACAAAAAAATGCCTAGGTATCTTTTGCAAATTCACAAATATCATAGGGAAATTTAGAAATATCTAATTTTTGGAACAAATGAGGATGCATGATCAATTGGTGAAAAGCATCCTTTTTTCTGTCTAAGTTTATTGGTTCTTTATTTTCTTCTTCTCGAAAAGTATAAAAGAGCTAACCAAAAGGATGAAATGCTTCCTTTATAATGGTATTGATGAGGAGAGAGCTAGGGCAAAATTGAGTTGGGAGATTGTTTGTAAGCTAAATAGTGAAGGAGGAGTTGGTATTATTGACTTGGTGATATGGAACAAGGCTGCCTAGTTGAAACATATATGGTATCTGTGTACGGTAAGGATTTGTTATAGCCCTCTTGAGTTCGTGCTGAGCTCAAAAATAAGAATTTTTGGTTAATGAAGATGCCTTCAATGATACCTCGGTCTTGGAGAAAAATTTTACTCTTACGTCCTCTTGTGCGTAGCCTATTTAAATGGGAAGTTGGTAATGGCAATAGTATTTCTCTTTGGTATGATGCATGGCATCCTAAAGGAGCTTTAGTGGATTGGTTGGGTGGTTAGGTGAGAGGGAAACCTACTTGTCATGTTTTTCAAACAATGCTAGACTATGTTGTATTCTAAATGAGGAGATTGGTTGGAGGGAGCCATTAAGGACCAGATTAGACAAGAAATGACGACTAATATTATGCTAGATCTAAATCGGGGGAATAGAATGGTGTGGAAAGATAAACTAGCAAAGGAATTGTCTATCAAAGAAGCTTATGAGTCTATTTGTATTTGAAGTAAAAAGGTACCATGGTGTTATCTTGTGTGATTCAAGAAACTTATACTAAGATTCTCCTTTTTTCTATGATTGACAGTCCATAAAAAATTTACCATTTCATATAAATTGGTGATTTGGGGAGCTATGGCTCAAAGTTGCTGCTACCTATGCAGAAATGGAGACGAGTTAGATGACCATCTCTTCCTCAAATGTCCTTTTGTGATGAAAGTATGGAATCTATTGAAGGATAAGATTTTGGTGTGTAATCTTTTCCCACCGGACGTAAATAAGTTATATGACCTCTTCGATTCTGGTGGAAGAGGGTTGAATTTGATATGGAAGATTCTTACTAGCTTGGTGATTTACATGGTGTGAAAGGAAATAAATGAGAGGAGATTGGAAAATAGATTGTGCGGTTCTCCAGAAGTGGCCGCATGGTTTTATCTTTTTTTTTTTTTTGTACTTCATAGATTCATGTTTTGTAATTGCTGATATTTCAATCCTAGTACCATATTTGTTTTTGGGTACTGAGTTCAAGGCATTAGGTTTTTAGAACACTTATGTTCTTGTAGGGATCCTTTTCTTTTTTATTTCTTTGTACTCTCATATACACAATATTAATGAAATACTATAAACTTATCCAACCGGAAGAAAAAAAAAAGATCTTCATGAATTTGAAAGCTGGATGTCTAAGACATAAATGATATGGAAAAATAGTGTTATTATTTGAAGAATTAAGAAAAGACAATATTCTAATCCTGAAAAACACAATAAGAAAATATTTTAATAAGTTACTCAATATTCTAAGATGATTTAAGGTAGTAAAGGATGCTTATTTCCTTAGTAAGTCCAATCCTCTTCCGCGAATTCTAATCTTGAAAAACACAATAAGAAGAAGGGAAAAAAAAGAAAAGAAAAGAAAAGTAGCATAATATTTAAAATCATTAGCAAGTATTTGAATGAAAAGAAGACTTGATGACAATTTCGATACATGAAGGACACTTTTAAGGATAATTGTGGGTGTGATATGTATGCCTCCCAATCCTACCAAAGCAGTTAATGACCCACTGACCATTGAAATTTTTCTATTACTTAGGTGAGAGGTATAGGTATAAAAAAAAAATGAGTTGCAGGCATCATGTGGTTTGCTGTGATTTATAGCGCCAGAGTCTATTGTTTAAAAATTGCTAGAAATAATTCATTAATGGACATGATTGATTGAGATTTGAGAGTCAGTAATGAAGGTCTCAAGAGAAAAGGGGGATTAAAAATTGGACAATGATGGCTGATTTAACAAGAATTTTAAATCTAGATAAAGCTTAATGCTCTAGTATCCTTGTTGAATTATTTTGAATCGATCTTCATTTGTACATGGAAGGACCTTAATCTAGACAATCTTGACATTTTTGGTGGTAACAGATACTAATTCACCTACTCCCAGCTACCTACTACATTAATTCCACTAATCTTCAACATTAGTTTCTAACTAAATAGTACTAAATCTATTCAACACCTGTGTCAATGTATAATAGTAGATGAGGTAGTCTTATCCAAAAAATAGTAGATGTGGTCGGTAGAGTTAGGTAGAGCTAGCAGTTATAGTGGTAGGTAGGATTTTATCTTAACTGTTAAATTCAATCAATTTTGGCCCTTCATCTTTGATGGCTTATATACATATGGACCTCTCCATATTTGTATGTCATCTGTTCTTTAGTGAATTATCATTCTTCTTTGAGCTTCCATCTATCTAACTTCGTTTTATATGTGTTTTGATTGGCTTAGCACTCTTGACACTCTTTGGAGTGCTTAAGTGTCACACAAGAGCACTTTGGATCAAAAGTCTCATGACACGTGGGTTGGGCCACTTACTTGGGGCATGCAAATTGGTCGATGAGGTGAGGTATGTGATTGGAGTTGTGCAACTAGCTTAACATGATATGAGTTGGCTGGGTTTTAGTTGATTGGATCTAGGCCGGTTGGTCACCAATATATTGGAGCTTACGATTTGATCTGGGCATGCCTTTGCGGAAGCTTCCATATCAAAGTTCAGACACTAAATGACATTTTTTTAGTTGAGCATGTTGTTGGAGGAGCACAACATACTGTTTTAGAACAACTCACCCTTGACAATCGGCTCTTATACCTAGCTGTTACACGTCCAAGGCATGTGTCTATGTGCCAGGCATGATCTAGCTGTAATAAGTTCTGGTTTTGTGAAAATAGGGTTTGGCGACTCCTAAAGAGGAAACCCTCCGACCTCTTGCACCACGGGTTTACTCCTAAACTACTTAAGACTTCACTTACTGGCTTTTGAATCGCCACTTTCCTTAAGAATTAACCAAAAGTCTTAAAATGTCTTTTAAGATGTGCAAAATCAGAATATATGTATCAGGTAATAGAATGTATCCTTAAGACTTTCCTAACAGTGTTAACAACTCTTCTTCCTTTTCCATTTCCAGGGATTTGTCATGAATTTGCAGCCATCTGAAGCAGAAGCAGGTTTTGATGTGCGGGTTCCACCTACTGTCGATCCTCTGGCATTAGAGAGGAGAATAGCTGAAGAATGGGCGCCTGCTTCACGCAATATGTCATTTGAGGTACATATCCACCTGTAAGATAGCCTCTTTTATTTCTTTCAGAATTTCTTTCTTAACTTTGGAAGAGGTTTAGAGATTGACTGATTCTTTTGCCAGATCTTGACACAAATGAATACCATGCCAAGGCAGTTTTTATCTCTTCCCTTTGAATATGATTGATGTTGATATTAATTTGACTTCAAAGGAATGGAATTGCTAGCAGGTGAAAGAAATTTGATAAGGGAAAGTAAAACACGCATGCTTCACTTTGTCTAGGAAACCTAGGTCCACTAAAGTAATATGCAGGCTGATGGGCATGCTGTTGACCAAGGGGTGCAAATTCATATATTCTTTTGTCCTTCAGGTTTATATATCCGACTGCATGCCTCTGAATTTGGTGGAAACGTCTGATTTTATCACTGGATTTCTATGTATTTGGTTTTGCATTTGCTCTGGACTTTGGTATATTCATGTTAGATATGTTGGTAGGAGAGCATTTGTTTATGGCTTGTATATTTGTATGTGTTATAGCATTTTTGTCATTGGTTGTTCTTCTGAAATGATAATTGGTTTACTAGTCCATAACTGCTTGGAGAATGTGCATTTTTGGCAGTTTATACAGAAGGTTGGTCTGTTTGACAAACTCGGTAGACCTAAAATTACAGCTACTGATAGTTCTAACCCATGGTGGTTGCTGCTAGAAGAAGCAATTAAAGAGGCTGGTGGAAAACTTGGGAAACCAGAAATCTTTCCTGCCTCAACAGATGCTCATTATTTCCGGTCGCAGGGTTTGCCGGCTATTGGTTTCTCTCCCATGGCAAACACTCCTTTACTACTCCATGATCATAACGAGGTGACTCAAGCTTATTCGCTCTCTTGGCTATCATTACTCAGATGACAATTTTTGCTATAGTTCTCTGGTCACTTTTCTCATTGTCTATATCATTTATGCTTAATAGTTGCATTTTTATCTGTAATACCTGCATGCTTATTAAAATAGGTGATAATGTGAAGTTTCAGGCTGATACCATTACTCAGAGGTTTGAAGCATCTAGTTCTAAGTTCTATAATAACCTAAAGCATGTTTCTATGCAGGGCATTTATTTGTAATATTCACAATCGTAGTTTGTTTCGTTTCCATAAACTTTGAATACTTGGATCTGGATATGATTATCACACTGACGGGCCTGAACTTTTTGGATCGAGCATTTGGTTAATATACAGTTGGATCTAAATGTGGTTGGTTCAGTAGTATAGGGCTTATATATGTCAGATAAAGGCTAATTTGTAATCCTGTCTAAAGGAGATTTATATCATTGAAATTTATAGTGTCATTAATGTATATATTACTAAAAGTGAAGATTTGGATATAAATGGTTTCCAGGCAGCTTATATGATGCTTTCTTGTTGCAGTTTCTTCACCAAGCAGAATACCTGAAAGGAATTGAAGTTTATCAGTCAATAATTAAAACTTATTCTTCCTATATTGAGTCCAAGACAGATGGGGGCCTCCGAGATGAATTATAGTCAGTTGCTAGTGAGCTTGACCTGGTAAGATGCCGGACTGTGTATCTTATTTTTTCATAGGGGCACACCTCCTTGTAAAATTGCAGGAACCAAATAAATCGGTGGTTGTCATGCCAATGCAAGCAGGGAGGATATTGATATGACACTTCTATCCTGATCCGGTGTGGTTTGTCCATGTAATAACTAAATTGAGAAGGTTTATGCAGTAGATTACTGTCTTCCAGTGTATCATTTACTTTTTGTGAGAATCATGATACTGGCATGTTAACCCGCCACATTAGATAATAATTAACTGCAGTTTGATGGTAAGCCGGTCTTGATTGCAATGCAAGATATAACATATCATTCATTTCATGCAACTGAGAAAGGATCAAATTAGTCTCGAGATAACACAGGTAGGAGGATGCTGTTTGCTTTTTGCCAATTCATTGCAAGTCTGTTTTGGATTGTTGGATTTTTATTCGTACCGTATCTGTATTTGTTTTGTGTTTGTAATTTATCTGTGTCGCATCTGTTTGGTTAGATTATAAGTAAAATTGCTAATTTTTATCGGTATTTATTTCTAACAAATTTCTGTTTGAAATCGATAAAAATTTGATACCAATCAAAATATGATGAAACAATTTTAAGTGGTGAGATAATCTTAAACAAGTTGACCTTGTTGATCTTGCAATTGGATTTTGAGTTATATTTGCACCATGTTCCTGTTGTCGAGGATGAATATGCTTTCATGAACGTAGTCCAGTCGGTCTCTACGTCAAGGCAGGAATGCAAATTCATGGAGAGGTCTCCGTAGCCTATATTTTTTTTTTTTTTTTAAACTTAATCTGAAAGTATGTTAGTTTGTAAACATATTTGTCACGTAATGTATCATAAACGTATTCGGTGTATGCATTCGAAAATTCATACTAAAAACGCATTTACTGAGTATGTTTGCTTGGAAATTTTCTTTTTTCAAAATTAAGGTCCGAATGCGTCCGATTTTTCCTTTTTCTTTTTTCTTTTTTCTTTTTTAAATATATTTGAGGCTACTTTCACATCTTCATGGGCAACATTCATCGAAGTGCCTTCTTGACTGGAGCAGACGAATGAATATTGCAATTGGTTCTGCAGAGGGCATTGCGTAAGTTTTTAGAAACAGAAAACACCCATGGCTTAACGAACTTTTCTCCATTTTATGACTGCTTAATCAGTATATATGCCTGACGCAGCTGTCTTCATCATCATGCCACCCAATTTATAATTCAGTGACACCAAAGCAAGCAAGGTTTTGCTGGATTCTAATTTTGTCGCTAGGGTTACAGATTTTGGATTCGCGAAATTCATGCCTGATGGTGCAACACATGATAACAAGAGTCAAGGGAACGTTTGGCTGCCTGGCCCCTGAATATAGGGAAGGTTGGATGCGGTTCAAAATTTTTGTTTTTTCAAAATTTTCAGACGCATTCAGTGATAGTGTCCAACCTTAATTTAAAAAATAAATAAATAATTTCATGCAAATGTATTTAGTGAGTGCATTTTTAGTGTGAATTTTCGAGCATATTCATTGAATGCATTTTTGACACATTATATGACGAATATGTTTTCAAACTAACATATTTTCGGATTAAGTTTCAAAAAATACCGTACTTCCATACAAAACTAGTCTATATTTAGTAAATCTTTGTTCCACTAATTCCATGTCTCATCATACATATAATTAGTCTCCACAGGTTGGGTTGGGATCATCTCTTGAGCCAGTGGACATGGTCTAAGACCGGTTCTTGAACCGTGCTCTACTAGTTCTGAGCATGGTTGGGTTGGGTCACGTTGGAATCACTTCTTGAGCCATGGACACGGTCCAAGACCGGTTCTTGAACCGTGCTCTACTAGTTTTGAGCATGTCCACCTCTGAGCTAAGTTGCCCATTTTTTTTAAAATAATTAAAAACAAAAATTATTAATTTTTTTTTATGAAATTTTAAACTTATAATGATGGTCTATTCTTATCGTAAGGTTAGGACTTAGTAATAATTTTTTAATCAAATCAAATGGACTATATTGTATTTTTCCTGTACTTAAATTGTATTAAGATGAGTTAATATAACCTTGAGAACTTAAATGAGTAAGAACAGACCGGATGTTTTTAGTCATGCCTAATATGAAGCAAAGACCAACAAATAGACACCGAATAACCCATGGAATAAAAAATAGATGGTTATAACAAATCCCTGAAGATTTTTGGAAAACATGGTAGACAAAACTACAATTCAACCAAAGTAAGGAAAAAGGTGGAAGTTTGAACCTGCGGTGGCTTGACTCACCATACTAAGCCAATTCTCATTTTTCCTTTCAGGAAAGTTCAGTGGACTAAACTTTAAGTTAGGTTAGACTCGGTCTACTTTTATGGGTTGTGGAGAAATATCGTATTTTCATAATATAATTTAAAAAATACAGTACATTGATTAAATATTTCAATTAAACAAAAACACGTTCATTATATATGCCTGAATTTTTACATAGGAAGACTAGTTATTTTTGAGGGGTTGTACATAAATACCGTATTTTTAGAATTCATTAAATCCCTAACCATAAAAACCTAAATCTTAATAGTTCCAATTCCAATATTTTTATCTTTCAATAATGTCATAATTTGATAATCATAATAATAATTATCTTATAATCTAGTTGCATCAATCCCAAATTTTAAGTGAGAAGTATCGGGATTCCTCCCTATTATAAGGGAAAAATATCAATAATTATCAATTACAAGTCAAAATAAGATAATTTAATTATCATATCAATAAAAAAGAAAACGATAATTCAATTAAAAGTCAAACTGAGGTAAAATAGCAATTAACAATCGGATTACCTTTGGCTATTGTATTTTAACTGCTCTTTCTCAACAAAAGATAAACCAACAAAAGTTACTTTTTAAATTTTAAGGGTTATGACTCATAACTTATTGAGAGATGTTGGGTACCAATACGATGTTACTTTTAAGCTTGAATGCTCGTCAAGGCTTTTTAATTGCATAAAGTTAACTAAAATCGAAAGATTTCAGTTGATTGTATTGTTAGATTTTGCTAGTACTTAATGCTATACATAGTAACAGAGACATTTTATTTTTAAATTACACAATATTTTATATACTAAATTGTCACGTTTTTCCATAATATTATATATACCTATATATATAATATAAATATATATGCTATTACTTAATAGTGTATAAGAACGTAATGATGGATGGCCCATAGTCTTCTAAAAGTTGATTTTGCCAATATAATAAATTAGATTTTCATATGGAAACGCGTACACAACGTCCTCATCTTTATTTTATTTTTATTTTTCCTTACTACCTGAATCTTTTATTGAGGATTATATAATGTGTTTTTGCATGAAATGCATATGCATTCCACTTACTCGGCAATTTTTATTTTCAACGAGTACAGTTGTTTTTTACTCGAAAACTTGATTTAAACTTATTATACGAGAACACTCTTGATTAGCTAATAGCTAGGGCTAACCACTTGTCGATTGCTTAATATTAACAATAGCTGGATAAAATCTCGGGCGACATTAATGAAGATAATAAATTTATTAAAAATATTATTACAATTTACATATCATGACGATTTATGTTTCTAAATTGCTACATGGTGTAGATATTATTATTGAGTTATATAAATATATAGTCTTATATGACATGATGGGGTAGGTCTTTTTAATAAAAGTAGATGTGTCATTTTAAAAGAATTGCACCAATCTTTAAAGTATAAAAATGCTAGTATTGTCACTTCATACTATGCTATAAAAAAGCTGGCAAGTCCTGATCTTAAAGGTTGTTCCTGGATGTACAACTAATATGTTAAGGTTTCTATATAGTATATGATGTGAAACTGCAAATAAATTATAAACATATTGTATGGTGGGGTTATTGTAACTGTCCGATCACGTGCAATAGGTGGTGGTCGACCCGAGAGAAGTCTTGAACTGATGACACGTGTAGAATGTCGCAAAGAGAGGCGTAGGAGAAGGAACAGATAAACCCGGTTTCTTGAGTGCGCAACTATGATAGAAGATCAAATAAAATAGACTCGATCGTTCTTGACTCGTTTTTGGTAGAATAGATGCTTTGATTTTCTTGGAGATGTTTCAACAGAGTATATACATTGCTCTTATTCTTAGCAATCTGTAGAATGCCCCCAAATGAGAGGAGAAGTATCTTATTTATAGATGTTGGAGGCTAACAGTAGCCATTGGATGAATGCGGATGAATGGTTGAGATGAAGTATTACTTGCAACCATTGGATTTCTTTTATGAATCTGATGGCCAGAATCCATCTCTTCTTTTATGTATGTAGGCATGGGCTTTGATATGGGGCCTAGAAAATGAGGGCTTTTTATAAAAAATGGAGCCTATTTTCTTATTAAAATAGCCTATTTTAATATAAAATAGAAATAGGCTCATTTTATTCTAATAAGTCCTATTTTAGCCAAATAAAGCCCAAAATAACCCATAAAGATATTTTTAGAGTCTACTTTTCGTGCACAAAAAATCCAAAAAAGGCCGAGAGCGGAATAAACCGATCCGATGATCCTTGTTCCGAGCCTACCAAGCAAAACCTTCCTACAACATCCCTTATTTGATTTGATCTTCTAAGCCCTGTCACTAGTCCAGAAGATTGACTTGTGACATTAATTGGACAAAAAATCCGATTACCGAAATGACCCTCTACATTTTGGCCTCTGGCCAAAAGCTCCTTTAGCAAATTCATAAATGGGATTTTGAGCATTTCATTAAGTAGATATTCTCTTCAGAGTTGTTGTAGAACACTAATAAGAAGTTACACTTGACATGAAGTTGTGTACTGCATTGATATAGCCAATACTTCTTATATTTGTCAATGAACACAACTTGTTATATTTGTGGATGAAGTAAAGTGAGTTGAAGTAGTCTTCTTTAAACTTGTTATAGAATATCTTATGAAGCAATTTTATTGTTGCATAAGCACTTAGGTTACTGAGTAGACCAATATGTCTTAGAATTTCTTTTATGGATTGAAGTAACATGAAATATTCTTCTTTTTTGAACTGCTGTTGAGAGATTCATTTCCTTGCATTTATTTCATATTGTAACTTTATGATGATCATCTTGTCTTCTTCTTCTTCTTATTTTATTTTATTTTCTATAATGCTTAATATTTGAATGAAAGCATTAAGATAAGCTCCAAAGCATAGCGGTAAATGGGACAGGTGCTGTCGCATAAGTGATGCGAAGCTCCGAGGCGAAGCTGTCACGTAAGTAACCACCATAGCTTTTGTAACTGACATTTTCTGTAACCGAAATTTTCTGTAACCGCCATAGCTTTTGTAACTGACATTTTCTTTTATTCCTTTTATAACCGCCATGGCTTTTGTAATCGCCATTTTCTTTTATTTTGCAACCGCAGTAGCTTTTGTAACTACCATTTTCTTTTATTCCTTTTGCAACCACCGTAGCTTTTGTAACTGCCATTTTCTTTTATTCCATTTGCAACCGTCGTAGCTTTTGTAACTGCCATTTTCTTTTATTTTTTTTGCAATCGCCCTACCTTTTGTAATTGTCATTTTCTTTTATTGCTTTTGTAACTGCTCTACCTTTTATTGCTTATGAAAAGCCAACAACATTCATTGTTTGGTACAGCTTCAGGAGGAGTAATTGCTAGAAGATTGCATTATCAAAAACAATGCTAGACTCCACCTCATAGGTCGTAGGCAGAGCACGGGCATTCGCAGGCTTTGCAAGTCATCGATGACACTATTTCATCTCTCTTTAATTGAAAGGATGCAACATAATCATCCTTCTCTAGCATTTTCAACAAGATGAACTAGGCAATCCTCGATAGCTTACATGTAGAGATGTGATCCTTGGAAATAAGAAAATTCCGAACTAGAAATTGAGTAGGCTTAAGACATGCTTAGAGCTAAGGATTCCAATTTCGAGTACTTTGGCCAATTGTACAGTAATTCACTAGCTCTCAAGTTAGGGCAATCTTTAGTGTCTTGTCTTGACACCTTCATCTTTCATCAGTGGGAGGTCATCCCATCGAAGATAGAGGAGGTATACCATGTGGAATATTATTATTGTCATTATAGTTCTCTCTCTATCAATGATAGTTTTTTCTTCTTTTTTGTTATGATTTGATTTTTTTGGATATTTTCCTTTTAACTTGTTTTGATCTTTTTGTACAGGTTGACAAGACTTTGCTTTATTATTTGTGGGCTTCATAATGGGCTCAAATGTTGCCTTAACTCTCCGTTCTCTACTAGACTTGACACGGGCCCATGACTAGACTTGTGTCGCTCTGGCACGGGCCCACGAGTGGATTTGTGTTATTCTAGCACCCGACCTCTTTTAACTATGATATGGGTCACTTCTGCTCTCCTAATCTCTTCTAGATTTGATATGGGCCCATGAATAATCTTGTGTCACTCTGGCACCAACATTTTAGTATGGCCCACAAGTAGACTTGAGTTATTCTTGTGCTTGATCTCTTCTAGATTTGATATGGGTCCACATGCGCCTACACTGCTGCTCTATATTCAATTGCACCTCCCAAAGTCAGTCATTAAAGACTAATCTTCATGAGTATTGTACATAGTCGAAAATCTTAACATAGTTAGAAGCGTTGTCATTCTACTGTCGAAGATTAATTCTATCAGTGAAGCAAATCAATTCGTCAATAAAGATTTGTTCTCCATCATGCTGGTAGCACTATACAAGCAAACTATCGATGTTTTGTCAACTAAGTGTCAATATTTCATTGTGGAAGTTGGAATAACCTTAATGTCATCTACTCATCTCCACTTTCCTATTGTAATACTTAGTCAAACAAGGCTTTATATTCATAAAGATAGGAAAGCACACTAGGAGAGGTTGAAAACAAGCAAGCACGTTCCACTTACCCATCAAGCATACTCTAAAAGTTGTCACCAATACTAGGTGACATGGTAGCTTCAAGGTATCGGGAACTCATGTCCGCCTTGCATGTGTGTATCGACTCCTATCACAATATGCTTTGTTCTCTTCGTGTTGGAGATACATTGCCTATGAGTACCAGGATTGGTACATCACTTCAGCATGCTTCACTCTCAAGTGCTTATGTCAAGTGATTGTTCTCCAAGATAGGTATATACTTCATGCAGTAGTCACATTCAAGAAAAACCTCAAAAAGCTCATGTATCAACTTCTTCTACCCCAATTGAGATGCGTCATTATATGATGGGGCAGCAACTCATATCATGCTATCACTTATAGTTTGTGCATTCATAGAGTTGCTTCAACTCTTGAGATCACATGATATAGAACTAAAGATGTCATGCCTGTCATGGGTTCGCTTCGAGATTGTAGGCTGATTGTACTTTAATCACATGATTATAATAAATTGCAGAGAGGGGCATTGCACCTACTGCATACTTAAAAGGAGATGCTTTTACCGAATGGTTATGATGACCATGTATGATCATTTTGATCAATCATGGGTGAGGTCGGTTCAACCTCGTTTCTGCAAAAATGGCGTTGCGGTTGTCAAGCTATTGTGAAGTTGCTTCAACTCATCATAGTTAAGATCACTTCATCTATCTCGTAAATGATGTAGCAAAAATGGGATTTCACTCGTCACACACTTAAGAGCATATGTTTCTACCAAGCGATAGCAACTTCTACCAAGCGATAAAGACTACCATGAAGTGATTGCTTCAATCAACCATGGATGAGGTCGCTTCGATCTTAATTCTGCGAAACGACGTTACGACTGCCAAGCCTGCTATGGAGTCGCTTGACTCATCACAGCTGTGATAGCTTTGATCTTGTAAATGATGTTAAAGAAATGGATATTGCATCCGTCACATGCTCAGGAGCAGATGCTTCTGCCAAGAGATAGTGACTACCATGGAGTGATCGCTTCGATCAACCATAGACCTTAATTCTGCGAAACGGTGTTATGGTTGCCAAGCTTACTCTGGAATCGCTTCGACTCATAATAGCTGTGATCGCTTTGATCTTGTAAATGATTTGCAGAAATGGGTATTGCACTCGTCGCATGCTCAAGAGCAGATGCTTCTACCAAGTGATTGTGACTACCATGGAGTGATCTCTTTGATCAACCATGGATGAGATTGCTCTGATCTCAATTCTGTGAAACGACGTTAAGATTGCCAAGCCTGCTATGGAGTCGCTTTGACTCATCACAGCCGTGATTGCTTTGATTTCATAAATGATGTTGTAGAAATGGGTATTGCACCCGTCGCATGCTTAGGAGCAGATGCTTCTGCCAAGCGATAGCTATTACCATGAAGTGATCGCTTCGATCAACCATGGATGGGATCGCTTCGACCTCAATTCTACGAAATGGTGTTACGGCTCCCAAGCCTACTGTGGAGTCGCTTCAACTCATCACTGTTAAGATCGCTTAGATCCCAAGTGAAGAACATTGGACAACTATATTTATGCACCATATGCTTATTAGAAGTGGTTTAAACATAAGTACAAGCAAGTATAGAAGAAGATGGACGAGAAGGGAAAGGAAAAAAAAACTTAATTATCATTATTGTTTACTTTATTTCTCTTCCCTATTACAAAATGGGGATGAGTAATAGGCAATATCTGCCTTTAGTACACAATTGATATTACTAAAAAAAAAATATTCATTATTTATGCCTTCATCGTCCATCATTTGTGCATAATTGTCTTTGAGTTCCCGTCTGCCATTGCGAACTTTTTCATTAAAAATCCTCTTCAGCGTTCGACAATCTTTTATTGGGTGTCCCACTGTCCTATGGAACCTACAAAACCTTTCATCTCCTTTCTCCTGTGCAGTGGGTTCCTACTCAATCCTTAGTAATATGAGGAAACCATCCTTTAACCATAGGTCAAGGACAACATGAACTTCATTCATGATACATGGGAAAGGTGGAACTTCTAGAGCACCATCTCTTTTGGGTTTCTTGCTACCTTGGAAGCTTCTCCCTTAAGTAGTGCTCATTGATGATTGTCGCTTCTTATTTGGATTACCCTTTTGTTTGATAGCCGAATTGTTTGTCCTTCACGCATTTTCCACCAACATCGAGAATGACTTAAGTGACAAATTCTCCAAGTGCACAACATACTTTGTGAACATACCCTGGATGCAGATTTCGACAAGTTCACTTTCGTTGCACGTATCCTGAATATCTAAGGAGCATTCCCTGAAACGCTCAATGTACTCCATAAGATCTCCTTTGGGCGTTATCGGATATGCCCCATGTTGCTTTTGAGTTTCAAAGAATTTCTCAAGAAACATCTTACACATAGTCCCTCGTGAATCAATTGAGTCGAGAGTGAGATTGACATACTAGGTGTATACCTTTTCTATCAAGGACTTAGAAAATTCCTTGAGCTTCAGGTTATTATCAAGTCCATAGACTTTGAGAGTCTCAATGAACTTAAGAAGGTGCTCCTTAGCACTACTCTGTTTTCTACTGAATTTGATAAACTTTGGACTAGTATAGTCCTTGGGATAGAGTTTCTTTGCAATCCTTTGTGGGTATGGAAGCATCAGATTGATGACACTAGTAGTAGATGCAGCTCGTACTTGTCTAGGTCTTCCTTCATCACATATGAAGTGGAATCAGATGATGTATTAACTCCTACTTGAGAAGTTAGAGTAATGCTACGAGGCGCAGTTATGCCAGTCGTAAGTAGTTGGACATTGCATCCAAAGGAAAAGAAACCTCCGAGATGGACTCTTGCCCCTTTCCCAATAGCAGGCGTGGGATCTCTTAGAGTTAGAGGAAGTAAAGGCTACAATGGTTGTAGTGGCTCTTGCTGATGTCCTCCCGCATTTCACCAGCAGGAATAGTAGTTTGCTCGACTGAGCATCATGTAGGGTCTTATGGCCAGTACCCTCTAGGATAGTAGTAGCTGGCGCAGTACCAGTCACTTGCACACCTGATGCGGGGAAAGTTATCCTGGGAAGTGAACTTCTCGATGCAGTAGCAGCTTCTATCATACCAGGTAGGAATTGTTTAAAAGCATTCATAAATTGATTGATAGCCTGAGTATTTTCCTGCATTGCAGGAGCTTGTATGGCTACAGTAGTGGCATTTTCATCTATAGTGTGAGTCTCCTTAACTACATCAGGATGATTCTCTTGATCTTGGGGGTTTGCTTCTTGTCCAGTTCTCCTGTGTGGAGGTGCCATTCTTATGAAGAGCTTACTCTCGTCCCCAGTGGAGTCGCCAAATAATGTATAATGGGGTTGCTACAGCTGGCTAATCACTGCGATAGGCATGGTGGTCGACCCGAGAGAAGTCCTGAACTTATAACACATGTAGAATGTTGTAGAGAGAGGCGTGAGAGGAGGAATAGACAAACCCAGTTTCTTGAGTGCGCAAGTATGACCAAAGATCAAATCGAGTAGACTCGATTGTTCTTGACTTGTTATTGGCAGAATAGATGCTTTGATCTTTCTTAGAAATGTTTCATCAGAGTATCTGCAAATCTTAGCAATCTGCAGAATGCCCCCAAATGAGAGGAGAAGCATCTTATTTATAGATGTTGGGAGGGTCTAGCAGTAGTCGTTGGATAAATCCGGATGAATGGTTGAGATGAAGTATTACTTGCAAGCATTGAATCTCTTTTATGAATTCGACAGCCATAATCCATCTCTTCTTTTATGTTTGTACGCATGGGCTTTGGATATGGGCCTGGAATAAAATAACGGCTTTTATAATAAAAATGGAGCCCATTTTCTTATTAAAATAGCCCATTTTTAATATAAACTAGAAATAGGCTCATTTTATTCTAATAAGCCATATTTTAGCCAAATAAAGCCTAAATTAACCCATGAAGATATTTTTGGAGTCTACTTTTCGCACACGAGAAATCCGAATAAGGCTGAGAGCGGAATAAAATGATCCGATGATCTTTGTTCCAAGCCTACCAAGCAAAATCTCCTTACGACATCCCTTATTGGACTCGGTCTTCTAAGCCTTGTCATTAGTCTAGAAGACTGACCCGTGGCATTAAAAGAGCCAAAAGCCCGATTACCAAAATGACCCTCTACACCTATTATTTAGATTCTAACTCCCTAAACTTATAAAAATGTGCTTTGAAAAATTGGGTGAAACTCATACCTATTAATGTTATATGCCTCCTATGCCTTTGTTCTTTCCAGCCCACTACAGCTAACAATTCAATTTACCCTAACACTTTTATCTCAATTCCCATGATCTTTTGCTTATTAAACACTCTATATGAGTCATACTCCTCTTTCCTCTTTTGTAATATTACTTTAGGGTTTTCTAGCTACTAACCTTAACTATTCATTGCTCTTGATCTTGTGAGTGACTAAGATGGTTGATGGTGATGGTGATGGCTTAATTCGAGTCCAACCAAGCCTCCTAAAGAGGCATCTCTTTTTCTTAGGGAAAGCATTTGATATCCCTTTTCTTTATTACTTTCTAGTATTTATAGATCTATAGATCTAGTTACATTCTATTGTAGAACTTAGTTACAAGTAGTTTATTTAGCTACTACTTCAACTATTTTAGCTACTTTATAGTTGTATTTCAACTAATTAGCTATTTATCCATGCTGATTCCTTAACCTTGTACATGTTTGGACTGTAACAACCAACTTTTCAAGAAAAGAAAAAAACCTTAATATAAACAAGATAATTTTAACTACAAAATAACCACTGCAAAATTGCAAGTAGGTTATGCGATTAATGATTTAAAAAAATGAATAGATTATACAAGATGCAATTTAGCGAAAGATATACAGTACTAAATCATATCTAAAAAGAGTTATTCATTTTTAGCCTTAATAAATCACATTTAGTATAAGCAATTCATATTCACTTATGAATTGCATGTACCCATTGTAATGATTCATTTTCAACCTTAACGATTAGTAGTAGGGAAGGACACCGGATTGATTTTTTTTTTCACTAATTATATGGTCTACATGCCATATATTGTAAATTCAATAAATAATATAACATAATACATGTGGTATATATAAAAACTTTATTTGTAAATTATAATACAATTACTATATAGATTAAAAATCAATATTTAATATAATGGATATGTATATATATAAATGGTATCTCATTAGAAGTTAGACGATGTTACAAGTTAAATATTTTTCATTTAATGTTTCTAGTAATTGGTATATAAAATAATACAAGAAAATAATCTTAAAAAATCGAAAAAATTTTATGAAAAAAATAAGATAAAAAAGACCAAAAAGTTATGCACAAAGAAGAAGAAGAAAAGAAGAAGAAGAAGAAGAAGAAACAATATAAAAATAAATTAATATTTTCACTAGTAGTATAAAAGCATACTATAGGATCAAAAGAAAATTAATAAGCAATCACTGTTGAAAAAAAATTATTATATTGTTTGTGGTTTGTCTTGAAAAGATACCTTTTTCATTTTAACATGCAATACACAAAGTGTTTTAATATGTAATATAGAAAAAGAAAGAGGTAAGAGAAAAAAATCAATAAAAAGTTCTTTAAGATAACATATAAATATGATATGTTATCATTTTATTGTTTAATATATTAAAAAAAAATTGTTTGATTTTATTAATATTAAAGGAAAATTAGAATATACCAACTAATTCTAAACCTATCCATAACTAAGATATTTAAAATTTTTGAACCTTAACAGAAAATCTATTTCTTGGAATAATGTAAAAATAATATATAACATGGATAAAAAGAGAAAGAAATTAATAAATATAAGCAGATGACGCACCCGCGATGCATGTGCAAATAAAATAATCTAACATATATAAATTAAATAAATATACTTTTTGACAGGTTGAAGAGGACAACCTTAATTAATCGTAGAAATTAGGAAATTAATTACAAATCATAATTACAATTGTATTTCAGATAACTTCTCCATGTTGGGTAACTGCCATGAATAAATATGGTATTAGAGGTTTGAGAAGTATATAAAGATATGTACTTAGGTTAAAAAAAGAAAAGACTATGTCTATTCAACTCCTATTTAATTCTATTCAAACCTTTTTTAATTTCATGATTTCAAGGATATAAAAAATATTTTACGCTCATATGCTAAAAAAGGAAAAAATTATATCTATTCAACCCCTATTTAATTCTATTCAAACTCTATATAATTTCATGATTTCAAGGATACAAAAAATATTTTACACGAAAAAAACTATGTCTATTCAACCCCATCCAAACCCTATTTAATTTATGATTCAAGGATACCAAAAATATTTTATACCCATATGCTAAAAATATTTACACTAAAAATATTTACTCTAAGACACAAAATGTGATGGTTTTGCTTTAATAGTATGGATTATGAATTTAAAATATAATGCTTTAATTAAAGAAATTAATGTATTATATATAATACTTTCAAGATTTAGTAAGTAGCCAAAGCGATTAATATCTGTGGAAAAAATTGATACAATTAAGTATGAAAAGTCTTGCAGCAAGGAGAAAAAGGGTATCGTTGTTTTTAGATTTAATGCATTCTCTTTATCTTTAGATTTTGAAAATCATGGCCAAAGCAATTAAATTGGAGTTGTTTTCTAGGCTGGGGGGCTAGGGCTTGTATGCCTTTAGGCCCGTCCCTTATTAGTAGCATCTACTACAAGCGATTCAAACATGAATTGCATGTAGGAAGTGTTGTTCATGATTGGACATGCGATCCATGTACTAACTCTAGAGTCACCTCTTGTATAGGTGACTTATATGCAAATACCAAAATCATGTCTAATATACGAGACTTGCATTGGTTCTTTGATAAATTTTTTTTTATATAATTTACATTTATGTAATATTTATTTGAATAATTGATATCATACAACTTCCTCTTGAGAAATATGTACAAAACTTAAAATTTTGCTAAATCATCCATTTTGTTGCAAATTATTATCTATTTATTAACAATTTTACAATTTTCGTAATGGTTTGAGGAGGTATGCATCTTCTTACTATGTAATAAGCTTTTCAAACACACACGTAACATATAATAAAATGTTTATAAGATAGATAAGATTGTAGATATACCCTCAAAAACAATTTGTTACGTGTTAACATACTCTTAAACTCCTAAAAAGTGCTTTCACCACTCCATGGATTCGAAAAACACACACATACCCTCAACCCATTACTAATATCTTTTTGTTTTTTTGTTTTTTTTGTTTCTTGGACATTACTAGTTTCTTAAAACCATAGTTTTGGTGTTTTTGGCGATGGTTTTAGAATTTCATTCATAATTTACGGTATTATAAATGCTTTCTAAACTTATAAGAAAGTTTACAAGTTTATGGGTATCTATTTAATAGTTTTAAAAGTAGAATTTACAATATATACATATATAATTTTTATAATTAAATATCCCAGAAACTAATGGAAATCACTAAAAAACAAGGCTAGCTTATAGAAATTTGTGCAAGATGATGATGCAACCATCTAGACATCATCACGGGTCGGTTCCGAACCGGGAATCGACCTGACCTGTCACCTGTCGGTCGGTTCCTGAACCAGGAATCGCCTAGGAATGGCGGGTCTGAACTGGTGAAGGATCCGTCGGTTCCAACAGGTCTTTACGGTTCCATCCCTAAAAACCGCATGACCCGACGATTTTAGAACCGTTGATTCAGGAACCGGCAGAACGAACGGTTTTATACCATAAAAATTATAAAAAAAAGTAAGAAAAAAAGAAAAGAAAATTATAAAAAATTGTAATTATAAAATAAATATCTAAAACTATTTTCGCATAAATAATAAAAAATTTATTTTCTATTCATAATATTTAATGTGTTATTATTAACAACACAAGTAATAAATACATTTGAAATCATATATTGTTAAATTTATGCAAACTTCTAATCAAAGTAGACTTTCTTTCTTAACAATGTGTGATTTGTTTTTTGTTATTGAGAATTATTTATATCTTGAATATTTTATAGTGTCACATTACTAATATAACAACTAAAAAAGTGCAAGTGATTGTATATAAATAAATACATAATTATAGAATTTCTTGTAAGTAATGCTATGAACAATTATTGTTAGGCTCAATGTTATTTTAATTTAAAAATTTATTTTGCATTTTTTCTTAGTTAAATTAAGTAAATTATTTAATTAATTTTTTTTATTTTTTTCATGGTTCCTGGTTCCTCTAGAACCGGAACCGAACCGTGGGAATCGGTGGTTCCTAAGAACCGGGAATCGGACCAGCTCCCACGAATCCGGTTCCAGTTCCACCACTTTTGGAACCGAAAATAGGCGATTCAGGTTCGGTTCCAAACCCGAACCGAACCGTGATGACGTCTACAACCATCCTTATATTTTCTTAAACTTCCAATTATTAAAATATTCAAGTAGTGCACGTAAAATATGTTTTTTGGTTGTTGGTATGGTAAAAGAATGTATATCCTGATATATTTGATAAGTAATATATTATATTATAAGTCATCTCCACTCACATCGTGTCAGTTAGCCTTTGATTTTTTATGTTATTAGTGTGTGTGTGTATGCGTGTATATCATCAAAACTAAAAGATATTTAAAGTCATAAAGTTGGAACTAATTGCTTATCCTACAACATGTAGAACATTCAATATCTCAATGTCATAAAACTACATCACAAATTAAAGTTGGATTCTCCAAGTTTATCAGCAGTAAATCAAGAATGAATTTAGGCCATATTATTGCCGTCTTAGACAGAAACTTAGTTAGCACTTTCTCCAAGTTTGCACTTTCACAATTGCAAATTTGACCGATTAAGCAAAATGTAATTAAGATTTTAGAAGTTATCTCTATCTAAGGATTTCAGATTTCACTTTTATTAGACATCTTCTTCATCTCAAACAAAGACATTTTTTATATTTTATACATGTCAAAGTACATATTCTATTATATCGCTACTTATGTGTTGACTCTCATAAAACACGTGATACAACCATTATTCTTACTTTATAATGAAATAAATTCAAGTCTCTATCCCCATCTTTAAATCATTGGCTAAAAGGACATTAAAGCTTGATATCGATTTAAGATTTTAGTAAGTCTCGAATAAATCATGTATATATATCATCGTAGTGGAGTGGATTCAATTGCAGTAGTCACGTGCATGTAGAATACATCTTATGCTACACATGGCCTCAAAGAAGTGATGTGAAAGTATATGTAAGAAATGATTAAGAACAAGAAAGTAAGAAGGAGAAGCAAATAATTTTAGAGAGCTTAAACACGTTAGTGATAGGAGGAGGAGCAATACATTATCAACCCCACTGTTCCAAAGAAGAGGTGATATGTTCTTTGCTCTAGCATCTGCCTGATCTTTTGTGAGAGTATTTTGATAGTATGATGCTGTTTCTTTCAATTTTTCAAAACTCTCTAAACGAGGAGGAGCTCTAGGTATTTATAGAGCTTGGCTCTTGATGATTTTTGTTGTAGACTTTCAACAAACAAGATGAGTCATTCTATTGATGAGTTCTTACACGGGCCTTCTAATCCATGAACAACCTCTGTAAGTGCATAAGTTTTTTGAGAAAGGTCGAGAATGGATGGGTTGGTTCAATTCAACAGTTATTGCTCCAAACTCTTCATGCCAAATCTTTTTTAGTCATCCTAATTTTTTGGATTTAATTCTCTAAGCTCTATCACTTCACCCAAAAAATCAAACCCAATTCATCATTAGGTTTTAAAGTCTATAATTAAGATTTAGCCTTCTACAATAGCAAACCAAACAAAAAAAGGAAAAAGAAAGAAAATTTTACTATCATCAAATCCTTTTGAATAATTGATTTCTCTTTTTCTTAATAGGACTTGGGACGTGCCCATGACACAACATGCCAAAATCTACTGCATTGTGATACTGATCATTAAGGAAAGAACCTTAAACTAAACTTCATCTAATTCTTTGTTAAGTTAGATATGTAAAAATTAAACTTGATTCTTAATTGTTATGGAGTGGGAGAGGAGAATAAATGAATTTTCGTTTTCATAATTTTCCCATGCATATAATGAACTCTTTATCCGCATAATGATTTTTATATATGTGTTACCTTTAGGATAGATTCTCTAGAAAACCTGACCCTGTTTAATATCATGATGGAGTAACATTTATACCAGTTGTAAATGGAAATAGTCCACAGGAAAAGGCAACCTTTTTATTTTGTTGTTTCTCAAAAGAAGATTCCATGTCCAAGCTAAGTAGTACGCTAATAGTAGTATTGTTAAAAGCGTATGTCGCACGTAGTGTACCACAACTTATTTATTATGTTCTAAACATTTTACTATTAACATAAAATGATGCGTGTTGCTTACTCAATTGTTTATATACAAATTTATTTTGCAATATAGTTACTTAAATAATTAGATTACATGATGAATGCCGATGATATAGCCATTGTCATATTTTTATAGAATCAAATCGTTAAATTGAATACAAATACTAGATTAACACTTGACAAGTTCATTCCCATTGAATCGGAAGACTTATGCCCAAATAGCTATCTAATTCCGCCAATTTATCAAATTTTAGTGGGCTTGCTTGCTACAATTAAAAGTTCAGGAGTATATTTACACTTAAATCAAACTTTAGGGGATTATTAGCAATTTCCATTAAAATAATAATAAGTTTGCTTGGTTTTTCCTTCTTGTCTTATACAAAGGATTGATATTCCATCACAAAAATCAAAATCCGGTTGTTCTATATTAAGAACATTTTAAGATAAAAGTCCTAAGCCTATAAATAAAATAATATGGTTCAAATAATTGATAAAAATGGGTTTAATTTCTCATTTAAATTGTAAACACCCTTATCAAACTTTAAGTATTTAGTTTCAATCTTCCTTTATATTTCTTTACAAAAATAAAAAATGGCTTTAGGCAGCATAGAGGAAGAAAAGGTCTCTCTCTCTCTGTTTTTTTTTTCCAAGTGAGAAATGTTTTAGCTCAAATATAAGTGGTTTAGTACAATATGATCTCCAAATTGAACCACACAAATTTTCTAGACCCTTTTTGAATTGGAAGAAGAAAGAGTAACATTTTACTATTTGGTATGACAATAATAGGTGTTTATACTTTTTGTTATTTTTATGCTCTCACTTTGTTCAATAACGAAATGAAGGTTTATTTTCTTTTTGCTGACTTTAAGCATAGTATAGAAGAGTGAAGCTATTAGTTAGGAACGAGATTTTGAATCCTCAATTGCTTACTTGTTAGGAGATCTATTGATTAAGTTGTATTTTTAAATCACTTTTGTAATTATAAAAATGATTGGAGCATATGAAATTACTTAACACAAGTTTGAAATTCTAGGAATCCATCTTTATGTAGGCTCAATGGACTTATTTAAATAGACTTGACTAGGTAAAGGAAGCTCTTGAAAATGTGATTTCAGTTTTGTATCATTATAACTATTGATTTTTGGGCCAGTTTAATAGTCCTATAAATTAAAATGTATACAAAGATGTGTTAACTGTTAATCAATTATATGAATAGAGTATGAAAAAGCAGTTATTTTTATTATTTTTTTTTTCTTTTCGGCCATTGTGAAAAGGCAGTCATTGGACTGAGGAATTAATAGCCTTATGTTTTATCTCTAGGTACCTATTGCATAGGACATAGGTTATTTGGCAGTCCATACCTGAAGATGGGACAGTAGAAAACCCACGACAATAAACATGTCATTAAAATAACTATCATGTCAAAATTCCAAATTTTATGTCAACAAGCACACGCTACAATCTACTAGGTGACATTTTGGATTTATATAACTTTATTAATTATCCCTATTTTAGGAGGGGGAAAAAGGGCACAGGGAGGTGCACTAACTACAATAAGCTAAAAGAACAATACCTCAATTTCAATGATAAAAATTACAAAAACTAGAGCTTTTAGTTAAAAAAAAAATAAAAAAAAAATTAAGAGTAGGACACTTGAAATTATAACTCATTTTTTTAAAAATCATGTGTTGAAAACATGTTTCAAGTAGATTTTTTTATAGTTTATGACACTTGAAATTTTCATTAAAACACAACTATGGCACAATTTTAAGTGTTATAGAATTTTCACATCAATAGTCCTTTTTTTTTTCCCCTCGGACTATATCGAAAGTCTACTTGACATCGTGTTATCAATACATGATTTTAGCACAACTAAAATCGTGTCTTCAAAACATGACTTCTAATGTCTTATTTTGAAGAGTATGTTTTAAAATTTTGATTTTTAGGATTTTTTTCAACAAACATTTTTTGTTTCATTATCCTAATTTTAATACTGATCTAATTTGTCACACAAACAAAGTGAAAATTTGCCATAGGTACTGGATTCCCCTTTCACAATATTTTACAAATGTTAAAGGCATCTTCCTTTGTTCATATGCAAAATAAGAAGCTGAAGCTATACACTAACAATTAGGATCAATATGTTTAGAGTCGTGCTGAAATGGATGAAAATCAGATGAAGCAGTAGAAGCGGGAGCAAAAAACAAATTGCATCCATGAAAGAGTTCATTGTCCGGTTCAGACCAAAAATTCTAACAAGATAGGTCTTTTTAGCAAATTTTAGCACCACATTAATGCTGGTGTATATCCCGATGGCCCCACTGTACTCATTCGGGATGCAAAATTGCTTAAATAGCTGGAGACAGCAGAAAGTGGTGCAAGCTCCTCATGATAGCGAAGGACATTGGCTAGTAATTGCTGCTAAGCCCACTATTAATAGTGGCATATTCACTCTTTTAGATTAGAAGATCTGAAGGCATCAATCTCTGCAATCTCGCTACAAGCAGCATAACTATTTCAATGGTAACATAGCCTACAAAAACGATTATAACAAAATCTGCTAGGATCTAGACATTTATTGCTTCGCAAGGCTGATATTGTATATTAACTATTCAATAATTATTTTATATGATTTTAAAAAAGTATATATATATATATATATATATATAATGTAATGGATATTAAGAGGGAAGGTGCATGAAGTTACTATTATGTTTATGATACCAAATTATGATTATATTAGTTGTCCCGAAAAAGAAAAAGCATACGCCATTCAATTTTCCCATCAATGTTTCAAACAACATCACTCATGGATGGAATGACTAAGGAATACTTTTTGTTTTTTTAATGAGAGAATTGCTATTGCTCATATAACTTTTATTCTTAAAATAATCACAATATGAAATATGATAACACTGCGGGAATTAATATTCTTTCTATTCTTATCCAATTCCAGTTAACTATAGGTAACGTTAATGATAATCTAGTTAGAGAAAGCATGTAATCTTAAATATATCAAAGATAGGATACATGTTAAATGTGGTACCTAAATTTTACAAAATAATTAAGAATTTCTTCCTATAGTTTTGTTTGCCGCTCCCTCACTGTTGCAATTGAAAATAGAAGAATGTGATAGCCTTGAAGTTTCCAGTACAATTCTTGCAGAACGTATTGATAACATTATAATATTCTTATTGTTGATATTATTATAAAGGAAGATTGAGGGGGAAAAAAAGCAACTATACATAATTTAAACCCATGAAGATAATGGCTTATTATTTTAATTAGTCAATAAATATTCATACTGATGGTTGTTCTTCTACCGAAGGTATACTATATGTATATACATATATGCACACACTATGATATTATTATTTTTGTTTGTTGGAAACATATTAACTTCATCATGTCGATCAATAATGTTTATAAAAAATCGTTTGATTCCCTTTCGCAATACATGGCATGGCACAATTATTTTATAAGAACTTAATATTAATATAAAAATAAGAAAGAAGAATTACGATTCGTAAGTAAAAGATTTCGATCCTAGTCCAAATGATTTAAAGGTTTCGAGTTATTGACAGTATTTGCAATCATTAATGTCCGAGATAAAATGTGTTGAAATGAATATGGTGTCCTCTTTAAAAGCACCACATTCCCTTCCATACATTCTTGGATCCTTTGCCACATACGTGAGCGTATCTTGTAAACTGACCACTGCAGATGGAAAAAAAAAAAAAAAAAAGAAGAAAGAAAGAAAGAAATACTTGTATTGGATCGTATGCTTTTTTACTCATTAAAATATATCTATATATATATCGGATAGCTATTACATATTATGTATTACGTATATTTATATGAAATGCAAATGCTATGAGCATTTTTATCCAGCAGGCCTTTCACTAGATTATAAGTGCTGACTTCTTTCCCGGTTATTAGCCTTTTATGATAGTCTCAGGTCCTATGGAGTACAATATCAACCCTGCAAAGCAAATAAATGTCCAGATCCTTGCTGATTTTGTAGTTGAGGACACAGGCCAAGAAGAGCATCATGATCAATAAAAACCTGTACGGATGCTCCATGTTGATAAATCCTTCACTGGGGGGTGGTGGGTGGGGCCGTGGGGGGGTGGTGGTGTTGTGGGTGGGGTTGGGGGAGTGGGAGTGGGAGTGGGAGTGGGAGTGGAGCTAGTTGGTGCTAAAAGAATCTCATGGGGCCAAAATCTGCTATGCTTTAAAGTTTGGTTTTCTTGTAAGCAATATACTGAGGCGAAATATGAGACCTTGATTGTTGGACTCAAGCTCGCCTTGGATATTGATGTGGAGTTGGGAAAACTCAATATTTTCTTAAATTCCATGTTTGTGGTGCAGTAGGTCATAGACACCTACGAGGTGAAAGATGATGGGATAGCAAAGTACCTGGAAACAATTTGATCTCCAGTCACAAAATTCCCCTCTTGGGGTATCAAAATCTCGAGAGTCGAGAACTCAGAAGCTAACAAACTCTTCTATTTTGCTTGTCTAGTGTAATCCCAGAGTTTTTCCTCAAACTAAGTTTAAAAAGTAGAATTAATTTAAATATAGAGTTAACATAAAAGTTAGTAATGAATGATCTAGTTAGTAGACTAACTTATGTTAGCATATGTAAAATGAGTTATTTGAGAATAGATACTTGTTGAGCCTGAGTTTTGATTTTCGATTCAATTTCCTTTAATTCGATTCGTACTAAACCCTAACCCATTCAATACGAATCCTCGACTAAGAATTAAAGGAAAATTTGAATTTTTAAAATATTTTGGAGTCGCCACTCGACTAAAGTCGAGAAAAAAAAAAAAAGATAAACCAAAACCAATGGGTAGGTTGATTTTAGTTTTGCTACTGATCTGCGAAAAAAATCGTTTTAAAAATGAGATAAGAAATTAATTTGAGTTTGGGGCTAACCTATTAAAACCTAAAAACGTTACCCTTTTCTTTCTAATTTTTAAATTGTTTCTTTTAAACCTGACTTCAAATTTAAACAATTTAGAAAGATCTAATAACTGAACTATGGTTAATATGCACAAAAAAAATACTAATCTAATCAAATTCCATCAATGATCATATATAATCTAAGAACTCGAAATATTCAAATTAATCAAAATATCAAATTCTATCAATATTCATATATCTAAACTAACTAACAAATAAACAAATTCACAAAAATAATTTTTATATATTTTAAGTCGTCCATTTAAGTGCCTACGTACCCACTAATCGGGATCAGATCACACGTAGTTCTTTTATGAAAACTTGAATTTGCTGATTTATTTTAGGGATTGTAAAATCTTTTCTTTTTAAATTCATTAAATTTCATAAATTTACAGAATTTAACCCTTTTTAATATGAACCCTAAAATCTATCAATTTAATTTTTTTTTAGCAACTTCATGAAAATTATATTTTCTAAGTGACAAAAAATTTTGGACAAGAAATTAATATATTATAGCAAATAAATCAATTCATATTTACATATTATCACAAATCAAATCCATAAGAGATATAAATTTTCAACACATTGATCAAGATAAATTCATGTAATTGTACTAACATAATTAAATATCGCACATCATCTTAATAACAAGATCATTATGGACATGCACATATATGCATGCAATTAAGTATTCACAAGATTAAAAAAAAATTATCATGTAATGAGTTGTCAAGTACAGTTTATAGTCAAATCAAGATTTTCAGTTGAAAACATTTATACCAACATATCATGGTAAAGATCAAGAACAAAACACCAATAGAACATGTCATAGTAAAAATAAAAATTTTATTGATAATGTCCTAATAAAACATGTTACGGTAAAGATAAAAATCTTATATTAACAAAGCATCATGGCAAGAATTTTTATATTAATAACCTATCAATATATGCATTATGACGAATCAAATATTTACAAGAATCATATTATAGGATATCATAAACCAAATTGAAATTATCACACATGATGTATCATATATATGTTTTTTTTTTTTTTTTCACTCAAGAATTTCATATAGCAATACATGTATAATGGCTAAATAGCATATCAATCTATACATTATACAAATCATGCAACCAAATATTCATATTACATTATGGTGAACAAAATTACATATTGATTTCTAAAGGCAACTTTTACAAAATCATATATTATGACATAAAACATTTGTATCATACAAATCCTCTCCCTCCCCAAAAAAAAAAAGAAAAAAAAAAAAGAAAGTTCCTAAGTTAAAGTTCACCAGTTTCAAGATAAATGTAATATTTATTAGGATTTAAGGAACAAACTAATATTATTAATAATCAACTATACATGCTTTTTAGATTTTCAAAAGAAACAACACCTCTCGCACAATATCATTACAATTATTAATGCCATAAAAATTTTATTCTTTTTATTATTTTAATATTCTAATATTATTATCATTACAAAAATATATTATTATTACAATTAAGTTTTACTAATATATAATATAATAAAATAAAAAAATGGTAGACTTACTTGCGCAGGACAATAGCAGCAAGCTGATTCGATTGATGATACTTTGGGTCAAGTGGTAGCGAAGTCTGGTTCTATCGACTCAGGGGTGGCGCGACGATCATCTGTGTGTTGGACTACCAAGCAGCAGCGGTGATCAGTCCTGGTGGTTGTTCGTCTCAACAAATGCCGTGGGGTGTATTTCAAATGGCTAGGACACCGCGACAGCTCGGGCTTCTCTAATGAAGGGGCTGCGGTGGTCACCGATGACCACCAATTATTGGGATGTGAAGATTTTGATCTTCTCCATAGCAATTGATTTGCCTAATATTCCCTGGAATCCAAGCATATAGGGAAGAAGATTGACAAAGCTTCGATGGGTTTCAATGGCAGGCTTTGGTAGGTCAATGGTGGGATCTAGCAGCAGGAGGGCGGCGAAGCTCCTGGGCAATGGTCGAACAAGGTTTAAGGCATGGCAAGTTCTCCGGTGGTCGACAGTGGCAACTCTGGGAGTAGAAGCGGAGTTCGTAGTTACTCCGACGACGGCCGTTTGGCAGTTTTCGACAGCAACCAACTTATGGGGATGGAAGTTCTCGACCTCCTAAGTATTCAAATGCTATTTGATTTTTCTTTTCTTTCGTTTTAGTGTTCTGTTCGTGTTCTTTTTTTTTTTTGCCCTTGTTAGTTCTTTTTTCTTCCTATTTATAGAGCTAGGGTTTCAAGAAGTTTTTGATTCAAATTAAAAAAAAAGGGGCTAAACGGTTATAATTTCCAATTAAGTGTAATAGCTATCATATACATTGTAATCTTAACGTTTAGCATACGTTTTTAGCGAAATTTATGGATTTTGAGTTATTTTCGGAAACTAAAAAAATGAGTTTTTTTTTTCAACTTTCAAATCCGGATTTGAAATCCTTATTGTTGATCAAAATGCCTAAATTATATATAAAAACAAACTACTCCATGCCTAGTTTTAAAATGTGTATTTGGTTTGTAAAAGCAGGTTCGAAAATGGGCCGAAAAAGGGCTCGAAAATGACCCATCGGGCGATTGGAGGTTGAAGACAATGAATAGTATTTTTTTGGTGAAATTATAATACTATATTTTATATATATTACATCCATTATATTTATTTCCCTTAATTTGATTTATTTTTCTGATTTTCATTCCTAATTTTAATACTTATAGTTGCAAAAAAAATTTGTTTAATTTAGTTATATGTATACTAAGACTAACAAATAATTTGACAAAAATAAATGTCAAAATGAGGTGCCTACAGCTGCCCCTCTTTGTGGTGAGGTTTGTCAAAACCTTATCACAAAGATAAAGTAGACCTCATTTTGGCTTTAACTTATGTGGAATTCCCACTTCTTGAGCAGGGTGAGAGCTTTTTCATGTTCTGAAATGCTCCTTGAACCGCTTCCTGAGCAAGGATGCTTCATGTACTGAACCATCCCTTGATTCAGGTCTCATGTACTGAGTCCTTACTTGAAAGGATGTCGTTTTTTGAGCGGAGATATGATCGCTTCTTGAGCAAAGATGAAGTTGTTTCTCGAGTAGAAACGATTCATGTTCTGAACCGTCGCTTTGAGCTGGCTCACTTCTTGAGCGGAGGTGATTCATGTCCTGAAACGCCTCTTAAAATGTGTTGCTTCTTGAGCAGAGATGATTCATGCATCGAAACGCCTCTTAAAATGTGTTGCTTTTTGATCGAAGGTGATTCATGTTCTGAAACGCCTCTTGAATTGTGTTGCTTCTTGAGCGGAGGTGATTCATGTTCTGAAACGCCTCTTAAAATGGGTTGCGTCTTGAGCTGGCACTTGATTTGGATAGGCACTTCTTAAGCTGGCCTATGATTTGGTTCAAACGTGCTCCTTAAGCTGACATTTATCTTAGATTTGATACAAGCGCGCTTCTTGAGCTGACACTTGATTTAGATAGGCGCTCCTTGAGCTAGCCAATGATTTGGTTCAAACGCGCTCCTTGAGCTCGCATTTGTCTTAGATTTGATACAAGCGCTCTCCTTGAGTTGGCACTTAATTTAGATAGGCGATCCTTAAGCTGGCCTATGATTTGGTACAAACACACTCCTTGAGCTAGCATTTGGCTTAGATGTAGTATGTGTGCGTTCCTTGAGCTGGCATATGATTTGGCACAAACACGCTCCTTGAGCTAGCGTTTGGCTTAGTTGTAGTATGTGTGCGCTCCTTGAGTTGGCATTAACTTGAACTGGGTCTCATGTTCTGATCCCCAAATCTCATGTCCTGAGATCTTGATTTCCTCATGCTTCGCGTGGCTTCTAGAGCTAATTTCCTGAAAAACTTAATCTTAGCAATGTATTCATTTTATTATCATTTATTTTTTATTATTTTTCTCTTTCAAAACTTACCGGATTTTTATAAAGCTTCTAAACTTATCAGACCACTTGGTGAAGTCTGCTCATCACTAGGTTTACTCCGTCAGGCTAGAGCGCATTCACAGTGGCCATCCTTTGAATTGAGTATCTCTGTTTGTCCTTTGATGGTAACTGGATTCTTTTGATGGTCTTGATGACGGAACGATACAGAGATGGTTCTTAGAGTCTCCCTTACTTTGCAGTTTAAACTTATTAATTTCTTATGTTATTCCCCTGAAATAGGCATTTCTTTTAAGCAAAGATCAAATCTCAAAGTATTAGAAAGTTTTTATAACTTTATCAATTGCTCAAATCTCTCTCTCTCACGGTACGCTCATTTTTTAAATATTTAGGAGATATAAGGATGGAAGAAAACTTATCAATCAAAGTGGATGGTCAATGACCGATCTGATGATTGGGGACCGCTAAGATATCTTTTTGTCGATAGATAACAAAAATTAGATCATACATAGACAAAGTAGTCAACACATTTCTAAAATTGATAGAATTTTCATTAATCTCTCAAGAGTAGTACAACTTGATCGCATCAGAATTTACAGGGTCTTTCAAATCTGGACCATCCATTTTAGTCAAAATCAATGCACCACCAGGCAACACCCTCTTTACTACATATGGTCCTTCATAATTAGGAGTAAACTTTCCTCTAGGATCTTGAACATTCGGGAGTACTTTTCTCAAGACTAAGTCTCCTTCTTTGAAATTTCTCGGGTGAACTTTCTTATTGAATGCTTGAGCGATTCTTTGCTGGTAAAGCTGACCATGGTATAGGGCGGTCATCCTCCTTTCATCAATGAGATTTAACTGATCAATCCTGTTTCTCACCCATTCAGCTTCATTTAATTCGGTTTCTGCTAATATTCTGAGTGATGGGATTTCAACTTTAATTGCAAAACTACTTCCACACACCCCCTGTTGATACTCTGATGGATGTTCGATAGGCCATGAGTGCAAAGGTTAGCATCTCGTGCCAATTTTTGTAAGTGATAGTCATTTTCTCTAATATTTTCCTGATGTTCTTGTTGGTTGCTTCAACTGCCCCATTCATCTGAGGTCGATATGGGGTAGAGTTTTGATGTTTGATCCCAAAATTTTGGCACAATTCAGACATTAATTTGTTCTTCAAATTGGTACCGTTGTTTGTAATGATTGTGTCAAGGACTCCATATCTGGCTATGATATCTATCTTGATGAACTTGACAACTACTCCTTTGGTAATATTAGCGTACGAGAATGCTTCAACCCATTTAGTAAAGTAGTCGATCACCACTAATATAAATCGGTAACCATTTGAGGCTTTTGGCGAAATTGGCTCTATCATGTCCATACCCCACATTGAGAAGGGCCAAGGTGAAAACAATGATTGCAATTCTTTGGGAGGAGCATTCATCTTGTTGGAGAATATCTGGCACAAGTGACAATGTCTCACGTGTTTAATACAATCTAATTCCATAGTTATCCAGAAATAACCCATCTTCATAATCTTCTTAGCTAGCATATATCCATTCATGTGAGGTCCACATATGCCTTCATGGACTTCCCTCATCAACATATCTGCTTCCGCCTCATCTACGCATCTCAAGAGAGTAGTATCAATTGATTTTTTTTATAATGCATTACCACTGAGCATGAAATGAACTGCTAAGCGTCTTAGTGTTCTTCGCTCATTTGTTGAAGCAATTTTTAGGGTATTTGCCATCTTGGAGGAATTCTTTGATATTAACATACCAGGGATCTTTCTTTGGGACTTCCTTGGTATTCAAGCAAAAATGCCGGTTCCTCCTCAATATGAACCTTTAAAGGCTGGATCTCAACTCCATCAGTGATCTGAATCAAAGATGCTAATGTGGCCAATGCATTTGCGAACTGTTTTGGTTTCTTGGCATATAAGTGAATGATATTTCTTTGAATTTCTATACCAATTCTAATAAATATTGGTGATAAGGCACCAATTTTGCATCCTTCATCTTGTATTCTCCTCGTGTTTGAAAGATGATGAGAGAGGAGTCTCCATATACTTCAAGATCATCTATCTTCATGTCCAGTGCCCTCTTGAGGCCCATGATGCAAGCCTCATATTTTGCCACATTATTAGTATAAAGGAAAGTCAATCTTGCTGAAGCAGGGTATTGTTTACCATCTGGTGATATTAAGACTGCCCAAATTCCACATCCGCATACATTAACTGCTCCATCAAAGTACAACTTCCATTTATGAGTGGACTGTTTTGATTCTTTATCTGAATCTGCCAGTAATATGCTTTCATCCGGGAATTGAGCTTCTCCATCAATCACACTATCTTCAACCGGGTTTTCAACCAGTTGATCTATAAGTGCTTGACCTTTAACTGAGTTCTGATTCACATAAGTGATATCAAATTCTAATAACAACATCTGCCATTTGGAAATTCTCCCAATCAGCTCCGGTTTTGAGCCAAATACTTCAAAGGATCATGTTTCATGTAAAGCTCGATAGAATAATACAATATATATTGTCTCAGTCTATGCATGATCCACACCATGGCACAACAAGTTCTTTCCACTTCAGTATACTTCTGTTCTCCTTTAGTGAATTTCTTACTCAAATAGTAAATAGCCCATTCTTTCCCATCTTCATCTTTTTGTTCAAGCATACCTCCCATTGATTCAAGAAGTACCGTCAAATATAGGAAAAGAGGGCGACCAGGTGTTGGTGCTACTAACACTGGTGGATTCATTAGATATCGCTGGATTTTATCAAACGCTTCTTGACAATTTTTATCCCAATTGATAGCTGCATTTTTTCTCAACAACTTGAATAGAGAGCGACATTCGTTGGTTAATTGAGATATGAACCGAGCAATGTAGTTCAAGCGTCCCAATATGCCCCTGACCTCTTTGATCGTCTTCGGGGGAGGTAATTCCAGTATGGCTTTAACTTTATCCGGATCTACTTCTATTCCTCGCTGACTGACTATGAATCCCAACAGCTTCCCTGAGGTCACCCCAAACATACACTTTTCGAGATTCAGCTTAAGATGGAATTTCCATACTCTATCAAATAATCTCCTTAATACTTCCACCTGATCCTCATCTTCCTTAGACTTAGCAATCATATCATCTACATACACTTCAACTTCTTGATGCATCATGTCATGAAACAAGGTAACCATCGCCCTTTGATATGTTGCTCTAGCGTTTTTAAGGCCGAAAGGCATGACTTTGTAGTAGAATGTTCCCCAAGTAGTAATGAAGGTTGTCTTGGTTTTATCCTCTTCTGCCATTTTAATCTGATTATATCCCCCAAAGCCATCCATGAATGAAAATAGATGGTTTCTAGCCGTGTTATCCACCAAGACATCTATGTGAGGTAAAGGGAGATAATCTTTGGGCGTGGCTTAGTTTAAATCGTGAAAGTCCACATAAACTCTAACCTTTCCATTCTTTTTAAGTACCGGGACCACATTGGCCACCCATTCAGGATAATCAGATACCTCTATAAAACTAACTTCTAATAATTTGTTTACTTCTTCTTTAATCTTGAGCAAGATATCTGGTCTAAATCGCCTTAATTTTTGCTTCTTTGGTTTGATATCTCTTTAGTTGGTAATTTATGAACCACTATAGAGGTATCCAAACCAGACACATCTTCGTAGGACCATGCAAACACGTCTAAGTAATCAGTCAATAATCTTATTAATCTTTCTTGTTGCTCAGCGGATAAGATGGTGTCTATTTTCAAATTTTTAGGCCATCTTCAGTTTCAACATTCACTACTTCTGTAGGCTCACTGATTCAATTCTGCCTTGTTCATATTTTTGCCAACTTTTCTCTATCCCAATGTGATCACTAATGTCATGTTCGATGACTAACCCTGTAGGGTCAGAAATGATATCAGTATTTTCGTTATCTATCGGTGCAAGATATCTCTTACTTTCACCATTATCATCAGATCTGAAAAAAAGGCAAGATAAAGAAAGAGAAAAGGAAGAAATGTGAGGGAAAAGAGAAAGAGATGATATAGACAAAAGAAACAGAGAATTTTTATTAATGACTATGATTCATGGAGTACATACTTTTTTTTTTAAGCAACTGATAAAAGAAACAAAACATAAAAACCCTTCATGAATTCAACCCTTACTCGAAGGTAACCCTAGAGTTGTTAAGGGGAATAGTAAACCAATTATTCAACTCCTGAACTGGATGGGAGCTGCAAGAAGGCTCCATAACTGATGCAATGTCTGGCTTCTGGACATGAGTCGGTTGTGGGAATGTGACTTTGATATCTGGAGACCCAATAGGGGTATTATACCATTCTTCTCCTTTCTTCTTTCGGCTTTCTTTTTCATCTCTTGTATCTCAACTGGAGTAGGGACATATCCCAGTCCAAATGTCCATAAATGTCCCTCTTCTTGAATCATATTGGCTTCTTCAAAGATTTGTAAACCAAAGTCTTCGGATCCTTCTTCGCCAATATAGGGTATAGCAGTGTCTTTGAAGATAGCATGGTCTTGTTCTCCTAGCACCGTAACGATTTGTCCATTTGTTATAAACTTGACCATCTGATGCAGACTAGACGGTATCGCCCCAGCTGAGTGAATCCAAGGCCTTCCAAGCAACAAATTGAATGATCTTGGTATGTCTAGAACTTGGAACGGAATAGTAAAGTCTTGTGGACCAATAGTAACTTCCAAGTCTATTTCTCCTGATATGCCTCTCTTGGATCCATCAAAAGCTCTAACAATAGTAGAACTGGACCGGAGATTAGATGCATCGATACCGAGTAGGTTCAAAGTGGCCAATGGACAAACATTCAAAGACGACCCATTGTCGATGAGGACTCGGGCTACAATCATTCCATTACATTTAGCCATTATGAATAGGGGCTTCGTGTGTTGAGTGCCTTCCGCTCCCAACTCATCAGGTGAGAAAGAGATTTGGTCCAAAGCAAATACTGAATTTATTACATGTTCCATTGTTTCAGTAGCAACACTTCGGGAACCTTGATTTGTTGGAGTATCTTAAAGAGGGCCTCCCGGTGTTTTTCAGAAGTCATTAACAAACCCATAAGGATATTTGAGCCGGGACTTAGCAAGTTGATCAGTAATCTTATAATCACTTATCTTCATAATCTTGGTCAAGGCTGTTTTCTCATCAGATTCCTCCTCCTTTTTCTTATCTTTTCTAGTGGGAAGAATTCCTCTGCCAATGTTTTCTCTCTTTCGGGCTCTGAAGCTTTCCCAAGTTTTCCGACCATGGGCCTAGGAACTTGATTAACAGCTTGATAGTTGAACGGGGCGGCTTTATATCTTTCGGTGCAATGGGCACATGGAATTGATACCTCATCGATTTCACCTCATATGGGGCTTCTTTCTGCTCTCCTTGACATTGGATAACTATCTTCTTTGGATTGGACTGGATCATTCCGATAAAAGGCTGGGTTCTTCAATCGTGATCATGTTGATCGTGGGCCCATGGTTTGGGAGAGGATTGGTGTTGACATTAGGGGTCGGGGTTTCAATGAAATCTAGTTGGACCAATTTAGCATCAATGAGGTCTTGAATCTTGTTCCGAAGCCTCCAACAATAGTCAGTAGAATGACCTATTTGCCCCAAATGATAATCACATTTTTGCTCGGGGTTATATATCTGGGTTTGTAGTCTTCTCTAGGTGTTTCAAAGGTGATCAGATTGAGCTCTAAGCCGGGCTAGAACTTGGCTAAGGGGTACGGGAATTTTGGTGAACTGTCTTTGGGTCTATTGAATGGTTGGTTTTGGGATTGTGGTTGTTGTGACGGGTGAAGGGTTGATTAGTGTTTGGGGTTTGGTTGGTGTAGGATTGAGTAGGTTTAGTGTATGGGGTTGAGCTGACTACACTGACAGTGGTATCCTTCCCTTTGTTATTGTTGGAGTACTTGAAATTTGTAGCCTTTTTCTCCACATGGATCCTCCCGGTAATAATGGCACTTTCAATTCTGCACCCGGCCAATACTATCTCAGAGAAATTAGCAGTAGTGTGTCCAATGAGATGAGTAAAGAATGGTTCTTCTAAAGTATTGATGAAAGTGAATGTCAAATCTTTCTGGGATAGGGGTAGATACCATAGATGCCATTGATCTCCATCTTTGAGCATATTCCTTAAAGGACTCATCTTTCTTCTTCCTCATATTACTTAAATCCCACATAGAAGGGGCCACTTCAATATTGAACTTATATTGATTGTAGAAAGCCCTAGCCAATTTGTCCCAAGTATTAATCTCATCAAGATCCAAATGAGCATACCATGCTAAAGTCGGACCGGTAAGGCTATCCTGAAAAGTTTGGACCATGAATTGCTCATATTGAGTGTACCGGCTCATCTTCCTCACATAGAGCCTAGTATGCAACTTTGGACAACCAGTACCATCATACTTCTCAAAGTCGGGAATCTTGAACTTCTCGGGGAAAGCTCCCGCTTCGATTGTAGGAAAGCTTGTGATTCCAGTTTGATCAAATCCTTCCATTTTCTCAAAAACTTTGAGTTTCTCATTGAATTGAGAAAGAAGCCTTTTCTCCATTTCTTTGTTTTGAGCCTCAATTTCCTTCTTAAACTCAGAAGAATTGGTTTCGACAATGGCTAGTGGCTCATGATTAATTACTTGTTCCTCAATAGCTTGACCATCAGTCCCTTTCTTTACCCGGAATGTCCTTCGGTAGTATCTTGAGGGGCCTTAAGGTTTTGTGCGAGAAGATTCATTTGCTTGGCCATTCGAAATACCATTTGTTCCAAAGTAGTGAGCCTTTGCTCGAAAATCGCATTGGAATTACCAGAATTATTGTCGTTGTTGCTAGCCATTCTGGATTTGGACCTAGTGATGATTGGACTTCGAATCGGGTCTGACCGTTAGGAGCTATCTTTTAGAAACTATTTTGTTCAAAAATAAAATTTCCATAGTTTAGAGAAGAAATTATATATATATATATTATTATATGATTCTCAACAAAATGAGCAAACGGTTAGCGGTTAAGAAATATATACACAAAAACAAATAAATGGTTAGCAAAATATACAAGAACATGTAGAGACAAGAATATATATATATATATATATGGAAAAGAAAAACGCATGCGCATGTAAATTGAGATGATGAAGAAGCTTTGTAGCAAAAAACCATTTTATTTCATTAAAGCTGAATTTAATCAAGGAGTCAAATACATGACCTAAACATGATAAAACCGAAAGCTAAACAAAGAGATTTTTATCCTAAACCAAACGCCTAATCTTGCTAGGACACTCTGAATGGTCCTTCAGCTCCTCGATAGTTCTCTTCGCCATCCATGGTTGAGCTTCAAGTGCTTGAACCTTGCCTTGAGAACTTTGAACTTCCTTTTTCATCTCTCGCTCCTTCTTCTTCATCTCGTGAGCTTGAAATTCCAACTCGTCCACTTTTGCCCTTTGGTTGAGGATGTATTCTTTAGTGGCTAGTATTTCTTCGTCTCAGTATTAATGGGATCTATCATGTAGATCGTCTTTATTTCTCTTGCCTCCCATTTGACTTGTATCAACCTAGCCTTCTCTCTCTTTGTGCCAAAGGAACACTCGGGTCATCATATTCCATAGTAAACTCCTTTAATGATGGCTTGCTAGTTATATCTTGAAGTGCTCCATATTGTCTTATCACACGAGCCGGATAATATATGGACCCGGTCAAACCAATCAAAGGAATTGCCGCATACTCCATACATCCGATTATTGCCTTATGAGAATGGAACCATTTAGCAACCCAAAGGAAAGTGTGAGCTTCTAGATCTTGGAGCAAGTGCACCCACTCATCGGTCCTTGGAAGATCTTGAATGCGGACTCTTTCACTAAAGCTTAAAATAAGATCATAACCGACTCTAATGTGGCAAGTGGACTCAAATTGCTCCCATAATTTCTAGTGTAGCTTGCAAACCATACTATCAAGAGTGCCATACTAGACTTGAACTTCCCACGGCCTCTATTCTTCAAGTGGTTGAGAGATCTATTTTGTTCAGCGAGCAAGGCCGGGATATAAGACTTTCCCGCCAAAAACTGGTGCACTAATTCCACTACCTGATAGCGGATGAATAGATCCCCATTCGGGAAGAGGATAGTACCGAATACGGCAGCTATAAAGGCGTTGATGCGATTTTGCTCCATGCTACTACACCTCCACAAAGATGGCTTATTGTCCTTATATTGTTTGGAGATCCAAACCACTTGAACAAGTCAGAAAGCCGAATAGAGACCAAATTGCAATTCTTGAGGGCTCTAGACACATCGGTCTTCTTAATCCCTAAAAAGGAGTTGAACAAGTTGATCGACCCTTTACTAAGTTGAGGAGCATATATTCCCGCATGAGTTGGTGGAGCTTGAAGAAGCCTCGTGTATTCCTCAATAGTAGGACTCAAAGTGTGCTCCCAAGGCAAAAGGCGGCCTCATCAATATTCCATAAGTAAACCAAGGCCCTAAAAAGATGAATGGGGACCTGGACCTTTGGTAGAGAAAGAATAGGTCCCAAACGGTCTTCAATGAATCCTCTTTGTTCTGGCTTGAAAGTTTGTAACCACTTGTTCAAAATGGGCATCGGACTAGTAGGCTCATGAACATGGATCTCGGGAATAGGGCCCATATGTTGCCATTACACATACTACCTGTCATTTCCTTAATCTACATATTACAAAGAGATGTGTTATAACACGGTATATACATTTACATGGTACACTAAACTGAATACAAAGACAAAAACGAGGTTAAGAATTTACAAGACACATTTACATAACGGATTACAAGGGAAAGTTAACTCCTATAAATTCAGCTTTTGTTTTGTAAAAAATTTTGAAAAACACTTTGATTAGCTACAAAGCTTGATCATCATCTCTTCATGTAGTGAATGCAAGAAGGGTGGGTTCTAAAGGTCCCCAATTAATAGGCCATGGGCCACATTAACCGAAGTGGGAGGCTCATTCGTGTCTCGAATGGTGGATAACCACAACACCGAGACCTACTAGTGCCTCCCGTCCTAAGTTAACTAAGGTGGCCCAGGTTTGACCACATCTAGCACACATTTTTTTTTTTTCAAAATAAATGTCCCCTCCAATAACTTCATATAGATATATATAATATATGCACAAAAGCACCCGGTTAGCAAAATATTTACAAATATACAAGATATTTACAAAAAAAAAGAAAGCAATTTATATATGAAAAGCATAAAGGGGCTAGCCTCTAAAAATGTCTCCAGTAGAGTCGCCAAGCTGTCGAGCCTGAGTTTTGATTTTCGTTCAATTTCCTTTGATTCGATTCGTACTAAACCCTAACCCATTCAATACGAATCATTGACTAAGAATTAAAGGAAAATTTGAATTTTTAAAATATTTTGGAGTAGCCACTCGACTAAAGTCGAGAAAAAAAAAAGATAAACCAAAACCAATGGGTAGGTTGATTTTAGTTTTGCTACTGATCTGCGAAAAAAATCGTTTTGAAAATGAGAATCAGAAATTAATTTGAGTTTGGGGCTAACCTATTAAAACCTAAACGGTTACCACTTTATCTTTCTAAATTTAAATTGCTTTCTTTTAAACCCTGATTTCAAATTTTAAACAATTTAGAAAGATTTAACTAACTGAACCTATGGTTAATATGCAAAAAAAAATACTAATCTAATCAAATTCCATCAATGATCATATATAATCTAAGAACTCAAAATATTCAAATTAATCAAATTTTATCAAATTCTATCAATATTCATATATTCTAAACTAAACTAACAAATCAAAAAAATTCATAAAAATAATTTTTTACATATTTTAAGTCGTCCATTTAGGTGCCTACGTACCCGCTAATCGAGATCAGATCACACGTAGTTCTTTTATGAAAACTTGAATTTGCTGATTTATTTTAGGGATTGTAAAATCTTTTCTTTTTAAATTCATTAAATTTCATAAATTTACAGAATTCAGCCCTTTTTAATATGAACCCTAAAATCTATCAATTTAATTTTTTTTAGCAACTTCATGAAAATTATATTTTCTAAGTGACAAAAAATTTTGGACAAGAAATTAATATATTATAGCAAATAAATCAATTCATATTTACATATTATGACAAATCAAATCCATAAGAGATATAAATTTTCAACACATTGATCAAGATAAATTCATGTAATTGTACTAACATAATTAAATATCGCACATCATCTTAATAACAAGATCATTATGGACATGCACATATATTCATGCAATTAAGTATTCACAAGATTAAAAAAAAATTATCATGTAATGAGTTGTCAAGTACAGTTTATAGTCAAATCAAGATTTTCAATTGAAAACATTTATACCAACATATCATGGTAAAGATCAAGAACAAAACACCAATAGAACATGCCATAGTAAAAATAAAAATTTTATTGATAATGTCCTAATAAAACATGTTACGATAAAGATAAAAATCTTATATTAACAAAGCATCATGGCAAGAATTCAGATGCTATTTAATTTTTCTTTTCTTTCATTTTAGTGTTCTATTCGTGTTTTTTTTTTTTTTTTCTGTCTCCCTTGTTCGTTCTTTTTTCTTCCTATTTGTAGAGCTAGGGTTTCAAGACGTTTTTTATTCAAATCCGAAAAAAGGGGCTAAACGGTTATAATTTCCAATTAAGTGTAATAGCTGTCATATACATTTTAATCTTAACGTTCAACATACGTTTTTAGCGAAATTTATGGATTTTTAGTTATTTTCGGAAACTAAAAAAAATGAGTTTTTTTTTTCAACTTTCAAATTCGGATTTGAAATCTTTATTGTTGATCAAAATGCCTAAATTATATATCAAAACAAACTACTCCATGCCTAGTTTTAAAATGTGTATTTGGTTTGTAAAAAACAAGTCCGAAAACGGGCTCGAAAATGACCCATCGGGCGGCTGGAGGTTGAGGACAATGAACAATGTTTTTTTTTTTTGAAATTATAATACTTTATTATATATATATATTCACATCCATTATATTTATTTCCCTTAATTTGATTTATTTTTCTAATTTTTCATTCCTAATTTTAATACTTATAGTTGCAAAAAAAATTTGTTTAATTTAGTTATATGTATACTAAGATTAACAAATAATTTGACAAAAATAAATGTTAAAATGAGGTGTCTACAATACTCAAAATTTCAATTGATCTATTTCAAAAATGTTTATCAATTTATGCTATTTCCAAATTTTCTTATGAACTTGTATTTCTAAAGTTCAACCCTTAAGTTATAAGAATTTTGTTATAAATTACTTTAAGAAAACCCAATTTTATTAAATTTCTAATCTAAATTGATCAAACTTTTCTTTAATTTTACTTTGTTGTCTCTCAATGCATTAGGCTTAAAGAAGTCCAATTTCGCATGCAAATCCATGCCCACAACTCATTTCTACTCATCTTACTTAACATTCACTTGCACATAGATAATAACTCTTTATGTGCAAAAAGTCAAAGCTGGCTTTATCATTTATTAGAGATAATTGTCAAAGTTATTTGAAAAATAATTCCCTAAAATTACACCATAGCATGCTCCACTTCGTCATGCACAACACAACAATTCATTCATCAATTTTAATTCTCTTCAAGCACCATTTTCAGGTCAAGACTAAATTAGGTAAAGTATTAATTACTATTTCCATTGATTAATTTGCTTATATTTTTCTACCAAAATAATCTATTGTCTAATGAATTTATAAATGAAGTCGAAGAAAGATTTGAGAACCACATTAATCTTTAGGTTTAAGTGAGTCTTTATGACTTGTAAGAGATAAGTGGTATAGATTTATTTTGTCAATCTTGTAAGATAGATGATTTTATTTAGTGTTCATGATGGCTAATGTTGAATATAGGGTTGCTATGGACATTGGTGTTAGATAAAGATTAAGTAATGAAATTGATAGTTTAAAACCTAAATCATAGATATGATAGACTTCTACTTGTTTGATAAGGTTAATGATACGTATAAACAAGTGTAGGGTAAGTGTGTATATATAATGTAAATATGTAGATGCAAAGAGTATATATCAACCTTATATGTTGGTGTTGAAGCGTCTTTGTTAGAAATAAGATCAAATTTCAAAGTTCGGGAAACATAAATAAGGGTTGGCTAAGCACGGGAGTGATACAGGACTTGGTAGCCTTGAGTGTTTGAAGTTTGCATAATCACGGGCATGATAAAGGACCTTGTAGCCTTAGGTGTCTGAAGTTTGTATGATCACAGGCATGATAAAGGACCCTATGGTCTTGGGTGTTGGAATTTTGCACATTCACGGGCATGATGGTGATCATGGCCTTGATCATAGCTGTGATCTGGTGGACCCTTGTTTAGCCTTGTTATGAAAAAAATATATATATATATATATTTATATATAAAAGATAATAAAATATATGTATATGCAAATACTAGTATAAGATCTCTTATAGAATCTTGCTCAAGTTGGGTCATTGAACTATATATGGAGGATATGCTAAGTTTGTAATACTTAAACTTAATAAATTAGTTAAGTGTATGTAGTTGAGTATAGTACTTTATAGTTTCTTAAAGACCAATAAACTAGGGAAATAATAACTTGAATTTAAGGCACTTAGGCACTAATAGAAATTCCTATCTAGTTATATACTTAGTAATGCATGCTTGTTATCTTAGAGTAACCATAACTCAAGTCCCAGATTTTTCGATTGACTATTATAACAATTAAGTAAAGACATGCAGGTAAGTAACTTAAATCTTCTCACATTGTCTATGTTGTAATGTAGTGGTATGTGCTCTTAAATATAACTCAAATTGGTTGTATGCATGGGGATTGAGGAATAATGCATGTTATATGTTGTGTGAGTGAATGATAAATTTTATTATCAAAAGTGGTAACTAGTTACTTGTTTGTGATTATGTAATGTAAGCTAAGGATTGTTTGTAATTGATGTGGTCACCAAGTAATAGGGTATAATTTCTAATTGACCTTTAAGTGAAACGGACATGCATTGCATAAAAGTATAACTTGTATTTACATGGTGTTTACATCATGTATTATCATCTCGGTCTTAGGGTAATATTGAATTATATCTAGTGAATCTGGTTAAGGTTACCCCTGAGCTGTTAGCCCTCCAAGAAGTAGGCACCGAAGGACGTTACTTGATGAGAATTGACTTTAAGGTGACTAATACTTAGTGGAGTTTCTGAGTTCTAAAGTGAAGTTGAGATTTTATTACTTATGTGTTACTTATATGTGTGTGTGTATATATATATATATAATAAACAAGTTTAAAAAGAATTTCTCTTTCCTTAGTTCATTGTCTCTCTTAGGCATGAACTACTAAAATTGGTCCTTCAACTCCCAAGAAAGGCCGTAAATCTCCATTGGTTTGGATTTCAGTCATCCAAACAATGTTTACCACATATGATTAATTGTTACATTGCATATGTTTGTTAATTAGACATTGTTTGACTTTGATTGAATTGTGTTAAGGTTTGGTTATTCACTAAGCTTGTTGTGCTCATGCTCCAATAGATTGTTTGTTTATAAGAATCACTAGAAAGGATCAAAACTAAGGAGTGAATGCTAATATAACTAGCAAAGAAAATCAAGACTTGAATCTAAGAGAGGGCATAGCATTTTATGTGAAGAACAATCTAAGATCAATGTTTGTATAACTTTGATGTAATAGTTGAGAACTTAGTAGAAGTGATATATTTAATAAAGTCTTTTAAAGACTAATAGTTGTAAAGTTGTGTAATAACTAAGATTTAGTTGTAATGTTATTTTTGTTTGTGACTTATATATAAGCAATATTTTTTTTCTAAACAACCCTTGACCCTATTATAATTGTCCATGCCACGGAGTATTTTGGTTATGCAATGTTCATGTACCTTTCTAGAAGTCTTGGATAGATTAACTAGAATGTCTAGACTTCATTTTGTTACATATTACATTGATACTACTAAGGTACTCTATGGGGGTGTGATATCTAGTGGTCCCTATCTTAGAGAAGCTCGAAGAAAGAATCTTTGTGGAATTCTTCTTAGAAAAGTCCACCTCAAAGAAAGCCCATGAGGTGCTTAAGTTGCAGGATGCTCTTGCCTCACCGAGTTGGATGGCCCCTATAAAGAATTATCTGAAAAATGGAACCTTATCTTATGTATTGAGAAACTAACTACACTTTGATCAATGAAGTGTTGTATAAGACATGCTTTAGCTTCCTTTTGCTTTGAGGCTTGTGACCTGAAGAAGGATAAAGGGTCTTGAAAGATCTCATACCAGGGAATGTAGCAACAATGTCAAAGCTCAATCGTTGTACATCTGTATAGTTTGAGCTGGATACTTTTGCCTTACTATGTGGATTGATGCCAAGGAATTTATACAATCGATGTAAACGATGTTAGAAGTATGCCTCGACTGATAATGCTCCAAGCTCCAATCTATACCACCTTACTAGCTTGTGGCCTTTTGCTCAATGGGGTCTCAACGTCTCTGGTCTACTCTTTATGTCAATGAGGCAGAGGAAGTTCATCATAGCAGAGTGTGACTACTTCACAAAGTGGGTAAAGGTTAAGGCAGTAGCTAATGTTACTGATAAGAATGTGCAAAGTTTCATTTATAGCAATATCCTGATCAGGTTTAGAATCCCCTACTTTCTTGTGATGGACAATGGTAAGCAATTCAACTACAAGAGGATAAAAGATTTATGCGCTAAATAAGGGATTGTTCCACATTACACCTCGATTGCCTATCCTCAGGAAAACTAACAAGTCGAAGCAGTTAACAAGACCATAATGGAAAGCCTAAAAGCTAGGGTTGACTGTTTAAATAAGAAGTGAGCCAACGAGCTCACCATCATCCTTTAAGGATATCAGACCACTCGAAGAAGCCCAACCAAGGAAACACCTTTCTGCCTTGCCTTTAGCTCTAAAGTCGTACTATCCATCAAGCTTGAGTTGCCTGACCTCCAAGTTCAATCTTTTGACAAGACTTGAATTCCACTAATGTCTTAAAAACTTGAAATTTTAAAATTAGCAACAATAAATAAATAAATTCCTACAAAGAACAAAAAATAAAATAAAAATACACCAAGTTAGTAAACAATTATAGCAAAAGATTTAAGATACATAAATACTCACGACTATGTTAATAATGTTTTAAATAGGTAAAATATGTAAAAATGTGGAAAAATAATCTACATATTTTTTATGCTTGCCACTGCAGGGCCTATGTATATGCTACGCCGGAATCAAATCTTCATAGTTCATTATTTATAAAATTTTAATTTGTGGATAGATTTTAATTTCCAAGAATCGCTAGGTTTATATTTTTAATAAATTAAATTTTTATTCTAGAAAACTCCTAAGATACCTAATTTATAGATCCAACTTTAGAAAACCTTAATGTAAAGTCCTAGTTTTTGAAAATTGCCAATGTGATGGTTTTAATTCAGAAAATGTTATCTACGTGACAAAATGGTCTCTTGTGCCATGTAGTTCTTAAATATGGCAAACTTGTTCCTCATTGAATATATATATACATACTACATGTATATATATAATCCAATTTTAATAACAATATGTAATCTTTATGGAAACATGCACAACTTTCATATAAAATTAATGCAATTTCATTAAATCTTGTTAGAAGACATGTATAGGAAAGAACATATCCAATCACATATAACGCAATCACTAACATAAAATATAAAACCTATAACACAAAACTTGTTAGTGACAAAAACAAAATAGCGACCACATTAAACACATACTCATAGCATAAAATTACATAACAAAATGTGGACTTAAACTAAACAAATATGGGAAAAAGAAATTAATATTACTAATTTGAAAAAAATTTATAAAAGTGCCACTAGGATGAAAATAATCCCAATTTTAAATAAATTGAACTCGTCTCTTAAAGAGAAGAGGCATAAGTGGTTGACATTGTCTCTTCAAGAGATGAGTTTGACATTGTTAAATATGCAACAATAATTGCTTTTTCACTAAAAATCCTTAATACACGATATTATTTACATAATATTCACTTGTTAGAATCATTTACAATCACCTGTAATAACTCATATAACCCCAAAATCAATTAATCCTCCACCACAAAAAATAACCACATCAAAGCATCATCCACACCAATCCGCCACCAATAATATAGTCCAAAAATAATAAAACACAATATAAGAAATATTTGACTATTATCCAAGTCATTACAAGAAAAGTATATACATGGTACAAACAACCATCTTAAAATATAATCATAACAAATGCTAATTTTTACTCCTACCTATTCCACTTCCTTTGCCTCTGTCTAACAAATGTACGCATGACAGACCTAGGTTGATTTGGACCCTGCTGGAGATGCTCTATAAATGGATCAACCTGAGTTTGCATGGTATCCTCACGTCCATTATGTTCACTATAATGAGGAAATGGGATTGGTCTGGATTTTTGGCAATGCTGGATGTCTCTTTTGTGGAGTTGGGGTGGGGGGATGTGGTGCTAGGCATGTTTTGAACCTTTGCATTTGAGCTCTCAAGCATATGAGTGTCTAGCTGATACAGATATGAGGATGATGAAGATTCGAGCTCAATAAGTTGAACATGTGGGAGCAAAGGCTCGTCTTTGATATCTCCAACTCCATCTTACCCTCCCTTTTACTCTCACTCCCGACCCTATCCTTACCCCCACCTCTCTCTTTGAGGCCTATTTCTTTGTGTTAGCCGAGGCTATGGGGCATCCTCACCACCAATGTGATCGGGGTGGACTAGTGTTGGTAGTGGTAGATCATTAATATTGAGCCCCATGAACTCATCTATTGCATGAATAAACTCTCTTATAGCAGCTAAAGTGTCATTTGGCAACATGTTGGATACCTGATATATGAAATCTACTTGCAATTAATAACAAACATAAAGATCAATATGAAACAAACAAAAAGTAGATCCATATATATCATATATAAACATTGAACTTACCATATATCATATCATGGCTCTGCATGACTAATCCATCACTTGGTGATCACATCATACCAATTTAAATAATTTGCAAAAGTACTATGAAGAATATCCGACAGATTTATAATGTGATTGCACTTATCATCCCACTACAATCACCTTTCATGCTCTACTACATAGTTCCACTCCGTATCTCCCCACATGCCTAGCTACGTAGGGCTCTCATATCATATGGGGAGGCTGAGATCCCCTGAAAACCTCTATATGTCTAAGCACCTTGTATGGGTAGTAGTGCTTGATAACATGAAAGCACCAAAGGAATGTATGCACACCAGACATCACTGTCATGCCAGTAGTGCTTCGAGAGGACATCCATAATAGCAGCATATGGCTCCTAAATGACTTGTTCATGAAACAGTTAGCAGCATATAAGCTGAATAATGCATGTTTAAATAAAAAAATCACATAAGATTTTGAAAATCACAACTGTTTAGGAACCTGTCGATTGAAGGCTCCCTTATATTGGAATAACGGGTGTGTGGGCACCATGTGATGTCGAAAGAGACTCCCTTTGGGCTAATAAGTGGGCGCCCCTCAATAATGGATGTGATCATACTACCTATAAGGGCAATGTGGGGGAAGTGCTCCTATGCTTATATATGCGGCACCATAAGGGGTCTTGCTATGTCGTTGGTGTCAATATAGGATGTTACACATAGCTACCTATAGAACCATGACAGATAAGCTGCTTCCCATGCATACTGCGCGGCAACATGAAAGTCCTTAAGCAATGAGAGGTATCTAACATGAACCAAATTTTGCGACTTGTCTCTAACTATGAACCCCCTAAGCAGCAGTAGAATGTAGGCCCTCGTAGCCCATCTCTAATATCCATCTCATTCTGGAATTGTTTCTCCCTTGGCCACCAACATTTCCATGAATGACAATGTCTCCTGCAAGTGTTTGTGGCAACTTGTTTTCAAATATCTGGACATATACTACCACTGAACCTTCTGTGTACACCACCATCTCCTGAGCAGCAACATCATTAGTTACTGGAATCATATCATAACGTAGTATCTTATCTCCGATAGCAACCCTATGATATAGCTCAATTTCGATATGCTAACCTATTTATCTTGAGTTAACTGCAAATTGTGGTTAGGATTTACTCATATGTAGAGTTCCTACACACACTACCAACAACAATCGATCGCTTATCATAACCAAAATCATCATTCCCTTCAACAATATGCCATGAGCATATAGGACAAACTTAGCCTTATCCATTTCTACCCTTACCCTGCTAGCTTAGAAAAAACAACATCGAATGCATAAAACGTGACAATAAGATATGAATTGTACTTCTCCATTATCGATTACATTTTATTGTTCAAATGTTTATTAAAGTGAACATCAATCTGAATCTTTGAAATTATCAATGCGGACATCAATATCTTTATGGAATATCTTTTCTCTTGAATTTAAGGAACATTATAGGTCAAGTTTAAATTGACAATATCAAAGTTTAAACTGATTAAAGCACAAACCAATCCATATTAAACATTAAGACTTGTTATCTTAGCAAAATTTATCTATAAGATAGATAGATACCTTTGGAAGTAAGGTCATCTTTAAATGAACATCAACATACTTGAAGATATTAATTAACTGAATGAGCTTTTTCTTTTCATTCACTTATCATATTGGATTTGTCATGAACAAAAGTTTGTTATTGCTATGACTAATGAAAGGAACGTATATGCTAAACCAAGATAGCAAGATACAATTTGACTAATATATCACTTATTTAGAACCATTAAATTGTAGCTTTAGGACCCAACATTTTATGTTTGGAGGTGAAAGCAAGATACAGTGATGATAGCTTATAGTTTTATAATTGTGACTTGTGGAATTTAGCTTAGATACACGAATTATCAATGTTGTTAGTTACCAACAATTATTAATGTGACTTCATCAACCATCAATTTAGCTTACATACATAACTTTAAACATAATGCAACATTAAACAACATCTAAAAGTGCGAAAACGAATTAGAGATAATTTTAGGCAACCTACATGTCGAAATTGAGCTTAAGTATGGAATTGGCAAAAAATCGTTTGAAATAACCATGAATTACTACTTAGGTATGGCAGGGGTTGAACGAGATAATCCCAAAGAACACCTTAATTTAGTCAAATATGGTGGGAAATTGAAATTAGGGGTTAGGGTTTTCGTATGAAGTGAGTAAACAATGTAGAGAAAAATGGAGGAAGAAGAATGGAGAAGAAGTTTGCGTGGTGCTTTTAGGTCTCGTCTTCTCAAAAGGCAAGATCATAAGTGTCTAACCTCGCTCTTCAAGAGACGAGATTGCTGTGATATATATACCCTTGTCCCTCTAAGAGATGGGTTCAACTTATCTAAAACTGAGATTATTTTTGTTTTAGTGGCATTTGTGTAATTTTTTAATTTAGTAATATTAATTTCCTAATCCCAAATAAATAATGTAAGTCCCTAGATTTTGTGCTACGGTTTATGCCAAAACCCTTAACCGGAGGTCAAATGGAAACCCTAAGGTCAACAAATCTATAACAGACCTAGTAAATTTAGATTCGACAATCCCGCGCTCTTAATCCCTAAACAATGGAATTGAGATAATCATATATAATAGTTCGTAATAATATAGGGAAGCTCAAAAATATCATATTTGTTAATTTTTAGTGTGTTTCGGATTTGAAGAAGATTAGTTTTTGAAAACCATACCCGATACACCAGAGGTAAAAATATTCCAATAACACCGTTAGATTTGTAAAAATATAAGGATTTCAAATATGTCAGTTTTATAATTTTTCGATATCTAAAAAAATCAGATATAGCTTAATTATGCATATTTTTTTTACAATGATATTAATTTGTCTTATCTACTATTCATAGTACTATTCTACACTATTCATTACAATTCACCTATTTCTACTTTTCTACATCAATTCTTACACTACCATATTTATTTCTTACTTTTTACTTTTCCCAGACATCTTTAATTACATCATACCTTACAAATTATAATTTTTAATTAATAAAAAATAAAAAACAAATCAAAACAACTCTCTCTCTCCCTCTCCATGCCGCCAACCATGTACCACACACACACATTTATTTTTTTTCTTTTCTTTTTCATTTTATTTAATACATATAATTTTCCCTCCTCAAAACTCTATAAATGCCCATCTCCCTCCATTTTTTTCAAACACCTACATTAACAAAACTCTCCCAAAATCACTACTAAATCCTCTTTCCAAAAATCTCTTTTCATCTTTCCAATTTTCCTATATTTTCCTATCCACATACTACTACAACCTTTCTTTTCTACCAACCATATTTCTATCTTGGGTAATTTCTTACATACGCTTTCTTACCATGTCATGTAACTTAACATGACTATGGTATATGTTTCATAAACATAAAATGTTATGGAAGCAATACTATGTTCATGTTTTATTCTTGTTTATGAATAAATATCATTTTATTATTATGTTGTTTTATTATTGTTATATTGTTACATGTTACTATTATTGTTCTAATCTAACTTTTATATTATTTATCTATATTTATGTATCTATAGATATTTCTTAGAGCATATAAGCTCACTAACATAACCGTTATTTATTTATTATGCTTTGCAATTTATTTATTGATTCCATACTTTAATATTAAGACTAGTTTTTCTAGTCTAGACTTGTTTATCAAGTCAAAACGATTTTCTTATTTCTTTTGTTTTTCTTTTTGGACTTGTCCATGTCTAAGTCCGGAAGCCTTGATTCAAGCTAAGACTTCCAATACTTGATATTTATTATTTGCTTATCTCTATATTTCCATCTTTCTTATTAAATATTTTTGTCATTATTTAGCTATAAACCCATATTCATGTGATTATGTTGAATGTTGTCTTAATAAGAATAAAAAGATTCTTTCTTAAGTAAAAGAAATAAGCTCCACTTATTTTAAAAATATAATTTTATCACTTAGGAAAAGTTTCATTAAAGTTTAGAAACTTTATATCAACAAAATGCTTTTCAAAGAATTAGACAAAGGTCACCATAGACTTTAATATTAATAGCATATAAGGATTTTCAAAAGTAAACCAAGAAATTCTTTACTCATTTTAAACCACCATTAAAAACCTTGATATTAATAATACTTTCCTATGAGAATTTTTCTTAAAAACTTGGTTATACAATTCTTACTAATATTTTAACAAGTAAAAAAACCAAAACAAGTTTTTCAAAATAAGTTAAAACCAACTCACCAAGTAAAGTCTACATGAGGAATAAAATTTGTAGATAACTTGGAAAGACTAAAATTTTTGAAACTAAATTATTTTTTAAGAATTAAGGAAAAATAAATTATATCAACATTTGAAGACTAAAAAATTCTTAGTTTTATTTCCAAAACAACTTAAAATAATTTTGTCAATTTCACTTTTTCAATTAGTAAGACAAATTGTTTTATGAAAAATAATTTATTAAGACAACATCATTAGAATCATGTATATAATATGAGTTGCATATGTATTAAAAGGATTTTCAACTATATTTATATTTACATGTTTAGTATGGGATTTTTGGTTGATAAAAAGTTTGAAAATCATGTTTTAAGAGCTGGGATTTTCATGTCAATTTTGTACCGTGTCTTTTGGAACCTAAATGACTTTTTATGATAAAAATAACCTTAGAAATAGATATATATTTTCGAGTAGGTAAAAACGGTATATAATATGCGAAATTCCGAGTTAAAATGAGCAAGTTATGACCATTTTAAGTTAGAATTTGATCGCATACGAATTTTGATGAACTTAATGAAATAGAATTACAAGTTAAGTAGAACTTTCAAGAAATACTCATTTTGAGTATTTCTTTTGTTTAGATGAGGTGGAATCCGAGCTTCCTTACCCGATGACTATTTTGACTAGGAGCTTCTGCTGCCATGGCTGAGTGAGTTTAATTCTTACATTCTTGTTTATGTTTTTACTTATAGATTAGCGACATTAGAATTAGGTAAAGATAGAACATGGAAGCGCATGTGCCTTGCATATATTGTTACGTCCTCAGTGTACCCTAGTGGAAGTAGACAAGTTACACCTAAATGCTATCACTAGATTACCTTTGGAGAGTGACATGATTTCCAAAATAACATGATCTTTTAGTTGCTTTGATAAGAAATGATAAATACATGTAAGAAATAAATTAGTAAATAACTGTCATCTTAATCATAAAGTATCATAATTTATTACAAACCAAGTAGTCTTCTTGTAATTCTCTACATAACTAATAAAATAATGCTAGCTAATCTATTCTAGGAAAATATAAATTATTAATCCCAAATAGAACCATAGGCTTCCAGTTCTTAAGCCTTACCGAGCCATATTTCTAGAAGTAACTAACTAAGGTTGAAGCGTAAACCTGAAAAGACTGTTGGAGTGTGAGTGAAACCACGGCTCAGTGAATAACCAGACATATTACACATCAAGTAAGTTAATAACAAATCATATGTAATGCAATCACTCAAACATATGTTCATATACAAGCTTGGATGATTAGAATCCAAACAGGAAAAAGATTTACGTCCTCTTTTTAAGATTGAAGAATATTTACTTTATGACCCACCTGCCCATGAGAGACTAAGTTTACAGGAAAATCAACGATTTCTCGTCTTAGGGTTATCACTTTAAATTTAATAATTGTTTTTAACTGACCATTTCCTGTATCAATCTTTAGAAACTCCCTAAGTATTAATCATTTTAAAATGATATTACGGCTGCGTTCTTCGTTGCCACTTAGTTCCCGTAGAACCGACAGAACGAAAGAAAACTTTGGAAGAACTAACACTTTAGAAAAATAAAGCATCAACAGAGAACCGAAATATTAATACGTAGCAGGCTGTCACCCGTTTATATATGCAATAATGCAGTACGTGCAATGCATGACTAGGTTATTTTAAACATGCCAAATGGGTGGAGTTTATTGAGACATTCTCATATGTTATCAGCTATAAACAAGATAAGGAAAATGTGGTTGCTGATGCATTATCACGCAGGTATGTTCTTCTGTCAACTCTTAATGCAAAATTGTTAGGATTTGAACACATTGAAGAGTTGTATGCTGGAGATTCTGATTTTTCTATTGTTTTTGTGCTGTGAAGAGGGAACTTTTAACAAGTTTTTACGGATATGAGGGATTTTTGTTTATAGAGGAAAAATTGTGTATTCCTCAATGCTCTATAAGAGAATTGCTTGTTAGGGAATCTCATAGTGAAGGATTGATAGGGCATTTTGGTGTGACTAAAACCTTAGACATTTAAATGAATATTTTTATTTGCCTTATATGAGAAGGGGTGTAGAAAGGATTTGTTGTAGATGTGTTACTTGCAAAAAGGCCAAATCTAAGGTGATGCCTCATGAATTGTATACCCTTTACCTGTTCCTAGTGAACCTTGGACTAACGTCTCTATGGATTTTGTTTTGGGTTTACCTAGATCTAAGAGGGGTTGTGATTCAATTTTCATTATTGTTGATAGATTTTCAAAAATGGCATACTTCATTGCTTGTTATAAAACTGACAATGCATCACATATTACTGACTTATTCTTTAAGGACATTGTCAGGTTACATGGAGTAACCAAAAGCATTATGAGTGACCGGGATGTCCAATTTAAGTGTCACTTCTAGAGAGTTTTGTGGAGCAAACTTGGTACTGAATTATTATTCTCAACTGCTAGACATCTATAAACTGATGGACAAACTGAAGTGGCGAACAAGACAATGAAAGTCAATGAAAGTTTTGTTGAGAGCTATAATTAAAAAAAAATTGAAGCCTTGGGAAGATTGTTTACTATTTATTGAATTTGCTTATAATCGCACTGTTTATTCTACTGCTGGTTTTTCTCCATTTGAAGTTGTTTATGGTTTTAATCCACTAACACCTTTAGATTTATTGCCTTTGCTAGTTAATGAAAGAATTAGTTTAGATGGTAAGAAGAAGGCAAAAACTGTCAAGAAATTGCATGAACAGGTGTGACAAAGGATCGAAAAGAGAAATGAGCAACATGCTCAACAAGCTAACAACGGTAGAAAGAAAATCACCTTTGAACCGGGTGATTGGGTGTGGGTGAACTTAAGGAAAGAGAGATTTCCATCTCAAAGGAAATCAAAGTTGGTGCATAGAGGCGATGGAGCATTTCAAGTGATTGAAAAGATCAATGATAATGCTTACAAATTGGATTCACCAGGTGAATATAATGTGAGTGCTCAATATTTCTGATTTAAGTCCTTTTGATGTAGGTGAGCTGATTTAAGGACGAATCCTTTTGAAGAGAGGTGGAATGATGAAGATACAATTGCACCAAGTTCGCCTCAACAAATTCAAGTTCCTGAAGGGATGATTACACGAAATAGAGCTAAGAAGCTCAAGAAAGATTTCAAGGATTTGTGCAAAAGTTTGTTGAAGATCACTCTAGGTTCACCAATATCGATTTGGAACAAAAAATAAAGACTTTTACTATCATTTCTGCAACTCAGGAGGATAAAGCAAGACCACCAATGGAAATCAGACCTAAGCCGCTTGTTTTAATTCTAACGCCGCTAGTTAAAGATCAGTACCGCCGGCGCTAATCTGCAGAACAACCAGTGTTCAATAGGAAGTTGTAGAACTTATGCACCATCTAGTATGCCGCCGGCATTGGGGAGTACACTGCCGGCATTGAGGAGGTACACCACCGGCTTTTAGTCGGTGTAAAGTGCGAATAGTACTATTTTTTTAAGGACGACCATGCTTATTTCTAAGCTGTCAGCATATAATGCTGGGCCAATTTTGTTATTTTGAGACTTTTGGGATTCCTCTTTAGTTTGTTACATATATCCTTTGTATAGGGATTGAAAAAAGACAGATTACATAACATTTTCAATTTGAAAATACAATTTAAAGAAATTTTTTCTCTTTGAATTCTTTTGAGAACTTGTGAATCTCTTCAAGAATTTAATTTCTTGTTGAGTTCTTTGATTATACCGAGGTTCTTGATCAGTATTTTCAACAGGGTCGCGATCTTCATATCAAGGTTCTTTGGATTACTCAACCACAGAGTCAAGGTCAATTCTATTTAATTATACCAAGGTTCGTGAAGTTTCAGATCTGATTCTGAATATTTCATTGGGTCAAGGTCTGCTATTTGATTCTTAGAGTCTGAAAAATTCAAGATCCGTGCTAAGCACACATCAACTTAGTTTGAGATTATTGCTTTTTTTTTTTTGGTTAATTTTACCAGTAACTAGTCTTTTCAATCCCTAATTTCCCCCATTGTGCGTCGAAAGTCTTGAGTACTCCTCTCATTTGTTAATTCCACAAAATAAAAGATCCTAAATTGCTTTTGGTGTTGTAAGAATATTCAAGTTTTGTGCGATTAGCATATGTATACCATTTTCATGTATTATTAATCTTGTTGATGATCTATAATGAATTGGGATTAGTTTTTATATTAAGGTTTGTTTGGGACAGTACTAGTTGGATTTAAAATGTAGTTAGATAATCCTACGTACCAATATAGATTATGAATTTTACTTTAGTATATTGATTAAATTCCTGTATAAAAAGGCTTTTCACAAAACAAAATTAATAAAAGATATCTTAAAATAATATTTAAAAAGCATATTTAATATGGTTTGTGGTTGAGCGTCTCATTGCAGACTGTTTTCGCCCTTTTAGGTTGTTGATTTTCTCAATTCTCCATCCTAGTAAAGGAGACAGTGTTTGTCCGTTGTTAATCTTCTTGCTCGAGTGTCTTTCCCGGTTATTTCGTTGGACTAGGACATGACATATGTTTTCTTCCTCCTCGTCCATAAAACAATGGTGAGGCGTATTCTATGCAACTTTGTCTAGATACAATTTTGCATGCCCTCCTTCTCTGGTTCGTTACGGTACTCCATCTTCCTTCTGCAGCAGCGACTGCAAGGGATTTTCTCTTTACCACCTTGCGGTCAGTCAATATTAGGTCTTCTGTTCTGTTGTTTTCGCGCTGGTTCGGGAATTGATTAATCAATGAAGATGCTGTGCTAGGGCAGCCTCGCGCCATTAGTACCAACGTTTTTAAAAATTTGACAACTGGTAATACATGATGGCTGGCTAATTATGGTTTCGCATTCGCGTCTTAAATTAGTGATTTCCTTGGCATTCCCTCTCATCGTCCGCAGCCTAATAATTAAGGAAATCATTTCATATGGTATGAGGCTACCTCATTATGATTCTATGAAAAGGGATGCCCTTGTTTTCTCTCCACTTGACAAACTAAAGTCGTTGTAGCTTCAAATGCTTCATCGCGAATGCCATGCCGAATGAATTTATGTATGGTAGTTGATTACACGATAATTTCAAAGGAATTTTTACTATCACCAATAATTTACAATATATGGAGAATTTCATGGGATCATGGATCAAAAACAAAGTGATGGGAAAGAAAAAATAAAATAAAATAAATCAAGAGAGTAAAAATTACAAGGCAGATTTAATCTCTCTTGGCTATTGAAGATTTCTCTTTCTTCATTCTTCCCAAATCCTATCAGCCTTCAAGCCAACGTATTATAGGGTGTTTAGTATTTAGGTTTTTCTATAAATTTTTCTCTTTTCTTTCTTTCTTTTTTCTCTTTTGGTGTGGAGGGGGTTAAGGCTCTACTTGCCAGGTCAAGAATCAAGAGGAAGTTTTGGAAACATCTTTATTTGATCTATTATACTTCATGTGGCTCTTCACAAGCTGTCCAGCCGCTAAAGCAGACATGAGAGAGAGCTCTGCAGCTAGAACAGAACCAGCCACAACGGTGGCTAGCAACTTTGAGTTGGCTCCAGGAGCTTCCCTGTTTGCACCTTTCACACCAAGCAAATCTAGACATGCTGACTGAGATGCAAGCTGAGTTCCACCTCCAACCGTACCAACCTGAGAAAAAAGGGGGGAATAAGGTTAAAAAAAAAAGGGGGAATTAAAAATTCACCTTTAGCCCACCCATACATATTTTCTGCATCCAAAGTGTTCATTTTATTGTGTTCGAAATGATACAGATGATTTATGATACTCTGCTATGATAGATATTCCTACATAAAGCACCATCTGAGCTACTAATGAATGTGCTAACTTTAGATTTCGTATACCAAATTCATGCACTTCTAGACTAGGGTATGCCCCAATAAGACACATGGCATCGTCAAGGGATAACTGCTCTTTAGGAGTCCTAACTCAAATGCAACCACGCTCTTCAAGAAGAGCAGTAAAAGTTCCTCAGGAGACCTAATTCAAGCGCATCCAGATAAATATTAGCATGTTATCTATTTTATGCTAAAAACTCGTGACCATGCCTTTTACATACCAACAAGATTGATATTGCAATATGCTTCTGATTTAATTACCTCAATCGAAGGCATGGTAACAGAGATGTGAAGATCCTTTCCACCATTGACAGCCTCCATCATGGTCATACAATGGGAGCTTTCAACATTTTGAGCAGGGTCTTGGCCAGTTGCTATGTAAACTGCGGTCACTATGTTACTGGCATGGGCATTGAAACCCCCTAAAGCACCAGCCATTGCAGAGCCAGCAAGATTCTTTAACATGTTGAGCTCCACCAAGGCTTCAACACTGGTTTTTAATACCTTAGTTACCACATCGCCTTTAATGATAGCCTCACATACAACAGATTTTCCCCTTCCCTCAATCCAATTTACTGCTGCAGGTTTCTTGTCAGAGCAGAAGTTACCAGAGACGCCGATGACATCCATGTCAGGGAAATTATTTTGCAGAAAATCTAAAACGTTTTGCACACCTTTAGATACCATGTTCATGCCCATAGCATCACCAGTGCTGCAAGAGAACCTCATGTACAAATTCTTCCCAGCAATTGCACATTTAATGCTTTGGAGCTGGGCAAACCTGCTAGAGCTGTAACCAACAGACAAGAAACAATTAGTACAATCCATCCCGACCACATGCACCGCATAACATCAATATGAACAACTCCAATCTTGGACGATCTTTGACAAAACCTAGCACAATGCTACCAACGTAAATATCACATCCACATGAATATGGAACAAAGTATATCATTTTGAGCTCCGATGACATCCATTAAAATGAAATTTCAATTTCAAACCGTATGGCCCTTTCTATACATCATTTCTGTTTTCAAAATTTGGGTGTTTCAACTTTTAGTTTTTGACACCAAAACCATAGATATAAATCATACCATTATAGTCATAACTGAATACACTTAAAAGTTGTCGTTTTCATGAAATTGAACACTGAAGATCTGGTGGAATATCCTAACTAGGATTTTTTCCATAAGCCAAAAGGAAATGAAACTCATGAACACAAAAGCAGAACAAAACAAATACCTATTGAAAACAGAAGCAAGGTTCTCAAAATTGGCAGGACTCTCCAAGAAAAACTTCAACTCTGCAGCTCTCTTTGCGGTCCCAAACCTAACAACAGGAGCCCTAGTCATCCCATCTCTCAACAACACTATTAGCACCACCAGACATATAAATAGCCTTACAACCTCTATTTGTGCTAGCCACCAAACAACCTTCGGTAGTAGCCATAGGAACCGAAAACTCTCTCCCATCGAGCAACAAAGGCCCTGCAATCCCTACAGGAACCTGCACATACCCAATCGGCATCTCACAACACTGCCCCAGTATCGACTCATAATCAAAACCCTCCACGGGCAAACCCGAGATAGACTTCCCAGTCATCCGCTGCAATGCTTCCCGGCGGATCACTGCCGCCCTTTTACAGTCGCCTAATTTCGACTCCAATGAATAAGATGGGGTCGTGCCTGCAATGAGAGACTTGATCACCTCCTCATCGTCTTTGGATATTGAAGCTGACACGGCTACGGCTTCGATCACTTTCTCTTTAATGGGGTCGGATGTTTTGACCTTTTGACTTGGAGGAACGGGGCATTCGATTGTTTGCCCGCATGGGGGTTTTGTAGCTTCTTCCTTGAGAATTGTGACCTGTTCCTCTTCGTCCTCTTCCGTCCAGACATCAGTAGCGGGCCGGAGGATTAATGAGTGCACGAAATCAATACCGAAGAACCCGACAAGGTAAATGAAGGAAGCAACGAGGGCGATGATCGCGGCCATTTCCGGGGCCGTAACTACGTGGAGAGGGGTGAAAGTGCGGATCTTTTCGCGCCACCGGGCGAGTAAGTAATAAACGACAGAGAAAAAGAGAGTGAAGAAAAGGGCATTCGCTATGTACAGGGGAAGGGAGAGAGTGTCTTGGTGGTGGTGGTGATGGTGGTGGTTGTGCGGTTTGAGGGGGGAAGGATCGGTCGTTGGGATGGTGACGGGTTTGGTTTTGGTTGTCAAGGGATCAATGGGTTTCGTCAACCGCCGGCGTGCGTCCATCTCTGGTGGTGTAAGAGCCGACGGTGGCTAGTGTCTGGTGGAGACCGGAGGAAGAGAAGGAGAGAGAGAGGCAGCGAGGGAGAGAAAGGGGACGAGGCGTCTGATGAACCTCAAAGACAATGTCTGGAATTTGCCTGCTTATTTCCTTTCTCGTGAATGAGATAGTTTGAATGGAGACGCGTATGTTTTGGAAGGGTATTTATAGAGACCAGCTAGCTACAACTAAAAAAGAGAAAGAAAGAGAGAGTAAAAGCAAATTGTTAGACCATCTTTTAATTCCTTTTAGACATTTGGCCTTCCTCCCATGCCTTTTTCATTCAATTCACATCTATTTTTCCAATATGATGTAGAACGAATAGACTGTCGTTGAAACATTTTTCCAATATTTTATAACAAATAATGTTAATTAAATAGTAAAAAATAATAATTAGGTTTAAATTTACAGTTACTGTACCATATTTTACATTTTTTTTTCTTTTAAAATTGCTGTAATAATTTTCTTTTCCATATAACATTTTTTTGCCTCAAATTGGATATAAATTGGAAATTAAACTTAAATAATATTATATTTCAACATGGAAGAATGTAAGATTCTTGTAGTTTTTTTAATGATATAAATACAAAAACATGAAAAAAAATAGTCTTCTCTATACTTACATATTTGACAGTATGAAGTAATTTGTAATTCTTATTTTATCAATATTCTTTTTCCATTACTTTTTTTTGTCCTTATTTATCAAAATCTCCTATTTTCATTTTATTCATTTTTTACTATTTGTTTTCTGAAATATGGCATTTATTTGCAAAATAACTTTTCTTTTTGAAAATTGTTTTTTCTTGGAAAACATGCTTTTTAATCATTTATTTTGTTTAAAAATATATTAATTTCTTTATTTTTATATTAACCAAAATATATATATTTACTTGATTGAGAAGATACAAAATTTTATTTTAACTTAAAGAAAGCAAGAAACTGTCTCTTTTTATTGTTGGAATAGGCTTGTACGATGATTTTGGACTTTTGAATTTATTTTTTGTATATTTTATTTTATAAAAATAATTCTTACAAAAAAATAGATATGAAGATTTTGAAAATAGGCAAAAAGGGTGCAAAGAGAGTAACCAGAGCCTAGAGCTTTAGAGGTGGTTTCCGTGGCCTATTGCGGCCTGTGGGTGGGTTCAACTTGTTGGTTCAATTTCATGAATATCCTTATAACACTTTTCGAGCCAAACCGAAGCCAAATAACGCACCTGTAAAATACAGTTCTTTCGTCATGTAATTTGGTTTCCAATCAAAATAATTCAATTTGATACCTTATATGAATCAAACTGGAACAAACAACTTAAAAAATGGAAAATTTTCTAACTAGTGTTGGAGGATCTCCTTTTAGCTTCCATATTAATGATTTTACTTTAAAAACTTATTATACTTAATAAATATTAAATTTAAATTGGGGTTAATTACAAAAACATGATTTGTATTTTGATTAATTAACTTGTGTTTTTTTGATAAATAAGTGACCGGAGTTTTATACAAAAGTGTTAATATAATTAATTAATATTAAAGAGATACGTGTTAGAGTCTTAATGGACTAAAAAAATTAATTTAATAAAACATGTTACTAAATTAAATAAAATATTTTTTTAAATGAGAAATTTGAAAAAAAAATGTAAAACTAATTTTTATGACTAATAAAATATTAACATGTATCTTTCTAAAATTATTAAATAATATTAACACTTTTGTATAAAATTTGAGTCACCTATTTGTCAAAAAAATGAATAGAGGTCACATGTTTCTAAATTTTCCAAAACACATGTCTTGTTTTTGTAATTAACCCTTTAAAATTATTAAGGTCTTAAAAATGTTCCTCTCGATGCATAGTAATTTAATCCATGGGTAAAAAGCACTTGCATTGTTGCCCAATGGAGAATTGTAATCCCCAGGTTTTTCATTAAATTAAGTTAGAGATTAGAAATTAAAAATCGACATAGGTTTAATATAAAATATATAATGAATGGTATAGTCAATAGATTTATTTATATTAGTATGTGTAGAATATGTTAAGTAAGAATAGAGATTCTTAAACTTCGAATAATCTATTTTAAAATTGGTTATCAATTCTGTCTATTTTCAAATTTCTTATGAATTAGTCCTTTTAAAGTTCAACTCTTAGGTTATAACAATTTTGTCATGAACTATCATAACAAGATTTTTATTTAAATAAATTTATAAATCAAACTTTGTAATAATTTTAATTCTTGTTTCTTAATGCATAAGGTTTAAAGAAGCCTAATTCTTACATAAAAACCCAAGCCTATAATCCATTTGCTCACCATACCGATCATGCATCTACATATACTATAATTCTTTTATAGGCCCAAAAGTTAAAGTTTAGTTTATCAAATATTAAGAGATAATTATCAACTAAATTGGACAAAAATATCTACCCTAAAAGCCCTATAGCAGGCACCATCTCCTTCTTTAAACCAACCACTATTTTTCTTCATCAATTTTTCTGTCAAATCCTTCCAAAAAATTCACTTCAAGCTCCCATCTTCAAGTCAAAGCTAAACTAAGCAAAGTATTACTTACTATTTCTATTCATTATTTTGCTTATAATTCTTTTATCAAAACAATAACGCCCTAAACTAAAGGCATTACAACTTGCCACGTGCCTTCTCTTAAGAAGGACACGCTAAGCCTATTAATCAACTAATCCATTAAACCATATAACTTCAAACTCTCAAATAAAAGGGTACCTGTTTAAAATATTTCAAATAACAATCTTCAATAAAACCTAGTTGGCATAAACCAAAGTCAACTTAAAACAAACTCAAAACGTAGAAATGAAAATCTCATAAATTTTCAGAATTTATAAAACTAGCTAAATTGATAACAATCTTCAACTCAAGATTCAGCAGGAAAGTTAGGTCTACTATCATCCTCCCTATAGTCTACATAAACGTCATAGCCTGATAGATAAAAAAACTATTAGATCTTCAACTGTTCCTGAAAAAGATAAAGGAATGAGCATAAAGGCCCAACACGTCATACCACAAACACATGCACATGAATAGACAACAAACAAATTCACATGCATTTTAACATGTAACAAGCGTAGGTTATTATCTTTGATTAGCTAGTCAAGTAGCACAGTTCATAACTATCTACAGTTCGTCCCAAACCCAAAGTATTTGACTTCGTAAAAACAAACAATATTGAAAATAGATAATGTATACATATATTGGTATTGAAAAAATCCACACATCCGGAGTACCGTTGTAAGCCCTCGTTTTCTTAGCACCGAACTCAGTTTCGAAAATCGGAATCGGAAACCGAAACCCTAAAAGAATACCCTAGTACTAATATGGAACTTGGGAACCTTAAGTCCAGCAATACCGAGATCAAAACCCCAAAAAGATAAAAAATGAATTAGCTCTGGAATATAGTCCTAAATAATATATCAAAACATAAAAAGATTAGATTTCAAAGAAATGCATTCGTTTCGAACCTGATCGGGATTTGATCTTGAAAACCGGTCCCTAGGACTCGAAAATAGAAAAATATTCTATAGGACTCTTTAGAACCGAAATTTAATAAGGAATTCAAAAATATAATTATAATAAATTTTCGGTTTATAAAAATTATAGTTATAGCCTTTTTATCGTATTTTCATTATTACTGGTAATTTAATTGTCCAATCTACTTTTCTATTTCTAATCATACTATTCATCAAGTACAACCACCCATACCCTATTTTTACATTCTTACAACCTTACATCATATTCGTTACAATTTACTTTTCCAATATATTTTTATTACTTAAATTACTTATTTTAATTTTGAAAAATTACATAAAACAAATCTCACATCTCTCTCTCTCTCTCTCCCCCATCCCTAAACCGATGCGCCTCCATTTTGGTTTTCTCTCTCAAATTTTTTTATTTTCCTTCTTTTATTCTACACAGACCCTAATCCAATTTTCTATATAAACTCCTTATTACCTTTCACTTTACACTTCTTTTCACCAAATCAAACTTTGAAAAATTTTCTCTCAACTCTCTCCCTCTCTCCCTTAGCACCCTTCCCTCCTCTCTTTATGTTGTGAGCTTCCCCCTTCCCTTACACACACACACACACACACACACTTTTTCTTGAAGCTTTCTTGTCCCAAAACACTAAATAGATAATAGATCTAGATCCTACGACAAATAAAACATGTAATGGCAAGATCATATATGTGTGGTTCCACCAAAATCCTCATGAGCTTTATGTTAGGAATGTGGAAACACTTAAGCATGATATTCTTGCCATCACAATGTTGTGGATCTTTACATTTAAGTTGTTTTACTATATTTTGTTATATATTGTTCTTATTGATATTTTTGTGTATATATCCTACTACTAACATCATCTTCATAATGTTCATCTTGCATTAGCATCCATAACATGAAAGTCAACATAGATCTATTTTGTTTTGAGTATATAAATACCTTAAATATTTGTCTCGTGTACATAAAAAACTTGTAATGTAATGGTATAGGTGTCAAAAACTCAAGATCTATTTTTGTTTCCACGAAAAGAAAATTTTTAAATTCGGATCTTGAAAGACACCATTTTGAAAACCTATTTTCCAACTCCAAAATGAGGATTTTACATTAAATATGAAGAGCTTAGGTAATAGGTATCATAAAGCAATGATTTTGATGAGTTGAATCTAGCTTTACTAAGAGATATCTTCAAAATAAGAAAAGTTTACAAAAGTTAAGTTAGAACTTCTTTCAACTCCAACATGAACATAAAAATTTGTAACTAGGATGAGTTGCTAAGTAAACAACTATTTTTCAACCCCAAAATAAGAGTTTTATTAAAGAAATGGAAGCCTTAAGGAATAGATTTGATTAGGACTTAATTGTAGAAAGATTAAATGAGTTTTACCCAAGGAATAACCTTAAAACAATTTAACAAAAATTCGGATTTAGAAATGACCTACACTTAAACACCTATTTCCAAATTCCAAAATGAGGATTTTAATAGAAAAATGGTAGCCTTAGTGAATAGATGTAGTAAGGACTTAATTTTGACAAGAATAAATGAATTTTATCAAAGTATATTTCTAAAACAAAGGAAAGGTTTCAAAACATAGATCAAACTCTATTTTCATTACCAACAATTTTTTGCAAAATTCATAATTAGGCAAAACCCCTATTTAAACATCTATTTTCCAACTCCTAAATGAAGAATTTTATTAAAATAATGAAATTATTAGGCATATAGGTCATCAAGACCTTATTTTAGTAAAAACAAGGGTGATTTAGCAAGAAATAAAACTAGTTTTTCTAAGTTAAGTATTCTTGAAATTTTTGTAAAGGAAAAGTTTTCTAAAAATTCTTTGTTAATCAAATATCATCAAGAACATACGCATAGATAGATCATAACACGTCATTCATGTTAATAACTTATTGATATTGCATGCACATATAATATACTTGGTATAAACAATGTAAATTTCACAAAACAATTTTGGAAATATGATTTTTAGCCACTGATCAGATCTAATCTAACCTTTCTAGATCCAAAAGTTTTCAAAACTTAGGAATAACATCATAAATAGATAGATCTTTTGAAGTAGATAGAAATCGACTGCTTATTTGTGAAATTCTGAGTTAAAATAACCAAGTTATGACCATTTTAAGTTGGAATTTCCATTTACTGCAAAAATTACGAACTTCAAAGTTTTTATTTAATAAGTTGGAATTAGTTATAGTTTGAAATACTCATTTGGGTATTTCTTTCGTTTAGGTGACTTTGAATCTGAGGAATTCTTGCCCCCGGATTATTATGATTAAAGACCGGTATCCATGGCTGAGTGAGTCATACTTCCTATTTACTATTTTGTATTGTGTTTGTAATTTATAGTTGCACTAGAATGATAGGCAAAGATAAAAATTGGAAATGCATGATGGGTAATTATGGGATTATATATGCTATCTTGATGTATTGAGAAAAATATGCCAATATATCGAAACCGGGTGATTAATTGATGTATGTCCATATGCCATGATTATGAGTGTCTGCAAATTGATTGGTCACCTATGAAATTGCATTAATGATTATTCGGATTAATAAGTAATATGGACATAATCACTTCATGATGGGGATGGTGCATTTAATCATGATTGGTTCTTCATGATCCATAAACGATATGAATGAAATGGATTGCCCGTGAGCCATAAAATGGTACAGTTAATGGGTTGCCCATGAGCCATAAAACAGAACAGTAATTTAAGGTAATACCGCAGGATTCGTTAATCTGCTCACCTCGAATGGAGGGTGTAAATCCATTCAACATATGATTTTCGGTTGATCATATGTCTTGTTTGCCCATGTGGTTGTTGTATTTCATATGGATGATTAAATCAACTTGATTGTATGTATGTAATTATAGGACATGTATATTTTAGAAGTATTTACCCTCATAGCTTCTTTTTGTTGCAGTTCCCATACCTATGGTTGTATCCCAGGACTTGGCCAACTTAAGTAAAGTGAAAATAGGAGTTTCCCCTAAAAATTTACGTTTAGCTTTTGTATAGACTTCCATAGGAAACCTTAAATGCTTTGGTTGTTGTCAAAAATTAATACCTAGACTGATTATTATTTTTGTAGGGGAATGCCCCTTGGTATTTTTTAAATAATCCCGAGATATCTGTGGTTTATATTTTTATGCTTATTCTATTTAAACTATCTATCTCCAATTGGATATGTATTCTATTGTCGTAAGGGAATGCCTTGCATCTAATACAAGACTTTTGAATAACTGTGGTAGTGATTCTTAAGTCTCGTTTAATATGCGGCAGACTATTACATTTAAGATATCCTTTGGGGCGTGATAGTTTAAGTTGGTATCAGAGTAGCAAAAATATAAAACATGGCAATAGAATTTAAAAAGCTTAAAGTGTATAAGTAAATAAATCTTAGGTTAAGTCGAAACTAACTAGAAATCTTTTCTTGGTATAGGTTTCCTTAGGAGAAACAAGGGAAAGAGCAAGAATGTTTTTGAAAGGAATGGAGAGACATTTGTGGACTAAAGGTTGAGGTTAAGAACTTTGTGTGAGGAATTCGCATTAGCGGGGAGACCTAAGACTCTGAAAGAAGTATATGTAATCTGGAAGAGGGGTCTTAGGTATACTACTAGGTAGGAAATGGTGGTAGACCAAATAAGGTATGATCCAATAAGGAGAAGGAGGTGGGCAATGTTGGAGATGATCTATGCTGTGGAAAGAATTATGGTAGACTATGGGAATGAACCGATGCTGAGAGAGGCCACCTTTATCCTAAAGAGGGAGGAAAATCCCCCACACCCTGACTTTCGAGTATGGAGAAGCATAGGGCCTTTATATGTTTATGCCATGATGATTATGAATTATAGGGAGTGGCTCGAGGCAGATGCAAGGAATCACTTTTATTGGCATGGAGTATATTTAGATATTTTGCCAACACCCAAGGAAATCCAAACCCCACATCCGAGTGAAGTGGGCATGCAGATAGAGAATGCCTCAGTGGAGGAAAACTGTAATGAGGATGAAAGCAAAGAGGAGGAGGAAAAAGACCCAGAGGAGGATCTGAATTGGGTAGAGGAAGAAGAAAATAGGACACCCCAACCCACTAGGATTGAGGAGGATACAAACAATGAACCAAACCTACCCAATTTAGACTTTGACCAAGACCTTTAAATCCCATATAGCCACAGAATAGAGGTCGAGAATGAATTGGACTCTAGACTTTGGAGAGATATATAAGAATATGGAGAAAGCTCGAAAGTTGCAAGTGGAACAACCACAAATCCTGTGGAAAATGAAACTTCTGAAGAGATAATGTTAAGAGAAGCTCGAGAAACTGCTAAAAGAATTTGAGAGGAAGCAAGAGAGGAAGTGATGAGAGAAGAGAATAAAGAGGTTGAAGATAGGACAGGAGAAGGAGAGGAGGAAGGATCCAAACAAGAGGATCAGACATGGCCACCTAGGAGGAGAAAGATGACTGTAAGGGATAACCTGAGCCAATTTATTAAAGAGATGATGGGAGCTCTTCTAGTAGAGACCGTCTTTCGACCCCAGCCTCGGGAGACTCTTAGAAAATGAGGAGAAAGAAATGGTGAGCACAATCCAAAACAGTCCAACAAAAATTTTGTAACAGGCAATGAGGGATGCCAAGTTGCTTTAATGTTGTCCTTAGGCGGCTTTAGTGTGTTTTGTCTTTTGTTTCTTGTTTTCCCCCTTTTTTTTTTGGTTCAGTCATAAGATGTAATTTGGATAGGTCCAGGTCAGTCAAGTAGCATGGATTCCATGTTTTGTAATGTTAATGTAAGAGACTCAACCAAATGTATGACCTTGGTAACATTTAATGAAATCTTACATGTATTTGTTTAAAGAAGGAATTTACGTTTTCTTAACGAATGACATAAATAAGAATGCAACTAATTAGGAGCTTTATGCACACTATACTCTTAGAAAACCGTAATTTATAACAAGTCGCATGAACATCATTGCATCCATTGCATCCATTGCATCATTATGATTGATGCTTTTCGCTTGATTTCATAATTTGAGTTATGATTTGAACCTACAATTTGGGACTTGTAAATTAATATTGCATATTTTTTTATTTCATGATTTGAGTGTTATAACAACTCGCTCGAAGTTTTATTTGATTATTTGATTTTCGCAATTTACAAATTAAGCCTTTGAGATATAACTTAAAGAAAATCTTAAAACTTACATAATAATGTATAAACAGATGACCCCAAAGAAATCACACTCGTAAACAAGAAACTCCCCCAGTAGAAGCAAATAACGAAAATCAACTGCTATGTCTCAACAAAATCAACAAGGGGTAGTGCCCCAGAACCTGCAATTGGACATGATGAATGCAATTGGAAAACTAGCCTATCTTTTGAACACATTAATCCAAAATCAAAATCAAAACCAAAATCCAAACCAAGGCCAAAGTGTGCAAAATTCCATACCACCACCACCCATGGATCATTGTGAAGCAACCGTTGAAGCTCTATCACCACTTGAAGAACATTCCTACAATGCACCTTTACCACCACTGCCACCTTACCGAAGACCTCATCGAAACTCTTTACCAGATTTCATAAAGAGTAATTGATATTTTGATGGAGCCTTTGGCAAACTCGATGAGGCTAAGGACCGGTTGGCTTAGATTGAGAGATCTTTTGCAGCCTATGAGGTTCTAACTTACCTTCAATGGACTATAGGACTTACATGCTCAGATATAATGCTACAGTTTGGTGGGAATCGAAAAGAAGGAGTCTAGTACCCCTGATTACATAGGAAGCTTTTCATAGGGAATTTCTGAAAAATTACTTCCCTTCTAGTTTAAGGGTGAGATACAGTGCAGATTTTCTATATGTGAAGCAAGGAGGTAGGGCAGTTGAGCAATATGAGACTGAATTCATTCATTTGCTACCATATGCACCCGAATCCTTCAGAGATAGCGAAGAGTTGAAGAGACAAGGATTCTTAGGTGTCTAGAGGAAGACCTGAGGATCAAGTTGGAAGAGCTTGGATTGGAAACTTATCTAGAGTTAGTGGAAAAGGCTCGGATAATAGAAGGAGCAAGGAAAAGGACGTATCAGATGCAAGAAAAGAAAGCCTTTGGGAAAAGGCTATTTGATGCCTCGAGTTCAGGATTCAAAGGCAAGAGATATAGGCTTTACTACGGATTTTGAGAGAGTGGAAGTGGAAAACCCAATCCGGCAAAGGTTAATGTTACTTATTGGAAGTGTACAGAGGCACACTATCCTAGACAATGGCCACAGCTGATAAATAAGTGTTTATTTTGTGGCAAAGCTGGTCACATGGCTTATGCCTACTCAAAAAAGATGGCAGTCACCTACTTTACCTATAAAGAAAAGGGATACCTTGCAATAGAATGCCCACAAAGGAAGAGTGTGGCAGCTCTACCTTATGGAATACCTGGTAGTGTGAGCACAACAAAGGGCGGAAGTAGGAATGGAAGTCGTGCTGCATTAGCCATGCACGGAATGAGACTCCACAACTTTAAAGGACAGTGGATGGTAGAAGAAGAAGATGATGATGAGATGGAATTGGCAGCCTTGGACCAAGGAGGAGAGTATGATGTCAGTTTAGTCACAGGTTAGTCTCAAAACCCTCTTTAATTAAAGTTTTTCTTTTAATTACTAGTTTTTATAAAACGTAAAGCTATTAAAGAAAAGTTAAAAATTTTAAAACACTGGATAGATAAGTAGTAAGGAAGACGTAGGAGTAAGTAGTAATTAGCGTTTGTTGAACACATGACACACATTGGTGAATAGAAGTGAGGCCTATGTGTTGTTCTATACCGGAGCAACACACTCATTCATCACCATTAGTTTGGCTAGACAACTCGGTTTACCAATAGTTACCACCACCTCTAACCTACAAATCAAGACACCCACAAGAAGTGTTGTGTCGACTCGGGAGATGTTGAAAGATTATCCATTGGAAATTAAAGGATACCCCTCTAAAAGTGATATGATAGTGTTGGAAATGAGTAAGTATGAGGTCATACCCGGTATGAGCTGGTTAACCATTGAGGATATTTTTTTATAAATTCCATGTACATTCTATTCCATTCCATGATGTATTCAAACAATGGAATGGATTTATGATTCCAGCATTCATTCAATTTCATTATATTCCTCCCATCCCATTCCTTTCCGAACAATTCCTACGCAGCAAATGTGACCATTAATGCATTAATTTTTATTTGATTAACTTTATGAAAGCCTTAATCCATTGTTTAATTGCCCAAAATATTGATACCTTATTTGTAATTACCCCAAATGTTCTTATGAACCCTAGATTTTACGATAATTTCATAAATAAACCCTAAAACAGAAGTCAAACCGGAATCTTAAAGTTAACCTAAGTTCACAATAAGCCTTAGTGGATCTAGATCCGGCAATCCCGTGCTCGAAACCGTAAAATATTAAAAATGAGATAACCTTATATTATAGATCATAATAATGGCTTCTCACCTAAAAAGATCAGATTCATAAAAAATTCATCTGTTTTGAACCTAATGATACGGAAAACCTTAGGTATATTAAACCTAAGACCAATGTTCGTTAAATGGAATTGAATCCTAAGGACCGTCTAAGAAACCTGAGTGAAAACTGTGACCCGTTGCCTATATGAAGGCAAGAACCTTGGTATAATGAAGATGCCACAACTGGTGATGGAGTTCCAATTGATAAGTCAAACGATTCGAACGCCACAGATGAAATTTGATAAGCTCATGAACATATTCAATCAAAACATACAGAGAGAAAAATCTCAATTTCATTTTAGAAAAATAACTCATAATCTGATTATTACATTGAGTTTCTGCTAGCCTTTATATATATGCTATTACAACGCAGTTACATAATCGTAACTGAAAATATAATTGTAACAGTTGTATAACTGACAACGTAATCAAAAGACATAAGTATGGTAGTTACATAACTGACAACATAACTGAAAAAACATAATTATAATTAATCCTACATTAATAAAAATAAAGAAATTTGAAAAGCCAAAAAAGAAATTCCAAAAGTCATAAATTATAATGGAGGCCGGCAATTAATCAATGAGGGCCGGCGATGTACTATGTAGCAGCTCCACAACTTCAATTTTTCGAGTCCCAAACTATTTTGTAAACATCTTTGGTTTGCTTGACTCGGGTTTTCAGCATTGAAACTCCAGCTATTGAATCTTTAATCCATTGAGGCAAAGCTTTGGACTTGATCTTGGTCGGATTTTGATGTGATCTTAGAAGCATCAAATTTAAATCCGACCAAGATCAGGTTCAAAGCTTTGCTTTAAGGATTGGAGATTCAATAGTTGGAGTTTCAATGCTGAAAACCCAAGTCAAGTGAACCAAGGATGTTTACAAAATAGTTTTGGGACTCAAAGATTGAAGTTGTGGAGCTGCTGCACGGTACACCACCCGCCTTCACTGATTAATCTGCCGGCCTCCATTATAATTTGATGACTTTTGGAATTTCTTTTGTGGCTCTTCAAATTTGTTTATTTTTATTGATGTAAGATTAATTATAATTATATTTTCAGTTACGTAACTGCCACAATTAGGTTTTTCAGTTACATTGTCAGTTATGTAACCGCCACAATTATGTTTTTTAGTTACGATTATGTAATTGCATAGTAAAGCTTATATATAAAGGCTAGTAGATACTCAATGTAATAATCAGATTATGATTTATTTCTTTTTAATGAAATTGAGAGTTTTCTCTTTATGTGTTCTTGATTGAATATATTCATGAACTTATCGGATTTCATCCATGACGTTCAAATCCTTTGACTTATCAATTGGAACTCCATCACTGGTTGTGGCGTCTTCATTATACCAAGGTTCTTGCCTCCATATAGGCAATGGGTTGCGGTTTCCACCCAGGTTTCTTAAATAGTCCTCGGGATTCAATTCCATTTGACAAACATTGGGTCTTAGGTTTAATATACCTAAGGTTTTCCGTATCAGATTTAAATTTGATGCTTCTAGGATCACATCACCTAAACGAGGTAGGTTTCTAAAATCAAGGTACCAATGTGCAAAATGATGAAAATATTCCGACAATATATCTAGACTCGCAATGAGATGAGGAATTGTAAAATATCAGTTATAAAATTTTTTAGCTTCAAAAAATATCAGATATAGCCCATTTACGCATATATTTCTAACTATTGGTACTTTATTTGTCTAGTCTACTATTCAATTTACTATTACTATTCATTACTATTTCTCTATCTCTACTTTTTCTTATTACCTATTCTTACAACCTTACACACTTATTCCTTACATTTTTATTTCCAATATAACTTTTTACATAACTTCTTTTACACTTTATTTACTTTGCTTTACCAAAATTATTTTTTATCATCTCTCTCTCTCTCTCCTATGGTCGGTGCCTCCCTCCTCGCATTTCCCTCTAATTATTTTCTTTTTCGTTTATTTTAATTACCTCTAAATTACCTCCTCAAGCTCTATAAATGCCCTCTCCCTCCTTTATTCTTTACACATACCTTTCATACATAACCAAAGTCTTGTAAAATAAAATCTCAAACAACTCTCTCCAGTCTTCCCTTTAAATCACGACAACAACAACACGCACACGTCATTCTTTGTTCTTATAACTTCCATCTCCATCTATCTTAGGTAAACACCTAAACCATCGCTTTAGTTATGCTAACATAATATAGCAACATGTATGTTATGATTTCTTAAAAAAAAAAAAAAATCCTTATGAGCTCATGCTAGAGAATGAAATTATGGAAACAACATCTTGTTCATGTCTTGTTTAATTCTATGTTGCAGGGCCCTTGCGAACCTCACTACTATACTCTTGTCCTACCAAAGGCATAGTAGTGAATACAATATAACTCACTTCATGATATGTATGATCAAATTATGAATTTATTTCCTTCATATAATTCGAGTATGTTAAAGGTGACCATAGAATATTCACAGACACTTCAACGTGACATGAAGACAATAATTACTTTTAATCAATTGAAATTTTGATATGTTTAATGTAATTTCAACAAAACACCATAACTGATGAGGATCATCTACCATCGAGAATTCAAGAGCCAAAGTCTAGTGATCCACTCCATGGCATTGGAGGACCAATGACAAGAGCTAAAGCTAAATGAATGAAAGAAGCTTTGCACGGTCTAGTGATGGAAGTGATGGAGTTGCAAGAAAAGGAGTCAAACTCCACCAAAGAAGAACCGACATTAATTCACATTATTCAAGCTTCCAAAAAGATGGTCAAAGGCATGGAGAACCCCGAGATGAAAGTTACATTGAATGCTGAAGATAGACATCATCACGGGGCGGTTCTGAACCTCGAACCGCCCTGAACCGTCACCGGCAGTTCCTGACTAGGGAACCACCCCGTCAGTGACGGTTCCGAACCGTCCAAGGACCCGCCGAAATCGACGGGTCCAAGCGGTTAGACGTGGTGGAACCGACGGTTCCAACTGGGTCCGGAACTGCTATTCCAGACCGGAAATCGGTGGTTTCCAACCCGCCAAATATTTGAATTAAAAAAAAAGTAAGAAGATTAAAAGAATGTTTTGGGTGGAAGTGTGGTATAATTATATAAAAAAAACTAAAATGATGATGATGTTATGATGATGGAATGATTATTCTATGTCAATTTATCGCATATGTCAAGTGTCAACCATATTATTTTTATAATACTAGCGGACGCATCACGCAATGTGTGCCAAAATTTAAAAAAAAAAAATTGGAGAAAATACTACAATTTATCCTAAAAATAGAAGGAGTTACTACTAGACATCATCAAGGGTCGGTTCCGAACCGGGAACCGACCTGACCCGTCACCGGCGGTTCTTGAACCGGGAACCGGCCCGGCAATGGCGGGTCTAAACCGGTAAAGGACCAGGCGGTTCTGACGGGTCCTACGGTTCTATCCCTAAAAACCGCATGACCCGGCGGGTTTTGGAACCGTCGATTCAAGAATCGGCAGAACCGGTTCTAACACCATAAAAATTATAAAAAAAATAAGAAAAAAGAAAATAAAATTATAAAAAATTGTAATTATAAAATAAATATTTAAAACTATTTTTGCATAAATAATAAAAAATTTTATTTCCTATTCACAATATTAAATGTGTTATTATTAACAACACAAGTAATGAATACATTTGAAATCATATATTGTTAAATTTATGTAGACTTCTAATCAAAGTAGACTTTCTTTCTTAACAATGTGTGATTTGTTTTTTGTTATTGAGAATTATTTATATCTTTGAATATTTTGTAGTGTCACATTGCTATATAATAACTAAAAAATGCAAGTGATTATATATAAATAAATACGTAATTATAGAATTTCTTTTAACTAATGTTATGAACAATTATTGTTAAGTTCAATGTTATTTCAGGTTAAAAATTTATTTTGTATTTTTTCTTAGTTAAATTAAGTAAAATTATTTAATTGATTTTTTATTTTTTTCATGGTTCCCGGTTCCTCTAGAACCGGAACCGAACCGTGAGAACCGGTGGTTCTTAAGAACCGGGAACCGAACCGGCTTCCATGGTCCGGTTACGTTCCATCACTTTTGGAACCGGGAACCGGCGGTTTGGGTCCGGTTCCAGACCCGAACCAGACCGTGACGATGTTAGTTACTACGGAAAAGATAGGAGAGAGATGGCAGAGTAAAAAAAGGAGAAGAGAGGGTGTAAGACAACCATTATAAATATTAAAAAAAAAAGATAAATAATTACCATATTATGTATTTTAATTTTTTATATCAAATTTTGGCTTAATAATAGTAATAGATAAATGAGAAAAAAATAATTCAGAAAAAAAAAATCATCATCTCATGTGTCTTTTAGTCTTTTTCTTTTATCATATATAGACATATATGGTTGTAAATAGGAGAACATCACTGAATGAAAATCAGAATTTTGAGAGTACTCTCTCTTTTGTTCTTTGCAAAAGAACTCTTATTTCGACTTCTTCAATCTAAGTGCTCGGGGAAACATCTTGATAACTCAGGTTTCAATCAATAGGTATGGTTGGGATCTAGTTCCGAATCCAATCTTGTTCAAGATGATTTTTGGGGTTTCGATTTCAAATTACGATCACCGGGTTCTATGTTTAAAATACCTAGGGTTCGCATCATCTAGTATCAGAGCTTCGGCTTCTTGAATCAAGTAAATCTATCCTTTATCTTAATTATTCTTTTCAAATATTTGTTCTTGTTTCATCTCCTTGGAATTCGTATTAAAAAAAATTGCTTTTCAAGTTCATAGATTTGCTGTCGATTTCCGTTCGTTAATATTTCGTTCGTCGAATATATAGTTTTGTTGAACGTCGAATCGATTTTTGAACTCCTTTTTAAATATCAATTGTTTGAATTCTCCTGTCCATTTGTGGAATTCTTTTCGTCCACGTTCCCTTGAATTCCTTTCGTTTGTAAAATTGAGAACATTGAATTCGCCTGTCAAAGCCGTAAAGGTCGCTCCTTGATTTTCTTCACAGACCTTTTGTTTTCCAGATTTGCAAAAGTCTGATGAAGAATCTTCCAGTTTGTAAATTCGAATTCTAACCATTTGTTTTTTTTTTTTTAAATTGTGACTTTCGCAACATTCCAGTTCGTTCGTTCCAGTTCATGATATATTTTTTTTTCAGATTTGCGCAAATACGAAAAACAAAAAAAAAAAGAGAAATTAGTAAAAAAAGAGAAATTATTAAAAAAAAAGAAAATTCGTCCAAAAAAAAAAGAAGAGAGAAGATTTCGGTATATTTTCCTATATCGTCTTTCTATTCTGGTTTATGTCATTATGTATTTGTTGGAGTCCTTGTTATCGTTTCTGTTCATCTTTTGTTGATTTGGAATCATTTGTTGGTTAAGTTGAATTCCCTTAGTGATTTATATTGAGGAAAGTTATTAAAGAGAGTTCTTATCAAAGAACCTATAGGAGCGTGTTGAGAGGAACATCTACTCATGGAGTGAAACATGAGTGAATCCACATCTGTGAGTGTAAATAGGTGAGGGAGTGAATTGTGATGTTTATATTATTTGTGTTATTACTAACCTTTTTGTTGTAGCAATATGACTGATCGAAGTCCAACTGGTGGAGAGAAGGGAGAAGTAGATAATAAATTGTTGATCGAAGCCTTATTCAGTGAGATGAGAAAAATGTTAAGTGTTGAAATGGAGCAAGTCCATGAAAGGATGGATAAGATGGAGCAGAGTAATGAACCATCAGGTAGCAATTTTGTAGGGCAAAGACCCGATAGGCCTTCAAGAGGGGAAGCGAGGTTAGAAGAGAGGGAAGATACTGATTCAAGGGAGTATAGTTTCATGAGGAGAGAGGGAATACCCAAAGGCGAGACAGTAATTTGGGTAGTATTAAAATGAAAATACCTTCCTTTTTGGGGAAGAATGATCTAGAGCTATACTTGGAGAGGGAGCGAAAAGTGGACCATATATTTGAGTGCCACAATTACACTGAGGAGAAAAAAATTAAGTTGGCTGCATTTGAGTTTTCTGACTATGCCAGTGGATGGTGAGATCAGTTGGTGCGTAATAGGTGAAGGTATGGTAAGAGGCTTATTAGTACATGGGATGAGATGAAGACAATCATGCAGAAGAGATTTATCCCTAGTCACTCTTATAAGGATTTGTATAGGAAGCTGCAGGAATTGAGGCAAGGGTCCAGGAGTGTAGAGGATTATTTTAAGGAAATGGAGATGACAATGACCCGAGCTAAGGTAGAGGAGGATGATGAGGCTACTATGGCTAGATTCATCAATAGGCTGAATAGGGAGATCTCTGATATAGTAGATCTATAGCATTATGTAGATATTGAGGGGTTGTTACATAAAGCGATCAAGGTTGAAAAGCAGCTGAAGTCTAAGGGAACTTCTAAATCTGGTACGACTTCTAACTCTTCATGGAAGTCAAATTGGAAGAAGAACACTACAGACTCAAAGCTAAAGAGGATGTGAAGGCCAAGAGCCAGTTACTCTTCTAAAGGTAAAACTGACACTAAACCATTTGCTAGAACTCGTGATATTAAGTGTTTCAGGTATCAGGGTTTGGACATATTGCATCTCAATGTTCAATCAAAGGGCCATGATCATGCGGGATAATGGAGAGGTGGAGAGTGTTAGTTCCAGTGATGATGACATGCCTCCATTGGAGGATTATAGTGATGTTGGATGTGGAGGGACCCATGATGGGGAATTGTTGGTCACTAGTGAGTCCTTAGTACTCAGCCTAAAGATGAGGGTGAAAAGGTACAACATATCAATCTTTCATACCCAGCCATGTGTAGTAGAAGGTATGTACCCTAATCATTGATAGTGGTAGCTGCACTAATGCTGCCAGTACTTTGTTGGTTGATAAGTTGAGGTTGAAAACTGTGAAGCATCAAAAACCCTATAGGTTGCACTGGTCGAATGAGTGTGGAGAGATGAAGGTGATCAGGCAGGTTCCTATTTCCTTTTCCATCAGGAGTTATCATGATGAGGTGATGTAGTTCCCATGCAAGCTAGTCACCTATTGCTGGGTCAACCATGGCAGTTTGATAGGAGGGTGACGTATGATGGGTATAAGAACCAATATTCATTTGTTCTAAATAAGGATTGTGGTTCTAACTCCCCAGAAACCATGGGAAGCTTGTGACGACAGGTGGGGATAGCAAAAGAGTTTAGAGAAATACACCTGAGTGTACCATAAAAGAGTGAAAAAGAAAGGAAAAGTGAGAGACAAATATTGGTGATCCAAGAGAGAGAAGAATCCAAAACACCGAGTGAGAAGGAAATTACAGAAGAGAGTGGAGTCGCAAAACAAAGTGAAGTTAAGAGCGCAGTAGTAGCTAGGAAACAACTACTTGTACTCATGTATAAGGATGTATATTTACTACTATTGACCTTAACTCTTCTTTGCCAAGTGTAGTTGTGTCTCTTTTGCATGAGTATGAGGACTTGTTTCCTAAAGAATTACCAAGGGGATTGCCTCTACTAAGAGGCATCGAGCACCAAATTGACTTTATCCCAGGTGCTTCAATTCCTAATCGGCCAGCTTATCGAGCCAATCCAGAGGAAACAAAAGAGATTTTGAGGCCAGTTGATGATCTGATAGAGAAAGGATTTGTGAGAGAAAGCCTCAGTCCATTTCAGTTCCTGTCATCCTGGTTCCAAAGAAAGATGGAACATGGTGTATGTGTGTCGACTGTCGATCAATCAATAAGATCACGGTTAAGTATAGACATCCCATTCTTAGAATTGATGATATGCTTGATGAGTTGCATGTGCTTGTTTGTTTTCCAAAATTGATTTTAAGAATGGCTATTACCAAATTAGCATGAAAGAGGGAGATGAGTGGAAAACAACTTTTAAAACTAAGCATGGTTTATATGAGTGGATGGTAATGCCTTTTGGATTAACAAAATCGCCTAACACGTTTATGAGGTTAATGAATCATGTTCTTCGCGCTTTTATTTGAAAATTTGTTGTTGTATACTTTGATGACATCTAGTTTACAGCAAGACTTTAGATGAACATGTTCACATTTACAACTTGTTTTCGCTATGTTGAGAGAGAATAAGTTGTATGCCAACTAAAGAAGTGAACCTTTTATATGGAAATTGTGGTTTTCTTGGTTTGTTGTAGGTACAAATGGGATTGCTGTGATGAAGAGAAGGTGAAGGCATCAGGAGTGGCCAACACTAAGGAATGCAAGTGAGGTCAGAAGTTTTCATGGACTAACAAGCTTTTATAGGAGATTTGTTAGGGACTTTAGTTCTATAGCTGCTCCTCTAAATGATCTTGTTAAGAAGAATGTTGAGTTTAGATGGACTAAAGTGCATGAGAATGCTTTTAATGCTTTGAAAGGTAAGTTGACTAATGCACCATTACTTATTCTACCTAATTTTGAGAAAGTTTTTGAGATTGAATGCGATGCTTCTGGGAAAGGTATTGGTGGTGTTTTGATGCATAACTCCAAACCAATCGCTTACTTTAGCGAAAAACTCAGTAGTGCTGCATTAAACTACCTGATCTATGAGAAGGAGCTATATGCTTTAGTGAGGACCTTACAGATTTTGCAACATTACCTATAGCCCAAGGAGTTCATCATTCATTCAGATCATGAGAGCCTGAAGTTTCTTAAAACTCAAGGTAAGTTGAACAAGAGACATACAAAGTGGCTGGAGTTCATTGAAACATTCCCTTATGTGATTAAATAAAAGCAAGGGAAGGAGAATTTGGTAGCTGTCGCACTTTCTCTAAGGTATTCACTCTTGACTTCTCTACACACTAAGTTGCTTGGGTTTGAACTCATTAAAGTATTGTATGAGACTAATGTTGATTTCAGTTAAATTTGGGCTGCTTGTGCTGAATCTGGTTATGGTGATTACTTTAGGCATGATGGTTATTTGTTCAAGAAGATAAATTGTGTCTGCCTAAGAGTTCTGTGCGTGAGTTGCTTGTTAGAGAAACGCATGGGGATGGGCTAATGGGACACTTTGGTGTTAAAAAGACTTTGGATGTATTGCATGAGCATTTCTATTGGCCTAAAATGAAACATAATGTCCAAGCTGTTTGTGACAAGTGCATTGCATGTAGACAGGCTAAATCCAAAGTAATGCCTCATGGAGAGTATACCCCATTACCTGTACCTAATCAACCTTGGACTGACAAATCTATGGATTTTGTGTTAGGGTTACCACGATCTCAGAGTGGTAAAGATAACATATTTGTTGTTATTGATAGATTTAGTAAGATGGCTCATTTCATTGCCTGTTCTAAAACTAATGATGCACAACATATTGTTGATTTGTTCTTTAAGGAGATTGTGCGTTTGCATGGCTTGCCTAGATCCATTGTGAGTGATAGGGATGTGAAATTCTTGAGTCATTTCTGGCGTACCTTGTGGAATAAGTTAGGCACTAAATTGTTTTTTTTCCACTATTGTACATCCTCAGATAGATGGCCAGACGAAAGTAGTTAATAGGACTCTTTCAACCTTGTTGCGTGCTGTGATTCATAAGAACTTGAAACAATGGGAAAAATGTCTGCCACATTTTGAGTTTGCATACAATAGGACTGTGCATTCCACTACATCTTATTCTCCATTTGAGATTGTATATGGTTTTAACCCATTAACTCCATTGGATATTTTACCTTTGCCTGCTAATGAATTGATAAGATCATATTTTATACAACTTATTGATGATAAAAAGAGCTAGAATGGATATTTGTTTTGATTAAATTTTATGTTTCAGGAGTAATTTGGATAAAGAAATCAAAACAAAAGAATTTGAATCGAAAATAGGAAAAATTGAAGTCAAGGCCGGCAATTCAACATTAAAAGCCACCGGCGTTCAGACGGCTTACATCCAAGGCCATTGCAGCACTGCTAGCTTTGCCGAGCATAAGTTTCAACTACACTCAAAGCCGCCTCAAAGCTGCTGGCGTAGAAGATGAAGAAGCCAGCGTACATGAAGGCCGGCAGCTCAGAAATGAAACATCACCAGCTTTGAAGGAGTTACATTATAAGCCGGCACATAAGCCGCCGGAGTTGAGGCAGCGTACATCATAGATCTGAAGCGACATGAAGATATTAAACGCTTGGAGGAAATTGAAGAGACAAATCTGTTGGAGTGTCTACGCCGGTGCCTAAGCCGCCGGCTTAGGGACAGCGTTCGAGCAAAATTGATGCAACGCTTTATTTCTGACCACATACGCCGGCTAGATCTACATCTAAGTCGCCGGCATAGAAGCGGCCTACATGTGTAACTGATATTGAAGGCTGCTAGTGCACTGCCTGCGCAAAGGAGAAATTGAAGATACGCCGCCTGTAAGCCGCCGGCGTAGGATCCATAACTGCCGGCGTACAATGTGAAACAGCAAAGTTCATTTAATGTTTTGCACAAAATTTTTCCTATAAATAGGGGGTCTTCTCTTCACTTTCAGAATCATCCAATCATCCAATCATCCAATCCACATCCTTAGTAGCTCTAGAATACATTACAATACTTAGAACTAGGCATTTCATAGAGATTTTTGAAGAGATATTTGAAGTTATTCAAGAAGTTGCAAGTGAAGCTTTGGTATTTTGAATTGGTGATATCTAATCTTATTTCTTTTATGCAATTCATATATCTGAATATTTTGATCATAATGAAATCATTTGCAATTTCTTATCTGATTTTTGAATCATCATCCATGAGTAGCTAAATTCTTTTTGTGGGAAGTTGATGAAACTTTAAACATGCTAAAATGATCTTTGAATCCATGTTATAAGATAGTTAGAATCATGAAATATTCATATTGAATTTTGATTATTCATCATGCTTTTGGTGTATAAGAATTCTAATAACTTGGAAGGGAAATTAGGGTTCATATGAATTCATAAATTGAGATTAAATTACAATTGCGGAAGCGGTGGAGTTTAATCTAGTTTAGAAATTGTCCATGAATATTAATGCAATGTTTTATGTTGATTTCTCACTAAGGAATTAGGAGATGTTAATATAAAGTATTAGTCAATTATAGAATCGGAAGGTTTATAATTGTAATTTTGATTCCACTAATAATTTATTTAGCGGAAGCTATTGAATTGTTTTTGTGGTTTAAAAGGTTTTTAAACTCTGTTTTTAAATCTTGACAATTTCTTATGAATGTCCATGAATCTAATTATTATTATAACATGAGTTCAAGTTGATTGGCAATAGTTTAAAGTGGATTCTGCTCCTTCCTACATTTTTCCACTATATCCCTCTCTTTAAAAAGCTCATTGCATTCATATAGACATTTAATTAGATAATTTAGTTTAATCTAATCATTTCAAAAAGATCAATTGCCTAGATATTAGTATTAGTTGATAATTGTCTAGTAGTTAATAGATCTCCGTGGGATCGACACTTGACTCATGCTATATTACAATAGAAGGCCCAGTACGCTTGCTGGAAAGATGCTTTAAAATTCAATACTAATTATAGCACATCATGAATGTGTTGATCTTGATGGAAAGAGAAAGACAGAGTTTGTCAGGAAGTTACATGCCAAGGTTCGGGCTAACATTGAGAAAAAGAATGATCACTATGCTCGACAGGCCAATAAGGGTTGTATGACGATTGTCTTCCAACCGAGAGATTGGGTGTGGGTGCATTTTAGGAAGGAGAGGTTTGCTGCTTGAAGGAAGTCTAAGTTGCACCAAGGGAAGATGGACCATTTCAAGTGTTGGAACACATCAGTGATAACGCTTACAAGATTGACTTACCAAGTCATTATGGTAATGTCAGCACTACCTTTAATGTTTCTGATCTCTCTTTATATGATGCAGGAGATTCGAGGACGAATCTTTTCAAGGAAGGAGGGAATGATGAGGATCATCTACCATCGAGAATTCAAGAGCCAAAGTCCAGTGATCCACTCGATGGCATTGGAGGACCAATGACAAGAGCTAAAGCTGAACAAATGAAAGAAGCTTTGCACGGTCTAGTGATGGAGTTGCAAGAGAAGGAGTCGCAAGAGAAGGAGTCAAACTCCACCAAAGAAGAGCCGACATTAATTCACATTATTCAAGCTTCCAAAGAGATGGTCAACGGCACGGAGAACCCCGAGATGAAAGTTACATTGAATCCTGAAGACTTCAAGAAGTGTGACAAAGCTTCTTGGACCGGTTATTAATATTTAGATTTTTCCAATGCGACTTTCATTCTCCAGCATTGTTTTTAAGTTGTTTTATGTCGGGTTTATTATTTGTTTTGGGAATTGTTTTATGTCGACATTTTGGTTCTTTTCCCATGTGTCTTTTAGTCTTTTTCTTTTATTATATATAGAAATATATGGTTGTAAATAGGAGAACATCATTGAATGAAAAACAGAATTTTGAGAGCATTCTCTCTTTTGTTCTTTGCAAAAGAACTCTTATTTCGATTTCTTCAATCTAAGTGCTTGGGGAAATCATCTTGATAACTGAGGTATTAATCAACAAGTGTGGTTGGGGTCTAGTTCCAAATCCAATCTTGTTCAAGACGATCTTTAGGGTTTCGATTTCAAATTATGATTACCGGGTTCTAGGTTTAAAATACCTAGGATTCGCATCAATAACCACAATCGATTCCCATCATGAATCCACATGCATATTCCATTTTATCTTTTCCTATTTCTAGTGCCTCTAATTTACAAACACAAACATAAGTACGAAAAAGTAGGAGATAAACTTACTCAGCCATTTTTTGCAAAATATTCCTCAACTGTAGTAGTCCTCCAAATAGGAGTCTTCCAAATTTTCATCACCTAAATAAAAGAAATATCTAGAATGAGTATTTCGTAAAGTTTCTATCTAAAATTTCTAAGTCTACTTTACTATTTGTTATACTTTTTCTGGCAGAGGCATTTCTAAATTAAAATTGTCATAACTTGCTCATTTTAGCTTGGAATTTCACATATTTTTGTCATTTTCTACCTACTCAAAAAAATCTATCTATTTCTATTAAGGTGTTTAGGGGTCAGACTAAAACAGTATGGATTTAAGAAAACTTGTTCCAGCCCTTGATTTTCTTATTTTTCCAAGTTTCGCTCCATTTGAAAACTTTATATCATTCATAAAAGTATTGTGACCTTTGAAAAACATTTAATATTGATATTAGCTCATATTATGTGCATGAATCTAATGATGTTGTCCAAAAATTGATTTTTCCGGAAACAAATCATTTTGAAAGTGCAAAAGGTTAAGTTTTACAAATTCTTCCTTCTTGAATAGTTAGAAGAAAACTAAAATTTATAGTTTGTTGTAAGTGAGTGTCTAGTTATCATAACTACAAAAAAATTTTAATTTTTAAAACTTAATTCCTTATGTTGTACACCAATTTTATTTTTAAGTAGAATTTAACTAGTGAGTTGATTTTAAGTTTGACTTAAAAAATAGTCTTGTTTTTGAATTTACTCTACGTAATATTTTCTAGAATTGCTTCTAATTTCATATTTAGAAGAAACTCCATAAAAGAATTTTATTTTGAAATTCTCTATTTTTGATGGAAAGAGTTGACATGTTCTCTATGAGTAAATAAATTGAAAATTTTTCATAATAAAGAATTATCAACATTTGTTAAATAAAATGGTTTCATTTAACACTTTGAAAACTCATGTAGTATTTCTTCTTTTGATTAATAAATATGGGGCATGAAACATTTAATCTTGAATGGAAAGCGTAAATCCATTCAAACATATGATTTTCGACTGATAATATGTATTGCTTGCTCATGTGGTTGATGCATTTTATACACTTGTCTAAATATAACTTATTTGATTTTCATGTTACAGGTATATAATTCGGGAATAATCTCACTAAACTATTCGAGCTTGCACCCCAATACATTTTGCTATCGTAGGACCATTAGCTCTTATACTCGAGGTCTCCATATTTTTTTGCAAGATTATACTTTTGGGAAGCTTTTGAGGGAAATCTAATTAAAGACTCTAGATAAAATAAACTTCCTTTAAAATCTTTTAGTTTTAGTATTTGTTATATGTAAGACTAAGATTATATTTTGATCCTTAAAGATTTATGGGGGGAATGCCCCTAAGATGATATAAAGATTATAATTTCATGATCCTAAAGATAAATGTTTAATTAGATTCCTGTATGCCATATGTACTTTCTCGAACTACACATTCCACCAGTATCTCATATTGTTGTGATGTACGCTTTACGTATGGTGTTGAAGCTTTTACATGATTTTGAGAAGTCATTCTTAAGCTTAATTACCGTATGCGGCAAATTGCCATGTATAGGGTACCCCTTGAGACGTAACAGTTACTACCCTCCACTATAATTTATCATGTATTATTATAATGATGGGTCATATTCAAGAAAATATTAAATTATGAAGAAATATTATTACACATACATGGCTAAGTTTTTAATAAAATCCATAATACTTAAACCTTAAGTTAATGAATATATCATGTTTTTTTTTAGTATAATTAATTAATTAATCATGTCAAAACAATTTCTTATTAATTATAATATAATGAGAAACTAATTCAATTTTATCGAACTAATCCTTTTTTTTATTCATTTTACATTTTAGGTGATTATGTTTGATATACAAGCATAAGAGAACAATGGATGCTTCCAACCAAAATATAATATATATGGACATGATAACCAAGATCGTCAAATTGGTCTTTTGTAATTCATCTAAACCTCCTTTATTTGCATTAACTTCTAACAAGAGATAAGAGACAATAGTTTGAAGTTTGGGAACATATGGCAGTATAATTTCCACTCTTGTACACATATGATGAAAAGAAGAGGAGCATATCTCTTCATGAAACAAAAAGAGATGTCTTCCATCAAGACGCCTATTATGAAGAGTTACAACTTTCCATATAAAATATCTCTTATTGGGCCATAATTTCCTACATCCTCCCACTAAGCTCATTTTTCTTCTTTAATAACTTAGAATAAACATAACATGCGCAATAACATTATTCTAAGTCTTCATTATATTAAATATACCTTTATACCATATCATAGAACTAAAATTAACCTATCACGGTGGTTATATGTCATTATCATGACATAGTCCCTTCTATATACTGCGTAATTAATTTCTAGTTTCAATCATAACATAATGAAGAGATAAATAAATGTCTTATTTTAATGTTTTTATAAAAGGCTGCTCCCCATAACATAATTCTAATTCAATCATGTATATAATATAGAAAAATAAAAAATTTTAGAAACACTATAATTGAGCTCAAGAGTGTCATACAAACAAATACAATAATGTTTAATTAGGACGTCCTACAATGCTCATTCTTTAAACATTCTCATATTGGGCACTAAGCCTTTTGTTAATGAATCTACAATCATCAATTTTGTACTAATATGTTCAATCGATACCATTTATTTCTTAATTTCTTCTTTAACAACCAAGTATTCAATCTTTGTGTGTTTTTCACCCTTTGAGTACTTGTTATTCTTTGAGAAGAAGACTACCGTGGAGTTGTACAATATATTTTCAGCAGCCTACTAATAGTGTCAACAACTCGATGTCCTGAAATGAAATTCTATAGCTATAAACCATGAACTGTAGCCTCAAAGCAAGCCACAAATTATACTTCCATAGTCATTGCAGAATGATGAACTGCTTCACACTTTTCCATGAGATTGCCCCTTTATCTAATAGGATTAGATAACCAAATGTAGATTTTATTGTATCAACACATCAGGTATAATTCGAATTTGAATAATCAATCACCTCCAACGAATCATACCTTCTATAAGTGAACATGTGGTTCTTCATTCCTTATAAGTATCTCAAGACTTTTTGAAGCGTGCTTGAGAGGGTTAAATCTTGATCAGAAATTTTTAGGGTTTTCAAAGTATATGAAAGAACAATTAAGAGGAATGATATGATCAAATTATTATGCAACAAAATTAAATCGGTTGTAAATTAGATTATAAAATGATATGGACCATGATCTATAAACTAATCACGATGTTAAAAGAATCACAAGATTCCAATAACAGGTTCAACACAATTCTATACTACTCAAGAATTGATAAGAACTCAAGAATAAAGAGAATCAAATCTTAATACTCATCATCTCCACAAAAGGTTTCATGCGCAAAAGTGCTCTCAAAATCTCAGAAAGATATCATAAAATGTCTCTTTTTGACCTAGAGTTTACATTATGAAGGAAAAAAATAAAATTTAAAAAAATTACAAAATTCGTAAAAAAATTGTAAACCCGGATTTTTCTAGTAACCAAGATGACTCAAGAACCGGAAACTAAAAGCCTAAACCGGAATAGCTTAAGATGGGAGTGAGACCTAGGAACTCTGAATCCGGCTTTTTCTCGGTTTCCAATTAAGAAACTTTTTAAAGAAAAATTAATCTTGAATATAGTTCTTGAATATATTTCAAATCAAGAAAAGATCAGATTTTGAGAAAATTTCAATTCCGGGCCTTCCCGAAACCCGTTACAGAAAAGCATGCCCTGGAACTTGAATTTCGAAAAATTACTTGTGAATAGTCTTTTGAATCGAAATTAAATAAGGATTTCAAAAATACGAATTTCATAATTTTTCGGTTTATGAAAAATACAGTTATAGCCTTTTTATTCGTATTTTCCTTACAACCGGTAATTAAGTTGTCTTGATTACTATTCATTACTATTCATAAGTATACCCTACTACACTCACAAGCCATACCTACTCTTACATCCTTACAAACACTCCATTACATTTTCTTTTCCAAGAATTATTTGTCTCTAAATAATTATTACCATTTATGACTTTTAATACACAAAACTACCAAAACAAGTTAAATAAAAATAAAAACCCCTCCCTCATAGTCATGGCCGGTGTTGTCCTCCCAATTTTGGTCCCATTTGTGCAATTTTTTTTATTATTTTTATCTCATTTAACCTAATTCCACTTCATATATAAACCACTTTTTCTCTCTCTCTCTTCATTCTTCTCATTTCAAAATTTTACCAAAGGTAGAAAACTCTCATTTTCTCTCCTCCCCAACCCTCCTTGCCGTGAGCTTCATTGGCTCCCACACACACACACACACACACACACACAACACACAACTTTTCTTTTTCCTTTTGTCTTCTATTTTAATCTTAAGTAAAAGAACTTTACTTCTTTTACCTTTAGATCATTTTAATGGCAAGGATATTCTTGAATATTTCATTTAAAGATCCCCATGAGCTCTTGCTAGGGACAATGAAATATTAATACAAGAATACCAAACCATCACAAAGTAGATCTTGCATTTAAACAAGCTTTCATGCCATGAGCTTCATGATCATCCATCTAAAGTTGTTTTGAACAAAAGATCTTTCATAAAAATTTAGTTTTTATGTTTTCAAAACCTATTTAAGCATTTAAGATGGTAGATCTATCATTTTACCATCCATATTCATGTAGGCATTTAAGATCTCATCTCTATTTTGAGTTTTTGTGCATTAATAGTCATCAAGACCTTTGTCTTGAGTAAATAAGCTTGCTAGTTATAGATCTAGGTAGATAGTTAAGGAAACCAAAAAGGAAAGCTCTTTTCAAGAAATGAAATAGGGTAAATTCGGATGACATGGAAAACCTAGCTTAAAAACCCTTTTATCAACTTCAAAACATGTATTTTACAAGAAAATGAAGCCTATAGGTGATAGATGATGTTTGATGATAATTTTCATGAGTTTAAATGAGTATTTACCAAGGAAAATTATTGAAAACAAGAGATGAAGTCCAATAGAAATTTTGGGTTAAAAGTTCTTGTAGGGAAAATTCGTAATACTCAATAGGTGGTTAGAAAACACTAGTTTTCCTACCTCAAAAATGGTATTTTCTTAAATAAATAAAGTCCTTAGGGTATAGATAAAGTAAATACCTAAAGTTCTAAGTATAAAATGCATTCTTCTTAAAGAAATCAACTTAAGATTGAGTTTTGCAAAATTCAGATTTTTGGATCAACCCTATTATAAGACTCACTTATAAGTTTATAAATGAAGATTTAATTAAATAAATAAAGGCCTTAGGATATAGTTAATGTAAAGGTCAATTTTTCTTTAGAGTAAATAGAATTTTCCTAAGGAAAATCCTTAGAACAAGTAAGAGTGACCAAGTGTATCAATTCTACTAGTTAACAAATGGTATGAAAGGGTTTCCTAAGATAAAGGTTATTTAAATTCTTTTAATCTATAAATTATAAGAACTTAATCACATAAGAGTTTATATCATGACATTCATGATAGGGAAATTCATTACCATGGCATTTATTTTCATTCTACACTTAGGAACCTCAAGAGCATTTATGAAAATCACATTTTTGGAAATCAACGTACCTACTGGTCAGAACTGATCCTTCATTTCGAGACTTAAATGTTTTCAAAACTTGATTTAAACAACAGATTTAGAAAGCTCTTTCGAAGTAGATAGAAATCGATATAAAATTTGCGAAATTCCGAGTTAAAACGGCCAAGTTATGACCATTTTAAATCGGGACTTCGGAAATGACGCGAATTTCGATTTCACTAAGTTGTCTTAGAGTTTTGACATTCTTAGATGGTAGAATACTTATTAGGGTGTTTCTTTTGTGTTTAGGCGAACCCGAGGACGTCGAGTCTTTACCCCCGGATTATTACTACTAAGAGACCGGCGAACCAATGGCGGAGTGAGTTTTCTCTTCCCAATTCATTTATTGTGTATGTGATAAATTAGTGCACTAGAGTGTAGGTCAAGAGAAATGAATATGTAGGATGGGGAATAATGGGAAATTGTATGTTGATGATGATATGAGAACTAAAAATAAGAATATCGAAACCGGGTGATAATTTCTGGTTGTGTAGTTGGTTATGATGTATTGTTTGAGAAATTGTTTGATCGCCTGAATAAAATGACTTAATCAACTATTCGGACTAATTCCAAATTCAGACATATGCATATCATAATGGGAAGGAGCATTAGCATTGGTTGGTTAATCGTGATCCATAAACGAGATTAATTGGTTGGTTAATCGTGATCCATAAACGAGATTAATTGTTGGTTAATCGTGATCCAGAAACGAAATAATTGTTGGTTACCCGTGAACCATAAACGGCATAAAGTTAGTACCGCAGTATTCGTTAATCTGCTAACCCGGGATGGAGGGCGCAAGTCCATCCACATATGATTTCCGGCTAGTCATATGTATGTTGTTCTCATGTGTTTGGTGCATTCACTTGCTTGTATAATCACTTGTTTGAACTGTTGTGACATGAATGTTGTTGTGGAAGATTTCACTAAGCTAGTTAGCTTACGTCCCTACAGTTTCTTCCTTTTGCAGCTACCGAATATATGGCTTAGACAGCGTCACCCGACCGCACAGGTACAAGAGCTAGGAGTTTCCCTAGAAGTTGGAATTTCTGTTTAGACTTCCATAGGAAACTTTTAAGACTTTGGATGACTGTATAAGGCCACTAAATATTCTTTTGCGGGGGAATGCCCCTTAGTAAATGTAATATTTATTTATGCATCATGAGTTATATCCTACTGCTAATGTATGCCAAGTTAAGCTTTTATCTCCATTCGGACTTGTATTCTATTGTCGTAAAGGTACGCCTTACATCTATACGAGGCCCTCGAAGGACTAAGGTGGTAATTCGAGAGTCTTGTATGGCATGTGGCGGACTGTTACGTTTAGAGTACCCTATGGGGCGTGACAAAAATTGTCCGAATCACATACATCAGCTCAAGGCTGGCGGCTTTAATTAGACATCAGCGGGCTACATTATATAAGCTAGTATCCTTGAAGACAGCTTTAATAATTTCAATTCTGTGGACTTCTAAAGCCGACTATATGCTGGTGGCCTAAACCTCCTATGCTGGCAGTATACTTTTGAAAGCCAACAGCTTTCATGCTGGTGCATAGTCTTGCAATCAAGGCTTGCAATTCTCCAATTCTAGGCTGGTGGGTTATTTTATCTCCACTCCTTTGTTGTCGCCACTTGACTTTCATCAATAGACTTCGGGCTTGCTGATTCCTATCATTATGCCTGGGTTTAAGAATATTCATCCACGAATCTTGATCATTCGATCTCTAAACTTCAGGAGTTAGATTTGGAGTTGTCATCCCAATTGGTCCATGCAAATAAACTCCTCCACCCTTTAATCTTCTTAATATGCATCATCTTTGCTTGTTGTATCTCTACAGGACTCATATGTATTAGCTTATATGTTTTATCCCATCGCCAAATAGTATATATGTTCTTGTACCCATCAAAAGTGGCTCTGAGATCATACTGCCATGGTCTTCTAAGGATAAAGTATATAGCATCCATAGGTACTACATTACACATATGGACTTAGATGCTGCTCCACCTGCAACCTTAGTTTAAAAACCAATCCAACAAAAATAACATTGGCACAGTTGCTACTATCAATTATAGTCAAACAAGATTTTCACTACACTAAACTCTGAACATAAAATAGATTAGTCTGCTGATCTGGAATCACATTCTCCTACTCAAGTACTGCATCTTGAAAACTCAAAGGAACATTCGACATGTCAATGTATTCTTTTCTATCTTTTTTTCCTCAGTATTCTTCTGTTCTTCTTCCTTGGTCTATATCTTATTCTCCTTCGTGATCATTACTTTCTTCTTAGGACATTGAGAAGCAATATAGCCATTTCTCAAACACTTATACCCATCATACATCACATTTCTATCAAACTGCCATAATCGACCCAGCAAAATATGGCTAGCCTGCATTAGGACTACGTCACACATCACTTCATCATGATAACTCCCAATGGAAAATGAAGTACGAACCTGCCTAGTCAGCTTCACTCCCCCACACTCATTGAACCACTGCAATCTGTAGGGCTCTTCAAAGTTTTCAACCTTAGCTTGTAAACCAACAAGGTACTAGCAACGTTAGTGCAACTACCACTATCAATGATTAAGCTACATACTTCATCTCCTTCCTCCTTAGGCTGAGTACTAAGAACTCGTCTAGTGACAAGCGATTATCCATTAACAGGCCCTTCCATGTCAAAATCACTACAATCCTCTAAGGCTGACATGTTAGGATCATCCTTTGAACTCACACTCTCCACATTACCATTGTCTAGAATGATCATAGCCCTTTAATTTGTACATTGAGATGCCATATGTCTAAATCCCTTACACTTGAAACATTGAATATCACGAGTTCTACCAGAAGGTTTTGTGTCAATTTTGCCTTCTAAGGAAGTAATTGGGCTCTTGATTTTCACATCTTCCTTTGGTTTCGACTTTGTAGTGTTCTTCTTCGAGTTTGACTTCCATGAAGAATTAGAAGTCGCACCAGATTTCAAAGTCCCTCTAGACTTCAATTACTTCTCTACCTTGATTGCCTTATGCAACAACTCCTCAATATCTACATAATGCTGTAGATCTACTACATCAGCGATCTCTCGGTTCAACCCATTGATGAACCTACCCATAGTAGCCTCGTCTTCCTCCTCCACTTTGGCTCGAACCATAGCTATCTCCATCTCTTTATAGTAGTCTTCTACACTCCTGGACCCTTGTGACAATTCCTGCAACTTTTTATGCAAATCCCTATAATAGTGACTAGGGATAAATCTCTTTTGCATCACCGACTTCATCTCATCCCATGTATTAATAGGCCTTTCACCATACCTTCGCCTATTACGCACTAGCTGATCCTACAATACATCAGCATAATTAGAAAGTTCAATTGCTGCTAGTTTAATATATTTTTTCCTCTAAGTAGTTTTGACAATTAAATATGTGCTCAACCTTTCTCTCCCACTCCAAGTATAGTTCATGATCATTCTTACCTTGAAAAGAGGGTATTTTCATCTTAATGCTTCCCAAATTACTATCTTACTTCTGAGTAGTCCCTCTTCTTCTAATGAAATTATCATTCCCAAAGTCGGACTCCTCTTGTCTTCTACCACAGGAGATTTTTTCTATGGGTTTTAGATTTGTTGGCTGAGGTGATGTCATCTATCATCAAGTTCAAAGCCCTAAATTGCTTTTGCACCGCTTTCGCAAACAATTTCATATCAAACTCTGCTGGCTCGTTGTCACTACTCATAATTTCCAAACTTGCAAAAGAGATGAATACTAAAGAAAGAAAATATTTTGATTAGTCCTCACATACTCCCTTACGTGTTTGTGCTCCAAAGATAATTACACTCACTCTCGTGTTTTCGCTCCACAGAGGTGTTCCTCTTAACTCGCTTTTGTAGGTTCTTTGTTTAGAACTCACTCAATGATTTCCTCAACATAATTCACCAAGGAAAATTCAACTTAACAACCACAATTCCTAAATCAATAGACATGAAATAATAACAAATGATTGGAAAGGATAGGACAGGACACGACGATTATGATAGATCAAGAACAAGGACTCAACAGATAAATAATGAGTCATAAACCTGAATTCGATGGTGGTTTTGATATCTTGTTTCGATAACAACAATCTTTTTTTCTTTTTTTTAAAAACTCAAACCCTAGATAGCAAATGAATATCCCTCTTTTTTTTATATGTTTTTTTTTCAAATCTAAATCAAACCCTAAAAATCAAAACTTTTTTTTTGTAAGCATCACACTAATCTAAAAAGCAAGAACGATTCAACCGAAAAGAAATGATAAAGATAAAGGATAGGATTACTTGATTTTAAGAAGCCGAAGCTCTAATACCAAATGATGAAGAACCTAGGTATATTACACCTAGAACCCAACGATCATAACTTGGAATTGAATCTCAAGAAATGTCTTGAAACAAGTGGTGAAATGGAACTAGACCCCCAACCAAACTTGTTGACTGAAACCTAAGTTATCACGTTGATTTCCCCAAGTGATTAGATCGAAGAAATCAGATGGAGTTCATTCACAAAAAACTAGAGAGAGTATTCTCATAAGATGTAATTTCATTCAAATGATAAGTCCTTAAAACAAGGCATACATTAGCATTTTATAGTCTTCAAAACTAACCAAAACAAAAAAGAAAATAAAACAACCCGCAATAAATAGTATGCTTGCAGATTTAAAACAAGTTGGCGGCTTTTATTTTGACGAAACTTTGGTGGCCTTCTAAGCTAGCTAGCAAGCCGGCGGCCTAGTTTCCTAAGCTGGTGGCCTATGTGCCAGCCTTCATTTTAGGTTGGTCTTTATCCCTTAAAGGTTGGCGTCCTAGGGCCAGCCTATCTCTCCATGCGATTCTGAGTCACTAGCTATCAATGTAAGTCTAATCTCGAGGTTCTCCAAGCCTTTATCCACCTCTATAGAAGCTTGAATGATGTGAACTAATGTCGGTTCTTCCTTGGTGAAGCTTGACTCCTTCTCATGCAACTCCAACACTAACTACTGCAAAGCTTCTCTTATCCGCTTAACTCTAGTCCTTGTCATTGGACCTCCAACACCTTGTAGTGGATCATTGAAGTTGTTGGTTAGCTCATGTGATGTCCTCTGATCTTCATCAATGAGTTCCCAATCCAATTTAGAAAACCGACCAGAGGTTGACTTGAAACTGCACATGGAGTCCACAACAAAAACTTTTGAGTAATTATTTCGACAAAATGAAGAATCTAATGAGAGATGGCAAAGACTTGAGAATCGGATGGCTGCATTGGAGTGAGGTCAGTAACAACCTCAGCCTCGACAACAACGCTCGCCTAGACAACATAGGCAAGGTGGAAGGAGGATACGGGATGACGAATTTGAGTTTGATTTTGGAGATGAAGAAAGTGAAATGGATGATTATGATGGGAGAGATAAAATGCGAGGTAGGAGATATGGAAGGCAAAGGAATGATTGGGAGGATTGGAATTTAGTGGATATTAAAATGAAGATTCCTCCATTCCAAGGAAAAAATGATCCTGATGCTTACCTTGAGTGGGAAAGAAAAGTGGAGTTAGTGTTTGACTGTCGTCGCTACTCTGAGGAGAAGAAGGTGAAGCTAGCTGCAGTAGAATTTACAAATTATGCACTTATCTGGTGGGATCAGTTGAATATGAGTAGGTGACAGAATCGAGAGAGACTAGTTGACAATTGGGATGAGATGAAGGCCATCATGAAGAAAAGGTGTAAACCCCGGTATTCTCAGTAGTTAAGAAACCTCGGGAATTGGAAGCAAAACCCTAATCCGGTCCAGTTTGAGTCTAGCGAGAGGAGCTTAGGAACCCTAAATCCGGCTTTACTTCGGTTTCATAATAAAAGAAGTTTTATAAAGTAAATGAAGTTGAATTATTGTTCTAAAGTATATTTTAGACCTTTGAAAGTTTTAAATTCGGGAATTTTTCAATTCCGGGCCTTCCCGAGCTCAATTACGGAAAAAGCGTGCCCCGGACCACGGATTCAGAAAAATGTTCCGGAATATTCATTAGAACCGTAATTTTATAAGGCTTCCAAAAATATCAATTTTATAATTTTTCAAGCTATAAAAATTACAGTTATAGCATTTCTCGTGTTTTCGTTACAACCGGTAAAGTAGATGTCTTATCTACTATTCACAAGTACAACCTACACTACACACTACCCATACCCTATTCTTACGTCCTTACAACTACTCATTTCAATTTTCTTTTCCAATGAATTTTGTCTCTTAATTAATTATTACATTTATTACATTTTAATTATCTAAATTACAAAATATCAAAATTTCAAAACACACACACACACACAAGAAGTGGCCGGCGCGCCGCGGCGCCCCCCCCCCCCCCCCCTCATTTGATTTATTTTTACAAATTTTATTCACTAACAAACCCTAATTTACACATATAAACACATTTTTCTCCTCTCTTCATTTCACTTGTTTCAAATTTTGTTAAAGAAGAAAAAACCTCTCTTCTCTCCTCCTTGGTGCCGTGAGCTTCCCCCTCCCCCACTCTCACAAGTCCAACTCATTTTCTTCTCTTTTCTACTTCAAAACTCTATTGGTATGTTGATTTAAGCTTTGATTCATCCTAATCTTATAATGGCAAAGCTATATCTTGTGTGGTTTCTCATTTAATCCCAATGAGCTCATGCTAGGGACATGAAAACACATGAACAAGAATATCAAGCCATCACAAGGCATGGATCTAGTGTTTAGATGAGTTTATGTTAAGATATCATCTTGTTCATGCATGTAAAGTAAAGATCTTGTATATATATTGATGTTCATGCCATGAGATTTATGATTCATGCATTATAGTTAGTAGATCTAAAGTTTAGACGCCCACATTTTCATTTACATGTATGATCATGGAGTTATTTTGATTTCCATGCATTGATGATCATAAAAATGTAGTCTTGTATATGTATAGAGATGTTAGATAGTAGATCTTCATATATAGGAGGCAAGAACAGTGAAAAATAAAAGATTTTGTAGGAAATGGTTTGTTGGAAATTCGGATGGATTTGGAACCCTACTTTAAAAAAACCACCAAAATCATTTTTAAACTCATATTTCACAAGAAAAATGAAGGGTATGTGTAATAGGTATATTGAAGGAATGATTTTCATAAGCTTAGATGAGTTTAGGCATGATAAAAATGTAAAAAAACAAGAAGTAAAGTTAGAATGAAAAATATTGATTTATGGATGTGTAGTCAAATTCGTAATTTTGGGTGATGCCCATATAAACACTTAGTATCTAAGCTTAGATGGCATGTTTTATGAGCTAAATGAAGTCTTTATATAATAGATATATTGGAGCCTCAATTTTTGATGCATTAAACAAGTTTTCTCATAGGAAAATTGCAAGAAAATGAAAATCTCAAAATTCGGATTTTTCTAAGTAGCCCCATTCAAAAACATATTTACTCAATGAAAAATGTATTTTTATGCATAAATGAAGGTCATGACTAATATGGATGTTGGGAACTCATTTTTAATTAGGTGATAAGTAAATTCTAAGGACAAAATCATAAAAACATTAGGGGATGTAAGGTTGGTAATAATGACTTGTTATGAGGAATCACTAAGGAGTTTCCTAATAATTAGGAATTCATAAGAGTCCATCATCAAAGATCATCAAAACCATGCATAGAGTTCATTACATGATATTCATTGTTAGGAATTCATTCATATACCATTTATGCATGATCATCAACTAGGAACATTTCTCATCAAAAGCAAAGCAAATTTTCGGAAATGGAGGGTTTACGGGACAGATCTGATCCTACTGTTCCTTGACCTTAATGTCTTCAAAACTTGAAAGTAATATTAGAAATAGATAGATCTTTCGAAGCAGATAGAGATCGATATAAAATTTGCGAAATTCCTAGTTAAAATGACCAAGTTATGGCCGTTTTAAGTCGGAGCTTCCGCAAATAGCGAGAATTCCGAATTCATCTAGTCTAGATGCATAGTTTGGATTAGTTACTTGATGAGAATCTCATTAGGATTATTCTTACGTGGTAGGTGATCCCGAGCAAGACGACACCCTACCTCCCGACTATTACTACTAGAAAGACCGGCGTCCAATGGCCGAGTGAGTTTTACTTCCACTCTCAATTAATGAATGTGATTGTAATGTAGTGGCACTAGTGGTGTAGGCAAAGATAAAAATGGATATGCATGATGGGATATATGGGAATTATATATGTTTGTCTGCTGTTGATGTGTGGAATGGAACTTAAGAAATATCGAAACCGGGTGTTAAGCTATTGACTAATTTGCTAGTATCTTATATTAAATGTCTGTGAATACTTGTTGGTCATCTAAAAGAATTGAACTAATGTATATTCGACTTCAATTGCAATTGGATTCATTCATATCACGATGGGGATGGAGCATTGGCATTGGTTGGTTTTTCATGATACATAAAACGAATATGTTGGTTAATCGTGATCAATAAAACGAAATTGTTGGTTAATCGTGATCCATAAAACGAATTATTGTTCAGTTGACCGTGAGCCTAAACGGCGTCGTACCGCAGGATTCGTTAATCTGCTAACTTGGGATGGAGGGCGCAAGTCCATCCACATATGATTTCCGGTTGGTTATATGTTTGTTGAACTCATTTGTTTGATGCATACACTTGCTTGAATAATCACTTGTTTGAATGAATTGTACTTAATTGTGTTATGGAAGTTCTTACTCACTAAGCTAGTTAGCTTACGCCCCCATAGCTTTTACTTATTGCAGCACGAGTTTATCTGGCTTAGACCGAGGCAAGCCACAGCACAGGTACCGGAGATAGGAGTTTCCATTAGAAGTTTACTTCATTCTTTTTGTATAGACTTCCGTTGGAAACTAAAGGACTCTGGATGACTGTAATGGACTTGATATTATTTTGCGGGGGAATGCCCCTTAGATTTTGTAATGTATAATTACGCGTTTTGATTTATTATCTATGGCTAATGAATGCCACATTAAACTATTTAACTCCATTGGTTGAGTATTCTATTGTCGTAAAGGAACGCTTTACATCTATATAAGACTCCCGAAGGGCTCGGATAGGGAATTCGAGAGTCTTATTTAGTATGTGGCGGGCTGTTACGTTTATGATACCCTATGGGGCGTGACAAAAGGTTTATCCTTAATCACTACAGTAGAGATTTATTTAATTGGTTGCAAAGTCTTACTCAGGGATCCAAGAGTGTAGAAGAATACCACAAGGAAATGGAGATAGCTATGATTCGAGCCAATGTAGAAGAAGATAGAGAGGCAACAATGGCTTGAATCGAGATATGGCTGATGTTTTGGAGTTGTAGCATTATATAGAACTGGAAGATGTAGTACACATGGCCATGAAAATAGAAAGGCAACTCAAGCACAAGGGAGTAGCAAGGTATGGATCTAACTTGAATTGGAATTCTAACCCTTCTTGGAAATCGAATTGGAGTAAAAAGGATGATAAATCTAAGGATTTCTATAAGGGAAAGGAGAAGGAAGTTAGTAAGGAGAAAGATAAATCTAATTCCCAAGGTAGTAGGAATCGGGACATCAAATGTTTCAAATGCCTTGGTCATGGACATATTGCATCTCAATGTCCTAACAGAAGAACCATGTTGATGCATGGTAGTGGTGAGGTTGAGACTGAAAGTGAGCATGAGAGTGAGGATTCTATGCCACCATTGGAAGATGCTAATGATGATGTGGAATATGCTGTTCTAGGTGAATCATTGGTGATTCAACGTGCCTTAAGTGTGCAACTTAGGGAAATTGATAGTGAGGAGCAGCGTGATACCATCTTCCATACCCGTTGTCTTATCCATAATAAGGTATGTTGCTTGATCATAGACAGTGGTAGTTGTACCAATGTAGCTAGTACCTTATTAGTTGAAAAGTTCAAATTGCCTGTTTTAAAACATCCTCAACCATATAAGCTTCAATGGTTGAATGAGTGTGGGGAAGTGAGGGTGAATCGGAAAGTTTTGATCTCTTTCTCTATAGGGAAGTATAAGGATGACGTTTTATATGTGGTGCCTATGCATGCTAGCCATATTTGTTGGGAAGGCCTTGGCAATACGATAGAAAGGTTATGCATGATGGATTTAAAAATATGTATTCATTTGTTAAGGATGGTAGGAGTGTAAAACTTGCACCCTTGTCTCCTAGACAAATTTTTGAAGAACATAAAAAAATTAAAGAGGCACATAAGCAGCAATGGAAAAGTGAGTGAAAAAGAAGAGACAAACACGAGCGAGAAAATTTATGAGAAGAGTGAAAAACACATTTGATGAGGATCATCTAGCATTGAGAATTCAAGAGCCAAAGTTTAGTGATCCACTCCATGGCATTGGAGGACCAATGACAAGAGCTAAAGCAAAACGAATGAAAGAAGCTTTGCACGGTCTAGTGATGTAAGTGTGGAGTTGCAAGAAAAGGAGTCAAACTCCACCAAAGAAGTACCGACATTAATTCACATTATTCAAGCTTCCAAAGAGATGGTCAAAGGCATGGAGAACCCCGAGATGAAAGTTAAATTGAATGCTGAAGACTTCAAGAAGTGTGATAAAGCTTCTTGGACCGGTTATTAATATTTACATTTTTCCAACGCAAATATTGAAGACTTCAAGAAGTGTGATAAAGCTTCTTGGATCGGTTATTAATATTTGGACTTTTCCAACACAACTTTTAGTCTCCAGCAATGTTTTTAAGTTGTTTTATGTCGGGTTTATTATTTGTTTTGGGAATTGTTTTATGTCGACATTTTAGGTCTTTTCCCATGTGTCTTTTAGTCTTTTTCTTTTATTATATATAGACATATACTGTTGTAAATAGGAGAATAACATTGAATGAAAAACATAAATCTTGAGAGCACTCTCTGTTTTGTTCTTTGCAAAAGAACTCCTATTTCGATTTCTTCAATCTAAGCGCTTGGGGAAATCATCTTGATAACTCAGGTTTCAATCAACAGGTATGGTTGGGATCTAGTTCCGAATCCTGGTTGGGATCTAGTTCCGAATCCAATCTTGTTCAAGATGATCTTTGGGGTTTCGTTTTCAAATTATGATCGTCGGGTTCTAGGTTTAAAATACCTGAGGTTCGCATCAACATTTTTTTGAGAAAAGACAAAAAGAGAAATGAGAAGCACGGAGAGAAAAAGAAAGATATTGAGTGCAAAGAGAGAAAAGTGAGCTATTATACAAAAGGAAAGGATGTTAAGAGTGCTATGATTTTTGAAATAGCTCATGATTGTACTTATGTACAAGGAGGCTTATTTTAATGGTAACGACCTTTACCCCTCTTTTCCTAGTGTTGTTTCTTCACTTTCGCAGGAATATGATGATGTTTTTCCAGAAGAAGTTCCGGATGGATTACCGCCTTTAAGAGGAATAGAGCATCATATTATTTCATTCCAAGAGCTGCCCTTCCAAATAGACCTGTATATAGATGAAATCCAGAAGAGGTTAAGGAGATTTAGAGGCAAGTTGAGGAACTCATGTCAAAGGGCTATGCGAGGGAAAGCCTTAGCCTATGTGCAATATTGGTGCTACTAGTACCAAAGAAGGATAAGACTTGGAGAATGTGCATCGACTGTCGAGCCATTAACAAAATCACTATAAAGTATAGACATCCAATTCCTATATTAGATGATATGCTTGATGAATTGTACGGCTCTTGTTTGTTCTCTAAGATTGATTTGAAAAGTGGATACCATCAAATAAAACTAAGAGTAGGTGGTAAATGGAAAATGACCTTTAAGACGAAATATGGTTTATATGAATGGTTAGTCATGCCTTTTGGTTTAACTAACGCACCTAGTACTTTCGTTGTAAACCCCGATTTTCTTAGTAACCAAGTAGACTCTAGGAACCGGAAACTAAAACCCTAAACTGGATTAGCTTAAGCTTGAGAGAGAAACTTAAGAACCCTGGATCCGACTTTCTTTTGATTTCAAACTAAAGAACTTTTGTAAAATAATTTAATGTGGAATATTTTTCTAAAGTATATTTCAAACCATAAAGATCTGATTTCGAGAATTTTTCAATTCCGGACCTTCTCGAGATTCATTATGGAAAAGCGAGCCTCGGGACTTGAAATTCAAAAAATATTCCGGAATACCCTTTAGAACCAAAATTTAATAAGGATTTCAAAAATATAAATTTTATAATTTTTCGGTTTATAAAAATTACAGATATAGCCATATTTCTCGTATTTTCTTTACTATCGATAAATTAATTATCTTGATTACTATTCACAAGTACAAGCCCATACCCTACTACACTCATAAGCCATACCTTACTCTTACATCCTTACAAAACACTCAATTACATTTTCTTTTCCAAAAATAATTTGTCTCTTAAGAAATTATTACATTTAAGATTTATTATTACACAAATAAATAAAACAAAACAAATTAACTCTTTCTCTCCTCTCAACCCTTGAACCGCGCGCACATTCAACCCCCACCACCCCACCCCACCCCCCCAACCTTGTTGCCCTCTATTTTTTCATCTTATTTCAATGAAAACAAACCCTAATTCAACCTACTATATATACTCTTTTATACTTCTCTCTCTTTCATTCATTTCACTTTTTCAAAATACACAAACCCTCCCATTTCTCTCTTTGCTGTGACCCACTTTGCACACACACACACACACTCACACAAGTGTAATTTTCCTCTTCATCTCCTCTTGATACAAGCCTTAGGTATGAATCTTAAACCTTTCTACCATTAAACCTGTAATGGCAAGACCATTCATGAGTATTTTCACATTTAATTCCCCATGAGCTCTTGCTAAGACAAGAAAATACTACATGAATATCAAACCATCACAAGGGTAGATCTTGTGTTTAAATGTGTTTTTGTTGGATGATCTTCATGTTCATGCATGTAGTAGTAGAATAAAACAAAGATCTTGCACAAAAATCTATTTCTATGTTTTCAAACTCCATTTCATGCATCCTAAGCAGTAGATCTACTATTTAAATGCTCATATTATACTTGAGAAATGAAGGCCTTAAGGAATAGATATAATGAAGACTCAATTTTAGCAAGGATAACTAGATTTTATTAAGAAATAATCCCAAAACAAAAGAAAATTATCAAAGTCATGAAACTGGTCTTCTTAAGAGTATGTATCATGGAGTCTTACAAAATAAAGAATTTCTACAATTTTATTTTGGTAAATATTGTCAAGAGCATGCATACATCAAGCTCATAACATGCCATTCATGATAGGAAATCATCAATATTGCATGTATAATTGATCTATATAGTAGAAACATTTCAAATATTCACAAAACTATTTTTTGGAATTGGATTTCACTACTGATCAGAACTGATCAGAATGTTTCAAAACCTAAACATTTTCAAAACTTAGAAATAATATTAGAAATAGATAGATCTTTCGAAGTAGATAGAAATCGATATATAATTTGTGAAATTCCGAATTAAAATGACCAAGTTACGGTGGTTTTAAGTCGGGACTTCTGCAAATGACGAGATTTACAAAATTACTAGTTTTGTTTAATAGTTTGGTTTAGTTAAGTGATGAAATACTCATTAGGGTATTTATTCCTTTTTAGGTGACCCCAAGATCGACGATTTCTTTCTACTGGACTACTATTACTAGAGGACTGGTGTTCCAATGGCCGAGTGAGTATTTCTTCCCGATTCGTTTATTGTATGTGATTGTAATGATAGTTGCATTAGACTTCAAGCAAAGATAAAATGGATAGGTATGATGGGATAAATGGGAATTATGTATGTTTGCTGTTGATATGAGAAGTTAAAAATAAGAATATCGAAGCTGGGTGATTAACTAATGGTTGTGTAGATGAATTAGGATTGATTGTCTACAATTATTGATTGATCACCTAAGAATTGGCATAATTGGCTATTCGGAATTGATAAGAAATATGGACTCATTCATGTCATAAATGGGGATGGAGCATTAGCATTGGTTGATTATCTGTGATCTAAAAACGGAGTAAAAGTTGGTTAATTGTGATCCATAAACGAAATAATGAGTTGATTAATCGTGATCCAGAAACGAATTTATAAGTTAGTTGACCGTGATCCAAAACGGCACATTTTAGTAGTAACGCAGTATTCGTTAATCTGCTAACCAGATGGAAGGCGAAATTCTATTCACATATGATTTCTGGCTAGTCATATGTCTATTGATTCCATATGTTTGATGCATATCGTTTTCCTGATTAATAACTTGCTTGTATGATGTGTTATGAATGTGATCTTGGAAGTTCTCACTCACTAAGCTAGTATAGCTTATGTCCCTACAGTTTTTATTTGTTGCAGCAGTCGTTAGTCTAGCTTAGACAGAGGTACCCGACAGCTGAGGTACAGAAGCTAGGCGTTTCCATTAGAAGTTATATTCAATTCTGTTTAGACTTCCGTAGGAAACCAAAAGACTCTGAATAACTATAATAGACCTCTTAACAATATTCTTTTGTGGGGGAATGTCCCTTAGTCTTTGTAATCATTTGTATATGTGTTTTGATTTATATTCTAATGCTATTGAATGTCGATTTAAACTCTTTCTCTCTATTGGTACAAGTATTCTATTGTCGTAAAGGTATGCCTTACATCTATACAAGACTCCCGAAGGACTAAGGTAGTAATTAATGGGTCTTATATGGCATATGGCAAACTGTTACGTTTAGGGTATCCTATAGGGCGTGACATTCGTGAGACTCATGAATCATGTTTTACGTACTTATATTGGAAAGTTTGTTATAGTCTTTGTGATGACATTCTGTTATATAGTAGGAGCATGGATGATCATATTCAGCACTTGCACTTACTGTTTGATGTCTTAAGGAGGGAAAAATTGTTTGCTAACCTCAAAAAGTGTTCTTTTTACACTGACCAAATTATGTTTCTGGGTTATGTAGTTAGTGCTAAAGGAATACAAGTTGATGAAGAGAAGTTTAAGGCTATTAAAGAATGGCCTAGACCTACCACTGTTAGTGAGGTTAGAAGTTTTCATGGTTTGGCTATTTTTTATAGGCGATTTGTTCACGATTTCAGTAGTATAGCCGTATCATTGACTGAGATAATTAAGAAAAGTGTAGGCTTAAAGTGGGCAAGTGACCAAGAAAATGCATTTAATGTGCTTAAAGAAAAACTTACTTCTGCAACTATTCTGGCATTACCTAATTTTGAAAAGATATTTGAAATTGAATGTGATGCATCTAGTTGGGGTATAGGGGTTGTTTTGATGTAGGAAAGGAAGCTTATTGCTACTTTAGCGAGAAGTTGAATGGAGCCACTCTGAACTGTCCAACCTATGATAAGGAGTTATATGCTTTGGTTCATGCCCTGCAGACTTGGCAACAATACCTGTGGCCTAAGGAGTTTGTCATTCATACTAATCACGAGTCCTTGAAGCATCTGAAGGGGTAAAGACCGAGTTGAATAAAAGACATGCAAAGTGGATTGAGTTCAATTGAGATGTTTCCGTATGTAATCAAGTACAAACAAGATGAGCACACCAGTTTAGATGGTAAACAGAAGGCCGAATTGTCAAGCAAATTCATGAAATGGTTCGCCAACACATTGAGTGAATGGAGCAATATGCTAGGCAAGCCAATAAAGGCGTGAGAGGATCGTTTGAACCAGTTGATTGGGTGTGGGTGCACATGCGCAAGGAGAGATTCCACAACAACGGTGTTCTAAGTTGCAACCACAAGGAGTATCACGCTCCGAAGGGTACCTTAAACGTGGTAGTCCACCGTACACAATATTAAAGCCTAGGAATGACCACCTCAGTCACATGAAGGCTTATATACTATGTACAAGGCATCTGGCACATGGATGAGACACATCGGAGTGATACATTTCATATTGATACAACTTAAGTAACAATAAAAGAAATACAATTCAATATACTTCAATTAAAATTCATCAAAAGATTTCACTACATAAAGCTATTACAAAGCAATTCACAAAACCTAGCTAATATCTTCAAGTATTCTTACTTCCTGCCGGAACCTCGAGGTCATACTCGGCTCCAGACATCTCGGTCTCCAGTAGCATTCTTCCGTCAACCTGTTTATTCAAACATCTATTGGGGTGTAAGATACACTAGCTTAGTGAGAGTTCTCTTAATTTCGATACCATAATAAGCAAGTTATAAATCATCCATATGCTATGCATGTAACAAACACATGAGCAGACAATTATGTATGGGTGTCTAGAACCCGTACATAGAATGAATTTACGCCTTCCGTATCTAAGGGTTAGGGATGGTATTGAAAGTCTACATGACCTATTGCTAGTCCTCGAGTCCCCCAGCTCTTAGCAATCGACTCGGCTCGGCTCATTCATGGAATGCATCCTGGTATGCTTTAGTTCCCTATGAATGAACTCTGATATCAGGTCTCATTCTCCAAACGTGACCTCGGACCATACCGATCTTTTGCGTATAGGAGTAGCATGCTACCAAATGTAACTCGACCGATGTGATGCATGACCAATTTATTTTTGCTTAGGTCAAGTTATTTCATAATTCTTTAGAGTGACTAATCAATATCATACACATAAACAAAAACAATATGAACATTGCAGTTATCAAATCGATTCATGGTTTGATATGCTTTAGTATTCTTTGGCATATACATCAAAGTCTCATAATCTCCCATCCCATTCATTTCGGTTTTTATCTTGTTCCTATAATTCTAATGCAACTAGCTACAAGTAAACAGGTAACAAAATAAGAAACAACTCACATGTCATTGGACTCGGTTCTTTTAATCGTAATAGTCAGGTAGTAACGAATTCTCGAAAGCAAAGTCACCTAAGGAAAGAAATACCAAATGAGTATTTCAACTAAAAATAATCCATTCTATCTCATAAAACTATCAAGTTCGTAATTCTCGTCCTATGCGGAAATTCAACTTAAAACGGCATAACTTGGTCATTTTAACTCGGAATTTAGAAAATTATATACCGATTTCTATTACTCTAAAGATCTATTATTATAATATCATATTAAGTTTTGAAAATTTTAAGCTTCAAAAAGATCTGATCATTCAGACCAGTAGCGAAAACCAATTTAGAAAAATTGATTTTGTGAAAGTTTATGAAGTTTCTTATCCAAAGCAAGTATACATGCAATACGAACAAAGTTACTATCATAAATGATATGTCATGAGATATATGTACATGTTCTTGATTATTTAATAAAGAAATTTTTTAGAAAACTTTTTCCTTGTAAGATTTTATGAAAAATCAACTTAGAAAGGCTAGTTTGTATCTTGACAATTCCACTAATTTTTAGAAAAATTTTGATAAAAATTTATTTATTCTTGTTAAAATTAAGTCCTCATTATGTATATTCCTAGGCCTTTTTCTTCAATAAAAATTTCCATTTTAACATTGTAAACATGTTTTTAAATATGGTTCATCCCAAAATCCGAATTTTGTAAAAATTATTTTTGTGGTGATTCTTTAAGCAAACTCATTTGATACTTAGAAATTTAAGGCTCGACCATACCTAGCACTAGGACTTCATTCCTTTAGTAAAACTTTCATTTTGAGTTTGAAAAATAGGGATTTTCATATCATTATTTCCTAGATACCAATTTCAAAAGGTTAGGATAAAACTCAAATTCTATATTTTGTAATCTCTTCCTATTTTGAGAATTTCTATTAGTAGATCTACCATTTACTTATAAAAAACATCTCCGATTGATACCTATTCCATAAATCTTTCATATTTTAAAAAATCCTTCATTTTGGTGTTAAAAAATAGGTTTCCAAAATTGGTCTTGGTTTACATCCAAATTTACAAAATTTGTTTTTGGACATATCTTTTGATAAAATCCATCTAAACTTATGAAAATTCATCCCTTACATATCTATCTTAAGAGCCTTCCATGTCTTGAATAAAATCTTTATTTTTGAGTTGGAAAACATATTTTTAAGTTATGCCTTGGTCTAGATTCGAAAATAGAATTTTGTTTTGAAAAATAATCTTTGAAAATCACCTTTGAATCATATAAAATGAAGTCTTGATGATATATACCCATTAAGCCTTCATTATTTCAAGTAAAACTTCCATTTTGACACTTGGAAAGGTTTTTAAATATGGATTTTGCCTAGATACGAATTTCACCATTTTTGTTTGGGTTCAAAACCAAGATCTACTCCTGCTATGAGCATAAATATAAGAGAAATCCATGGTAGTAAGCTATAAACTCATAGATCTAAACATAAATCATAATCAAAGTTACATAAAAGTTAGATCTACAAATATAACATTTCTAGCAAGAAAATAATAAGATCACAAGAGAAAAATCATGATTAGGATGAGTGTTTCATATTAGCATCATCTCACTTTTAAGCTTATGGAAAGTTCATTTAAATGAAACTCTCACTATACTTCATCTACATCAACTATGGAAGTTTTGAATAAGAGTTTTACTAAGGATCTTGAAGAAATATGTGTAGGAGCTCATATATAGTATAGGGGCAGCAAGATTCTCTTGCAAGAACAAGAGCAAATGAGAGAGAGAGAGGAAATGGAGAGGAAATTGAAAGAATGATAAAGGGTTAAAGTTGAATGAGAGGGGCATATATAGAGAGATAAGAGGAGTTAAAGACACTCAAATGAAGTAAAAAAAAAAGAAATGGCAGCATGATGCATACCAATGTTGGCGTGAATAATAGAAGAGAGGGAGGGGAATTTCGTTGGCTTTTGACTTGATTTGTAAATGTGTAACCAAGTGTATGTTTATTCTTAACGAAGGATTGAAATAGGTTTTTAATCAAATTGGAGTGTTCCAAAGGACAAAGGCAGAAAGAGGTCAAAAAATTCTGCCATGAAGTGATGAGTGAAGTGTAGAAAGAGTGAAATGAAAAAGAGGTGATGTATGAAAAGTGTATATAGGTACGGGTTTGTAAGAGTATTTTCTTTATAAATAAAAAAAAAATAAATAAATGCATTCCAAAATTTTGTAGCAGAATTTTCATAATTAAAATAAGATAATTAATTAATTTATTTTACTGAATTATCAAATAAGTTAGATATAGTCAAAATACGCAAATATGAGCTATAATTGATATTTTTATAACCATAAAAATTCTAAAAGGTTGTTTTATGAAAATAACCATATTTTTAAAATATTTTTCAATTATTAAATTTATTTATTTTATTTTTAGTATCGGTTCTTAAATAGAAACTGATCCCGTAAAAACTCGAAACAAACTAAATTTTAGAAAAACAGAATTTTCTATGATTTATAAAATATTTATCTAAAATATAAGGGCTTACAAGAGCATTAAAATTGCGTAACGAAATGTAGTGAATAGTGCAAAAGACTAGTTAATTAGCAGTAGTAAAGAAATACAAATATACTCGCAAAATGAGATATTTCTAGTTATCGAAAAATTATAAAACTGATATTTTTGAAATCCTTATAAAAATACGAGTCTAACGGTATTAATGTATATTTTTTATATCTCGAACCCCGGGACATGCTTTTCAAAGTTGTATCCGAATGTCTAAATAGGTTAAAAATTTACCAATATGAAATTTTTAAGCAACCTTATAATACTATGGGTTACTTACACACTTAAACTACTCCTCGGCCTCAGGGCTAAGAGCACGAGATTGTCGGACTTAAACTATTATATTCCACTTAGGGTTCCGGGTGATATTCCGGTTTAGATATTTGCCAATTTGAAACTGAGGGTTTATGTTTATACAACACATTTAGTTTGAGATATTTATTTTAAATTTTATTTTTTGTAAGTATTTAATATCTCTTAACGTTTTTAGAATTCTTGAATTGGGTTTTATTTCCAAAGGTTTATCGTTATTTACTTTTTAATAATTTGTTTTTGAGTTCTATATTACCCAATTTTACAATCAGAGTTAAGTATAGAATTTATCATACGTGGTGGTTTTGGATTTAAAGACTGTTGAGTTCTTATTTTATTTTTAAGGATTCTCATTTTCTCAAGATTAAGAAATTTCTAGATTCGTTCGTGATTTAGACTAGTCAAATTTGGTTTTAATTTGGAGTCATTTTTTTGAGTTTATCTTCGATATTTATTTTGGAATTATTTACTAAAATTTTCCGGGCTTACAAGGAGATGGTCTATTTCAAGTTGTTGCATGGATCAATGATAATGCTTACAAGCTGGATCTTTTAGGTGAGTATAATGTTAGTACGACTTTCAATGTGTTTGATTTGTCTCTTTTTGATGTTGGGGATGCTGATTTGAGGACGAATCCTTTTAAGGAGAAGGGGAATGATGAAGCAGCATCCAAGGATCTACTATACATTCCAGTTGGACCGGTCACGAGCTAAAGCCAAGAAGATGAGGGAGGCATTAGGAGGATTCGTTGAAGAAACATGGAGGGTTTTGCATGGAGATTTCATCACGAGTCTGTCATTAGACGATGATCTGGACATTGTAAATGTTATAAGCCTTTAGAGATTCTCCAACGAAATCAGAATTGGAATTTTGCTTGCAGGAGACCAATGCTGGACCTACGCTGTTGACGTTCCATCGCAAAAAACCAGCGTATGTTACCAGCTTATGTTATATGCAAGAATTATTTGAAACTTTTTAGTATCATTATTTAAGACTTTTCAGTTTCAGTATTTATGCCTTTTCAGCTTCCTTTGTTTGTTATATATATTTGGTTTTGGTTTTTGTATGGACAATTAACTTTTGAATGGACAATTAACTTTTGAATGAATATTATTTTGAGAGAGTTTTTCTCTTTGGGTTCCATTGTGAACCTGTGAACTTATCAAGATTTAATCTTGTGGCGTTCATTTCAATTCGAGTTTAAGATCAATTTCGGGTCAAGATCCATCCCTGATTTGATTTAGCTTTCCTGTAGACCTACTTCTGAATCAAGTCATTGGGTTTCAGGTTTAATATACCTGAGGTTCACATCATATATGGTATTTTGCAGAAAAATATGGGAAAGTAAGAGAAAGGCAATTACTATTGTATATGGTATTTGGGTGAAATCATATGATGAACTCCTGAAGCTTTTATATGCAATCAAGGCTACCAGCCTGGGATCACTAGTTAAATGGGGTTGGATAAGATCACCTCAACCTGATGAGGTATATTTCAAGTGGGTTTTCTAGACTTAGCCCCTGTATGGAGGCTTCCAGTTGTTTGTATAGATGGTGCATTTTTATATGGAAAGTACAACCATGTCTTGCTATTGGACTATGGTATAGATGGGGAAAATCAATTTACCTCTTACATTTTGCCTTGCAAAGATGCGAATCCTAGGTATTTTAAACCTAGAACCCGACGATCGTAATTTGAAATCGAAACCCTAAGATTGTCTTGAATAAGATTGGATGCGGAACTGGACCCCAACCGCACCTGTTGATTGAAACCTGAATTATCAAGATGATTTCCCCAAGCACTTATATTAAAGAAAGCGAAATAGGAGTTCTTTTGCAAAGAACAAAAGAGAGAGTGCTCTCAAAATTCTGTTTTTTCATTCAATGATATTTTGTCTTCTGTTTACATCCATAAGGCTATATTTATAATAAAATAAAATGAAAAAGGAAAACTAAAGGACACATTGGAAAAGGACCAAAATGTCGACAGACAAGTTCCAATAAAAATAAAAGCCGGCATTAAACAATTTAAAATAAAAGCTTGGCATAAAACAAATTAAAGCCGCCAGCGTCGATAAGAGGGCCTACCCCTATGCTATCCTAAGTCGTTGGCCTTCAATGTAACTTCAATCTCGGAGTTCTCTCCATACCTTCAACCATCTCTTTGGAAGCTTGAATAATGTAAATTAATGTCGGTTCTTCTTTGGTAGAGTTTGAGTCCTTCTCTGCAACTCCATCACTTCCATCACTAGATCGTGTAAAGCTTCTTTCATTCGTTTAGATTTAGCTTTTGTCATTGGTCCTCCAATTCCATGGAGTGGATCTCTAGACTTTGGCTCTTGAATTCTCGATGCTAGATGATCCCCATCATTCCCTCCTTCCTCGAAAAGATTTATCCTCGAATCACCTGCATCATACAAAGAGAGATCAAAACATTAAAAGTAGCGCTTACATTACTATAATAACTTGGTAAGTCGATCTTGTAAGCGTTGTCATTGATGCGCTCCAATAGTTGAAACGATCCATCTCCCTTTGGGTGCAACTTAGACTTCCTTTGAGCAGCAAATCTCTCCTTCCTTAAATGCACCCACACCCAATCTCTCGGTTGGAAGACAATCTTCACACGTCCCTTATTGGCCTGGTGAGCATAATGCTCATTCTTCTTCTCAATGTTAGCCTGTACCTTAGCATGCAACTCCCTGAGAAACTCTGCCTTTCTCTTTCCATCAAGATCAACACATTCATTAACAAGCAAAGGTAAAATATCCAATGTAGTCAATGGATTAAAACCATACATAATCTCAAATGGAGAATAAGATGTAGTGGAATGCACAATCCTATTGTATGCAAACTCAACATGTGGCAGACATTTTTCCCATTATTTCAAGTTCTTATGAATCACAGCACGCAACAAGATTGAAAGAGTCCTATTGACTACTTCCGTCTGACTATCTGTCTGAGGATGTGCAATAGTGGAAAACAACAATTTAGTGCCTAACTTATTCCACAAGGTACGCCAGAAATGACTCAAGAATTTTACATCCCTATCACTTACAATGGATCTAGGCAAGCCATGCAAATGCACAATCTCCTTAAAGAACAAATCAGCAATATGTTGTGCATCATTAGTTTTAGAATAGGCATTGAAATGAGCCATCTTACTAAACCTATCAACAACAACAAATATGTTATCTTTACCACTCTGAGATCGTGGTAACCCTAAGACAAAATCCATAGAGATGTTAGTCCAGGGTTGATTAGGCACAGGTAATGGGGTATACTCTCCATGAGGCATTACTTTGGATTTAGCCTGTTTACATGCAATGCACTTGTTACAAACAGCTTGGACATCATGTTTCATTTTAGGCTAATAGAAATGCTCATGCAAAACATCCAAAGTCTTTATAACACCAAAGTGTCCATTAGCCCACTCCCATGCGTTTCTTTAACAAGCAACTCATGCATAAAACTCTTAGGCACACACAATTTATCTTTCTTGAACAAACCATCCTGCCTAAAGTAATCAGCATAACTAGATTTAGCACAAGCAGTCCAAATTTGACTAAAATCAACATCAGTCTCATACAATCCTTTAATGAGTTCAAACCTAAGCAACTTACTATGTAGAGAAGTCAAAGGTGAATACCTCCGAGAAAGTGCATCAGCTACCACATTCTCCTTCCCTTGCTTATATTTAATCACATAAGGGAATGTTTCTATGAACTCTAGCCACTTTGCATGTCTCTTGTTCAACTTTAAGCTCTCATGATCTGAATGAATGATGAACTCCTTGGTCCACAGATAATGTTGCCAAGTCTGCAAGGTCCTCACTAAAGTATACAGCTCCTTGTCATAGATCGAGTAGTTTAATGCAGCACCACTGAGTTTTCCGCTAAAGTAAACGATCACTTTGGAATCCTGCATCAAAACATCACCAATACCTTTCCTAGAAGCATCGCATTAAATCTCAAAAACTTTCTCAAAATTAGGTAGAACAAGTAATGGTGCATTAGTCAACTTATCTTTCAAAGCATTAAAAGCCTTCTCATGCACTTCAGTCTACCTAAACTTAGCATTCTTCTTAACAAGATCATTTAAAGGAGTAGCTATAGAACTAAAGTCCCTAACAAATCTGCTATAAAAGCTCGCTAATCTATGAAAGCTTCTAACCTCACTTGCATTCCTTGGTGTTGGCCACTCCTGATCGCCTTAACCTTCTCTTCATCAACAGTAATCCCATTTGCACCTACAACAAACCCAAGAAAAACCACAGTTTCCATACAAAAGGTGCACTATAAAAGAAAAATGGACTACATAAAGCATCCTGACAAAACAATATGTAGACAAGAAGGACACAAGAGGAAGAGTTTCCTAGATGGAGAAAGACAGGGTATGAATAGGTTTGATACTTGTTCAGTTGAAATGTGTGTTCATGAAATGATTTCTATGATTGTGTTGTGATATTTGATTTCACATATTGTCTTTATAGTAACACTTTTCCCTTTACATGTAGGGTAGATGGAGCCAGGACCCATTGATCCTTCCGTACTTACGCAACAAGAGAGGTACCACTCATCATCTGTCTGAAAGGATGAGGTAAGTAATGCTCCCAATGCATAGTTGTTTAGTTTCCACGCGTACGAAGAAGCAATTTCACTATTGATTATATTACGTTTTGCCAATTTTCAAGCCTCAGCTATTGCCCTTGTTATTAGACGAAGGGAACCGACTTTCTAGCATGTGCAAGTGGGAAGACCAATTGATGATCGCCTTCTACCTTATCTAAAGCAAGCTGGCTTTATAGGAATGGCACGCATACCATTCATTCAACTTGACTGACATCTTATTATAACACTAGTTGAGCGCTGGCGGCCAAATGCGCATACTTTTCACATGCCACATGGGGAGCTGACCATCACCCTATAGGATGTGGAGGTACAGCTTGGCTTCTCGGTTGACAACATGCCAGCTGTGGGTATCACATCTCCCCCTCCTCTCCCTCGGAATGAAGGGCAATATGTATGAATTCATTAGGGAACTATCCATAAGAAGAAAGGAAAACCTCGTAAGGAGGATGCATGATTCTAAATTGGCTACGCAATACCATCGTCCAGTTGCCTAAGAATGCTCTAGAGTAGAATATTGTGAAGTATGTAAATACCTACACCTTTTAGCTGATGGGAGGATGTCTTTTTGCTGACAAATCCAGATTGTTAGTTCATGTCATGTTCTTACCTTTACTAGAGGACATGGTGTGTGCTCAACAATATAGTTGAGGGTTTGCATGCCAAAGATGGTCATACTGGCAATTGGTTGGGCATCTGTTGGATGTTGTTCAGATTGGTAGGGCAGCTATGTTGTTATAGGGTTAGGCTTGGGACCGATTTCCTGTTGTTGCACCTCATACCCGTTTTAGCCCTCCGTTGCTAGAGAGGGCACTCTTTACTACCGGATGGCAGATTGTTCGGAACATGACCCGCCATCCATCTCATGTGGTTTTAGTTTATTGGCAAATATTCGACATCATATGTTCTAGCTCGGTGCTTATTTTTTGTTATCTTATGCTTTATAATAACATTAACTGAAAAGGCCTTCTTTATGCTTTGAAACAAGTTATTTTGATGCTTTACACAGATGATATTATGAGTAGGCTTCCACCGTATTGTCATGCCAATGTTGATGTGTGGATAGCATGAGTTCCCCTTATATGCTTCTGCATTGTGGAGTGGTGTTTCTCAAACCATGTCATGAGGCAATTTGGGGGATACCAAAGAATTCCACCTTCGGTAAACACTAAACCATATTTGCACCAAATCGATTTGGAAAGGAGGGTTGATACCAATTGGCTAATGTATCATGCTGCTTATCATGGGATGTAGAATGATAGATGAAACCAATTGGCCCCTATTGAGCATCCCATTGGTATTGAGCTAGACTACCCTTGATGGTACAGACGTATTACTAGGCAGTATGTTAGCCATACCGGAGCTTGTTCGGTCACTTAGTAAGTAAAGAATTGTCGACATTCTGCCCACAATATAAACTTGCTTTTTTTTTTTTAATACTAACTTCATGTGTTTCCCATTCAACCAATTCCATCGTATATGATTATCACCTAACCTTCCAAGGTAGGTAGAGCTGAGAAGCATGACAGTGGTGATCATAAGCATACTACTAGGGATGAAGAACAGGAGGATGAGGACGAGAATGAAGATGCAAACCAGGGTACCATTTTGCCCAATGAGCACCATCTACATCTTGTGGATGGCATAGTACTTCCTCAGTTCCAGATTCATTGGGGGTTGACCTAGGGTTGTACTACACTTTGTATAGAAAGTGTGGGACATCTTCAGGTCCTACTCCACCCACACCACAAAAGAGGCAAGCTGTTGATGATCATGACATAGGTATGAGATTGACGTAGCTCTCTCAGTTGAAGCACCCCCCCACAGTTAGGTCCAATCTAGCCACCTAACTTTAGCATGTCGGTAGCTTTGGATAAGGGGGCACCGGCTCTAAAAGGGGATCGATGATTCATTATGTCTAGGATTCCTCGAAGACTTCAGAGGGGTTCGGCGAGGTAATGATAGTTCATTACTATTTTGTTTTATGTTTATGAATTATATTACCCGAGAAACATGGACTCTTATCTTATGCTTTGTATTAGATTTTATTTTAGTTTATGGATGGATTATACGTTCTTTTGCCATTTTCATTATTTCATTTACTTGGCATTCTACTGGAAAGGGGATGATATGACTTAAATTGTTGTTATTGGTGTTAGGAATCACAAAGAATTGAAGAATGATGTTTTGCAGGTTTAGTGCATGGATCATTTGACCTTGGTGTAAGGGAATGATAGGGAATGATGTTTGATGGTGTTTGCTGAGTTTTTTTTGTCTATGTACCAAAGGCACCATCGTAGAGGGCACCTTCAGTACTTCCATTGAAGGCTTTCTCATAGATAGCACATTTTATAAATTTCATAAGCACTTTTTGGGTGCCTTCATTGTAATACACTCACACTCAAGGCTCCGTCGATCCATATCTATATTGCTTTTTTCCTGCTAACCTATTTTTTAGGTTTTTTTTTTTCAAATTTCATACCATTTAGGAACAAAAACCGATGAAGACGAAAGTTTGTAGTTAGGGGTTCATGAAGAAAGCTTGAAGTGAAGAAAATTTAGAAGACTTAACCAATTTTTTGTGAGAAAAAGTAGAGAATGCAAGAGAATGAGATAGGGAATGAAGAAGATGAAGACATAAGGCCTCAAAAATGCATATATATATATATATATATCTATATATATAGACACATAGCTTCAAAAACTACATCAACAATTATAGGGAAGTGTGATCGACGTTGTACTCTAGCCCTCAAATTGCATCCGAAGACATGCAAACCACAACTTTTAAAATGTTTGGAAACACGAAAACTTTCATAATACAAGGTCGATACTTGTCCCTCATACGACTTCATGTTCAATGAAATTCAAATTGGAATCTTCTTTGGGAAGCCGCCTTCACCTTTAATCGGAATCTTCCCTAAGAAGCCACCTGCATCTTGAATAACTAACTGTCTGATATGTCAAGGACACTACGTATACATAACTCAGCAAGAAATCACCCAGCTTGGCATGAATGGGGCAAACATCACAGAGTTTAGCTACTCACCAGCCTAGATGCACCCGTAGCTTGCTAGCTTGATCTAATACAACCACTCTTCTAAAATTATGTTGCCCATTTAGTATGGGTCATCTAACCCGAATAACTATGTGCTTGGCTACTCTATTCTAAGAAAATTTTTTGAAGATCAAACTATGGTTAAGATCGTATCCATGTACTTGAAGCTCACCGCATGAATCTACATTTAGTTCTAAGTAAAAAACAACTTGACTATCGTCTCAGCGAACACTTTTGTGTACTTACTCTACTTCCCGACTTATTACCAATGAGAGTAGAGGAGGAAAATGTTCATGGGCCATTTTGGATAATGGCTCCCTAGGCCCAAACTAACTTGTTTAAGCCCTGTCCAGCCTTTCATAGGCCTTAGGCTAACTTGTAGTGTTAGACTAATTTGCCTTAATAAAAAACAACTTGGTCATTCCTTACTCATTATCGACTAAAGATCCCAAGATATCTCTCTTAAGAATTCTAGCCTATTTGGTTGACCTCACATTAGATGAGCAATTGACAAACTCATCTAGTTGTTTCCAGCTTACTCTTAGTAATCTTGCAAAACTGCCATGGTGGGAAGATGTACTTTCTTAATGTATTAGGATTCACTTTCTAAATATATCAAAATATATTTTTTACTATGATTATCCACTTACCTAATCTGACATGGCCTCCTCTCTTATAAAGAGGCTCAAGTTAGTGATAAATCATCTACACATTCTATTCTTGTCATTACTCTATTAAATTTGTATCTCGTAATAGTAATTTCTTTTTAGCTAAATCCGATAATACTAACTTAAGCATCAATGGCATCGTCGTTGTTCAATAGATGATCTCTCTTTCTTGCAAGCTTACAAACATCTTCTAAAGGCACTACAAGCCAAATCTCTATTGGTAAAGAATTAGGCAAACAAACTATAGTTCCATTCTTATTTTATTTTAATCTTTAATTTATTTTTTATAATTTTGTGATTGTCATTTGAGAAAATTGATATAAAAAATGGATTTAACAAGTCAAAATCTACGAAAATACATCAAATTAAAAACACATAGACACACACATACATTTTTAAGCATTTGTTGAAAATTAAACTCTTGTTTTAACTAAAATATGGTTGAATATGAATTTGAAAGTCAGAAGGTCTTAAACCACCTTCAAGCTTTTCTAGAGAAAATTAAGAACACAATTAACTTAATAAACCAAATTATAACTTTTCTTGAATAAAAATACAAGCATACTTGTTTAGATGATTCTACAAAAATAATAACTCAAGATATTAACAATTAGTCATCACCATTATTAATGACATATCATCTTCTTTCTTAATTCAAGGACGTATTCAAACTTTTCTAACACTTAAGAAAACATAAACCAACCTAACTTAAATAAGATTATTTTTTTTTATTTTACACATTTTTATAATTATAATAATTTATATCTCAAAGAAGTAAAAAGTTTACATAATGACAAACATAATTTCACCATTAACAACACTAAAATCAACATTTAATTCATTTTCCAAGAATCCTAATATACCAAACCAATTAAGTCCATCAATAAGACCATTAAGAATGCAATATCATAATACACACCAATCACTATTGCAACACCTCATTACTTCTATTATTCATTTAATAAAAGTTTTCATTAAATTTCTACAATCAATAAGCAATTGAATTAGAATTCTTACCTCAATTTGTTCATGAAATCTTTTAAGATCTTTCTCTAGCACTCATCTAAAACCAAATCACGACTACATCACTTCTTAATACTTCCATATTAAAATTTGAATTATCCAATCCTAAAATCATCAACAATTCAATTACTTGTAAGAGTCAATATTCAAATTACAAACACTGTTTTTTCTTACCTTTCTTCATTGGAATCCAAATGCTATACACTAGGAATTTGTCTTTCATAGGTAATGGCACTTGAGAGAGAAGGAGAGCATGTGTGTTTCATAACTAGTTTCATCCAAATGACATAAAATATGTTGTAACCAATTTTTAATTTGTTTTCCCTCCAATTTGTAATGCAAATTACATAAATGTCCTCTCTAACCTATGTATAAATTTAAGGTCATTAATGTATTTTCACCACTTCTCGTTTTAACAAATGTCGTAATTAACCTTCACCACAACTTAACTACTTATTTTACCAACTTTTGCCATAAGCCTTCATATTATATAATGATATTTTATTATGTTATTGTGAAAATTAACTTTTAAATTTTAACAATTAATTTTGTAATTTCTCTTACAATTTAATTTAGGGAAAATGTTAAATTTGGTACCTACCTAAACTTTGCACGAATATTCAATTTTATACCCGAACTATAAAATGGCCAATTTAGTATCTAATCAAACTTTTCATAACTACTTTTACAATCTCACTAGCATCATTCACCTTGTTGCTTGATGTGGATGAAGCAACCTAGTAATGTTAGGTAGTGTCAAGAGAAATAGTGAAAATTCAATTATAGATCACTTCTTCTATGTTAACAAATAGAGTAAATAGCATTAAGGATGTAATAAAAATAGTTACAAAAAGTTTGATTAGGTATTAAATTATCATTTCAAAATTCAAGTACTAAATTGAATTTTTGTGCAAAGTTCAAATACCAAATTTGACATTTACCCTTTAAATTATAATTTTTACTATAATATAAAATAATCATATGTATCACGTATATATAAAATAGAAATTTTTTTTTGATATTATTTTAAAACTTTTTTTTATTCACCTAAAATTTTAGTTTTAAACTACTATATATTATTGTCTTATCAATTAAGTTCTCTTTTATTATTTATTTGAATTTCACTTTTAACTTGGAATGTTTCAAAAATGCCCTCATTAGAAAATTATTTGGAAGGTTTATAGGACATTCATAGCTGAACTTTAAAATACAAAGCACATGGAAAGCAATAGAAGGATTCTCAAATATACATTAAGAATTGGAGAATTAAGTGAGATGAAAGAAGTCATTGAAAATGGATTTGGATTGTCAGATTTTTATTTGCGTCGAATCTATATCTTATATATATGTATCGTATTTGTATCATATTTATTTGATCAATTTATGAGTAGAACTATTAATTTTTTATTGGTATCTGTTTCTTCATAAACATCTATTTGAAAATGATTAAAATATGATACAAATAAACCAATGTTAGTGCCTAACACGTAGAAAATGGAAAAATTTTAAGGCATGAACGGCATGTAAATGCAGTGCTAGTAGGGATTCGCATTCGGGAACTATCACTAGAATATTACTCTTTTCATAATCCTTAAGAAGATTAGAGAGTTTGTAGGACTCGAAACGTGATCACAACCTCAAACACCCCCAAACAAGAGCCGAGGAGAGGAATAGGATTGAAAGTGGAGCATGAGAAATAAGGCTTTCAAGAAATTCTCACGACTTTCGTCTTTCATGATGCACTACAAGGATGGCCACCCAGATGACAAAGAAGAAGCACATCCATATAGATATCGGCATGGTTTGGGTTGGTTCCGAAATCGAAATCGTTAGAGCCGGAGTAGTTCACGGTTCTACGGAACTGCCGGTTCTGGTGGTTCCGGTTTAGGTTCCACGCAGACCGTGAACCAAATTTTTTTTTTAATTTCTTGTCAATGCAGAGGCTGGCCCCTCCTTCCCCCCACCTTCCCCCACGAGCCGCCCGCCCCCCCCCAACTAGGCGCCCTAGTCCCCTCCCTTAATTCATTCTGTGAACCGTTTTTTTTTTTTTAATTTCTATACGTGGCAGGTCAGAACCGCTGGTTCCACGTGGACTTCGGGGGTCCTTCGACAATTTAGAACCATCCCGACGGAGCGGTTCCCGAGTATGGAACCGCCGGGGACGGTTCAAGGCGATTTACGGTTCGGAACTGCTCTGTGCCGATGTCTGCATCTAGACGCCAAGTACAAGAAGACCACGGCTTCTTTATTAACTAAGTGAATTTCTTACATACTTTAGTTTTGTGAAATCAATAATAAATTTAAAAAAAAATTAGTAGAGTGCAATCTATTGCCAAACGTTTAAGACTTCCCGTAAAACCAATAATACCTATAGGATTTATATCATAAAAACAAAAAATCATTTTAATTTGCAAAATTTGTCACCTTATTTATAACGTAAATAAATAAATAGATAGATAGATAGATAAATAGATCTCATCATCATAAGTTAGCCATCTCAGCTCCCAAAACCTAATAAGGTTTCACAGGCCAAAAGTAAGTTTAAGTTTAATGAAAGAGCAGTCTTTTTTATAATGGTGCCAACTCATAACTAAATGAAAGATAAGCGTAGTTCACAAAGCAAGCAAACCTGTAGCTTCATCCAGCCATGCACATCAATAATCACAAATAAAAATTGCATATCACACGCAAGTCTAAAGCAATGGCAACAATCAAGTACATTTAGTATTATAATTTAAGTGAAACAAGTAGCACACCTCTAGCCTGAACGATACCATAGAAACAAAAGTGAGAACATTCAAATTCCACGCTAGAAGAAATTAAAATTTAATCTCACACAAGGCTCATCGTCAAATTATTCAGCCACCATTGATTGCAATCTATAATTTATTGCATGTGTATATATTATATACGATGGAAACTAAAGCGAGAAAATCTCCCACAAGCCTCATCGTCAATTATCTAACCAACATCAGTTGCAATAATGTGTTGTTATCCCTAATTTCTTATCTTCATTGTGTCTTCATAAATAAATATCTGACACGTGTCAAGAAATATTTCCTATATTTTAGAGATTTATATATATTTCTTTTAATTTATTAAACACATATAAAATATTTATTGATGGGAACACAAAAAGACAGCATGTTGAGGACAGCAAACACCTTTCCTACATATTCTATGCTATCATGAAACATCCATGATAACTTCTCTCCACTTTTGATAATTGTTGTCAGTAACTTAATGGATCGATATGATCAAGTACAAGCAATACTTAGTTAATCTAAGTTTAAGTATATTCATTATCATGTAGCCTAGTGACATTTTTCTTATCCTCACTCCTCCCAAGTGAGGTACTATGTTCGAGTTCCCCATCCTTCGTTGTAATGACAAAAAAAAAAAAAATTTTAAGTTTATGTATCAACCCTATTCACCAATTTTACCCTTATTTGAAGATTATTTCATGTTTAGCTATCATTTCAACAAAATATATATAAATACAATTTAGATAAAAATAATTACATAATTACCATCTGTTGGGATTCCAAGGGTTTAAAATTTTTATAAAGATCAAATCTTTTTGCAGCGGAATCAAAAGAAAACCCTAACCCAGTATCCATGTGTATCGATTAGATCAGAACAAGATAAAGATTTCAGATCCATACCTTTTTGGTACTTTTTCAAATCTGGAAATTCGGATCTGAGATGTTGCAAACGCAAACACCCTCTACGGTATCCACACGAATGAATGCTCCTTAAAGATCCTCTGTGTGCTAGCACAATCTAGAACACCTTCTAGATTCGAACGGGATTAAACTTTCTAATCACGACTCTCGTGTTATTTGCTTTAGGGTTTACAGTGTTTCACTGCAGTCTAATGTGACAGCATGTGTTGTCTAACCCTAAAGACAAACCCTTATGTTCTATTTATAATGTCATTCAATAATGACATTTTTACCCCTTAATCTAATTAGGGATAAATAATTATATTATAATTTATTAAATAAATTATAAGATAATTAACGAACATAAGAATCCCTAATCTAATTAGGGAACATAAAACTATTTGGCCTAGGGCATAATTACCAACAATCTCCCACTTGCATTAGGCCAAATTATAATTGTTTATTATTCCCGTTGGACTTATTTAAATTCAGTCCACGATCCTTTTAGTTCATTCTTGTGTGTGACCCTGTAGGTTCACTTAATGTTGGCAGTAGATCTAAAACACACTTTAGATCTACAAGACATAATTGGTCTCTAGCAAGACATTATGTCTACCCAAATTAAGTGAAGATCGGTGATCCGACTCTACCTATTAACAGTCAGTTATTTAATCCTTTTGTTACACGATATCTTATAATTAAACATAAGGTGTGGATCAATACACACTTATATCGTTTAATCACATATTTCTTGATTCCAGAGTATGACTGACTTAAACAAATGATATTGATAACTCCTTATCAATTCATTCGAGCATGGCCATGCATTTCTCAGTCTTACCCATCAAGAGGCCCAAAAGATATCTCTCTCAAATTAATGAGAGGAACAAATCCCATCTTAATCACTCAACTTCCTCTACATGATTCATATTATGCCGAATCCCAACCTTTATAATTATCCGGTTAAAGATAATGTTTGATTGAGTCAAAACACAATATTTCTCATGTTGGAATCTATGATGATTTCAGGTCTAAGGACTAAAATAACACTGCAAATGAGAAATACTTATCGCATTGATCCATATAGTATTCTCATATTTGGTCAATCCAATACAATGTACTCTTACATGTATTCATGTGCTGAATTGACATCTCATATCCATAATCAGTAAAACATGATCATCATCCAGCCAACATACTAGTCTTAATTCATTATTATTTCATATAATGAACGACTAGGGATAATTTAGAATAAAGTTATTTCTCACCTTATGGTTTTACTATTAAAGTGACATACTTTAATGACATAAGGAATAACCAATTTATTCAAGGAATAATACTTTATCAAAACAAAAAGCCAATAACAACTTTGATAAAGAAAATGACAAATATACTATAATGATAATAAACATTCAAATGACATAGAATCCATATGGCTTAGGGCACATCACTAGCAATCTCCCACTTGCACTAGGCTTGGTTAGATACAGGTCTAACACCTAATGCTCTAGTATGACCATCATACTTTGACTGTGGAAATGGCTTAGTCAATGGATCTGCTACATAGTCATCTGTATGTACTTTGCATATCTTAACATCTCTTCTATCGATGATCACTCGAATGAGATGATAACATCTGAGTATCTTTTTGGATCACTGATGTGATCTTGGTTTCTTAGCTGCATCCGATGCTGCTATATACTCTGCCTCTATGGTAGAATCCACAACAGTGTACTGTTTGGAACTCTTCCAGCTTATAGTATCTCCATTTAAACAAAATACATAACCTGTTTGCGATCAGAAATCATCAAAATTGGACTGGAAACTGATATTTATGTAACCATTTACCACAAGATCAGTTTCCTATCCCATTTGTCAAAACGACATCCTTAGTCCTTCTCAAGTACTTTAGACTGTTTTTGACTACTATCCAGTGACTCTCACATGGATCTGACTGATACCAACTAGTGATGCATAAACGACATCTGGTCGAGCGCATAACATGGCATACATGATGAAACCAATAGCAGAAGCATATGGAATCCTACTCATGTGTTCACGCTCCTCCTTCTAAGCAGGACATTGAGTCTTACTCAATTTAATTCCATGTGACATTGGGAGAAATCCTCTTTTAGATTTTTCCATACTAAATCCTTTTAGTACTTTGTCAATGTATGCACTCTAACTTAGGCTAATGCTCCTTCTAGATCTATCTCAATAGATCTTAATGCCTAGAATATAGGCAGCTTCACCTAAGTCCTTCATTGAGAAACAATTTCCTAATCATGTCTTGACATTTTGTAATGTAGGAATATCGTTTCCAATGAACTATATGTCGTTTACATAAAACACTAAGAAAACTATTGCGCTCCCACTAACTTTCTTGTAAACACAAGATTCATATTCATTCTTGATGAAATCAAACTGTTTGATTGCATCATCAAGACGAAGATTCCAACTCCGAGATGCTTGCTTCAATCCATAAATGGATCTTTGAAGCTTGCAAACCCTATGTGAATTCCCTAGATTATCAAAACCCTCCGGTTGTGTCATGTACACATCCTCAATGATGTTTCCATTCAAGAAGGCTGTTTTGACATCCATTTGCCATATCTCGTAGTCATAATACGTAGCTATAACAAGAAGAATTCTCACAAACTAAAGCATGACTACAAGTGAAAAGGTTTCATCATAGTCTATACTATGAGTTTGCTTAAAACCTTTTGCAACTAGTCGTGCTTAGTAGGTATGCACTTTGCTATCCATGTCAGTTTTGTTCTTAAAAACCCATCTACACCCAATAGTCTTAACACCATCAGGTGGATCAATCAAAGTCTAAACTTGATTATCGTACATGGATTGCATTTCTAATTTCATGGTTGATAACCATTTCTCAGAGTCAGGGCCCTCCATCGCTTCCTGGTAAGATGTGGGCTCATCTTGATCTATGAGTATAACATCACAATTGTCAGTGTTGAGAAATCCATATTTCTCAAGCTCATGATAAATCCTACCAGACCTACCCGGGCCTTTAGCTAGTGGTTCAGGCTCAGCAACTACTTGCAAGTCTGATTGAACATCCATCATGGGTGCTATGTTAGTTTGTGGTTCTCGAACTTCTTCGAGTTATATTTTACTCCCACTGGTTTCTTTAGAGACAAATTCTCTTTCTAGAAAGTAACCATTACGAGCAACAAACACTTTGTTCTCAAATCGGTTTTAGAAGTAATATCCTTTTTTGTTTCTTTTGGATATCCCACAAACAACCATATATTAGATTTGGGTGCGAGCTTGTCAGACACTTGACGTTTGACATATGCATCACAGCCCAATATCTTTAAAAAGACAAACTGGGACGTTTCCCATTCCATAACTCATATGGTGTCATTTCAACCGATTTTGATGGAACCTCGTTCAATATAGACGCAACAGTTTCTAGGGCATACCCCAAAAAGAATATTGGAAGATCTGTCTGACTTATCATTGATCGAACCATATCTAATAAGGTTCAATTTCTCCATTTAGAAACACCAGTCCATTATGGTATTCTTGGAGGAGTTAATTGTGAGATTATCTCATAATCCCTAAGATAGTCAGAAAAATCTTGGATTAAATAACCTCTTCTAGCAGGTGAACTCAATGGTCTGCATACATCTGTATGTATGAGACTCAACAAGTCAGTAGCTCTCTCACTTTGTCCAGTAAAAGGAGTTTTTGTCATCTTACCCATTAAAAAGATTCTCATGATTCATATGATTCAAAATCAAATGAATCTAAAAACTCATCTTGATGAAGTTTTGATATGTGTTTCTTTTTAATGTGTCCTAAATGACAATTCCAGAAGTAAGTCGGATTTGAATCTTTTGGTATTTATATTATAAATGGACTTATTATCAGATTCATCAAAGTTTAGAACATGGAGACCATTCATTAAATGACTAAATCATAAAAGATGTCTCCATAATGGATGCAGATTGTATTATTCTCAATAACAAATCTAAAACCATCAATGTCCAAACATGAAACTGAAATAACATTGCTACTCATAGCAGGCACATAGTAACAGTTACTTAAAATAAGTCCAGAAGGCAAAGCTAATTCAAAATTTCCTACAGCTAATACAACAACTTTTGCTCCATTAGCCACACGTAGGTCCACTTCGCCTTTTGCCAATTTTCTACTTTGCTTAAGACCCTACACATTTACACAAATGTGAGAGCTATATCTGGTATCTAATACCCTTGATATATAAGTAGATAAATTGACATGTATAACATAAATACTTGAAGAAATAGTCTCACTATCCTTTTTCCTTTTCAGATCTTCCAAAGATAGTTTGCAATTCCTCTTCCAATGACCTGGTTCATTGCAGAAGAAGCAAACCCCTTCCTTTGGTGGTTTAACCTTAGGCTGGGTTTTGAGCCCTTTAGCTTTGGTCCGACCTTTAGCTTTGCCCTTACCCCTACCATTGGCTTTTCTCTTCTTGCCCTATCCCTTTTGAACCAACACAATTCAATACTTGTGTGATCACAAATCTCTCATGCCTTGCCTATTGTTGGAACATTTCCTAAAGGTGTATGATCATATCGTATGCCTCCATGTCTTCCATTTGCTTCCGAAGCTCAGGATTCATAGTGGCAAGCATGATGCAAGTGACATTCAAAGAGTCTACAACTCTTAGAGCATCAGCAACAAGTTCATTAGGGATTGGTTCATTTAATTTCCTTTCATGCTTAAGAACAATTCTTAAGTTACGGTACCAATCAAGGAAATTTGTGGTATTCAGATTATCTTTTCAAGAATCGATCGCAAGGTTATGTTGTTTGTTGTCATGATCTATATACAGAGGCATGCAAAGTTAATTATCTTTATATAAGTCATTTTACATACTTCTACTATTTTATCAAATTAATAACCCTTCAATATTAATTCGGAAAACAAATTTTCTTAGTAGAATAAGATCCATATTTCACCAAATATTGAGTCAGCTTTGGCATGACGCTCAAAATTTAGTTATTTAGGTAGGAAACCCTTTTCCAATTACATCACATGTAACTCTTGTTATGGGATTGACATCACATGTCCCGGCCAAATAATCCCATTTAATGCCATAGGCCCAAAACCGTTTTGATAGCCTATTTAAGCCTAACCATTACAACATGTGAATATCACTATTATTCACCTTGCCTTACTAAGATAATCTATTGCACCCTGCTTTGGCAGAACCTACAATTGGACGATCAAAGCCTTGACAAGTGTCGAACCATGGAAGGCATTTTTATGACTTAATATTATGTGAGGGATTTTAAAATATGATATGTCATATTCATGTCTTCATGACATCTTCATGTCTTCATTACAATAATGAATAGATACAAAAGATTCCTACTAGCACATTAAAAAAAAAAAAAAAACATATAACTCAAAACACTTCATAAGCATATTATGTAGTTTGTATAATAAATTTGTGCTTAACTAATTATATTGTTCTTTCCAAAATTTTCATGAACATCCTTTCTTAAAACAAAAAAATTGTTCAACAATTAAACAATTTGTTTTAAAACAACCCAGATCTGTTCAACAATTGAACCATATCATATATGTAAAAGACCCCAAGAAACAGATCTAATTCGCAATTCAGAACTATTCAGGATTTATAATACAACCGCAGATCAAAGGAATAAAACAGATCCAATCTATCTGCTACAGTTTAAAAATCGGAATTCCAAATCTGAGTAAAACAAATATATGCTTGTTTTATTTATTTTTTATCGTCCAATTGAATCAGACGCATGCTAGCAAACAAACCAAAAAAAAAAAGAAAACTTCAACGTCCAGTTTCACAAAACGGACACGCTGTTCCTTTTTTTTTTTATTAAATATCAATTGGATGATCAAATCATCTCACGCGCAAACTGATATCCAATTCTCATCGGACGAACTCAGATGCACAAACATACAGCAGCTTCAATTGGAATTACAATAAGACCCAATTACAGACGCGTGGTGGGCATAGATCTGATTCCGTGACATGCGCCAAACGCATGAGCAGACATAAAAACAATTACGCCAAGAGACTAGTTCCGACATGCCATCAGACTTGTTCGTCATCTTTTTTTTTTTTTTAATTAAATCAGAAATCCTAATCCACTTGAGACAAAAGCAGATTAAAAATTTGCAATTCAGACCACTAGTCCATAGCAAACAGGAACAGACGCAACATGGGATCCGCAATTCATTTGTTTAATATTTTAATAAAAATCAAAATCCAATTCTTATGCAGATAGTGTGGCGTATCTGTTTTTCAATTTTGTTCGTGGCGTATTTTTTTTTTTATAAATATAAACTTATTTAGAAAAACCTAAAATTCTATTGTAATCAAATTACAATAAAATTACAAATCCACATTTGTATTGGTTTAGTTCCTCATAAACTCAAATTGATTTCGTAATCAACATATAAAATCAAATTTCATAGCATCACATGCAGATCATAAAACAAAATTTCAATCTAATCGAAGACACAAGCGGCTCTGATACCACTGTTGGTATTCCAAGGGTTTAAAATTTTTATAAAGATCAAATCTTTTTGCAGCGGAATCAAAAGAAAACCCTAACCCAGTATCCATGTGTATCGATTAGATCAGAACAAGATAAAGATTCAGATCCATACCTTTTTGGTACTTTTTCAAATCTGGAAATTCGGATCTGAGATGTTGCAAACGCAAACACCCTCTACGGTATCCACACGAATGAATGCTCCTTAAAGATCCTCTGTGTGCTAGCACAATCTAGAACACCTTCTGGATTCGAACGGGATTAAACTTTCTAATCACGACTCTCGTGTTATTTGCTTTAGGGTTTACAGTGTTTCACTGCAGTCTAATGTGACAGCATGTGTTGTCTAACCCTAAAGACAAACCCTTATGTTCTATTTATAATGTCATTCAATAATGACATTTTTACCCCTTAATCTAATTAGGGATAAATAATTATATTATAATTTATTAAATAAATTATAAGATAATTAACGAACATAAGAATCCCTAATCTAATTAGGGAACATAAAACTATTTGGCCTAGGGCATAATTACCAACACCATCATCATATCGTATGTTGAACATACCATATAGAACTTTTTTGTGTATCACATACACATGTAATTAGTCAATGTATATCACATGACCAATATGTGACACACATTCAAACACATATCGCAAGTTGGTCATGTGATATACTTATTTTTTAAAGTTTGGCAAAGTATATCATTATATCCCATGTTAAAAATACAATATTTATGCAAATGCTTATATCGCATTTTCAACATTCAATATAACGATGGTAATTTTATAATTTATTTTCTCTAAGTTGTATTTTTATAATTTTTTTTTAAATGGTATACGTGTTTTTCACCCCCTAATTAGCAACACCCAAGATTACTATGTACCTATATTAAAGTGCTCGGTCGCCAAAATCTAATTTGAAATTGATTAAGGACATTAATAAGCAAGCATTTCTAATTTATGTGTTGTTCGTATCATATTAGCTTTCTTTTAAGTCACATTAGTTATTCATATAATATGTCCCTTTTTCCTAGTATATAGAGTTAGGACGGGAAGGAAACCAATCCCTTTGTGTTCTCAAGGGTGGCGGCCAGCCAAGAAAGAGATGGAGACAGCTAATTCTTCTGAAGATAAGTACGAATCCCTAACTAAAATAATGTTCGGTAATAGTTTGAAGTCAGGGAGTGTAGACAAATGTTAAACGGGAGTTGACTAACAGATGTAGAGGATGGTAACATATGTTAGGCCTCACAGGCAGTGAATGACAATCATTTTGGATGATTCGTGATGGTAGAAAATTAATCCTCAAATGTTGAGATTAAATGGATTTAATTTGAGTGAGTTTGGTAACTAGAGTTGAAGTTGTGTTTGTTAGCTGTCCTTACGAAATTGTTGATACCATGTAATGAAGTGGCAATTTGATTTGGGCTATTTTAACCGAATGTTTGGATATAAGTTCAAATGATAATTAATAGGTTGTAAGAACTTTGCATGACTTGATAAAAGTTAATTGGATTATGTTCCATAAATCAAATGTTACCTCCTGCTCTTGGGGAAAGATGGTATAGTCATTTGAATTTGCAATTTTTTTTTTTCTCTTTTTTTAGTGAATATTCCTCTTCAATGACAAATCTTATCTCCTAGTGCTAGCTCAATATCCTCAAAATTCAGCACTATTAATCTAAAAAATTAACTTAGTTGAGAAATCATAAAATTTATGCCCATTAATTTTTTAGAATATCCAATAAAATAGCAATTAACGATTTCCATGTTCAATTTGCTTTCACTTAGTCCATAAAGCTAGATTTTGGCACAGAACAGGTTTAATCATGATCTGGCCTGGCCTAACACCTATGTGCATGACCTGTCAGCCCAGCTCGACCGCACTGGTCATGACCCATTAATTGACAAAACATGTTGTTGGCTCTCAGCCAATTTAATCATCCAACCTGTGTGATCCGCCAGATTAGTCAGGTTATCCCTTTAAAAAAAAAGGAAAGGAAAAAAAAAGAGAAAAAGGAAAAAAGGGAAAAAGAAATAAATATGAATAGAAAAAGAATGTATAAACTATTTTGAATAGCATAAATTTATTACTATCCACAATATTAAATGTGTTCTTGTTGTTAATAACATAAGTAATAAATACGATTAAAGTGCTGCCTAGTTAGATTTTTATAGACTAGTAAGCAAAAAGTTTTTTTTTTTTTTTAACAATGTGGCTTCTTATTATCTTTGTAGGAGTTGTTTGTGTAGTGAGTGTTTTGTAGTCCTATATGGTTGATTTTACAACTATAAGTAGATGTGGCTATGTATAAATAAATGTGCACATTGGACAATTCTTTCAATAAAGGGGTTAAAGAATATTATTTTGAGGCCCAATTGTATTTAAGTTAAAAGTTGTTTTGTTTAATTTTAGTTTTATTTTTATTTATTTATTTATTTTTATAATTTTCCTTTTATCTTTCTAAGTTAACTTTTAATTTAAAAAAAAAAAAACGAAATATGGACCAATTCAACAGACCGTGAACCAACTGTGAATCGATGATTAGCTAAGGTTTGGCTTGGTTTGCTCTAAATTGAGTCGATCTGACCCAATACCAAGATCTACTTAAAGGGGGAAATAAAAATTATATCTATATTTTTAAAAATTACAAAAATGCCATTGGAATGAAAATAATCCTAGTTTTAGGCAACATGACCTCGTCTCTTCAAGAGATAAGATCAAAAATACAAAGCAATCTCTTCTCTTGAAGAGACGAAGTCAGCTAAATTCATGGGCCTCATCTCATTAAAATACACTATTTGTTTGGCCTATCCTCATCTCTTCAAGAGATGGGATTACTAATAATACACCTTCACCCCTACTTATATTATGTTATCCATTCCTGAATACATCAATAAAACTACATAGTTAGAAATTGTCAAAAAACAATCATTCTAAACAATCCAAACTTGTTAGAATCCATCCATAACAATATTCTCAAACTCAATCCTTTACCATCAGCATAAACATAAACTAGTAAAAAAAATATAAAATGGATGCATTGCTGTTCAACTCTTTACATCAAAAGTATATATAATGTTACATACAACCATCATAAAACAAACGCAAAAGAAATGATAAAATCTAATCTACTCCTAGATGCTCTGCCTCCCTCGTCCTTCCCTAGCAAATGTATGGTGGAAGGGTCTAACCTAAGCTAAAGCTTGTTGGGGACGCTCCATAGATGGATCAACTTGTGTAAGTGTGACATCCCCATCTCCACCACCAACACTGTATCAGTGAAACGGGATAGAATCTAGATACATCTAGGTGAGGCCTTCCCCTATATCATCTGATTATGACTGTTCCTCTTATGTAGAGCCAAGGGAGTATGGCCCTCTCCATATGAGATGTTTGGCATCAAGGTGTTTGGCTAATGAGGATATGATGGACCAAACTCATCATGATGTGTGGGGCTGAAGGCTCATCTATGATATCTATAACTCTATATCAGCCTTACCTTACTCCTGACCTCGTCCCCACCCATGCCTCTCCCTATGTAGTTTGCATCCTTATGCTGGATGAGATTATGGGGCATTCTCATCACCAATGATGTTAGGTTCTTGTGCTAGTGTTGGTGGTGCTCCTGCTGCTACTAGATCATTGATATTCAGTCCTATGAACTCATCTACTATACGAATAACATCTCATGTAGTGGCATGAGTATCCGTAGGTGGTATGTCAACGACCTGGTGAATGAAATCAACCTACAATTAACATTGAACATATAAATTAGGAAATAATGAACACAGTATACATCCATATATCACATATATTCATTTAACTTACCATATAACGTATGATAGCCTTTGTATAACTGACCCAACATCTGGTGATGCGACTGTACTAATCATAGTAGTCTTCAGATGTATGTTAGGGATGTCTAGCATGTCCACAACTCAATTGTGTTTGTCATCCCACTTTGCAATCCACCTATCATGCTTTGCCACCTAGTTCCACCCTATATGCTCTCGTAAGTTGATCTCATGTAATGCTCTCATATTGGGGGGTAGGGTAGGTGGGTGCTGGGATCCCCTGAAAATCTCTAAACTGTCTGGGTAGCAGTGCTAGATAATGTGGAAGCACACTAAGGGAACCCTTGCTCGCCATATATCTTTGCCCAATCGATAATACTCAGGCAGGTTATCCATTTGGCATGTGGAATGTATATGTCTTCGAATGCCACCTCTAAATTAAAGCGGTAACTAGGTCCCAATTTGGTTGAACAAATGGTATATGTACAATACCTATAAAGTCGACCTAAGACAAATAGGGAATTGGTCGCTCATCCAGCCATGCAGGCATAACATCCTGCCACTTTAGCTTCACTTGTCTCTTACGACAATGTAATACAACATGCTCCTACATTTGAAGAAGAACTTCATGGCAAGTTTGCTCAAACTCTTTTAAATCAACAATATGGGAAATTGATATTACCCGGCCCACCCATGGAAGTATCGATCTATGAACAGGCTGAACTGTTAGTAAGGAGTCATCTAAAGGTCCTGGATCCATCTTTAATTAAAAAGAATAATGTGCAATATCATAATTATGTAAGTAACAAAAGGAGTAAACAATCGATGTCAAGAGATATAAGTGCATCAAAACAAATCATATAAACACAAATTGATTGGTTTATTGCTGCCCCCTTGCCGCACGCCTAGTTGGACAACTTCTAATATTATGCCTTAACTAGTTACATGACTAGCATGAGTATCCCCGGGGACACTCTCGAATATCCATCTCATTCAGGAAGTGTTTCTCTCTTAGCCTACCCCTTTTTCTTATATGCTGAGGTAAGGGGTGACATGCTAGAATATTAATACAAGTCTAATTTACCTTATCTACTGCAAGTATAAATAATCGTTTATCCCACCTATACCACTAACCCACTTGAGCAACATAATCCATATGCAGAGTACCCATTACTGCCATTACATGTGAGTATGGAATTTTATAGGTCTGCCACTTATTATATGTACATCTACTTAAACCCAACTCAACTTTTTGTATATGATCTCCCTTTTGACCGTACATTATAGGTCGCGGTGAAGTTGGAACTTCAAATATACATGTATGATAGTTGAAACATGTAACACGATGGGCACTTAACATGTTCCACCTCCCAAACTTCCTTGTAGAATAACTTGCCAGCACTTTACTTAAGTTCATTGTGTCACTCACCTCGTGCCTTTGCTTGTTGAAAATTGACTTGCGATTGTAAACGATTTTTTTCACTTATCACTGATAATCGCCAAGCATCTTTAAGAACAAAATTGTAACTTTCAGCCATGTTTGTTGACCAATTCCAAACCTTACGCCTTCATCATAAGACAAAGTCCACATATGGGATGCAACTCATGAAATATCTTGATGCCATGGACTCGTTTGATTTGTTGCATTAAAGTAGCCAAGGAATTTTCTAATCTAGGTTTGATAGGTCGCTTTTTTTCATAAATTCTTTGCTCTTGGCCTTCTAGTTGAAATTGTTGGCAACATCCCAACTATGCCATCACCATCACCAAGGCTAGCCTTTAAGCCACACAACATTTTCTCCCTCAACTGTACTCTTAATACTGGTATGGCAGTCAAATATCAAGCAAGTGTTAGAGCAGTCCTTGATAACGTGTTCCAATAATTTTTCAAGGAACCAACTCCATGTGTCCTCTTTCTCTTCATCAACAAGAGCATATGCCAACGATATGATATGATTTGCTCTGTCTACTACTACTGTGATAAGCAGTTAGTGCTTATACTTGGCATAAGAAGGTACCATCAATTGTGGCCACAGGTCTATAAAGAATTAACAAAGATAAATTAGTTTACCACTAACAAGCTTTTATTAGTACATTCAATCATGTATCTAGAACATTCATGTAGTGCTGAAGCACTTTAATGCATGAACCAAAGGCCCAAAAGAGTTTGTCAAGGAAGACGTATGCTGCAGTATCTGAATCAATGGTTCTCCACTCAACCTTCGTTATTGGATTTGCCCCTACTATCTCATTGAGTAGATATGGGAGCTTCACATATGAATCATTCCAACTGCCATATACCTGCTCATACACTTTGCTTCGCCTCACGAATTCTCTTAATATAAACATTATATATACTCTTTCAATAGTCAATTGGAGGTCCTTTGCCCTCACATAGGGAGAATTAAGAATCTTCTTTATAATGCACCTGGACATGTTGGTGGAGTCCAACTAAAAATGATCCTATATAGCAATTTCATCCAAACATGTGTGAGACCCTTTATACTGGTGATGTGAAACCCTCTACCATGTTTCTTGTAGCTGCCTCTAAGTCTCCACTTACAACCTCTGTTATGGGTATCCGTGTATTTAACTGGCCATAACCTTGGATCAAAGTCTACCACCTTAAAATTATAATGGTTCAATATACGCCACATTTTAACTGCTGGTATAAGATGATCTTTACTCTCGAACCGCATCCCAACCTTGAATTCCACCAAAGCTCTAATTTCCAGTACTCATTTCCTGCTCATCATCAAAAGTAGCATATACTTACATACATCTGTAGTGAAAAAAGGTAATGGCATTGAACTCCCTACTGCATCAACTTCTATAGGAGCCACTAAACGGTGCCAATCATTACTCCTAGGTTGTACATCGATAGCAGTAACCTACTGGGACAAACTATCACTGAATCATTTCCATATTCATCATAGTCATCACTTAATTCACTTACTAATGAGTCTTGCATCGCATCACTATCATGACCACAACTCCAATCAAGTGCGCACCCATTTCAAAGTTATTCATCTAGACCTGCTTGTTAACTGTTGTTCGAGTGGGATTCGAGTTCTCATCAACCAACACTTGGTTGCCATAAGTTCCATCAATGCCCACATGGCCACAAACACCTATGGCGATTACTTTTCAAATATCTAGATATATAAAACCACTGACCCTTCTACGTACACCAACGTCTCCTATGTTGATATGAACCACGCCAATCTACCGACGAAACCCGATATGTTTGTATGGAGACTGCGACCCGTCGTCTATAAAGAGACAAGAACCTTAGTATAAGCGAAGACGCACAATCGAAAGATGGAAATCTCATTGATAAGTCGGAAGCGAACGCCATGGATCAGATCTGATAAATCCAGAGTTAGTTCAATCAAGAACCAAAGAGAAATTCTCTCAATTTTCATAAAATGTATTATGCATCTTCATACAACCCATAAGACTTACTTGTAAAGACAAACAAGGAGGAAAACCAAAAGTCATAAGGAAAATTCGTAACTTAACATAAGCTGGCGGCCATTTTTAATTCAGAGAAAATAAAACAAAAAGAAGACAGGGGATCTATGCCGGCCTTTAAGCCGGCAGCGTAGGGAGGTCGGCTAGTGATGTTGAAGTCCTCCATCTTAAGCCATCCGAATTTGATGTTTTTTAAGCCGTCTTCAATCAAGTAAGCTGGCGACGTTCCTTTGTAGGATGACGGCCAATTTGCTTTATTCATGATTTAGTTCATTCCCAAGCTTGTTTTGATGATATTGATCAGTTTAGGATCATCCTGGATGGTGTGCAACTCCTCCATAATTGTTCAACCCAAACCATTAAGTGCTTGTTTGAATCGCTTAGCCCGAGTCCTTGAAGCGAGTCCAGGTGGCATCACAAGCGGGTCTATTCTTGATCTACGAGCCACGTTCTCATCATTCCATTCCTTTTGAAAAGGATTTGTCCTCAGATCTTCATCACCTGCAACAAAAGGACTCATATCAGAAACATTAAATGTAGCACTTACAAAATATTCACCTAATAGATCAAGCTTGTAAGTGTTGTCATCGATGTGCTATAGGACCTGAAAAGGACCATCTCCTCTTGGAAGCAACTTGGAGCGTCTTTGCTAGGAAATTGTTCCTTTCCATATGTAACTAAACCTAATCACCGGGTTCAAATATCATCTAACGTCGCCCCTTGTTAGCTTGCTTAGCATACTGTTCAGTACACCTTTTAATGTTAATCTTGGCCTTTTCATGAATCTTCTTAACAAACTCCACTTTCTTTTTACCATCTAAATTAACAAATTCAGAAATATGTAAAGGCAACAAATCCAATGGAGTCAACGGATTAAAACCATACACAATCTCAAACGGTGAATGCTTAGCAGCAGAATGAGTGGTACGGTTATAAGCAAACTCAACATGTGGTAAACACTCCTCCCAAAATTTGATGTTCTTCTTTATAATAGCCCTTAACAATGTCGATAAAGTCCTGTTTACTACTTCAGTTTGACCATCAGACTGTAGATGACAAGTAGTAGAAAACAATAATTTAGTTCCTAACTTATACCACAAGGACTTCTAAAAATAGCTTAAGAACTTTGTATCTCTATCAAACACAATTGTCCTAGGCATACCATGCAAACGAACAATTTCTCGAAAGAACAAAACAGCAACATAAGAAGCATTATCATTTTTGTGACATGGAATAAAGTGTGACATTTTAGAAAATTGGTCCACAACCACAAAGATAGAATCTTTACCACTTTTAGACATGTGTAATCCTAACACAAAATACATCGAAATATCAACCCAAGGCTCAGTAGGAATAGGCAACGGCGTGTACAAACCACGTGGTTGTACTTTGGATTTAGCTTGCCTACAAGTGATACACTTCTCACAAATCCTCTCAACATCTCTTTTCATTTAGGGCCAATAAAAATGTTCCTGCAAAATAGATAAAGTTTTTCCTACCCCAAAATGTCTCATCAAACCACTACTATGACTTTCCTTCACCAGCAACTCTTTGATTGAACAATCTGGAACACAAAATTTTCCTTCTCTAAACAAATAACCATCATGTTTAAAGAATTTTCCATAGGTATTCTTTTCACATTTAGCGTAAGCTTCAGCACAGCATACAAATCTTAATATGTTCAAACTAAACAACTTAGCATCAAGCGTGGAAATCAAAACATACCTACGAGAAAGCGCATCAGCAACAATGTTTTCCTTACCCTGCTTGTAACAAATGACATAAGGAAATGTCTCAATGTACTCCATCCAACTTGTATGTCTTTTTTTCAATTTTTGCTAGCCCTTCAAATGCTTCAAAGATTCATGATCCGTATGAATCACAAATTCCTTCGGCCACAAGTAATGCTGTCAAGTTTCCAAGGCCCTAACCAATGCATATAACTCCTTATCATAAGTAGGGTATTTCAAGGCAGCCCCACATAGCTTTTCACTAAAGTATGCAATGGGTCGTCCTTCCTGCATCAGAACTACTCCAACTCTAAACCTGATGTGTCACAATTAATCTCAAAAGTTTTAGCAAAATCAGGCAGGGCAAGTAAAGGTGCATGTGTAAGCTTATCCTTAATCATCTTGAAAGTTTTTTCCTTGTCTTATCCCCATTTGAATCCCACATTTTTCTTGATAACTGCAGTGATTGGTGCAGCAATACTACTGAAGTCCTTCACAAATCTCCTGTAGAAACTAGCTAGTCCATGAAAACTTCTCACTTGACTCACATTTGTTGGACTAGGCCACTCCTGGATAGCATGAACCTTCTCTTCATCTACATGTCTCCCCTGTGCACTAACAACAAAGCCAAGAAAATACAAGCCTATTTGTGCAAAACGTACACTTCTTAAGGTTAACAAATAATCTCTCCTTTTAAAGCACATCAAGAATAGATTTCAAATGTTTCACATAGTCTTCCAAATTCATGCTATAGATCAGAATATCATCAAAATAAACAACCACAAACTAAAAGGCATAACTAACCATTCATATAAACCATACTTTGTTTTGAATGTGGTTTTCCACTCGTCTCCCTTCTTTATCCTAATATGATGATATCCGCTTTTTAAATCAATTTTAGAAAACACACATGAGCCATGCAATTCATCCAACATATCATCTAAGCGAGGAAGGGGATGGAGATACTTTATCGTGATATTGTTGATGGCTCGGCAACCAACACACATCCTCCATGATTCATCCTTCTTAAGCACAAGAATCACTGATACTGCACATGGACTCATGCTCTCTCTCACGTACCCTTTTTCCATCAGCTCTTGAACCGCCTTTGAATCTCCTTAGTGTCCTCAGGATTGCTTCTATAAGCTAGTTTATTTGGAATTGCATCTCAGGGTACAAAGTCGATCTGGTGTTCTATTCCATGGATTGGAGGTAATCCTCTAGGGATTTCCTCATAAAAGACATCCTCATAAACCTGCAAAAGAGATACAAAAGGCAACGTGTCAGGTAACTCGTTAGTATTCAAACAAGTTTCTTTATAAATCATCAACAACATAAGCTGTTTCATTACCAATGATCGCCTCACAACACTCACTCTAGCCACAACTCTCTTTTTGCAAGGCTACACTCTCCCTTTCGCTCACCACCAAAGTCGAATCCCTTTCGACTTAGCCTTTCTCACTCATTCCAGCCTTCCTCTCTTTTTCATTTTCTTTTTCCTTTTGTTCTCTCATTCTCTTTTAGTGTGTCACTCTCCTTATGTTTCCCCACAGATTGTTGTAATTGCATTTGATCATCATATACTTCTTTAGGAGTCAAGGGCTTAAGACTGTGAATCCTGCCATGGTGAACAAGTGTATATTTATTTGAAAAGCCATCATGAATCACCTTCCTATCGAATTGCGATGGCCTTCCCAACAACACGTGACAAGCCTGCATTGGTATGACATCACACAACACTTCATCTTCATACCTTCCAATGCGAAAAGCAATCTTAGCCTATCTAGTCACCTTGGTCTCACCATTATCATTTAGCCATGCAGCTTATAAGGACTAGCATGTTTAGTGGTCTTGATCCCCAGTTTGTCTACAAGGAATGCACTAACAACATTTGCACAACCTCCCCCGTCAATAATCAAGCTGTAAATATTGTCTACAACATATCATCGAGAATGAAAAATATTTTCTCTCTGCACATCAGCCTCTTCTTTCACTTGTGCACTCAAAGCATGCTTCACCACAATAATTAATTTACCTACAGTAGGCTCCTCATCACTAATATCCTCCATGGTGGCATATCCTCATCATCCTCATTGTTCTCTTCAGTCTCATACTCACCATCACTACGTATGATCATGGTGCGTTTGTTAAGACATTGGCTGGCAATGTGACCCCTGCCTTGGTATTTAAAACATTTTATATCACGATTTATAGGGGTAGAAGAATCGGATTTACCTTAATATCCATGGCTGGTCATCTTTTGCTTCTGTTCAGATTTTGGCTTTGAAATGGGCTGCTTCTCCTCCTTCTGCTAGTAATTAGAGTTGTAACTAAATGAGCCCGATCCATATGTAAAATGTGTGGAACCACTTCTCTTCCTCTTGAGTTGGTTCTCAACTTTAATGGCCATATGTACCATATCTTCCAACTCAACATAGTGCTGCAATTCCATTATATTTTGGATTTCTCAATTCAACCCTACCAAAAATCTTGCCATAGTGGCCTCTCGGTCCTCCTCTACATTTGCCAAATCATTGTAACTTCCATTTCCTTGTGATACTCCTCCACACTCCTATTTCCTTGACGAAGATTTTGTAATTTGTTGTTCATGTCTCTACCGCTTGGAAGAAACCGCTTTCCCATGATCCTTTCACCTCTTCCCATGTCTCTACTGGTGGCTCCCTATTCCTTCTTCTATTCAACACCAATTGGTCCCACCAAACGATGGCATAATCCAAAAACTCTATCACAGCAAGTTTAACCTTTTTGAGTTCAGAATAATTATGATAGTCAAAGACCAATTCAACCTTCTTTTCCCACTCCAGATATGCGTCAAGATCATTCCTCCCTTGAAAGGGTGGAATTTTCATCTTAATGTTTCCTAGGTAGTCATCCTCTCGGTTCCTAGCTCCTCTAACCTATCATATCTTTTGTTATTATCATTAGAACCTCGGTCAAATTTTTCATCAAATCCAACACCTTCATACTCCTCTTCGTGAACCCATATTCCTCTTCTAGGAAGTCTTTCTCTCCTATTCACTGGTGGAGTGCCTCTTCTTTGCTCTAAGCTTTTCTCAATCTTCTCATGAAATTCTTCCATTCTCTCTCTAAACATTTTATCCATCTGTGCCGTCAATGCATCCAGGATGAGCTTCGTATCGACTCCTCCCTTTTCTCCTTCAGTTGATTCGTTCTACAACATATTTCTTTTCCTGCAGAAAACAAGGTCAGAAGTAAAATAGTCCTCACATATCGCTCCCTCACGTGTTTCACTCTATACATGAATCACTCAAACTCTTGTATATTCACACAAAAATCAGATTTTGATCCTCTCTCAAATTCCTCTTTTAGTTCTTTAAGAACTAATTCGAACAATCCAAGATCCGATCAATGGAATCAATCCAACTTATCAAGAAAGAAGATGAATGAAAAATTAGGTCAAGTAATAGCAATGGAGTGTTGAAACTAAGCAAGAAACAATTTTTTTGACACCCCAATCAATTGGACAACTATTTGTGATAATTTCTTAAGAATTTCAATCTACCAATTTTTTTTTTGTATTTTTTTACACAATTTTTTTTATTCTTTTCTCTTTTTTTTTAATCACAACTATGACTATCAAGATCGAATCTTTGATTCAATCAAGATCTGACAAAAACTCAAAGAACATAACTTTGAAAACCCTAAAGATTGAATCTTTAATCAAAGGAAAGGATTGGCAAACCTCAAACAAACCCAGGCTCTGATACCAAACTTTATGAACCACGCCAATCTACAATGAAACTCGATATCAATCCGTTTGGTTTCAATTCTCAAGACCGCCTGTTTTTGTATGGAGACCACGACCCGTTGTCTATAAAGAGACAAGAACCTTGGTATAAAGCGAAGACACCACAATCGAAAGATGGAAATATCGATTGATAAGTCAAAAGCGAACGCCACAGATCAGATCCGATAAGTTCAAAGTTAGCTCAATCAAGAACCAAAGAGAAATTCTCTCAATTTTCATAAAATGTATTTTGTATCTTCATACAACCCATAAGACTTACTTATAAACTTAAACAAGAAGGAAAACCAAAAGTCATAAGGAAAATTCATAACTTAACATAAGCTGGCAGCCTAAAATAAAGGATGGTGGCCATTTTAATTCTGAGAAAATTAAACAAAAGAAGATAGTGCGTCTACGTAAGCCTTTAGGCCGGCGGCGTAGGGAGGTCGGTCGGTGGGGTTGAAGTCCTCCATCTTAAGCCGTCCGAATTTGACATTTTCTAAGCCGTCTTTAATCAAGTAGGCTGACGATGTTCCTTTGTAAGCTGGCGGTGTAAAGTCCAGCTTTGCCCCAATTTGCTTGATTCGTGATTTGGTTCATTCCTAAGCTTGTCTTGATGATATAGATTAGTTTATGATCATCCAGGATGGTGTGCAACTCCTCTAGAACAGTTTGAACCAAACCGTTGAGTGCTTCTTTAAATCGCTTAACCTGAGTCCTTGAAGTGAGTCCAGGTGGCATCACAAGCTGGTCTATTCTTGATCTACGAGCCACATTCTCATCATATATAATAGCATCATCATTGGTCATTGGAATAACATCACAACATAGTGTTATATCTCAAATAGCTACCCTATGATACAACTCAACTCGATGTGTAGACTTATTTATCTTAAGTCTACTGCAAATGGTGTTCAGTATTTACTCATACGTAGAGTCCCTACTGACACTGACTACAATAACTGGCCTCCTATCATAACCAGAACCTTTATTCCCTTTCGCAATATTGCCATGAGCATACAATATAACTTGGTCTTATCTATTTCCACGCCTACCCTGCTAACTCATAAAACATAGATTGAATGCATCAAATGTGATCATGAGTTATGATACGCACTCTCCCAATATCGATATGTTTATTAATACTAGTTTATCCATCTCATTCTTGTGAAAATATTTATTGATGTGGGCTCTAACATCATCAAACATGATCAATGTGTAAGACATATAATAATATATGATTTTATAATTTGATTCCTAAATTCTAAAATATATAGTAACATCAAAAGTACAACATACAATGTCCACATCGCAGCATCAATTAAGCATGCAATAAATATCAAAATCACATTATCACTCTACAATACAACTCGTGTGACAAATAATATACAATGTTGCTTCCACTTTTGGAAAAAAAAAAAAAAAAAAGCTAACAACATACACAACACTAAAAAATCTACACTGCAACATTAATAATCATGAAAAATTGAAGGGACAGGCTCAAGATACTTGCTTATGGAGTTCGGCACGTCTTCAACGATTGAAGGGTCAATCGATTGATTTTTGCAGGAAGATGTCTCTTTGACATCTAGTGATCGAAATTAACTAAGAACATGCGCCAATTTGATCAAAAATTCATTGGAATGGAGTGAAGTTAGGGTTAGGTTTTATGGACAATAGAGAATTGGTTTTTTTTTTTTTTTCACGAGTGGAATGGGGGAAGAAAAAGAAGACGGTGGCCATATATTGGCTCCGTCAACCTTATCTCTTGAAGAGACGAGGTCATAAATGCCAAACCTTGTCTCTTTAGGAGAGAAGGTTGCTCCGCATTTTCGACTTTGTCTCTTTGAAGAGACAAGATTAAACACTTATAATATCATTTCTTTAAGAGATAGGTCATTGTGCCTAAAATTAAGATTATTTTCATCCTAGTGGTATTTTTGTAATTTTTTTAAAATTATAAATATTATTTTCCTTTTCTCCAACGTAAAGCCTTGTCTCAATTAGATAACCTCAAGTATGAAAAATGCTTTAAACCAAAACCTTTTGCATGCCTAAGACACATACAATGTTTTGGTAGTTGCTTTAAGACGTCTTTAGACTGTCTTTTTTTCTTTTCCCATTTTCACACTATCTTTACCATATCTGTTTGACATTTGTCCTTTAAAAAACCTATCTTAGCTACTTCAATTTCATAATTTTTCTAAAGATAGTGAATAGGGTGCAAAAATTGAAATGTGAAAATTCACGTGCCTCTAAGAGAAAAATATATTTTGTATATCGAAAAACAATGAAGTTTAATTGGTATATTTGTAAAAATGAATAAAGTATATGATATACAAGTTTAACTTCATAGCAATGTGTTGGGCATTTTATTTTAAGAGGGGTATAGATATACCAATATTTTAATTTATTTGGTTTTTTTTGACAAAAATATACACTTACATTAATACTAAAAAGACACCAAATAGACATCAAAATAAAATGAATCAAACCGTCTTTGAAGCTTCTCTCTAGAGATATTTCGGAAAGTTACAGTGACTAATCATGTTCCCGGGCATTTGGTGTTGCCTCTTAGGAGCACCATTCATAAAGGGAATCCTTACCATGGTGTATGCAGAGCGATGCCGCATTCCTCTAAAAACTTCACAAATAATTTTACTTAATCCACCATCACCAATAGAATTGAGCATCAATCAGGACCCCACATTTTCAAGGTTAAAAAACAGTAATTTGAATTGAACATCATTAATAAATATTAATAGACGTGAAAAAAAAAATTAATGCACTTAAAGCAACAAATATATATATATATATATATATATAGATATATAACAAATCTATTTTGCTAAAGAAAATTTTAGCTATATCATTTATATATTAAAAGACCAATCAACAATACGAATACATTTCATACCACCCCTTTACACGACAGCAATGCCTATTTCATTGGGAAAGATTTGAAGTGCCATAATAGAAATTGACAATTAACACAAAAATAATTCAATTCATTTTTCCAAAATGTGCAGAATATAGTACTCGGAGTGCTAGCCACTTTACTCTTTAACTGGCCAAAAAGAAATGCCAGGTAAAAAAAAAAAAAAAAGCCAGCCACTATGGGAAAACTAGAAAAGAAGCATAAATATAATAAGCAAGTGGAGATAATTGTCAGGCAAATTGTTTCAAACGCCTCCTACAAATATATCTAAAGAAGAGCTTGATCAAGACAATAGGTTGGTTGTTCCCTCTGTTTCACTTTCAATTGATATGAATAGTTATTCATTCTTTTCTCACTCAATATAAAACTTATACTATAGTATTCACTTAAAGAAAATGGCAATTCATAATGAATTATCATTACATAAAATAATAAATAGCAATTCATACTCATACCCATAAATTGTTATTAAATGATTTATTTTCTAATTTTACATAAATATCCCAATCTTCAAAATATCACTTATATAATTATCTTCTCTCTATAATAAAAATAAAGGATATTATAAATATTTTACGTTTTAATCCAATAATTACTTATTTTATTATTTACATTATAATATATATTATAAACTTATTACATTCCTATTGAATTGAAATTTTATTTCTTCTCATTTTATACAGCAAAGCCAACGATGCGAACGATCTAATAGTATTATTCTTTTCACTTTGGCATATAAATTATAACCTGATGAGCTCAGTTGTTATTACTAATTCGCGACGGCTGAGAGACCTGATATTTCCATAATACCAAGAACAAACAATATTTTGCTTTTTATTCCAATGGGTGATAAACGGGAAGCTTGACAAAATGCAACTCGATGCATAAAAATCTGTGGGATGAGTTTAAGATAAGACACTAATATAGACCTAAAAACTAGGGGAAAAGTGTATAGTTCTAGAGGAAAAAAATTGTTACATAATTAAAATTTTCTTTAAAAAAATGGGCATGTATTTATAATATTACAGAGCAGCGCATATTAAAGAGCCTCTATTTATCTTCGCCGGTCCACTGCCACGAGTCTGACGTCAAGGATGAATAGCTTACAATGTAAACTGCAAACACAATAAAAACGACAGGATAGGCCTTCCAAGGTCAGGGAAATAGGTCTGTGTACTTTGCAAGAGGGACATAATCAGAGCCCTAAAAGATCTGTCTGATCAAATGGAATGTGCACAGATAACTGACTATTGAGGTGACCACGGCTGTTGTCTGACGAGAATCAAGTCTCGTCTGTAAGCTGAGAACCTGAAAATGACAACAAAAATATTTTGGGATGAAGACAAGTTGCAAGAACCAACAAAACTGTAGCTATGGACAAAAATTGTCACTTGTATAGTCCATTGAGAATACCTACCTTAAATTTGATTTTCATCCTTCTCCTGATAATCTTAAAAACACACCCCAGATACATAAACCAAAGCTTATTCATGATCCCTTTTGATATTGAGTGCACTAACACTAAGGTAGCATTCAAGAAAATTATAAGCATCATCCCACCAGCAAATAGTCGCCAAATACAAAAGTCCTAGCCTTTATCAATCAAAAATCCTTTCACCAGTTGAGAAAATAATGAATGTTAAGGAACTCAAAATGCAGAGTAGTCCCGGAATGAGGAATACTGTTCTCCAACTTTCAGGAGTTGAAAGACTCGAGTAATTAGCTTTTGCAGATTCAAGAAGCTGCCCTGTAAGTTCAACCCCAACAATCCCAGCTAATGTGCCTGCTGTATTTGAAACCCCCATAACAATTCCAGCATATCTTGGAGCAATATCCATGTGGTTTACTGCAAACCCGGCTCGGCCAAGGGCCAGGAACCCAAGAGCAACAGATGAACAGAAGACAGCACCACTAGAACTTCTGAAAATGGGAATTGACACTAGTGCAATAGAAGCAACTAGGAAGCCTACTGTATTAAGGACCTTCCGAGTTAAAGTTACAGAAAAAAATTTTCTGGTGATCAAGTGGTCAGCAACTATCCCACCAATATTTGAGAATATAAACATGTTGAAATAGGGCATCATCTTAGATGAACCCATCTCCTGGAGACTCAACTGAAGACCCAGCTCAAAATAAGTAGGAAGCCAATTCATCAACACATAAAGTGCATAGTGGAACGTAAAATTATTTACCACAATTGCCCAAACCGGTAAGCTAATTATGATCTGCTTCCATGGGATTGTGGCAGCTCTGGAAGCACCTCCATTCTCTACTTTAACCTTCTGGTTTCCTTTTATTGGCAACAAAGAATCCCCAAAACCAGCTGCAGCAGCTTTTGGATGGTCTGACCGAGGTGGATCACTGGCATACTTAAACCAAAGCAGAGACCACAAGGCTCCTAAAGCTGCTTCAGCAACAAACACAGATTGCGGACCCTCTAATTTCACCAGGGTCGGGAGCATGAGCATCCCTGCAGCAGCTCCTAAATACATCCCAGAAGTTGTCAGAGACACGGATCTAGACCTTTCATGTGGGGGAACCCACTGTGCTAGGACAGTATGGATGGAAGGAAATATGAATCCTTGTGCTACACCAACAAGCAAGCGAGCAATAACCAATACTATGACCCGATTGGGGTCTAGTGGAACAAAAGCACAAGTTAATGACCAAAGCACAAAAGAGAGGAAGAGAACACGTCTGCCCCCTATTTTCTGTGCTGCCCATCCACCAGGCACCTGTGAACAGGCATAGCCATAGTAAAAGGTGGAAAGAATTGTGCCTTTGCTTGATTGGTTCACTCCAGCAGCATCAGCCGCAACTGTATATGCAATTGAGAAGCCTATGCGTTCAATATAGCATACACTTGTACAAATGAACATCAAGATGACAATAAGGTAACGCTTGGGAAATTTCATCCTCCTCATGCTTCGATACCACTTCATGGATTGCATATGTCTCCACTACAGCATCCTTAAATGGGAATATACCAGATTACGATTCCATAATGCAACCATTAGTGGCAACCCAAACAAAGGTGCTGCTTTTGTTTTATGCACATGCATCCCAGGTCTAAATCATAATTAAAAAATGTCAGCAACATAACATAAAAGTATTGCAATACAAGGTTGGCACGAAAAATGCTCCATAGGACCTCAATAGACCAAGAAGAAGGAAGTAACAAAATTCAGATATACACAAAGTTTAAGAAAACAGTAAATTATTTCTTGTAATGCCAGCATTCCCGGTATGCCACATGATATGTTCTTCAACAGAAAGCCAAGGCTACACAAATGGTTTAATTGATGCATTTCACAATTGTAATCTACCCATAAGTTTCTCAAAAGAAACCCTACATCCTAGGAATGATATATGCATCCATGAATAGGACTGAAAATCTAATCTGAACATATTATTTCCAAAGTTGCAGTAACATAACTCGATGATTCCATAAATATACATTAGTTTCAAGGAACTTGTTTTGTCAACCTCAAGAATGAAGACAAATCAGTCTATGTTAAAACGACAATGGACCATCAAAAATAAAGAAAGTGATTTCCTTTTTAAAAAATAAACCTCCTTCTAATGAAGGTTTACCTTTTAACTAATTACAATACATATGTTCACCATGATCATCCACAGGCCGCTAATCGCTACCACACCTCCCATCAATAAGCACCAACTATAACAATCACGTGCAGTTACCATCATAATTTTTAGCCATTACAAGTGTTATATACCTGTATTGTCCAAACTTCTTCTTCTTCTTTTTTTGGGTACAAAATTCAAACTTCAATTTTAATAATCACCATGTTGGACCCTTCAATTTCCCCAATTTCAAAGTCCATATAAGGTAAGGAAAGTAAAGAGTTCAGATATCGGAGATTACAGCAAACATAAAAAGAAATATTGTGAACTTAAAAATAGAACATACATTCATCAACCAAAGCAATGCTCACTTATCAAAATCGTAGACTACCACAACAGCTGCTAAAACTAACCAGCCACCTTCTCCCTCTCAACATCTCCTACACCTAAATGCCAGCAGTTAACATGATCTCTTTAAGAAACATTGATTTCTGTATAACACTTTTCTCGAAGCAAAGGCACCCTAAAATGCACCGAAGAAAAAGCCCACTTTATTAAGAATTTCACCACCATATATATATATAAGGGGAAAGAAGACGAAGAAGAAGAAAAAGAGACTTATTTAACGAACAAACATACATCTATAAAACCAAAATATATATAAGAAAATAAATAAAAATAAAAGTGGAAGTTTGATAAAATGTAATGCTAAACTCCCACATAAAGTCAGATTAGATATCAAGATGATAACTTTGAACTGGAATGCACATCAGTTCATCTGAGATCTAAGAAATGATTAATCGAACAAAAACCCAATGACAAGATCACGACAATTGACTAAACAACAATGACAAACATAAATAACCAATAAAAAAGGAGAATCCAACAACCCAATTTAAAACCCAACATTGATTTAGAAATACCCAATAATGAAAGAGAGAAAACGTAAATATGATACCTAGATGCAGATAATTGCTGAAGAAAGATACCAAAAGGGGGAATATTTCCAGGTTAAGAGGTTGAAACTTGAACCTCAAATAAGAACAATTAATTGATGCCCAGCAATGAGCAGCGTAAAGAAGTCACTAAAGAGAGAAGACTTGTTCTCTTGTTGTGGTGAATAACTGTACAACACAGAGAGAAAGAAAGACTCGACAAAACAAAATTTCGCATCACGTGTGTGTGTGAGAGACAGAGAGAGAGAGATAGAGAGGGAGGGAGAGCTATGAGGAGAGGGGGGTTAAACTCCGGAAAAATAACTGAGCTTTTTTTCTTTTTGCCGATAACCGAGCTTTCACACTACAATATTACTTGTGAAATTTGATCCGTTTGCTTTAAGATAAATATTTTTTAAAAATATTTTTTTTATTTTTTTATTTGTTAAATAAAAAAGATATTTTATTCTACTAAAAATAAATTTATATTCTTTTTAAAGAAAACGACTTACTCTTTTTAGTAAAAAATCATTATTTGAATTTGTCTTTACAAGTATTCTAACTTTAAGAACTATGATTTTTATCATAATTAACAAATAAATTATGTTTTAAACATGAAAATAATGTAAGGGAGAAAAGAAAAATATGAATACTCATTAAAGAATTATAAAGATCAATTGATGGTTTGTAAATAAATATTATAAAATAATTTATATTTTATGCTTTTCATTTAAATAAAATTATTTGACATGATGTACTTTATAGTAAATTACTAATAATAAATTATTTACATGTGATGATATATTACATAATATTAGTATGTCAAACACCAAAAAATTATTTCGACATGTTTTTATAAAAGCAACTAAACAAATGAAATCATATTTTTAGGAAAACATTTTTACGTAAAACACTTTTCTGAATATAAGACATTTCCTTAAAACAAATGAGACCTTATATTGGGAAAAAAAGAGTGAAATTTTTAAGAATTAAACCTTATTGATCAAGATTGATTTTTATATTAACTATGAATCATTACAGATTCAATTTTCATATTATACTTATTTTTATTTGCTAGGTAATAAAACTAGGAGAGCTTCTAAAGTCCATCGATGAAACTATTAATTAACGATCTAACTATTAAAATAAATATAGCAATTGGAGTATTAACTATTTTAGTTATTCGATCGCGGTTAGATATAGTAGTGAACCGTGATGGGATTGTCAAAATTAATGATAGAACCATAAAATTTTCCGAAAACCAAGTGTTATTAATTAGTTAACTTTTTTCTATTAACTTTGTATTAGTGTTTCACACATGGCAATAGTGATGCTTTAAGCCCAACATTCGAGTGGCTGCCAGCAATGGTGATAATAGAAGTGGTAAAACAGTAAATGGTCCTTTATAAAGGAAAAAAAAAATAGGTGGATCATCAATCCATCTATCTTAGATAGACCCTCCATTGATGGTCTGTCATGTGAAAAATGGTATCGCAATGGTCCCATATGTGATACTGCATACAGTACTATTTTTCAACTTGACAGACTCTCAATGGTGGGTCTATATAAGATAAGAAGACCAAGAGTCTACCCACCTTTTGATATATTATATAATATCAAAAATACCTATTAGTTTAATTATAGATGAATGATTCTTTAAAGAAATTAGGTATGCAATCCATCGAATTATTATATGTACTCGATCTATCCTGGATTTGGAAAGTTTTTTATGATCCTATAGGGTATTGAGTCTGGTCACCTGAGAAACTAGATTAGCTAAAATATTTTTAAAAAATAGATAAAAAGTCAATTCAAATTCAAAATAAAACCCTAGAAGTTGTTACTATCTCTCTTAGCTCATATTAATTGTAATATGATCTTAACTCAACCCATCATTATGTAGTTATCTAAGTTAAACCAATATTCATATGTATGATATATTATATGCCTTTTAGTTATGTTATATGTGAAAGTTGAATTATTACAAATAAAATTTTATTTGTCGTCTGGAAAACGAGAAAGATTTATTCTTTTTTTATTTTTTTAGAAATATTCTTCTATATTTTAATAGCTTAATGTGGATTTCGTTATTTATTTTCGGAGTTGGATTAATTTTTTTTTTTTTTGCCAATTACAATGGGAGAAGAGGATTCAAATTTAGAACCTCTCGGAGAGATACTGCTAGATTACAAGATCATAGGCTACAAGCTCATTAGGATTTTATTTTGATTATTTACTTAAATTATTCACAATCAAGTTAAAATCAGAAAATGCAGCAGGATAGGTATAGAGATAAAAACGTTGTAGGTTTAGAACTGGGTTTGAAAAAGCTACAGAAAAGCAGGTGAGATTCATACTACCTACTGTTGCAGATTTATCTCAATAGCTTCCCCTTCTTCAAAGTATATATAGCTCAATTTGGCAATAGGTTGATAGGAAAATTAATGATGGGATAATTAAAAATATGTAACTAAATAAACACCCTAAGATACTTCCTAGCTGGAAGCAGGAATGCAAAAGGCTAAATGATATTTTTAATAGGAAGTTTTAGTAAAATGATCCCCCTTCCCTCAAGGTACGGCTCAATTTGGCATTAGATTGGCAAGAAAATTAATGAAGGGATGGTTAAAATATATGAGTAAATAAACATCCCAAGCTGTTCCTAGCCCCAAAAGGAAATGTAAAAACCTGAACGATATTTAATTTAATTTCGAACAAATCTTGATTTTCTTTCAGATATCAGATATATATATATATATTCCCCTTTTTTCCTACAGTTTACCTTGGGTAGAAGAAGCACAACAATCATAAATGTCCAGCTGGAAGGAAGGAAAAAAATAATAAACAAAGATAACACCGAACTGCCACTACAACGGCATAATGAACAACAATAATTTACTAATCGACCAACCCTAAAATTTAATCTTTATTCCAAACTTCGTACAACGTTTTCATGAGGGGAGTCTAACCTGCTCCAACTCTGTCCACTAGATCTAGGATCCGAATTCGGCTCGTCCGGTATTATTTGGATTTTTAAAAAAGTATACTAAAATAAAAATTGTTTAATATAAAAAATAAGAAACATAAAAAAGCAATTTAAAAATTAAAAAAATATAAAATAATATTTAATATTTATATTATTTTATACAAGAATAGAAGTTATTTGCCATCTATTCACAATACTTAATACATTATTGATAAGAATACATAAATAGAGTGTGATTTATAAACTTTCCTTTATATTGATTTTCAAAAAGAAAAAATTCTTTACTCTCTCTCTTATTTCTATTGATAGAATGTCAATGTGGCAATTAATTTTTTTTTTTAAATTGTTAAGTAGCTTCCTTAAAAAAACTCGCGAAAAAAGTTGAGAGTGCGTTAATTTAAAAAAAGTTGGTTAAGATAATAATAATATGATATTTTAAGTAACACTCTAAGTAATCCATAGCTAAAAATGATCTTAGTAAAGTTACTTGTTTGTTTGTTGTTGTGCTATGGTAGCCATCCCCTATGTTAGAAAATGTTCCTCAAGGAAATATTAGATATAGCATTACATTAAATGAATCAAGCACAATAACTATAATGCTTTAATCTTAGTGCGTTATCATTCAGTCACTTTTCACCATATGAAAGAGATACATCAAAGGTCAGAATCGAATAATATCCTCAAATGAAATTTGTAACTTCAAACTCACATTAAATAATAATACCATCAATAGTCATCAGTGTAAAACTAAATACTTCACTATGACATTGGCATAAAAGCCAACTCATATCTATCCTGACTGAGAAAAACAATTTAATTTGCTACATCAACTAAAACACAAAACATTATTTCTCAAACATAAATCTTAAAATCTTCTCATCAAACTGGTGATTGGTAATCTACTGGATAATTTGGTCCACTATCATCATCATCGTAGTCCACATATATTGTATCTTGACAAGTCAAATACTATAGACCTCTCACTTGTTCCTAAGGTTGTCAAACTCACAATTTTACGTAGAATCGCTGGAAGGTCTGCAGGATCGGAATGTAGAATCAAAATGTAAAATTGTAAGTTCTTATAACTATGCAAAATAGCTTTTAGAAACTATAGATATGCTTATAGATTTGTAAAAAATCTTCAAATACATAATGGATATAAGAAGAATAAATAAAGTTATTTTTTTTAATAACCCTTAATTTATAATATAACATACATAAAAAAAAGGAGTAAGTAGAGTTAAAATGAAGTTCTTTTCTATTATTTTGTTTGCAAGAAGTCATGAATTAAATGAGTATCTAACTTTTAAACTTATCTTAAATTTTTAGATATATAGAAGAATTAAATAAGTTTTCTTTCAAACTTTACAACTATAACTCGACTTAAATGAATTCTATAAATGTATAAGTTTTCCTGAGACATGAATGGGATAAGTCCCCATAAGACTTGATTAAGGACAAGTCTTCTCAAGACCTAAGTTGGACAAGTTTAAAGTAAATTTGTAAAAAGTAAATAAAATGCATGAATGTAAAGTGCATGAAAGTAACGTACTCAAAAGTAGATAAATTGCATGTTATATTAGTGAGCAATATGCTCTAGTAGTTATACATACTTACATATACTTATACGTATATATCAGTTAGAGTGCATAATGTAAAGAACATAAACATAAAATGAAGTATGATGCCTAATATAAACCACGCCAACAAATGACAAAACCCGATATTAATATGTTTGGATTCAATTCCCAAGATCATCTATTCGTATAGAAACTGTGACCCATTGCCTATATGGAGGTAAGAACCTTGGTATAATTCGTAGATGCCATAATCGAAGGTGGAGATTTCAATTGATAAGTCAAAGAACAAACGCCACGGATTAGATCTGATAAGTTCAAAATAGTTCCATCAAGAACCAAAGAGAAATTCTCTATTTTCATTTAAAGATCATATGTTTATTACAAAGCCAAAAAGGAGTACTTATAATAACCTAAAGAAGACTAAATGTATCAAAAACAACACAAAGTTGGATAACATATATGCTAGCAACTAAATCGATGTACGCTGGTGGCTTTCAAATGGCTTACATTTCAAAATAAAAATCGACTGGTGGCTTAAATCCCTATGCCGCCGACATAGGCCATAAAGGCCGATAGTGTTCGACCGGTGCTTAACAAAGGTCATCAGATGCTCACGTTTTTAAGGTTAGTGGCGTTCCTTGCCAACTTTGGTCTAATTTGCTTATAACTTGTCTTGATTCATTCTCGAGCTGGCCTAATGATGTTGATCAATTTGGATTCATTCTGAATGGTGTGCAAATGTATCTCCTCCTCTTGAACCTTCTAAATCAACCCGTTGAGTGCTTCCTTAAATCTTTTAGCCCAAGTCCTTGAAGTCGGTCCAGGTGGCATCACAAGTGGATCTACTCTTCACCTTCTAGCCATGCCTCCATCATTCCCTTCTTCTTGACAAGGATTTGTCTTCAAATCTTCATCACCTACATCAAAAGGATTAAGATCAGTAACATTAAATGTAGCACTTATAGTATACTTACCTGGTAAATCGAGCTTATAGGCATTATCATTTATGTGCTCAAGGACGTGATATGGTCCATCACCCTTAGGAAGTAATTTAGAGTGCCTTTGTGCCAGAAATCGCTCTTTGCCTATGTGAACCTGATACAAGAACATTTGCAATCACGCCTGAGAACCCTTTTGAGTATTATGAACCCTAACACAGTAATATAAAAACCCACGAATACTATTGAAATCAACCCCTAAGATGGACTAGATTTAGGTTTGCCCTAGGTTTGATCTAGAGAGTTAAAACACGGATGCCCTAACTTCAAAACACTCCACAAAGAAGACGATCAAATTTCCTTGAATGTTCCTAAGTAGCATGCATTCATTCAAGAACACAAAGAGCAAAAGCAAATGGCCTTTGGTTTTTTCAATATCTTAATATTGAGTTTTACATGCCAATGGTTCGTTATATATATAAAAGCCCTAAAACACCACAATGGAATTAGTAAAACAAAGAAACCAAGCCAAATAAAAGAAGGCCGGCTGTCAAAGTCGAGGCCTAAATAAAGGCCAGTGGCAACGCCAGTGACCTAACTGGTCTAAAGGATAAGCCGGCAGCCTTCATGTAAATTTGCTCAATTTCGTCAAATCTCCTTGTAAACTCACTTGAACTTAAATTATATTGAACCGCGCTTGAATCTTACTTGTTCCAAAGCCTTGATACCTTTGTAATCCATCACTAGCATACATCATCAAGCCTTGGAAATGTTGATTTAAAGCTTGTTGAAGCTTGTTAGATTGAGATCTCATGATTGGTCCTTGAGGCAAGCTAATTAGACTTGAAATTCTTTAAACTTCAACCTACGCCACTTGATCTTCTTGTTGACTTGACTCTTGAGCATGGATCGGTGGCTTTTCCATAACATTCCCCCTCTCCTCAAAAGGATTCGTCCTCGAATCAAAAGCATCACCTACATCAAACGGACTAAGATCAGCAACATTAAAGGTGGCACTAACATTATACTCACCTGGTAAGTCAACTCGGTAGGCGTTGTCATTGATCCTCTCAAGTATCTAAAATGGACCATCTCCTATTGGATTCAACTTGGACTTTCTCTACATTGGAAACCTCTCCTTTCAAAAATGCACCCAAACCCAATCTCCAGGTTGAAAAATCATGGGTTTCCTTCCTTTGTTCACTCTTGAAGCTACTTTAGCATTCTGCTTCTCAATCCAGTCCTTCACCTTCTTATGTAGCTTCTTCACAAAATCTGCCTTGGAATCAACATCAAAACTCACAAACTTGTTAGGTGGTAATGGCAATAAATCAAGATGAGTCAGTGCATTAAAACAATATACAATTTCAAATGGAGAACAATAAGTAGTACTGTGAACAGCCCTATTATATGCAAACTCCATAAATGGTAAACAATCCTCTCAAGTCCTAATGTTTTTCTCTATGATTGCCCTCAATAATTGAATCAAGGTCCTATTAACCACCTCTGTTTGCGCATCAATTTGTGGGTGACAAGTAGCCGAAAACATCAGCTTAGTTCTTAACTTTCCCCATAATATTCTCTAGAAATAGTTCAAAAATTTTACATCCCTATCACTAACAATGCTCCTAGGTATGCCATGCAGACTCACAACCTCTCTAAAGAACAAATCGGCAATGAATGTAGCATCATCAGTTTTATGACAAGGAATAAAATGAGCCATTTTACTAAACCTATCCACGACAACAAAGATGTCGTTATTACCTTTCCTAATCCTAGGCAATCTAAGCACAAAATCCATAGACACAGCAGTTCAGGGTTCATCAAGAACAGGTAATGGTGCATATAATCCATGTGGTCTCAGTTTAGACTCAGCCTTCCTACATATAATGCAATGTTGACAAACTTTATGCACATCATATCTCATGCCAGGCCAGAAAAAGTGTTCACTCAGCATATCATAGGTCTTATTCACCCCAAAATGCCCCATTAGCCCCCTCCATATGCTTCCCTCACCAGCAATTCCCTCATAGAACCTCTAGGAATGCACAATTTATTCTTCTTGAACAAGAATCCATTAGACACAAACTAATCATTCATACCAGTCCCATCAACACAAGCAGCAAAAATTCCAGAAAAATCAACATGATGTGGATACAACTCCTTCACTAACTCGAAACCTAGCAAAGATGTACTAAGTGAGTTAAATAAGCGTACCTTCTTGAAAGAGAATCAGCAATAATGTTCTCCTTACTTTGCTTGTACTTGATCACATAAAGGAATGTCTCAATGAACTTTACCCACTTAGCATGCCTCCTGTTCACTTATCTTGACCTTTCAGTTACTTCAGACTCTCATGATCAGTATGTATGACAAACTCCTTAGGCCGAAGATAGTGCTGTCATGTCTGCAATGCGTGCACTAAGGCATATAACGCCTTGTCATATGTGGATACTTCAATGCCGCTCCACTCAACTTTTCACCGAAGTACATTAGTGGCTTGTGATCCTGCATCAAAACAGCTCCAATCCCTACGCCACTAGCGTCACATTCAATCTCAAAAGTCTTGTCATAGTCAGGTAAAGCAAGCAATGGTGCATTACACAATTTTTCTTTAAATTCATTAAAAGCATGTTCTTGTGCATCACCCCAAGTAAAACCAACATTCTTTTTAACAAACTCATTCAATGGTGCAACAATAGTACTAAAATCCCTAATGAATCTCCTATAAAATCCAGCAAGTCCATGAAAGCTCTGCACCTCATTAGCATTCTTAGGTCTAGGCCACTTCTTAATGGCTTTAACCTTCTCCACATCAACCTCTACTCAATGGCTAGAAACAACAAAACCTAGAAAATTGACCTTATCTGTACAGAAACTACACTTCTTAAGGTTTGCAAACAAATTTTCCTCTCTAAGTTTTGTTAAAACTAGTCTCACATGCATAATGTGATCATCCAGACACTTAGAATAAATCAAGATATCATGAAAATAGACTACAACAAATTTACCTAAGTATTCACACAGCACATGATTCATCATGCACATAAAAGTACTAAGTGCATTAGTAAGACCAAAAGGCATGACAAGCCACTCATACAAGCCAAACTTAGTCTTAAATGCAGTTTTCCATTCATCTCTTACTTTCATGCATATTTAATAGTAACCAGATTTCAAATCAATCTTTGTAAACAAACAGGAACCATACAATTCATCCAACATATCATCCAACCTAGGAATAGGATGACGATACTTTACTATGATTTTGTTGATGGCTCTGCAATTACACATATCTCCAAGTCCCACCCTTCTTAGGCACTAGAATCACAATGATTGAACAAGGACTTAGACTCTCTCACACATACCCCTTCTGCAGCAACTTCTTAACTTGCTTCTGGATCCCCTTTGCCTCACTGGGATTAGTTCTGTAGGTAGGTCGATTAGGTATGGTAGCTCCAGGAATGAAGTCAATCTGATGCTCTATGCCCCTAATTGGTGGAAGTCTACTGGGCATCTCCTCTGGGAACACGTCTCATATTCTTGTAGCAAATCAAAAAACAAACTAGACAAAGATGGGTTAATTTCATTAATAGCCAAACAAGCCCCTTTGTACAGAAGTACAAATATAGGCCTACTAGCACTCAAAGCATGCCTAACCTCACTTGACCTAGCAATCAAGCTCACATTCTTACTCTTTCTCTCTCTAGGCCGATTTTCATCTTGCTTTTCACTCCCCTCTTTCTTTTCACTCCTCACTTTTACCACTCTTTTTATTTTCACTCTTGTTTTCTCTCCCTCTAAAGTGCTTTTTCTATTCTCCTCTCTTTTCTTTCGGCCTCAACTCTCAGCCTCTCCATGTTACATTGGTTCTCATACACTTCCTTAGAGGACAGTGGTGCCAAAATTGTTTTTCTCCCATCCTTGTTAAAAGAGTACCTATTAAGGTAACCATCATGCACCGTTTTCCTTTCAAATTGCCATGGTTTACCTAACAGGATACCACCAGCATGCATAGGTACAACATCATAGAGCTTCTCATCACAATATTTGCCAATGGAAAAGGTAATAAGAGCTTGCCTATTTACCTTAACCTTGCCACAGTCGCTGGAGCCATTGAAGTTTGTATGGCCTTGGATGTGGTATCGTAGGCAAACCCAAACGATTAACCAAGAGTGTACTCACCACATTAGTATAACTCCCTCCATCAACAATCACACTACATGCCTTTCCCTGGACATGGCATCCAGTATGGAATAGATTCTCCCTCTACTCCTCATGGTAATCCTCCCTTAAATAGATGCTAAGTGCACGCCGAGTTACATACAAATCACCTTTCAGTGCCTCCTCAACACTCCCAGCATCACTACAATCCTCCAACGGAGGCATGTCGTTATCCTCACTCTCATTGTCACCTCCCTCATTATCAGTGACAATCTCTGTTGGTGATCTAGGCCAATTACTGGATATTGTCATTCATAAATATTTCTATTTTATTATTTGCATGTTTACTTTATAATAGGATCTATGAATAATTTAATTATTCTAAATGTCCCTAGATACTCATTATTGTGGGAACAATAATGAATTAAATCTAGTATGAGGTTTGACTGATAATCATGGGATGTTTGTTTGTATGGAGATAAAAATTAAACTCACAGGTACATGTTGGAGAACTATGTACTGGACTGACCCGCTTTGAGATCACTACATGGATTAGTGTCATAAGTTATTCTCAAAATAAAATGTCATCGTATCCTCATACCTGAAATCACCATGGATTCCAACATGAGGAATATTATGTTTCAACTCAATCAAACGATGTCTTTAACCAAATAATTATAAAGGTTGAGATTAGGCATAATGTAAATCATGTAGAGGAAGTTGAGTAATTAAGATGGGATTTGTCCCTCTCGTTATGAGAGAGATATCTCTGGGCCCCTCGATGAGTGAGACTAAGAAATGCATGGCTGTGCTCAAATAAATTGATGGTATGATCAATTTCATTTGTTTTTATCAGTTTACTTAGAAATCGAGAAATGATAAGATTGAACGATATAAGGCTGACACTATCCATGCCTTATGTTTAATCTAGATATCATGTGACAAAAGGATAATGACATAAGTTATGGATTAGGTAAAAATCGGATCACCAATCTTCACTTAATTTGGGTAAACATAATGTCTTGCTAGAGGCTACTTATGTTTTGTTGACTAAAATTGTTTTAGGTCAATTGTCAACATTAAGTGAACCTACAGGGTCACACACAAAAGAACGAATCAAAAGGATCATGGACTAAATTTAATGTCATGTAGGAATAATAATTTATTATTATTGAGAGTAATAATAAATTATTACATTATTATGTGCAAGAATTATATTTTAAGAAATATTATCCCTAATTAGATTAAGGGGAACTAATGTCATTACTCGTGTGAGAATGACATTAATATAAAAGGCACATAAAGAGATCTCTTTAGGGTTAACGACTTGTCTATCGACATTAGACCGGCAGAGAAAATCTGCAAACCCTAAAGAGTGAACCACGAAGAGTCATGTATGAAAATCCCAATATCATCTAGAAATGTTCTAGATCATGCTAGCACGTGAAGGATCCATTTAAAGAGTACTCGTTCATGTGGATACCGTAGAGGGTATTGTGATTTTGCAGTACTTACAGATCCGATCTGCAAATTGATTTCAAGTTTCAAGATTTTAGAGGTACGAAATCAAATTATTTGTTTTGTTTTAATCTAATCAATACACATGGATACTGGGTTAGGGTTTCTTTTTGAATTCCACTGCGAAAGATTTGATCTTTATAATTTTAAAACCCTATAAAAACCCAACAGTGGTATCAGAGCCACTTGTGCTTTTGATTAGATTGAAATTTCTTTCATGATCTGCATGTGATGCTATGAAATACGATTTTATACATGTTAACTATGAAATCAGTTTGAGTTTATGAGGAACTAAATTAATACAAATTCAGATTTGTAATTTTATTAGAGCACCTTGCTTTGAGGGATTGAATAGATCATGTGTAATTTGATTATAATGGATCTTGAGGGTTTTTCTCAATAGCGATTATGCAGTTCTCTTATGTGATACAAACTCCTATTCAAATTACGGTTTTTATAAAAAAAAAAAAAATTGGATGTCCTTTTTCACGCGTCTGTTTGGACGAGAATTGAATTAGAGGCTTAATGCATGATATTGCAATGTCCTGTTCGTCGGATATCAGCGGATTAGATCTGCGTTCAAAAATTTTATTTATTTATTTATTTTAATTCACGCCATGGTGAAGACTTTGGAGGACTGGTATAGATCTGTCCTGTTCATCTGCGCCTCTGCAATTGGTTTACGTATTGCAGACGCCTGATTTTTCAATGGCAGCTTGTAATTTAAAACAGATTGGATCTATTTGTATATTTGATAATGGCGAGTATTGGACAAGTCTTGATCTGTAGATGTTGTTTTTAATAATAAAAAAATTCTGAACAATCATGAATTGGACATTTGAATTGCGGTCTAAATTGGATGTTTGTTAATCTGCTCTGTTTTAGCTCAATCTGACGTTCGTTTTGTGTTGATATTAGTGCGTCTAATTTGGATTTTTTCATCTTATTTAAATTAAATTTTTGAACAGCAGTTTCAATTTAGATTGGATATAGTATGTTGTTTTTGAACAGTATCCTATTAAAATTCATGAACTGCAATAATATTTTTATAGAAAAATCGAATTTTAAAATTTTCATGTGAATTTGAAAAGGATTTAAAAGATTCGATTTTTACCATAAGGGGATTATCCCTTGACCCTTGCAAGGTGCATGATTTAGTTCAATAAACTCTAATTAATAATTCTTAATATAAAACACGCTTTCGAAGTATTGTGACATATGTGTATATCTTCTCTGTGTGTTTATATTACATGTATGGTGCATAGCATGGCCCTAAGACCTATGTGATTGGCAGGTTTTTATTCCTTTTCTTTTAAATGGGTTGTAATATTATAAATACGGCCTGTGTGTTGTTTTTATTTTATTGTAATTTATTTTCTACAAGTAGTCGTAGGATCTTTTTTATCTTTTTATTATTGTAATAAAGACATGAAGATGTCATGAAGACCCTCCCTAATCCATGATGATGGAGAAACAAGGATTGTGAAGAAGATAAAGAAAATTTGCAACTCAAGACCATAAAGATGGTTTTTACCTTAGGATTGGATCATTGATTTTCATATTGGCTTATGAAAATCAATGTGGAGTAAAGGGCCATGCTATGACACTTTTTTTTTATTCGATAGAGTTTATATATCATGAGATATGATGTATGTATATGTATGTGATACCATATTTACCACTACGTATGCTTGAATATCCATTAAACGTGGTAAAAAAAATGGAATATCAATAATTAAATCCCTCGATAAATTTTAAGTTAAATGCCACCCATGATTAAACACCTGTCAAGACTTCGATCACCAAAATGTAGGTTCTGTCAAAGCAGAGTGCATTAGGTTATCTTAGTAAGGCAGATGGGTAATGGTGCTACTCATGTGTTTAATATGGTTCGACTTATTTAGGCTATCAAAAAGGTTTTAGGCTTAAGGCGTTAGATGGGATGTCCGGGACATATGATGTCAAAAATCCCATAAAAGATCTAAGAGTTACATGCAATGTAATTGGTAAAGAGTTACCTACCTAAATAACTTAACTTTAAGCGTCATGCCAAAGCTGACTTAGAGTTAGGTGAAATACGGATCTTAGCCCACTAGATTGCAATAATTAAATGCAACAACATTGATAATGAGGGTTATTGATTTAGTGGTAGTTTTAATTTATTAAAATAAAATTTGCATAAGTAATTATAGATCAATGACTACAAACAACACTTCAAAATATCATTGCAATCGGTCCTTAAGAAGGACAAATTGATTGGAACCAATTTTCTAGACTGGTTTAGAAACTTGAGAATTGTTCTCAAGGAAGAAAAGAAGTTACATGCCCTAGATGAGCCTATCTCTCAAGAGCCTCTAGCCAATACTTCAAGAAATCAAAAAGATGCTTATAAGAAGCATTTTGATGATTATCTTGATGTAGGATGCCTAATGCTTGCTACCATGAGTCTAGAACTTCAGAAAGATCTGGAAAACATGGAAGCCTATGAGATGATTGTCTATGTTAAGGAAATGTTTCAACAGCAGGCCAGACAGGAATGGTATGAGATTACCCAAGCCCTACAATCTTACAAGTTGGCTAAAGGAGGATCAGTGAGTACCCATGTCCTAAAGACAAAGGGTTATGTTGATCATCTTCAAAGGCTTAGATTTCCTATAAGCCAAGAGTTTGCTATTGATTTGATCCTAAATTCATTACCAGATGGTTATGACCAGTTTGTCATGAACTATAATATGAAAAACATGGACAAATTAATTTCTAAGTTGCATTCGATGCTTAAAACTGCCGAAGCTAATATCAAGAAGTAGAAGCCTAGTAATGTTTTGATAGTTCAGAATGGGAAGGGCATGAAAAAGAAAGGCAAGGGAAATGCTAAGGCTATGAAAAGTTCAAAGCCTTAACCTAAACCCAAACCAAAGGTAAAAAACCTCCTAAGGAAGGAGTTTGTTTCCACTATAGTGAACCAGGTCACTGGAAGGGGAACTGCAAACTCTACTTGGAAGATCTGAGGAAAAGGAGAGTAATCAGACTACTGCTTCAGGTATCCATGTTATAGAGATCTAAAGGGCAAAGTCAACCTACGAGTTGGAAATGGAGCAAAAGTTGCTACTTTAACTATAAGGACTTATGAATTGATTTTGCTCAGTAAGCTTTTGTTAGTGTTGAACAATTGCTTTTATGTTCCTACTTTGAGTGGGAATATTATTTTTATTTCATGTTTAGACAATGAAGGTTTCACATTTATTATTAAGAATAATAAATGTTCCATTTATAAATAAAGACATGTATTATGTAAATGCTGACTTACATGATGGTCTTTATGTTCTAAATCTGAAACATGATAATGGATCAATCCATAACATAAATACTATGTTGATTTCTCTCAAGAGATGATTTTGATGATAACAAAAAGAGTTAAAATGTTTCTAATATAATTGTTGAAATGTGCAGCAATGGTTTTTAGTAATAGAGAATCATAAAGTTTATCAGAAGGATAAATAATTTTATTTTAAGCAAAAACTCAGAAGGTGTATATAAGACATGCAGTGTTGAATTTAATACTCAGAAGGAAACTCAGAAGGAACATGAACTACACAAAATTAAGTGTTTTTCAAACGTAATTTTTTTAAGACCTAGCTCCAAATGTTGAGTATAAATTGGGTATTATACTCAATGTGTTCCACAAAGTTGGATTAAATCCACAGGGTTTTTTTTCTAGATTTTCAATTTGATTTAAGGAACACGAAAATATTATTGAAGAAGATTCAAACTCAATCCGACAAACTCAAACTGACTTTTGTTTTATTGAAAGTAATAATTATTTTAAGGAGAAAGTTTGTTTGAAGAATTTACAAGGATAGAAATTTGTGGATTGTGTCCAAATCAGTTCACGTGAAGTTTGAAGATGAGCATGAACAGTGGATAACGTGCAGTGGATCAACACAATCCAGATTGAATCCGATTTTTCAGTTTGTAGATAATCTTATCAGTTGCAAGATATTATCAGAAGCTATATTATGAAGATGAATTCAAATATTCAAATTCAAATTGAGTCAAACGAAGATAATTGGGAGCAGATTTCACGGAGATGAAGAAGTATTCCTACGCGCAAGAAATCTGGACGAATTAATCCAATTATTCTTCTAACCGTTGCAGCAATTTGAAATAAAAAAGAAAAAGGAATGAGGCAGAAGATAGAACACTACTGGAGAAAAACTCAGAAACAACACGAAAAAAAAAAAAAAAACTCAGAAAGTTCAAGCGTTCAAAAACTGTCATTTTTATTCTTTACTGTTCATTATGCGAAAAATTGAGGAAACTCAAATTTTTATTCCTCTTGATTTGTTTTTACTCTTTGTGAGTTGAGAGTTACAAGTAGACTTAGTTGATTGATTGTGTGTGAGAATCAAGCTAAGTGAATTGTAGCCAAAAATTGGCAAATACTCTTGTAACTTCATTGACTTGATTGGATAGTGGAACACACCGGTGAGGAGTACCGGGACCCTGGCTTGGAGTTGGAAGAGAGGATTGTCGCACAAGCGGAACCTCTATACATCGATTTGCAATCTCTTCTCCTTATCTCCTTTTATTTTGAGTATTGATTGTTTATGTTTTGTTTGCTAGGTATTGTTCATTATAATATATAGTATTTACTCAGAAGGTTATCAGAGTAAATTGTTAACATTTTCATCAGAAGTTAAGCAGAAGGTTTACAAGTTTGGAAAGAGTTGTCTTAATTTTGATCCGAATTTTTCATAAAGCTTTAATTTGTTTAGATTATTGTTTCAAGTAAGTTTTAAATCCATTATAACCAAGTAGTGTGGAATTTGTTTAAATTTTGAAAAATAAGTTTTATAACCAATTCACTACCCCCCCCCCCCCCCCTCTTGCTTATTTTTTCGGGACCAACATACTAATATACTTAAATCCAATGATTTAAATATGACCTATCTATGGCATTGTTGTCTTGATCACATAAATGAGAAATGCATATTGAAGCTCCATAAGGATGAATTTTAAATTCATTTGATTTTGAATCATTTGAAATATGCAAGCCTTATTTATTAGGCAAAATGGCCAAAGATCCTTTTACTAGGCATAGTGAAAGGGCAATTGATTTATTGAGCCTAACACATATTGATGTATGAGGTCCATTAACCGTTGCTGCTAGAGGAGGTCACCAGTACTTCATCATATTTACTAATGATTTCAGTAGATATGGATATGTCTTTTCAATGAGACATAAGTCTGAATCATTTGAAATGTTCAAAGTTTTTCAAAATGAAGTACAAAACCATCTTGGCAAAACAATCAAAGTACTTCGATCAGATTGATGTGGTGAATATGTAAGCCAAGAATTTGAGGACCATCTTAGAAATTGTGGAATAATTTCACAATAAACTCCACCTAAAACACTACAATGGGATGGTATATCTGAAAAGGAGGAATAGAACCTTATTAGACATGGTTCGATCTATGATGAGTTGAATAGATCTTCCATCATCCTTTTGGGGCTATGCACTAGAGACAATTGCATTCAGGTTAAATTGTGTTTCTTCTAAGGCTTGAAAAGACACCATATGAGATATGGACTGAAAAAGGCCTAGTCTGTCTTTCCTCAAGATTTGGGATTGTGAGGCTTATGTGAGACATCAAGCCTCAGACAAATTAAGGACCTAAGTCAGGTAAATACTTTTTATGGGGTATCTAAAAGAAACCAAAAGTTATTGTTTTGTAATCCCTCTAAGAACAAAGTGTTTGTTACTTGGAATGGTATCTTTTAAGGAAAAAGAGTTTATCTCTAAAAGAACCAGTGGGAGTAAAATGTATCTCGAAGTGGTTCGAGATCCATAAAATGGTCTTGCACCGCCAGTTGAAAGTCAACAAGATATATAGTTAGTTGTTGATTCTCCACGGGTAACACAAAGCTCATATAGGTCTGATAGAGTGCGACATCAACTTGAGAGATATGGATTTCTCATTACATAGAGTCGCGATATGCTGCTTATGGATCAAAATGAGCTTACTACCTATCAAGAGGCCATGTTGGGTCCAAATAACGAGATTTGGCAAATGGATGTCAGAACAGTGTTTTTTAATGGAAACCTACTTAAGGATATGTACATGACACACTGAATGGTTTGTTCATCTTGAGGATTTTGTGAAGGTTTGCAAGCTTCAAAGATCCCTTTATGGACTAAAGCATGCATCTCGGAGTTGGAACTTCGTTTTGATGAAGTGATCAAATAGTTTGATTTCATCAAAAATGAAGATGAACCTTATATTTACAAGAAAAATTAGTGGGAGTGTAGTAGCCTTTCTAGTGCTATATGTAGATGACATATTACTCATTGGGAACGACATTCCTACCTTGTAGAATGTTAAGTCTTGGTTAGGAAAATGTTTTTCAATAAAAGACTTAGGCAAGATTCCTATATCGTAGGCATCATGATCTATAGGGATAGATCTATAAAGCTTATTGGCCTAAGTTAGAGTGCATATATAGACAAAGTACTGAATAGGTTCAATATGCAAGTTTCCAAAAGGGGATTCTTCCCAATGTCACATGATATAAATCTGAGCAAGACTCAATGTCCAACGACAAATGATGAGCAAGATGACACGAGTAAGACTCTTTATGATTCAACTATTGGATCAATCACGTATGTCATGTTATGCACTCGACCAGATGTGTCATATGCATTAAGCATAACCAGTAAATGCCAATTAGATCCTAGTGAACCTCATTGAACAGCAGTCAAGAATATCCTTAGGTACTTAAGAAGAACTAAAGATGCATTCTTGATAGATGGAGGATTATAGTTACGCAGATGCTAGTTTCCAATCTCACAAGGATGATTTTATATCACAATTTGGATATATTTTTCTTTTCAATGGAGGAAAGTAAGCTTGAAAAGTTCAAAGCACAATAATGTAGCAGATTCTATAAGAAAGACTGAGTGTATAACAGCATCAGATGTTGTGAAGATATGCAAAGTATCAACTAAATGACAATACTACTAATCCGCTTATCAAGCTTCTTGCATAGGCAAAAGCATGATCATCATACTAGGTCAATGGGTATTAGATACATGTATGATTTGGCCTAGTGCAAGTGAGAGATTGTTGGTGATTGTGCCTAGGCCAATTACTAGATATTGTCATTCATAAACATTTCTATTATAGTGTTTACATGTTTACTTTATAATAGGATCCATGAATAATTTAATTATTCTAAATTTCCCTAGATGCTCATTATTGTGGGAACAATAATGAATTAAATCTAGTATGAGGTTTGCTGATAATCATGGGATGTTTATTTGTATGGAGATACAAATCAAACTCATAGGTACATGTTGGAGAACTATGTACTGGACTGACCCGCTTTGAGATCACTACATGTATTAGTGTCATAAGTGATTCTCAAAATAAAATGTCATGGTATCTCAGACCTGAAATCACCATAGATTCCAACATGAGTAATATTATGTTTCAACTCAATTAAACGTTGTCTTTAACCGGATAATTATAAAGTCTGAGATTGGGCATAATGTAAATCATGTAGAGGAAGTTGAGTGATTAAGATGGGATTTATCCCTCTCGTTGTGAGAGAGATATCTCTATGCCCCTCGATGAGTGAGACTAAGAAATGCATGGCCGTGCTCAAATGAATTGATAGTGTGATCAATTTCATTTGTTTTTATCAGTTTACTTAGAAATTGAGAAATGATAAGATTGAACGATATAAGAATGACACTATCCATACCTTATGTTCAATCTAGATATCATGTGACAAAAGGATAATGACATAAGTTATGGATTAGGTAAAAATCGGATCACCGATCTTCACTTAATTTGGGTAAACATAATATCTTGCTAGAGGCCACTTATGTTTTATTGACTAAAATTGTTTTAGGTCAATTGCCAACGTTAATCGAACCTACAGGGTCACACACAAAAGAACGAGTCAAAAGGATCATGGACTAAATTTAATGTCATGTAGGAATAATAATTTATTATTATTGAGAGTAATAATAAATGATATGTCTTGTGGGAATAATAATTTATTATTATTCTTATTATTAAGAATAATAATAAATTAAAGGATCATGGACTAAATTTAATGTCATGTAGGAATAATAATTTTTTATTATTGAGAGTAATAATAAATTATTACATTGTTATGTGCAAGAATTATATTTTAAGAAATATTATCCCTAATTAGATTAAAAGGCACTAATATCATTACTCATGTGAGAATGACATTAGTATAAAAGGCACATAAAGAGATCTTTTTAGGGTTAACGACTTGTCTGTCGACATTAGACGGCAAAGAAAATCTGCAAACCCTAAAGAGTGAAGCACGAAGAGTCGTGTGTGAAAATAATATCATCTAGAAATGTTCTAGATCACACTAGCACGTGAAGGATCCTTTTAAAGAGTGCTCATTCATGTGGATACCGTAGAGGATATTGTGATTTTGTGGTACCTACAGATCCGATCTGCAAATTGATTTTAAGTTTCAAGCTTTTAGAGGTACGAAATCAAACTATTTGTTTTGTTTTAATCTAATCAATACACATGGATACTGGGTTAGGGTTTTTTTTTTTAATTCTTCTGCGAAAGATTTGATTTTTATAATTTTAAAACCCTATGGAAACCCAACAATCTCCCATTCCTCATCACCATGGTTCTCTTGTTAGGACATTCCCTACTGATGTGTCATACACCCTGACACTTCCAACACTTAATGTCCTTGTTTCTATTCTTTTACTCAACTACCTTAGGTTTCTCAGATGAAATCCCATTATTCTTCCCCTATGCAACATCAACTGTAGGCTTACTTCCCCCTTTAGACTTAGTCTTTTCATACCCTTTCCAAGCAGTGTTATAACTAGAAGAAGGTTTGGAAACATACCTGGTTGGCCCTTTGCCTTGGAGTTGTCTCTCAATTTTAATGGCAAGATGTACCATATCCTCCAACTCTACATAATGTTGCAACTCCACTCTATCAGCAATCTCTTTGCTCAAACCACCTAAGAAACGTGCCATGGTGGCCTCCTCATCCTCATTTACATTAGCCCTTGTCATGATCATCTTCATCTCTTTGTAGTAGTCATCCACACTTCTACTACCCTGCCTCAACACCTGTAATCTCTACATCAATTCCCTTTGAAAATACCTGGGGAAAAAACGCTTTTTCATCATCGTCTTGAGATCATGCTAGGTCTTAATGGGATACTCCAGGTTCCTCCTCCTGCCAGTCACCAGCTGATCCCACCAGGATATAGCATAATCATGAAACTAGGTTATAGCTAATTTCACCTTGTTCTTCTCATTATACTGGTGACAGTAAAAAATCATCTTAACTCTCTTCTCCCACTACAAGTAAGCCTCTGGATTAGACTTACCTTGAAAAATAGGAATTTTCAATTTAATGCCACCCAGATATCTATCTACATAGTCATCATTCCCTCTACTCCTACTAGCAGTGTAACTCTTTTGCCCTCTACCTCTTCCCATACTTCTACCACCTCTTCCACTTCTATTGAATATCAATGCTGCATTATCTTCATATTCCTCCCCCAAATAGTCGTTAACATCCGCCACATCATAAGGCTGTGGTGTGGGAACTTTACCTCCCTTGTTCCCTTCATTAGAACTCGACTCCCTCTTCTCAACAGCCTGCAACCTCAAATTCATACTCTCCGTGGACTCTCTAATAGCCATCAGAGTTTCATATAAATGCCTAAACTCCGACGCCTGAGCCTCTCGCAACCTATACTCATCTATACTACTATCTCCTTTACTAACACCATAACCCTTACCAGAGATCTTTACCTGCAAAACAAACAAACGTTAATTCAAAATTTTCAGTTTCTTCACAAGCGCTCCCTTTCGTGTTTGCACTCACACAGATGGGGTTGTTCACTTGTGTTTCATAAAAATAAGATTTCACACACAGGTATTCCTCACAACTCTCAAGCCCCACTCTTCAATGTTCTTAAGCGAATCACACTCTTTAGAACAATTCCTAGGAAATTCAAGATGAGGATAATATGAATGGTGTTTTCCCAATATCCCTTGATCAAAATTCACACTACAATTGGAACAATCAAATAATTCAAGAATTGGAATTCTTTTTTAAACTCGAATTTCTTTTCTTTTCTTTCCTTTTTTATTTTTTACTCTAAACACAAATGTGAAGATTAACAAACACTAATAAAAAAAAAAATCAAACTAGAGAAAAATTCCAAACCTAATGAACAAATCCTAGATGAAATAAAGACATAAACTTTAGGATCTAAACTAGAATAGAGTTCAAAGAAAACAAAAGATTGAAAACAAGAATGATATAACTTGATCTAGAGCCAAAGCTCTGATACAAAATGATACGAGAACCTTTGCAATCATGCCTGAGAACCCTTTTGAGTATTATGAACCCCCAATACAGTAATACAAAAACCCACGAATACTATTGGAATCAACCCCTAAGATGGGCTAGATTTAGGTTTGCCTTAGGTTTGATCTAGAGAGTTAGACCACGAATTCCCTAACTTCGAAACACTCCACAAAGAAGGCGATCAAATTTCCTTCAATGTTCCTAAGTGGCATGCATTCATTCAAGAACACAAAGAGCAAAAGCAAATGGCCTTTGGTATTTTCAATATCTCAAAATTGAGTTTTACATGCCAATGGTTCAGAATATATATAAAAACCCTAAAACAATACAATGGAATTCGCAAAACAAAGAAACCAAGCCGAATAAAAGAAGGCCGGCTGTCAAAGTCGACAACCTAAATGGTCGGCGTTGAAGGATGGGCCAGCGGCCTTCATGTGGATTCGCCCAATTTCGTCAAATCTCCTTATAAACTCACTTGAACTTGAATTATATTGAATTGCGCTTGAATCCCACTTGTTCCAAAACCTTGATACCCTTGTAATCCATCACTAGCATACATCATCAAGCCTTGAAAATGTTGATTTAAAGCTTGTTGAAGCTTCTTATGTCCGAGATCTCGTGATTGGTCCTTGAGGCGAGATAATTGGACTTGAAATTCTTTGAACTTCAACCTTCACCACTTGATCTTCTTGTTGACTTGACTCTTGAGCATGGATTGGTGGCTCTTCCATAACAGAACCTAAAACCAATCGTCGGGTTCAAAAACAAACCTATCGCCGCCCTTTCTTAGCTTGTTTTGCGTACTACTTAATCCTTTGCTCAATGTTGAGCCTTACCTTTTTCAGGAATCTGCTTAACAAATTTAGTTCTCTTCTTGCCATCTAAATTCACAAACTCATTCACAGGTAAAGGAGATAAATCCAATGGAGTCAGTAGATTAAATTCATACACAATCTCAAAAGGTAAAAATTTTCTAGCAGAGTATGTGGTACGATTATAAGCAAACTCAGCATGTGGCGACCAATATTCCCATGTTTTAATGTTCTTCTTAATGATGGCCCTTAACAAAGTAGATAAAGTCCTATTTACTACGTCAGTTTGACCATCAAATTGTGGATGGTAAGTGGCAGAAAACAGCAACTTAGTTCCTAACTTGTACCACAAGGTCTTCCAAAAATAGCTTAAGAACTTTGCATCCCTATCAGAAACAATTGTCCTAGGCATACCATGCAATCGAACAACAGCTCTAAAGAACAA